>JARQOD010000007.1:12343636-12462646 GCA_033576555.1 Oophaga sylvatica
ATAGAACTAAGCTGAATCCCTACGATGTAACGGGGAACCTGATCCTGCAACCAGACCCGCTAAAGTCCTTTAGCTAGTCTGAACGAAGACCTATAGTTGCGAGGGAGGAATCCCTACAAGATCTAGGGACTGGGAGAAAAGGTGGACACCTCCTAACAGAAATTGTAGCAGGGATAATTAAACAGAAAACAAAATACTAAGAGATCCTAAGATCAAGCAAAACTGACTGAGTAAGGCACCTAAGCACCGGCTAGCTTGAGAGTAGATAAACAATGAAGTCCAGCAAAGCCAGAAGGGCGGAGCCAGACTAAATAGGGAAAAAAGGTCATGTGACCAGCAAACAGAAACAAAACCTAACAAGAGGGCTCTAACACATGGAGGTTTCTCGAGCAGGACCTGAGTCCCGGGCCACTCGAGTACCTGTGGTTTGTAACACCTGTCAGCAGTCAGGACATTATGCCAACAAATGTCCACAGCGGTCAGGACCCTGGGAGGAGGTTCACTAGACACCGCGGCATTTTCCACCAAGTTGTCCTTCAAGGGGACAATTACTGTAGGTCCATCCACTCTCACCGCCGAGCTCTGTGTGGATTCTGGAGCCGAGGGGAATTTAATGTCCTCTGCCTTTGCTCTCCGCCACACTATACCTCAGGTGATGCTCGCCAAACCGGTGACTGTGCGAGTAGTGAATGGATCGACTCTGCCCTCACAAATCACCCACCAGACTATCCCTCTCACTTTATCTATGTCCCCTTCCCATCATGAGAGTATTTCCTTTCTTGTCCTGCCTGAGGGAATAGACGAGGTTTTGCTGGGAATACCTTGGCTCCGATACCACTCTCCCCATATTGTGTGGTCCTCTGGGAGGATACTGGGTTGGGGTGATTCATGTAGAGGCAGGTGTGTCAGGAAGTGTGTTCAGGTCACCACCACAGAGATACCCGTAGATCTTACTTCTCTTCCCCAGTGTTATTGGTCATACGCAGACGTTTTCTCCAAGAAGGCGGCGGAGACTCTTCCGCCTCATCGCCCCTACGACTGTCCTATTGATCTCTTGCCTGGAGCAGAACCTCCTCGGGGAAGAGTCTATCCCCTTTCGCTTCCTGAGACGCAGGGCATGTCCCGGTATATTCAGGAGAATCTGGCAAGAGGGTTAATTAGGAAGTCAGTGTCACAAGCAGGGGCGGGGTTCTTCTTCGTGCAGAAGAAGAACGGAGAATTACGTCCGTGTATTGACTACAGGGGTCTTAACGCCATCACCGTCAAGAATAAGTGCCCGTTGCCCCTAATCTCTGAGCTCTTTGATAGACTCCGAGGAGCAAAGGTATTTACCAAGCTAGATCTACGTGGAGCCTATAACCTAATTCGCATCCGTGAAGGGGAGGAGTGGAAGACAGCTTTTAATACCAGGGATGGGCATTATGAATACCTGGTGATGCCCTTCGGGCTCTGTAATGCTCCCGCTGTTTTCCAAGACTTTGTCAATGACATCTTCCGGGATATGCTCTCCACCTCTGTAGTAGTCTATCTGGATGATATTCTCATCTTTTCACCAGATATAGACTCTCACCGGATGGATGTCAACAAAGTCTTCGACCTCTTACGGGCGAACTCCCTCTATGCCAAGCTGGAGAAATGTGTGTTTGAGCAGGAGTCTTTACCTTTTCTTGGCTATATCATCTCCGCCCAGGGATTGGCTATGGATCCTGCCAAACTACAGGCTGTAATGGACTGGCAAGAACCCCATTCTCTTAAAGCGGTGCAGCGCTTTATGGGGTTCATTAATTATTATCGCCAGTTCATTCCCCATTTCTCGACTTTGGTAGCTCCCTTGGTAGCCCTCACCAAGAAGGGAGCAAATCCCAAATTGTGGTCAGAGGAGTCCCATTTTGCTAGCGCTCCCATCTTACATCACCCCGAGGTTGTTAAGCCTTTTATATTGGAGGTTGATGCCTCGTCCATTGGTGCTGGAGCAGTCCTTTTTCAAAAGGATGCTCTAGGTCGGAAACATCGTTGTTTCTTCTTTTCCAAGACCTTCACACCTGCGGAGAGGAATTATTCCATTGGGGATAGGGAGTTGCTAGCCATGAAGTTGGCCTTTTCCGAGTGGAGACATCTCCTGGAGGGGGCGCGCTTTCCCTTTCAAGTTTTCATTAACCACAAAAATTTGGTATCTTTACAGACCGCCCAGCGGCTAAATTATCGTCAGGCCAGATGGTCCCTGTTCTTCTCCCGGTTCCATTTCACCCTCCATTTCCTCTCCGGTGAGAAGAACATTCGGGCCGATGTTCTCTCTCGCTCTGTGGTGTCCTCTGAGGAGGTGGAGGAGGAGCCTTGGATGATTGTCCCCACAGAGAGCCTAAGAACTGTGGCCCCGGTTTCGCTTGAGTCTGTGCCTCCGTGCAAGACTTTTGTGCCCACCAATTTGCGACCGGAGGTACTCTCTTGGGCACATTCGTCCAGGGTGGGTGGACATTTTGGGGCAAAAAGGACATCTGAGTTGCTGGCGAGGACATACTGGTGGCCACATATGGTCCGTGACGTCAGGGAATACGTTCAGGCGTGCGTCTCCTGTGCCAAGAATAATTCCCATCGACAACGGCCAGCTGGGCTACTTTTCCCTTTACCGGTGGCAGACAGGCCTTGGGAGATGGTCAGGATGGATTTTGTGGTGGGCTTACCCAAGTCTCGGGGTTGCACCATCATCTGGGTGATAACTGACCACTTCTCCAAAATGGTGCACTTGGTGCCCTTACCACGGTTACCATCTGCACGGGCCTTGGCAGCATTATTTATTAGGCATATTTTCCATTTACACGGAATGCCAGACAAAATCGTCAGTGATTGAGGTCCCCAATTTGCGTCTCGGTTCTGGAGAGAGCTGTGTCGTTTACTCAGCATTGAGTTAAATCTCTCCTCGGCATATCATCCCGAGACGAATGGGTTGGTAGAGAGGGCCAACCAGACCTTGGTCACATACTTGCTACATTTTGTCTCAGCCAGGCAGGATGACTAGGCATCTTTGCTACCGTGAGCTGAGTTCGCTTTAAATAATGCTGTGGCTGACTCCACTGGACAGACCCCATTCCTCTTAAACTATGGTCAGCATCCGCGGGTACCGGTGCCCATTCCCGTGTCTTTTGCCGACTCCAGGGTGGCAGACTGGGCCATGGAGGCACGGGACATTTGGGACCGCACTCAGGATGCCATTCAGGTTTCCAAGGAGAGGATGAGGTCCTCTGCTGATGCCCATCGGCGTCCCGCTCCGACAATTGCTCCTGGCGACCTAGTGTGGCTCTCTGCCCGAAACATCAGGCTGCGGGTGGAGTCCTCTATGTTGGCACTCCACTATTTGGGTCCCTTTAAGGTCCTCGAGCAGGTGAACCCTGTGGTTTACCATTTTGCCCTTCCGCCTCGCCTTGGTATCTCCGACACCTTCCATGTGTCCCTCCTAAAACCCGTGGTCATCTCCTGATTGTCTGAGTCATCTGCCGGGACGTCGAGTTTGTCTACGGACGATCACGAGGTGAACGCCATTGTAGGGTGCAAGGTGGTATGGGGCAAAACATTTTTTTTTGGTGAATTGGAGGGGTTATGGGCCTGAGGATAGGTCCTGGGAGACTGCCGTGCATATTCATGCTCCGCAGCTCATCGCTGCCTTTGAACATAGCGAGGCCCAAAGAAGGGGGGCCCTAGGAGGGGAGGTAATGTTAGGGGTGGAGTTCCCGCTTCTGCACAAGGGGAATCTCAAACCATCCCTGCTGCGGTCTCCCATCAGTCTCCGGCCACAGTGGACTGTGCTCAGCAGAGACGTCGGTCCCAGCGTCTCGCCCAGTCTAACATTGTGCAGAGGATTACTGCTGCCTCTCCAGGTTCTGCTATTGTAGCCAGTACTGATCAGCGGCGAGCAGACGTCTTTGGGACTAAGTCTTGCGTTTTCCCTTCTGAGCATGCCCAAGATAAGATCTCTCATTGGAGATCAGGGTCACATGCTCAGGTACTGCAGCAGCTCCTATTGGTCCGCCAGGAAGGTCCTGAAACTACATGTGTTCTGGAACAGTTTCTCATTGGTTCTTTTCTGGCAGGTCCTGTAGTTGCTCCTATAAAAGGGTTGCATGGCCCTGCGGCCATGCGCCAGTATCAATTGCATTATCTGCCTTGCGCCAGTGTGACCATGCACGCATGTGGTTAGGGCTCGGCTGATATAAGCCCCTAGAATACCGGCTTCCCCGGTGAGGAGTTGCTTGTTTGCATTGCTGAATGCATGATCACGGACTGCTATCCGCACAGCAGTTATCTGTGTATCCCTGTGGTGTTAACAGGACACAGTCTCTATTTCTGCCTCTCTACCTCAGCGACTCTGTGGTGTAACAGAGTTCGCTTATACTGCCATATAGTGCTATAGCATCAATGTCTGCGACTCTGTGAAGTAACAGAGTTCGCTTATACTGCCATCTTACTAGCAGCAGGCTCTGCCTGCAAGGTGGACCCCGGGCTGCGAATGCACCTATTATTTATATTTATTTTGTGCGTTCCGCCAGCCCTAACACCAAGTTTGTGGACTTCAGAACCGCAAGGGGACTAACAGGATTAGTAGTTGTTGAGTGGGGGTGTTGGAATATGTTTGGTGCAACAAATCCATTCCTGTCTATGATTGTTTAGTTGCTAGATTTGTATGCTGTTTATAAAGTAAAAAAAAACTCCCTGAGGCTCACACAGGGAGAGCATGTGACTGTATTTCCTGTTTTCCTGTGTCTGTGTATGAGAGAAGCAGCCTGCTGTAGATGATGCACGATAGAGACACACAAATGATTTATTCCTGATCTATTAAGTTTACCATATATTGTTCCTACTTGTTCCTGAATAAAGAAGCTCTGTTTTCACAAGCTTGGAGAGTATATACTCCACTGCCAAGATATAGTGTCATGGTCATAAGGAAAAACAAACACACCATAATCTAAAAGCATAAAAAAACATAAGAACATTTTCATGTTTAAATTTTTATTTATAGATAAATAACAAATGAACAGCCTGATTTTCAGAAGAAATCTTGAACACGTCTAAAGGATCCAACCCTGGAGTTAGATGCTCCCCAGTCGTTGTATCTTTTGTACTCTGCGGGTTTCAGGTAATACTGACGTCCTCTGTAGTTAGGCTCCTCATAAAAGATCCAGTAACCTTCCAGGACATTGCAGGAATGTATATCAGGATATCTAAATTCTTCATGTACGTGGGCACAATCTTCAGTAAACTCTAGCATTGCACCATGGAAGTCTTCTTTCTCATATATCCTTATTCTGAATGTACCACGGTGCTTAAAGAATAAAAGGATTCATTTATTACTTATACTCTCAAAAGTGCCAATTTCTATATCCTCCTGACTCTGTCTGCAACCATTGTGGACCATATTGAAATATTCTGAACACATTTAGTACTCACTTTGGGGACAATTTATTAAGACTGGCGTTTTGCATGCCATTCTTAATGAAGGGCTCACTGGAGTACAATGCGCTAAGTTTACTAAGAAGTGCACACCACTTAATGAATTTGGCGCATTCTCGCTGTGGCGTGCGCCACCCTGCAACTCATCATAAATGCTACTCCAATCATGGACGCATTCACTTATAATGAATTTGATGGGCAATCAAAGCCACACTCTTTGTCTCCTTGGCTTCTTCCAGATCCACCCATTTTGACATATCTGGTTTAATCTGGCATGTTGCACAAATATTTAGCAATTTTTCAACATATTTAGTCACAAACATTTTTTTTCAACAGTCCATATGCCTTTTCGATCAATATTCTTATCACAAAAAATGGTCTTGTTGCTCATAGTGTCTTGTCATCATTTAATGTAAGGTAAACTAATTGGTTGCCACCTTTTTTCCTGGATAAATGAGGTCCACGATTACATTTTAATCACTAGTTATACAACTTTAACAATAGTTCATACTGAATGTATGAAATATGACAGAACTAGGGATAACAAAATAATGGCAAAGTACATTCCGTTTTTATTTTAAATAAATATATTTCTTATTTTAAGGCAACCTTATTCCTCCAACTAGAAATCACACTTATATCCACTAAGAAGATTTTCAAAATATCCATCAAAGTATATCAACATGCTTGACAATGACCCTCTCCTCTGTGAGTCCCAAGAAGAGTAATATAACACACTGTAGCACTGAGCCACCAAAATAAAGTTTACGGTTGGAGACAAACTTTGTTTAACCTCAGTGTATAATTTGGGGTAGTGCCTCATTCTATTTCTAATGACGTGAATAAATACTTGTAATTAAAAATTAGACTTTTATTAATAATATTAAAAAAAAAAGGAAATAAACTTGGTAATTCCTATCCAACAAATACTTCTACATATATCTATGCGGTGACCAAATAATGTCCAATAAAACTATCTGATGTATTTATTGGATATTATATGGTTATGGATATTACATGTGTAAGTATTTGATAGGTAGGAATTACCAAGTTTATTTTTCTTTTTCTTTTAATTGTATTTATAATAATTTTTATTAATATGTATTTATACACCTCATTAGAAAGTCACTGTATCCCTTACATGATTGATATACTGTAAGTCTAGTGCCCCATAATGCCACTTTGATAAGTCATTGTAGAAACAGAGATTCTAAACAGAGCTATTTATGAGCAGATTTTCCCTTTGAAGACTTACTTGTGGAATTATGCGGCAAGACCTAATAGAGTCATTGTGGCTTGACCAATGAGAGAAGTCGGGATACTCTCCTCTTTTCAGGAAGTATTGATTGCCCCTATAGTTGGGGTGCTCATAAAGCATCCAGTGTCCATTTTCCACGCGGATGGAATTACAGCGGCTGAAGTATGAGTTAAGTTCAGAACAGTCAGAGCTGCACTCATAAGAGCGGCCCTGAAAGTTCCTGTCCTCATAGAAGATGATCTAGAATGGAAAGTACAACACAAAATTATTTTTGCATTTCAACAAATAGTATAGTAATATGTAAAGTCAAATAGAGAATCCAGGAGAAATGAAACATCCATTCCTGTATTTGGCACAGAATATTTTTTGAAAAAAGTGCCTATGTGAATTTAGTCTTAAACGCACAAAAAACACATTCACAAAGGCAGTAAAGCAGCACAGTGTGTCCTATGCCATGTGTGTCCTATTATGAAGTTATACAGCTTTTGTGTCCTGCCGTGCTATGATCTGCCGGAACATGCCACAATCTTTTTGAGGCAGAAAAAAACACTATCTGTCCTGGTACAGAACTGGAGAGCTGTGTGGTTATAAAATGGGCATATGCACTTGCATGAATGGACACACGTTGTACCTGACTACCTTGCTATATGCAGTTCAGAGGAATAAAGGTCACTGCATATGAAATTTATTATCCAGCTTTCCACCCCTGAATTTAAAAATGTAAAAATTATATTCACCTGCCATTTTTGCATCTCATATACAGTTGTGTATATAAACCTTTTCTTTGGTTCTACGGGTAAGCTTCTCCAGCACACCGTAAAAAAACAGGCCAAAATATGTCTTGGTTTAAAAATGATCTTTTATGTGTATGCATGTATGTACTGTATGTAGAAATCAATATATTCACACCATGTTTGTTTTCAGAGATCTTAGTTATAAATACCTTAATGACATATTATGGGAATACATTTTGGTTCTTTAAATTCATTATGGGCAAAGTGCACTGAACATTAATAAACAATATAAAATAGTATTGCACTAGTGATAAAAAATAAAGCAAATAAATAAATGCAAACTATAGTGATGGAATTACAATGGTGATGCAAGATGCAATAGTAATGGCTTAAATGTATTTCTGCAAGTATGTATGAATGTATGCATGTATGTATGTGTAGCTTAGTGACTGTGTGCAGGTTCATTGAGTACAACTGGTACACAAATATTTGAAATTTACTCAGACTCATTTTTCTGCATATTTATGTAACTTACCTTTCCCATGATGGTTTATTGATGAGGTTCTAAACCAAAGTGCAACAAAATGGTAACACAATTCTCCTTTATATAGCGTGTCTACATTTCTTTGTGAAGATAAAGAATTTGAATGTGAATAGCTGCTGCATGATTCAAAGGAAACTGAATAGTCTACTAATGCAGGACTTAGCATTGTGCTGACAGTGTTTTGCCTCAGTAGAATGCACTGAGTCTAACAGCAAAGTCAATTTAGCACAAAAGACTGAAAGAGAAAAAAGAGCGCCTGCCTCAAATGAAAATGATTGAGCAATTGAAAAAAAATTAAAATTTAAAATTTAAAATTAAAATTTAAATTCAATTGATTTTTTAATACAGTATGTGCCTTACATGAAGAACAACAATCACTGTCCTTTAGCTAATACATGTGTAAGCTCAGTTAACTCACTAATGTGCCAATTGATATATTGAGTGCGCATTGGGTGGGCACATTTTAATTATTTTAATCCTTCCTCAATGCAAGAAAAATCAGTGAGTGAAAAATCAGTGAGTGAACCCAAAAATGTAAATGTCGAAATTAACACCGAAATTGACAACTATAAAAGTTGATGAATAGGGGAGGTATATACAGTCATGGCCTAAAGTGTTGACATCCTTGCAATTGTTCCAGAAAATGAAGTATTTATCCCAGAAAATTATTACAATTATATATATTGTGGCAAGACGACTCGCTCGGCTCTCCTCGAGGCAGACTCAGGACACACGTTCTCTGGGTTGTCTTTCTGCTGGTTTATTATCAGCCATAAACTCATGCCGGTTTTGCAGGAAAAGTAAACATAACCTCTCTGGGTTAAACGGGAAAAACATAAAAAAAAAAAAAACAATAACTCAGTCCATAGATGAGTGGGTTCCGCCCGCTCTCGGTAGCATAAACTGCACTGTTAAAGTCCTTGTGGAAGGCTCGGTAGCTTCCACTATACTGTCTGGAGACTTTTCTCTCCAGACCACACTTCCCAGAAAAAAAAACAGGACTGAGCTTTTACACACTGCTCAGCCACACCCTGAGGGGAGGTAAGGGGAATGCGTTCCGCCCTCTTGTCATTCCCATAAAACCACACACCCTTTAACAGAGTAAACCTACCAGCATATAACATGCTGGCAGATAAATGAAGTAGGTCTTAGTTCACACAGGAGAGCATCCTGTGTGACACATACCTCCCCTCACATATAAAACCAGTGACACTGTCACATATTCCCCCCCTCTGCCCAAAGCCGGGGGTTTGATCACCTTCTGACACCAGACAGGGAATCCTAGAGAGGGCATCTGCATTCCCATGTAACTTCCCTGGCCTATGCTCCACGTGAAATTTAAAATCTTGAAGCTCTAGGAACCATCTAGTTACCCTAGCATTTTTTCCCCTCTTTTCCCTCAACCATCTCAACGGGGCATGGTCTGATACTAATTTAAACTTCCGGCCTAGTAGGTAATATTTCAGTGTATCCACGGCCCATTTTATGGCTAAACACTCTTTCTCTACTATGGCGTAGTTCTTCTCGCAGGAGGACAGCTTTCGGCTTAGATAGAGAATGGGATGTTCTTCCCTATTTATTTCTTGGGAGAGTATGGCCCCTAGACCAACCTCTGATGCGTCAGTCTGGACCACAAATTCTTTCTTAAAGTCTGGCGCGACCAGGACAGGTTGCTTGCACAGTGTTAGCTTCAGCTTTTGAAACGCGGTCTCCGTTTCTTCCGTCCATTTCACCATAGTTGATTTGGTGCCTTTTAGAAGATCTGTTAGTGGGGCGGCAATCATGGCGAAATTCGGGATAAACCGCCGTTAGTATCCCACCATTCCCAGGAATGCTTTCACCTGCATCTTTGAGAGCGGTTGCGGCCAGGTTTGAATTGCCTCCACTTTCCATTGGGTTTTGGCACGAGGACGATTGGGCTCGACCACCACTCTTTGACTCCTCTATTACCCCGAGGTCTAACATCCTCTTCACCTCAGCCGAGATCACCTCCCGGCGTGCTTCCGGAATCCGATACGGCTTCAAATTCACTCATACATGCGGTTCTGTCAGCACGTCATGCTCTACCACTTGTGTATGCCCTGGCAACTCTGAGAACAGCTCCCGATTCCGCTGTAGTAATTCTCGACACTGTTGCTTCTGGGCCGGTGATAGAGTCTCTGCAATAGTGACCTCCTCCACCTTGCCTTCTGGTGCGGCCCCCAGGCAAGGAGTTTCCACAGGTTCACGATCCCGCCACGGCTTGAGCAAGTTTATATGATATATCTCATGTGCCTTCCTTCGGCCAGGCTGATGGACTCTATAATTAACCTCGCTGACTTTCTCCACCACCTCGTATGGACCTTGCCATTTGGCGAGGAACTTGCTCTCGACGGTAGGGATCAGCACCAAAACACGGTCTCCGGGCTGGAACTGTCTTAGTCTCGCCGACCGGTTATAGACCCTCGCCTGGGCTTCCTGCGCCTGGAGGAGATGTTCCTTCACGATGGGCATCACCCTTGACATTCTCTCCTGTAACTGGGCGACATGATCGATGATACTCCGGTGTGGCGTGACTTCAGCCTCCCAAGTTTCCTTGGCGATGTCAAGGAGACCTCTTGGATGCCGCCCATATAGGAGCTCAAATGGAGAGAAGCCAGTAGAGGCTTGAGGGACTTCTCTGACCGAGAAAAGCAGAAATGGGAGCAGGTAGTCCCAGTCTCTCCCATCCTTTTCAACAACCTTCTTGAGCATCGCCTTTAAGGTCTTGTTGAAGCGTTCCACTAGGCTGTCCGTTTGTGGATGATAAACCGAGGTCCGCAGCTGAGTTATCTGAAGGACTCTGCAAAGCTCCTTCATCACCTTGCTCATGAAGGGGGTTCCTTGGTCTGTTAGAATCTCTTTTGGTAGACCTGTCCGAGCAAAAATATGGACCAACTCTCGGGCTATACTTTTACTGGACATGTTCCTTAGGGGAACCGCTTCTGGATACCGAGTCGCATAGTCCATGACGACCAGGATATATTGGTGGCCCCGAGCTGATTTGACTATGGGGCCCACGAGGTTCATGGCAATCCTCTCAAAGGGAACCTCTATCACAGGTAGTGGAACTAAGGGGCTACGGAAGTGGGAGGAGGGAGCGGTTATTTGGCAGGTGGGGCAGGACCTACAAAATTTTTGAATTTCTCGATAACACCCTGGCCAATAAAACCTCCTCAGTATCCTCTCCTGAGTTTTCTCGACCCCTAGGTGTCCCCCGAGAACATGTGAATGGGCCATATCTAGCACCCGCCATCTGTATGGCCCCGGCACTAACAACTATTCCACTATCTCACCACCCCTCAGTTTGGCCACCCGATATAGCTACTCCCCCTGTACTGCAAAGTGGGGGAATCTGGTGTCGGCCCCCGGCTCTTGGGCAACCCCATTACATACAGTAACCTGGTCGAATGCCCCTTTTAAGGTCAGGTCTCGAACTTGAGCAGTCCCAAAGTTCTCTCTGGACATATCTAACGCAGGTAGGTCGGCCTCCTCGGTCACCGTCTCACCCTCATCACCGACAAGGACGCACAGTGGGAACTCCTCTCTCTGAGACTCTGTCAGGGGTTCTTCTTCAAGGATCTCACTTTTCTCCATGCTACTTAGTCCAGTTCCCTTCTCCCACAAGTCCCAAAATAAGGAAAAATCACGGCCCAATATGACGGGATGTATCAGGTCCTTTACCACCCCGACTTCATGGGACTGGGCACCACAGTCTGTCCCCACTGTTACTGTGGCCACGGGATAGTCCTTGGCATCACCATGGATGCACCGAACACCCAGAGTTTTGGAAGGGATCAACTGGTGGGGAAGGGATGCTCTGATCAAGGTCACCAGACTCCCGGAGTCCAACAGCCCAAGCACTTTTATTCCATTAATGGATACTGCACACGCCTGCGGTCCCTCGCCGGGTCGACAGTCCACGCTACAGGCTGGATAGGCATAATAGGAGACCCGTCTGCCTAGGCTGCAGTCCATGGGCTCAGGGGATATTTGACACCTGGCGGCTACATGTCCAGGGTTGTGATATCGCCAGCAAACTATATCTTTCCCAACTGTTCTAGAGGCACCTTCAATAGGAGTGGGACGCCCCCCAGTGGTGACTCTAGACCCCGTCCGTGGTGAACCCACCCCCTTTTGGGTATCCCAGTAGGGAGAAGTGACTGCATCTGGTTTCCCAAGAGATCTCTCCACTACCTGGTATCTCTCTACCAGGCCGATAAAGTCATCTGCGTTCTGGGGATCACCCTGGGCAACCCAGGTCTATACTGACTTGGGAAGGGAATGCATGAATCTGTCAATCACCACCCGCTCAACCATCTGGGCCAGAGTGGAGGACTCCGGTTGTAGCCACTTCTGAACAAGATGCAGTAGGTCAAACATCTGCGAACGAGGGGGTTTGTTGCTAGCATATACCCAGTGATGAACTCGCTGGGCCCTTACTGCCATATTTACTCCCAGACGTGCTAAGATCTCTGTCTTTAGTTTGGGATATTCCTTAGCATCTTGCAGCGCCAAGTCAAAATACGCTTTTTGGGGTTCACCCGATAAATATGGCGCCAGAACCTCTGCCAATTGTGCTGGTGGAAGTCTCTCCCGATCAGCCACCCTCTCAAAAACAGTCAGAAATGCTTCTACATCATCCCTAGGGGTCATCTTCTGCATGGCCCGCCTTACCGCCTTCCTGACGTGAGAATCATCAGTCGGCCCTGGGTTTGGGGTGGCCGCCCTGCTCTGGATGGCGTCCGCCAAAAGCTGTATCTGCTGTTGCGCCTCCTGCTGGTGCTGCTGCTGCGACTTTTGCTGCAACTGGATCTGCTGAAGCAACAGTTTGGTCGTCTCCTGGTGCTGCTGCTGTATGCTCTGCTGGGCCTGCTGTATACTCTGCTGGCTCTGTAGGTGTTGCTGCTGCATGCTCTGCTGGGCCTGGACCAGGTGCTTAACGAGCTTCTCCATGCTGCCGGACTTCTCTGGCTGGCAGCCTTCACCCAGGACATCCACCGGTCTTTGTGGCAGGTACACGTGTTCCTGGAATCCTGCACGCACTCTCACACCAACTGTGGCAAGACGACTCGCTCGGCTCTCCTCGAGGCAGACTCAGGACACACGTTCTCTGGGTTGTCTTTCTGCTGGTTTATTATCAGCCATAAACTCATGCCGGTTTTGCAGGAAAAGTAAACATAACCTCTCTGGGTTAAACGGGAAAAACATAAAAAAAAACCAAACAATAACTCAGTCCATAGATGAGTGGGTTCCGCCCGCTCTCGGTAGCATAAACTGCACTGTTAAAGTCCTTGTGGAAGACTCGGTAGCTTCCACTATACTGTCTGGAGACTTTTCTCTCCAGACCACACTTCCCAGAAAAAAAAACAGGACTGAGCTTTTACACACTGCTCAGCCACACCCTGAGGGGAGGTAAGGGGAATGCGTTCCGCCCTCTTGTCATTCCCATAAAACCACACACCCTTTAACAGAGTAAACCTTCCAGCATATAACATGCTGGCAGATAAATGAAGTAGGTCTTAGTTCACACAGGAGAGCATCCTGTGTGACACATACCTCCCCTCACATATAAAACCAGTGACACTGTCACAATATATATATATATATATATATATATATATATACATATATATATATATATATATATATATATACAGTTGTGCTCAAAAGTTTCCATACCTGGCAGAATTTTTGCTTTCTTGGCCTTTTTTCAGATAATATGAATGATAACTAGAAAACTTTTTCTCCACTCATGCATGGTGGTTGGTTGAAGCCATTTATTGTCAGACTACTGTGCTTTCTCTTTTTAAATCAAAATGACAACCCTAAACGTCCAAATGACCCTGATGAAAAGTTCACATACCTCATTTCTTAATACTTTGTATTGCCTCCTCTAACATCATTGACAGTTTGAAGTCTTTTGTGGTAATGCATGTGAGGTTCTTTATTTTCTCAGATGGTAAAGCTGCCCACTCTTTTTGGCAAAAAGCCTCCAGTTCCTGTAAATTCCTGGGCTGTCTAGCATGAACTGTGCATTTGAGATCTCCCCAGAGTGGCTGTTATGATTTGGTAGCTGAGGAGGACAGTAGTAAAAATAGACTAGGCTACCAGACACCCAGAGAGGTTGGTAGCTAGCCGATTGCATACCCCTAAACTGACAACACTACTAGAAGTAGCCGTGGGACGTACCTACGGTGACCTAGATGCCTCGACACAGCCGGAGAGTAACTAAGCCTAAAGAGAGAAAGGGGAAAGCTAACTGCCGAGGAGTAGATTTCCAAAGGAATAGGTAGCCCCAAACATATATTGATGGTGAGACAAGGTGAAATACAAACATAGGCAGAAAGTAGAGCAAGCAAATGCTGGGGCCAAAACTGTCTAGATAGAACAGGACAAGAAAGAATGCTGTCTTCAATCCAGCAAAAACTCTAAGAAAAATTCCAAAACATCTGATATGCAAAAATACTGAGGCCACACGATCTCTCCCCCACAAGATCAGAACTCTGGTGTGAACTGGTAGCAATACAGCAGACACTGAAACAACAGGGAACTGGTAATACATAAATTGTCTCTGGTGTGAACAGGTAGCGAAACAGCAGATAATGAAATAACTGGGACTGAAAACACAAAACAGTGGCAAATGAGAAACGGAGTCCAGCGCATGCCCCCACTGGGGAACCTGGCTGAACTAACTCCAGAAGGTCAGAAAACAAAAGGGAAAACAAATGCCACAGAAATAAGCAGCAAATACCTTATCTGAAAGTTGCAGGATGAAGCAGGAAGCAAGCTGACTTCCAAAAGGGACCAGGAAGAAACAAATCACTGGCAAGGATTATGGGAAGGTTGCTCACTTATATCTCCCCAGTCAGTAACACCTGATTGCCAGTCATTGCCCCCAGCTGATAGACTTCTGTTAGCCAAAGCAGCTTCATTACTATCAGTAGCCATCGGGGGGAGCCCAAACTCAGAAGTCAGATCCAGAGTATTCACAACAGTGGCTCAATGATATTGAGGTCAGAAGACTGAGATGGCCACTCCAGAACCTTCACTTTGTTCTGCTGTAGCCAATGACAGGTTGACTTGGCCTTGTGTTTTGGATCGTTGTCATGTTGGAATGTCCAAATACATCCCATGCGCAGCTTCCAGGCTGATGATTGCAAATTTGCCTCCAGTATTTGCTGATAACATGCTGCATTCATCTTTCCTTCAACTTTGACCAAGTTTCCAGTGCCTTTGTAGCTCACACATCCCCAAAATATCAGTGATCCACTTTCGTGCTTTACTGTAGGAATGGTGTTCCTTTCATCATAGGCCTTATTGACCTCTCTCCAAATGTAACATTTATGGTTGTGGCCAAAAAGTTAAATCTTGGTTTCATCACTCCAAATTACCTTGTTCCCGAAGTTTTGAGGCTAGTTTCTCTGCTGTTTTGTGTATTGTAGGTGAGATACTTTGTGGTATTTGCACAGTAATGGTTTTCTTCTGGAGACTCAACTATGCTGCCATTTTTCTTCAAGTGTCTCCTTATTGTGCATCTTGAAACATCAACACTGCTAGTTTTCAGAGAGTCCAGTATTTCAGTTGATGTTATTTGTGGGTTTTTCTTTGCCTACCGAACAATTTTCCTTGTAGTTGTGGATGAAATTTTTGTTTGTCTACCTGACCGTTGTTTTGTTTTTACAGATCCTCTGATTTTGCATTTGTTAATCTCAGTTTGAATGCTGCTGACTGGCATTATCAGTTCCTTGGATATCTTTTTGTATCCCTTTCCTGTTTTATACAGTTCAACTACCTTTTCCAGTAGATATGTTGACAATTCTTTTGCTTTCCCCATGACTCACAATCCATAAACATCAGTGGCTGGATGAAAGATGCAAGAGTCTGTCTGGATCAAAGAAACTCACTCAGCTTTTATGCATGAACACTGATTACAAGCAAACAGGTTACAGGTGAGAATGTTACCTTTAGTAGCCATTCAAACCCAATTGTGTCAACTTCTGTACATGTTATCAGGCCAAAATCACCAGGGCATGTGAACTTTTGATCAGGGTCATTTGGATGTTTTCGGTTGTCATTATGATTTAAAAAGAGAAAACACAGTAGTTTGACAATAAATGGCTTCACCCACCCACTAACCATGAGTGAAGAAAAAGATTTGGTGTTATCATTCATATTCTCTGGAAAAAGACCAAGAAAACAAAAATTCTGCGGGGGTATGTAAACTTTTGAGCACAACTGTATATATATCAACATTAAAATTGAAATACAAAGAAGGAAAAGTCATGGAGTGATGGAGATCACAGGATAAATAGGCATGTTAATGATATGCAAATGATGAAAAAAATGTTTGGGGTTTGGGGTTATCATGTTGAAAAATAACAGGATATATATATATATATATATATATATATATATATATATACTGTATTTAAAATAAACAAAACAAATTACTGATGTCCTACAGTTCAACATGTGTTGAAATTAAAGCATGAAAAGATTAGGGTTCTTAGTATTTCCTTATTGATCACCCCAGTCATATGCACATATTATTAGTGTTATGCAAAAGGAGACTATCCCAAACTAGCTAAAGGCATCCCAAAAAACATAGCATGACTAAATATTTATCTACTGCCACCAACAATTCATAAGTAATATAAACATTCCACATAATAGTGAATAATTCATACAATCAAAAGTGTGATCACCACTAGAGATGAGTAACTTTCCCTTTTTTCGGGTCGAGTCGGGTTTCATGAAACCCGACTTTCGCAAAAGTTGGGTTGAGCGAAATCTGCCGACTATCGGGAAAAGTCGGTGGTTCGACCGAAACACGAAACCCAATGCAAGTCAATGGGGTAGCAAAGTCGGTAGGGAGTGGAGGACAGTAAACACACCTGCAGTGCCCATTTAAATGGCAACAACATCAATCATTATTACTTAAGCTTGGCAACCTTAATTTACTTTATAATAATGGTTACGCATTGAAAGTTGGGGGTTATTTGGCTCAACTTGTGGGGGGGGGTAGGGATGGCTCCCTGTTTTCGTGGGCCCCATGCCAAAGAGTCTCAGTGGGCCCCTTTAACACATACCACAATTCATCATGCTCCGATACGGCACAGATATATAGGTATAGTATAATGAAAAATACTTCACTTCTTACATGACATGACTGATATCTATGTTAAAATCTACAATAGTTCAAAAACCGGACACTATATTCCTCCATACACTATTATGGCCGCCACATAGTGCGCCATACAGAATAATGAGCCCCATATATTGCTCCATACATAATTGGTCCCATATAATGTTCCATACAGTATATGATGAGCTCCACACACTGCTCCAGGATATGATAGTCCCCATATAATGTGCCATAAAGTATAGGACGGTCCCCATAGAGTAGAATGATCCCCACATATTGCTACATACATTATGAGTCAATGAAAACACTTTTAGTGGTAGTCAGAATATTGAAGACCCCACAAAGTAGTATAAAAAATACAAAATACTTTATTAACAATAATATCATTACATGAAATGCATAAAATATGATAGCAAGGTACAGAAAAACACACAAAAAGAGGACACTTTACCATTGTGGAGTAATAACTACAGCAACTCAGAAATAATGTCTTTTATCCCTAAGATAAGTCTACTGGTTTGTATGTGGTTCACCGACCGCTATGAGGCTTAATAATAACAATATACAATTGGAATATCAATACCAAATGAAAAAAAAGTCATCTCTGCGGTTCGGGAAATCAAAAACAACCAGTGCTGTTATTGCTAACATACACTGCTGCAATAAGTATGCCCAACCACATAATTAGTAAGCAAGACAGCCTAAAAGGAATTTGAAAGAATATCGGTGGTCAAAAACAACCTACCACTGAACTGCTGAGGCTCCACACGGACGTCCCACTGCCCGACGCGCGTTTCGCACTGCTTCTTCCTGGAGGCGTGACAGGGCAGGGGGACGCCCGGTTTAAATAAGACCATAACCCAGTAACGCAATCACAATTGATCAGCAACCCCTGTGTTAACCTATGATTCAGCCTTGTAATGGGAACAATTGCGCCTGCGCTAACTGCGTCATCATTTCTGATCAATAATAGATCACCAAAGTGGTCATATGTCCAATCGGAAGGTCCTGTTAGTCTCAATAAGAATGCACAACGAGGATGCGTCATAGTCACCTGACACAAACCATCCAACTGCAAGATTCCGTCTCATCACATGACCAACAGGTCCTGTACACATAAAGAGAGGTGATCACTGCGCATGCGCAAAGGACACCGCACCAAATAGAAACAACAGCGTACCCATGGAAACCTGGGACGAATGACCAAAAAAGAGTTCCCTTGGCCAAACCACATACAAAGGTCCCATTCACTAAAAAGGATACCGCTGCGCTTGTATCAAGGCCACAATAATATTGAACCATACTAAAATAAAGGGATATTGGATATCTCAATGAGGGTAAATTTCGGCGCATGCTAATGCCATATGGTACCGCAATGAAAAAAGGGGAGAATTAAGCGGTCACATACCTGAGACGGTAAAGCCTGTGGGCTTATACTCAACCCCGATATGTAGAGACAGCGTAACGACCCTCAGCAGCCCACATGACCAGCACGCGCACTACTTTTTATACTACTTTGTGGGGTCTTCAATATTCTGACTACCACTAAAAGTGTTTTCATTGGTTGGTGTAGTATAAAATTAGTTTAATTGTATTTTGTGGGCACATGTTGTGAAAATACATTATGAGTCGCATATAAAGCTCCATACAGTATATAATGGGCCACATATATTGCTCCATACAGAATGGGCTCCATATAATGCTCCATACAGAATAGGCCCCATATGATGCTCCATACACTATATGATGCCCCATAAATAATGAACCCCATATGATTCTCCAGTATATGATGGGCCACATGGATGATGCTCCAGTGTATGATGGGCCAAAATCATGCTCCATATGTAATGGGCCCAATTATTAATGCTCCAGTGTGTAATGGGCCATGTAAATGCTGCTCCAGTGTCTGATCTGCCCCATTTAGAATGCTCCAATACATGATGGGCCCCATGGATGATGCTCCAGTGTCTTATGGGCCAAATGAAAGCTCCATATATAATGGGCCCCATTATTAACCCCTTCAAGACCCAGCCTATTTTGACCTTAAAGACCTTGCCATTTTTTGCAATTCTGACCAGTGTCCCTTTATGAGGTAATAACTCAGGAACGCTTCAACGGATCCTAGCGATTCTGAGATTGTTTTTTCGTGACATATTGGGCTTCATGTTAGTGGTAAATTTAAGTCGATAATTTTTGCGTTTATTTGTGAAAAAAATGGAAATTTGGCGAAAATTTTGAAAATTTTGTAATTTTCAAATTTTTAATTTTTATTCTGTTAAACTAGAGAGTTATGTGACACAAAATAGTTAATAAATAACATTTCCCACATGTCTACTTTACATCAGCACAATTTTGGGAACAACATTTTTTTTTGTTAGGAAGTTATAAGGGTTAAAAGTTGACCAGCGATTTCTCATTTTTACAGCAAAATTTACAAAACCATTTTTTTTAGGGACCACCTCACATTTGAAGTCACTTTGAGGGGTCTATATGGCAGAAAATACCCAAAAGTGACACCTTTATAAAAACTGCACCCCTCAAGCTACTCAAAACTACATTCAAGAAGATTATTAACCCTTCAGGTGCTTCACAGGAACTAAAGCAACGTGTAAGGAAAAAATGGACATTTTAATTTTTCCAACAAAAATTTTCTTTTAGCATCAATTTTTTCATTTTTACATGGGCATCAGGATAAAATGGATCCTAAAATTTGTTGGGCAATTTCTCCTGAGTACACAGATACCTCATATGTGGTCATAAACCACTGTATGGGCGCACGGCAGGGCTCAGAAGGGAAGGAGCGCCATTTGACTTTTTGAATGGAAAATATGCTGGAATATTTAGCGGTTGCCATGTCACATTTGGAGAGTCCCTGTGTGCCTAAACATTGGAGCTCCCCCACAAGTGACCCCATTTTGGAAACTAGACCCCCTAAGGAACTTATCTAGATGCATAGTGATCATTTTGAACCCCCAGGTGCTTCACAAATTGATCTGTAAAAAAAGAAAGTACTTTTTTTTCACAAAAATTTTCTTTTAGCCTCAGTTTTTTCATTTTCACATGGGCAACAGTATAAATTGGATCCTAAAATTTGTTGGGCAATTTCTCCTGAGTACACAGATACCTCATATGTGGTCATAAACCACTGTTTGGGCGCATGGCAGGGCTCAGAAGGGAAGCAGCGCCATTTGACTTTTTGAATGGAAAATATGCTGGAATATTTAGCGGTTGCCATGTCGCATTTGGAGAGTCCCTGTGTGCCTAAACATTGGAGCTCCCCCACAAGTGACCCCATTTTGGAAACTAGACCCCCTAAGGAACTTATCTAGATGCATAGTGATCATTTTGAACCCCCAGGTGCTTCACAAATTGATCTGTAAAAAAAAGAAAGTACTTTTTTTTTCACAAAAATTTTCTTTTAGCCTCAGTTTTTTCATTTTCACATGGGCAACAGTATAAATTGGATCCTAAAATTTGTTGGGCAATTTCTCCTGAGTACACAGATACCTCATATGTGGTCATAAACCACTGTTTGGGCGCATGGCAGGGCTCAGAAGGGAAGCAGCGCCATTTGACTTTTTGAATGGAAAATATGCTGGAATATTTAGCGGTTGCCATGTCGCATTTGGAGAGTCCCTGTGTGCCTAAACATTGGAGCTCCCCCACAAGTGACCCCATTTTGGAAACTAGACCCCTAAGGAACTTATCTAGATGCATAGTGAGCACTTTGAACCCCAGGTGCTTCACAAATTGATCCGTAAAAAAAGAAAGTACTTTTTTTTCACAAAATTTTCTTTTAGCCTCAGTTTTTTTCATTTTCACATGGGCAACAGTATAAATTGGATCCTAAAATTTGTTGGGCAATTTCTCCTGAGTACACAGATACCTCATATGTGGTCATAAACCACTGTTTGGGCGCACGGCAGGGCTCAGAAGGGAAGGAGCGCCATTTGACTTTTTGAATGGAAAATATGCTGGATATTTAGCGGTTGCCATGTCGCATTTGGAGAGTCCCTGTGTGCCTAAACATTGGAGCTCCCCCACAAGTGACCCCATTTTGGAAACTAGACCCCCTAAGGAACTTATCTAGATGCATAGTGAGCACTTTGAACCCCCAGGTGCTTCACAAATTGATCCGTAAAAAAAAGAAAGTACTTTTTTTTCACAAAAATTTTCTTTTAGCCTCAGTTTTTTTCATTTTCACATGGGCAACAGTATAAATTGGATTCTAAAATTTGTTGGGCAATTTCTCCTGAGTACACAGATACCTCATTTGTGATCATAAACCACTGTTTGGGCGCACGGCAGGGCTCAGAAGGGAAGGAGCGCCATTTGACTTTTTGAATAGAAAATATGCTGGAATATTTAGCGGTTGCCATGTCGCATTTGGAGAGTTCCTGTGTGCCTAAACATTGGAGCTCCCCCACAAGTGACCCCATTTTGGAAACTAGACGCCCTAAGGAACTTATCTAGATGCATAGTGAGCACTTTGAACCCCCCAGGTGCTTTACAGAAGTTTATAACGCAGAGCCGTGAAAATAAAATATCATTTTTTTTTCTCAAAAAATGATTTTTTAGCCCACTATTTTTTATTTTCACAATGGTTACAGGAGAAATTGGACCCCGAAAGTTGTTGTCCAGTTTGTCCTGAGTACGCTGGTGCCCCATATGTGGGGGGAACCACTGTTTGGGCACACGTCAGGGCTCGGAAGGATGTAGTGACGCTTTGAAATGCCAACTTGATGGAATGGTCTGCGGGCATCTTGTTACGTTTGCAGAGCCCCTGATGCGCCTAAACAGTAGAAACTCCCCACAAGTGACCCCATTTTGGAAACTAGACACCGCAAAGAACTTATCTAGATGTGTGGTGAGCACTTTGAACCCCCAAGGGCTACACAGAAGTTTATAACGCCCGGGCATGAAAATAAAAAAATCATATTTTTTCCACAATCAGGATCTTTTAGTCCCCAATTTTTTTATTTTCGCAAGGGTAACATGAGAAATTAGACCCCAAAAGTTGTTGTCCAATTTGTCCTGAGTATGCTGATATCCCATATGTGGGAGAAAACTACTGTATGGGCACACGTCGGGGCTCGGATGGGAAGTAGTGACCTTTTGAAATGCCCACTTGATGGAATGGTCTTCGGGCGTCATGTTACGTTTGCAGAGTCACTGATGTGCCTAAACAGTAGAAACTCCCCACAAGTGACCCCATTTTGGAAACTAGATCCCCAAGGAACTCCTCTAGATGTGTGGTGAGCACTTTGAATCTCCAAGTCCTTCACAGAAGTTTATAACGCAGAGCCGTGAAAATATAAAATTATTTTTTTTCCACAAAAATAATTTTTAGTCCCCAATTTTTTTTCCCAATGTTAACAGGAGAAATTAGAACCCCCAAAGTTGTTGTGCAATTTTTCCCGAGTACGCTGATACCTCATATGTGGGGATAAACCACTGTTTGGGCATACGTCGGGGCTTGGAATAAAGGGAGCACTGTTTGACTTTTTGAACGCAAAATTTGCAGGAATCAATGGTGGCGCCATGTCGCGTATGGAGACCCCCTGATGTGCCTAAATAGTGGAAACCCCTCAATTCTAACTCCAACCCTAACCCCAACACACCCCTAACGCCTACACACACCTAACCCTAATACAAACCCTAATCATAACCCTAACCCCAACACACCCCTAACCCTAATCCCAACTCTAACCATAAACCTAACTACAAGCCTAACCCTAATTCCAACCCTAACCCAAATTCCAACCCTAACCGTAATTCTAACCTTAGCCCTAATGCTAACCCTAACCCTAGTTCTAACCCTAAGGCTGGGTTCATATTGCGTTTTACCAGCCCGTTCAACACGTAGCGTTGACCGGCTGGTAACGGTATAGCATAACGCGATCGCGTTATGCTATACCCGCTAGCGCAGATGAATCAGCAGATAATCACCCGCGGATCAGCAGCGAAATCCGCCGCGGATCAGCAGCGAAATCCGCCGCGGATCAGCAGCGAAATCAGCCGCGGATCCGCAGCGAAATCCGCCGCGGATCAGCAGCGAAATCCGCCGCGGATCAGCAGC
Source organism: Oophaga sylvatica (assembly GCA_033576555.1). NCBI lineage: Eukaryota > Metazoa > Chordata > Amphibia > Anura > Dendrobatidae > Oophaga > Oophaga sylvatica. Next base: position 12,366,860 of record JARQOD010000007.1, read on the forward strand.
GAAATCCGCCGCGAATCCGCAGCGAAATCAGTCGCGGATCCGCAGCGAAATCAGTCGCGGATCCGCAGCTAAATCAGTCGCGGATCCGCAGCGAAATCAGTCGCGGATGCGCAGCGAAATCCGCCGCGGATCTGCAGCGAAATCCGCCGCCGATCAGCAGCGAAATCCGCTGCGGATCAGCAGCGAAATCAGTCGCGGATCCGCAGCGAAATCAGTCGCGGATCCGCAGCGAAATCAGTTGCGGATCCGCAGCGAAATCAGTCGCGGATACGCAGCGAAATCCGCCGCCGATCAGCAGCGAAATCCGCCGCCGATCAGCAGCGAAATCCGCTGCCTATCAGCAGCGAAATCCGCTGCGGATCAGCAGCGAAATCCGCCGCCGATCAGCAGCGAAATCCGCCGCGGATCAGCAGCGAAATCCGCCGCCGATCAGCAGCGAAATCCGCAGTGGATCAGCAGCGAAATCCGCTGCTGATCCGCAGCGAAATCCGCTGCCGATCCGCAGCGAAATCCGCCGCGGATCAGCAGCGAAATCCGCCGCCGATCAGCAGCGAAATCCGCTGCGGATCAGCAGCGAAATCCGCCGCCGATCAGCAGCGAAATCCGCCGCCGATCAGCAGCGAAATCCGCCGCCGATCAGCAGCGAAATCCGCAGCGGATCCGAAACGAAATCCGCCGCGGATCAGCAGCGATGTCCGCCGCGGATCAGCAGCGAAGTCCGCCGCGGATCAGCAGCGAAATCCGCCGCGGATCAGCAGCGAAATCCGCCGCGGATCAGCAGCGAAATCCGCCGCGGATCAGCAGCGATATCCGCCACGGATCCGCAGCAAAATCAGCTGCGGATCAGCAGCAAAATCCGCTAGGAAAAAAAAAAAAATTCTTTATTTTTTTTATTTGTCCCTACCTATGATAAAGGGGGGGTTCATTTACTTTTTTTTATTTTGATCACTGTGACAGTTTATCACAGTGATCAAAATAAATTTTTGAACACTGGGGGGCGCACTGCGCATGCGCCGGCCGGCGGGCGCACTGCGCATGCGCCCGCCATTTTCCAATATGGCGGCGCCCATGAAGAGGGCCGGGCGGACGCCGGGCCCGATCGTGGGACATCGGTGGATCGGGAGAGGTGAGTAGGGGGGTCGGAAGGCTGGGGGGGGGGATAGGAAGTGGGGGCAGTGGACCAAAAGAGGAGGGGAGCTGTAAGTGACGGCGGTGACCGATCGCTGCCATCTTTCGGTGGCGGCGGCCGATCACCGCCGTGACTCGGTGTGGGGGGGTCAGGGCTCGATCTCCAGCCATGGCAGATGCTATTGCAGCATCGGCCATGGCTGGATTGTAATATTTCACCAATTAAATTGGTGAAATATTACACATTGCTCTGATTGGCTGTTTCACTTTTAACAGCCAATCAGAGCGATCGTGGCCATGGGGGGGTTAAGCCAACCCCCCTGTGGTGAAGCACAAAGGGTCCTGTAACTGCGGGTCGGGTGACCTTTCAGTGACCCCGGTCTCCCGGCCCGCAGGGACGAGATCCTTTCATGACGCCACATAGGCGTCATGGGTCGGATTGGCACAGGTTTTCATGACGCCTACGTGGCGTCATGGGTCGGGAAGGGGTTAATGTACCAGTGTATAATGGGCCCAGGAAATGCTGCTCCGGTGTCTAATGTCCCCCATTTACAATACTCCAGTATATGATGGGCCCCATGGATGCTGCTCCAGTGTCTTATGGGCCAAAACAAATCTTCATATATAATGGGCCCCATTATTAATGTACCAGTGTATAATGGGCCCCGGAAATGCTGCTCCTGTGTCTGATGTCCCTCATTTACAATACTCCAGTATATGATGGGCCCCATGGATGATGCTCCAGTGTGTTATGGGCCAAAAGAAAGCTCCATATATAATGGGCCCAATTATTAATGTTCCAGTGTGTAATGGGCCACGTAAATGCTGCTCCAGTGTCTGATCTGCCCCATTTAGAATGCTCCAATATATGATGGGCCCCATGGATGATGCTCCAGTGTCTTATGGGCCAAAAGAATGTACATATATAATGGGCCACATTATTAACGATCCAGTGTAAAATGCTCCCCATATATTCCTCCAAACATTACAAAAAATGAAATACCTCTCCTCGCTGTGCACTGCTCTACTCTGGACTCCTCAGCGTCGACATCTTACAGCTCTCTGCAGTTGGACTGTTTAGGCAGAGGGAGTACAGACGTGACATCATTGCGCTCTGTAACCTGAATGTTACTGTCAGGAAACGAGGAAGACGTCACGGTGGTGGAGCATGGAGAGGTAAGTATTGCAAGTGCTGGGGCCCTTAGCAAGCAGGGGGGACCGACTCATGGGCGACATCACTGGCACAGGGCCCCTCATAGTACACCAGTGTGTCTAACGGCTAGTGGGCCGTCCCACCATCAGAGACAAATTTATGTACTATGATGGGCCCTGTGCCAGTGCCGAAGCCCACGAGTCGCCCCCCCCACCTGCTCAGGGAACCGGCACTTGCCCAGGTGCTGACGCCGGCCCTGGGGTGGGGGATTTGTACTTTTTGTAGTCCGCCCACGCTTGCAAGTGTGTGGCACCCCAGGAGTTTGGTTGCCACAGTGACCTTGCCTCCCTCCAGGGGGGAGTGATGTCATGCCTGAAAGCAAAACAGGATCCCTTTAACAGGTAACACAGCATAAAACACCTTTCCTATTCCGGACCAGAAGGGGGAGATCCAACACCTGTTTTCAGGAGAGCTCCTCAAGAACATTGTGGCTGGGAGGAGTTAGTGAGTGTTGCTGGAGGGACAAGAGAGGAGAGACATGTGGAGACAAGCTGGGTAAAAGAGGGGCTATAGAGAGCTCACCCCCGGGTCGGAGCACCGGAAACCGGACCCCCAGAGTCCGAGGCTGAGTGGGTAAACTAAAGTCCCAGCAGCTGAATCCGGAGGGCAGGAGACAGCAGGTTCTCTGCCCCAACTAATACTCTACTACACAGCAGCAGCACATGTGAGCCGGAGACTCCATAAGTGAGTGATTACTGAAGCAGGTTACAGCTACCTATTATGAAAGTGAAGTTCTACCTAGACAAGAGACAGAGAGAGGAACTTGGACGGAGCTTATAGCAGCCAGTGCCTCAGAGAATAGCTCTAGAAAGCGGACCTCACATCCCACCTGAAGTAAGGGGATTCCAAATTGCTTTCAGGCCCACTGACTCCAGCACCATCTGTACTCAGTGCCCTGGACACTTTGCCTGCAAAAACTGTGAGTAAAGCTTTGGAAACTGCATCTGACTGTGTCTCCTCAAGTCCTTCCTGCAAAACACATTCCACTCTGCTACATCTTTCAGCACCATTACTTTCTATACCATCTCTCTGCCCTGGGACAAGCTTCACTTGTGGGAAGCTATTCCAACACTGCTGCATCACACCATCTGTTCCAGAGGATCTGCACTGCAGCGCTTGTCACCTCTGACCAGAAACCACAGGTGGCGTCACGAATACCTTACTACAAACTCTATCATCCCCTGTACATATTCCCCTTTTATTGGACGCCCAGGGCCACGGACCGGGTTACTGCCGCTGTGACACATCCCCTTTAAGACACCGGCCCGGTACCAAGTATCACACTGCCCTGGCGGGCGATCCAAGTGCATGTTCATGAAATGTCTAAGCATGCAACTGGTATTCAAATTTCTGAGATTTTTCCCTCAGCTAAAGGTCCTTCCGCACTGTTTACAGATAAACTTTGCCTCATCAATAGGATTTCAGTCCAAAAAGTGCCACACTGGACTCTTCCTACTATAGTATCAATTTTCAGGGCTTGCACGCTGTGCAAATTTGACCTTCTGGCCAAGCTGTCCTGCAACTCTCTTTTTGTTTTTTAACACATTTTTGGACTGTTACGGGCCTGCCAGATAACCGCTGCTGCGATGTCGATGCTTGCTGCGAATCCTTCTCCACTTCTTAGCTATTGCCAGCGGCACCCTCTTTCCCAAATGGATGCCAATCCATGTCAACAACTGGGTCATCCATCACCTCCTCTTCAATGTAATCTGTGGCACCTGAGTTTCATCAGGGTCAGATTCTGGCTCAGTAGACTGCGAGGGAAATTTAGTGCTCTGGGTGAATGTACCAGCAGAATCATATAGCAGTGGCTGTGCATCATGATGTGCACTCCATCTCTGATTCATGTTGGACTGGGGAATTCAGGATTTGACTTGATAACCCAGGTATAGTATGTGAAAAGAGCTCCATGGTGTAATCTGAAGTGTCGGCTGCTGCATCCTTCACTTTTGGTGGGGGTGAAGCACACAAGGAAAGGTGTTGTTCCTGACCAGGAGCCAGCACTGACGACTCAGTCCTTCCATTTTTAGAAACTTCAGAAGAGGAGGCGATATTCAAAATAATGGAAACACCTAACATTTTGGCATCATCATCTTCGAACATGTTATAAAAATGCAAACCGTGACATATGGTAATATTTTGTAGTTGATTATTTGTGTTATGCCATATGTGTATGTCAATTAACTGTTTGTTTTGCATAATTGTAAGAACATTGATGAGTGACTGATACCAATGGCAGACCTCTCGGATTTTCAAAGAGGAAAATTGTTGGTGCTCGGATGGCCGGCGCTAGTGTAACCAAAAGTGCACGAATGCTTGGCGTGTCAAGAGGTACTGTCTCCAAAGTAATGACTGCGTTTGAAAGAGAAGGAAAAAAAGCAACTGAAAAAGAAAAGAAAGGTACATTTCATAGAAGAGGAAAATATACATGAGAGTATACTACGTACAAGCATATGAATCCACAGGAGAGGAAGATTCTAAGGATTCTCAACGGGAGGATACTGAGTCACCCATTGGAAAGCGAAAATTCCCCCCTTCTTCTCATCCCATATTTGACTCTACTCTGGCTGCCTGGAAAACATTTGCTAAACATAAAAGAGGTACTAATAAATTAACCTTCCTTCAAAATCTTCCCTCTCCACTTAATCTGCTCCCTATACCTTACAGCCATCGATCCATTTTGGCTGAACATCACGTTAAAAAAAATCAAGGATTTGGTCAGTGAATCTAGTCTTATCCCTTTCTCCCAAATCAAAGATAAATTTAAAGTCTTCTATTCTTCATTCCTCCAGTATCTCATGTTGAAGGATTTGATTGTGCTATTTCTTGCCTCTAAACCAAGCCTATCTGAGCCTGCCGCCAACCTTATTACCAACGTTAATCATAACATTTTCGGGAGCACCTCTTACATATATATGTGGCTCAATAAAAGTCATATATTCATCAAGGCCTATAACTTTCGGAAATGGGACCAAGAGTTACATATATCCCCAAGTCCGCAAGAATTGGAACAGGCTTGTTTTATTTTCTACTCCGCTTCTATCTCTATGTCGCTCCAATAGACTCACTATTAAATACTAACGCGTTGGTATTACACTCCAGCCCGACTCTCTTGGAATAATTCAGAACACTCCTCATCCTGCTGGAGAGGTTGTGGCCAATATGGCAGTTTGCTTCATATACTCTGGTACTGTCCCCATATTAGGCCTCTTTTGAAAAATAGTGCGTCTCTAATTAATTCATTACTCACAAAATCCATTACTCTATCTCTGCAACTAGCTCTTTTAGCCTTAGACTCGGAGGGCATTGCTTATTGCTCTATTCCCTTTGTGGTACATGTTCTTCTAGTAGTTAGGCAACTAATTGCCTTACATTGGAAGAGGCCTGACCCTCCCGTTATCCAAGATGTAATTGACAGAATGACCCTCCATAAAGACTTCGAGCACAAACTAGCTCTGATACATAACAACCTAGACAAATTTTCTCGAAAATGGTCCAGCTGGATACCTTTATTTCCTTAAAAGTATATTCAGGTAAGCCATATTATTTCGTCTTTCTTGATTAATGGTTACTATTTATAATATTGCCTCTGTAGTCATATAATATGTGTAATGCCTGTATAAATTAATATGTTATTTTCCTGTAAATTGGGACGCAAGGTCCACTTGGTCCCTTCTTTACTTGTTGTATTTCCCCTTCCCTTTTCCCCTTCTCCCCACCCTTATTGTTTCATAAAGCACAGGTACGGCCAAAAGTCGAAGTTGACTGAGAGAGACCGTCGGACTGTAAAGCGAATTGTGAGGGAGGATCGCAAGAACATGGCTCAGAAAATCACTGCTGAGCTCAATGAACACCTACAAAACCCAGTTTTGACGAAAACGTTTCGTCCAGAAATGAACAAATCAGGATTCCACGGAAGATCTGCTATTCAAAAACCGCTGCTCTCAATGACAAATGTTTCCAAGCATTTAGAGTGGTGTAGAAACCTCCAGAATTGTTCCCTGGACCAGTGGAAACATGTGATATTCTCAGAAGAATCATCGTTTACCCTATTTACGACCTCCGGCTGAGTGTACGTTTGGAGACAGCCGAAACAAGCATTCCGTCCAGACTGCCTTCTCCCAAACATAAAATATGGCGGAGGTTCTGTGATGATCTGGGGTGCTATTTCATGGAGATCCGCCGGGCCAATGATATCCCTTCATGGAAGAATTAACAGCCGCGATTATTTAGGCATTTTCGCCGACCAAGTGCATCCTATGGTTCAAGCACTGTTCCCGGAGGGGAACGCCATCTTTCAGGATGATAATGCACCAATTCATACAGCTACAATCGTAAAATCATGCCACAAGGAACATTGTAATGAAGTTGAGCATCTCATCTGGCCCCCACAATCCCCAGACCTCAACATTAAAGAGCATTTATGTTTAATTTTAGAGATTTAAGTTAGACATCGATTTCCGCTGCCATCGTTGCTCAAAGTACTGGAGGGTGTTTTAACAGAAGAATGTGCTAAAATTCCTTTGGAAAAAATTCGCACCTTGTATGAATCCATACCTCAGAGAATTGAGACTTTAATCACCGGAAAAGGTGGACCTACACCATATTAAACTAACTTTTGTTGATGTTTTCCAGGTGTTAACATTATTTTGTACAACCCCTGTAGATGGAGACTGTTTCGGCAATGTAAGACAAAATCTGTTCCTGATGCTCTGGCTTTAAAAGCAGTTTACCTGCTCCCAGTAAAGGGAGCCTTCCAGGCCTTCTTCAGCCAGAAGACTCTTTATGATAGCACACTATTTTCAGGGCAAGCGAGCTCCTGTATAGTGAAAATATTCTAAATGTCCGTATATATTTCAGGAGGCAGACATTTGACGCTCTCAGACTCAGTCTGGATTACACAGTAATATAACAAGATAAAAAGGGGCATTGTATCACGATATACAAGGTATATATAGTATAGTGAAAATATAATAAATCTCAGTATATATTTCAGAAGGCAGACTCGGACGCTCCCAGGCTCAGTCAGGATTACACTAGAATATAATAAGAAAAAGGGGTACTGATTCACCAGATAGCAGGTATATATAGTATAGTGAAAATATTCTTAATCTCAATATATATTTCCGGAGTCAGACAAAGACACTCACAAGCTAAGTATGGATTACACAAGAATATAAAAAGCAGATCCGCAAGAAATAATCACACATGTTGGCCAATGTTCCCGGTGTCAATGATGCACTTAGAGTGGTGGGTGGAGGAGGACTTTATGGCTAAAAGGGTACTGTATCACAAGCGTCCAGCTGTAAACAGTCTAGGGGTCATTGTAAATCTCCATATATATTTCCGGAGTAACAGACAGACTCTCACAGGCACAGTATGGATCACACCAGAATATAATAATAAGAAAAAAGCGTACTGTATCCACAGATCCCAGGTATATATAGTATAGTGAAAATATCCAAAATTTCCGTATATATTTCATGAGGCAGACTCTGACGCTCACAGGCTCAGTCTGGATTACACAATAATATAAAAAGATGAAAAAGGGGTACTGTATCAGCAGATCCGAGGTATATATAGTATAGTCCAAATATTCTAAATCTGCGTATATATTTCATGAGGCATCCACTGACGCTCTCAGGCTAAGTATGTATTACACAAGAATATAAAAACTTGGGTGGTGGAGGAGGGGGGGACAGCCCAGATAGGGATGTGGCAAATATGTCATATGTTGAGGTGTATAATGGACGTAAAAGCAGCTGTAAATGGATTAATTGGAGAAGTCTGAGGAAGATGAGGCCAAAAAAAGGGTACTGTATCACCAGATAAAAGGTAGTATAGTGAAAATATTCTAAATCTCAGTATATATTTCAAGAGGCAGATACTGATGCTCACAGGCTCATATGGATTACACAATAATATTGAAAGATGAAAAAGGGGTACTGTATCAGCAGATCCGAGGTATATATAGTATAGTCCAAATATTCTAAATCTGCGTATATATTTCATGAGGCATCCACTGACGCTCTCAGGCTAAGTATGTATTACACAAGAATATAAAAACTTGGGTGGTGGAGGAGGGGGGACAGCCCAGATAGGGATGTGGCAAATATGTCATATGTTGAGGTGTATAATGGACGTAAAGCAGCTGTAAATGGATTAATTGGAGAAGTCTGAGGAAGATGAGGCCAAAAAAAGGGTACTGTATCACCAGATAAAAGGTAGTATAGTGAAAATATTCTAAATCTCAGTATATATTTCAAGAGGCAGATACTGACGCTCACAGGCTCAGTATGGATTACACAATAATTTTAAAAGATGAAAAAGGGGTACTGTTTCACCAGATACAAGGTATATGTAGTATAGTGAAAATATTCAAAATTTCCGTATATATTTCTGGAGGCAGCCACTGACGCTCTCAGGCTCAGTATGTATTACACAATAATATAAAAAGCTGAAAAAGGGTACTGTTTCACCAGATACAAGGTATATATAGTATAGTGAAAATATTCAAAATCTCCGTATATATTTCTGGAGGCAGCCACTGACGCTCTCAGGCTCAGTATGTATTGCACAAAAATATAAAAATCTGAAAAAGGGTACTGTTTCACCAGATCAAAGGTATATATAGTTGTTAGGGTCTGCAGAACGCACCAAATATCAGATGTCCAACCTTCTGTGTCCTGTTAGGCACCCAGGTACACAGTTGACTGCTAAGCGAACATAGAACGTGATCATGCACTAATGTCCTCACGGGAGTCACCCGCAATCTATGGCGTCTGAACGTCAGGCCCTGAATACAGCAATCAAACTCCTCACCGGTTATGCCGGTAATCTAAGGCATCTAAGACACTGACCCTGACCAGCTAGCATACCAAGCTCCTTACCGATTAGGTTGGTATTGTAATGGCGTATTTCAGGCGCCCTAACCACACACACGCATGACCATACTGGCGCAAAGCATATAACGGTTGATACTAGTGCACGGCCGTGCGGTAAGGACAGCCTTTTATAGCAGCCACGAGAAAAAGACCTTCCAGGAAGGACCAATGGGAAGCTCCTTCAGAACATCAACAGCCACAGGATCTTCCTGAAGGACCAATAGGAGTGGCAGCTGTATCTGAGCATGTGACCCCTGATCTCCAATGGGAGATCTTGCCCTGGGCATGCTCAGATGAAGCAACAAAGGACTTAGTCCTAAAGACGTCTGCTCGTCGCTGACCAGTACTGGCTACAATAGCAGAACCTGGAGAGGCAGCAGCAAGTCTCTGCACAGTATTAGGCAAGTTCACACGTTGCGGAATTGCCGCGGAAATTTCCGCGGCAATCCCGCACTTCTCCCGCAGGAAATACGCACGTTTTTTGTATGCTGATTCCCGCCAGAATAATAGCGTTTTGCAAGCGAATTACTTGCAGATTGCTAGCTTCCTAGGATCTAGACGCTTGAAAATGATTGACAGGTTGGTCCACGAGTAAACATAGTGTTTGACAGATGTGACCAACTTTTACTATTGATGCCGCTATGTCGCATCAATAGTAAAAGATCTAATGTAAAAAATAAAAAATAATAATAGTAATTCTACCTCCGGCGGCCCCGCAGCCTTGCCGCGGAACCCGCAGCCTTCCGCTTCAGCGACTCCCGCAACTCCACGGTTCCAGGATCTTGCACAAATCACTACCGATGACGTAGCATCCCGAGACCGCTATGCCATTGGTGATTCTCAAAGGACTCTTGGGCCGAATGCCGGACGCGCATGAAGCGGGAAGCTAGGGCCGCGGAAGCTAGGGGCCCGGGCGGAAGTGAGAATACTTTTTTTATTTATATTGTTTACCACGGAAATGTACCCAGGGCCTGATGGAGAGTCTCCTTCACTCCAACCCGGTACTACCGACATGAACCCACATTCGCAAATTAATGAGCATGTTGCTATTTTTCCGCAAGCTTTTGCGGAAAAACGCAACATGGGCCAAACAGGGAATCAATAACATGAAGGATGCTTAATGCTTGCGTTTTTATCGCGTGTTACCGCGGAAAACGCGGGAAAAACCTGCGAAAAAACGCAATATTCTGATGTGTCACTTAGCCTTAGACCGGGCGAGACGCTGGGACCAACATTTTTGCTGAGCAGGCTCCACTGCGGCCGGAGATGGATGGGGAACTGCAGCGGGATTGGTTCGAGACTCCCCTTGTGCAGCAGCGGGAACTCGAACCCTAACATATAGTATAGTGAAAATATTCTTAATCTCAATAAATATTTCAGGAGTCAGACAAAGACGCTCACAAGCTCAGTATGGATTACACAATAATATAAAATGCAGATCCGCAAGAAATAATCACACATGTGGGCCAATGTTCCCGGTGTCAATGATGCACTTAGAGTGGTGGGTGGAGAAGGACTTTATGGCAAAAAGGGTACTGTATAACAAGCTCCAGCTGTATACAGTGTAGGGGTCATTGTTAGTGTTGAGCGATACGATACTGCAAATATCGGGTATCGGCCGATATTAGCTGTATCGGGCTTTCGATTCCGAGTACCGATATTTTCGTCATATCGGATACCGGAATCGGATTTGTCACTGTCACTGTGAGTGTCCGTCGGTCGGGTCTGTCAGGAGTCAGCGGCACTTACCTGGCAGAAGATCTCCGGCGGTCACGTCCTGGACTGCTTGATGGCCGCCATTATCTTCTCCCTGGCGGTCACATGCAGTTTTTTGCGATAACTGCAGTGACTGCAGGGTAATCCCGGCCGTAAACCAGTCCGATGACGTCACCGCCGGGGAAGCAGGTAATCAGCTGTGCTGCGCCGGGATGACAGGCTCTGCCTGTCATTCTGATGTAGCAGAGCTGGATCGTCGTGGGACACTCGTTACTATGGACTGCGTCAGACAGGTGGTATACTGCTGTTTTTTTTTTTCATTTTTTTACAGGAGATCGATGGCGTCGCAGGATGAGACTGTAATAAAAGTAATGAAAACTGTTTTTTTTTTTTTTTTTTTATTAAATTAAAAAACTTTTTTATGAACATTCACCCGTCCGGGTACATCAACAATTTAACTATTTACATACAGGGACCCTGTCCGGGTTATTTATAATTCTTTGGCAGGGTGTTCCAGGTACCACCTGGTACTCTTCTGATGCTTGCCAAACATCCGAGACACCAAGGACCACCAGGACCTGATGACGTCGTGTGGCCTGTACAGTCAAGTCGTGACCCGCTATCTGTGTCTGTGTGGCCACCTCTTTCATCTCCCTCCGGGTCTGGAGCCCTATGTCCCGGACTGAACGAACCCCAGGGGGCCTAACAGGCGCCGGGTACGGGCCAGCTATAGTTATCATGTCCATAGCTGGGGCTGCTGAGGAGACCACTGAGGGAGGCTGGGGAGATTTACGGCGTGGGGTGGGCACTTGTGCAGAGGCCTGGATGTGGGAGGCTGAAGGCTCCGAGGGTCTCACAGGTTCCTGACACTCTGGGGAGTAGGGGTCGCACCTGGTAACATTTAGGGCGTACCATCCATTGTAACCCCAGTGTCGGGTGTAAGTCACCAAGTCTCCAGGCAACAGGTCCCTCCCCGGGTGTCCTTCTGGGAGGTGAGTCTCCACGTCCCGCCGGGTCACAAAAACTTCTAAATAAAGTCCAGGCTCCTGGATGAAGCCCCAACCACCTTTCAATTTAAAGCTCCGTACTACACCCTTACGCCGCGGCTCCCTCAGGGTTCCTTTATCTTTTCTCATCCGGTCCTTATCTGCCCGGTCCTTCTCCAGGTTACATTGCCGAAGCTTTTGGGATTCTCGCTGCTCCCTTTGTCGCTCTGCTTCCCGCTCCCAACATCTCCACTCTTCCTCCTGACGCCGGTTGTAATTCTCCTCCACCAGCATCTCCATGTCTCCAAAATCAAACTGCAGCTTAGGATGTCCGGTTTGCGGCAGCTCTCCTGGCGCCCCCCAGTCCTGGCGGCGCTCACCTGCGGAGGAAGCAGCCGGCTCTGGAACAGATGACAGTCGGGGCTCCGGTACAGACTTGTAGACCTCTGGTGCCTGCGCGGCCTCCTCCATGAGGACAGGTGTCGCTTCATCTGTCTCAGCGACGGGGGCAGACAGCGGGATCTGGGGTGCTGCCGGTGCTGCGTTTTTTGCAGGAACGGGTGCCTCCACTGCGACAACGTCAACCGGATCACATTGCAAGGGCTGGGATGCCCGCACGGACTCCTCTACTAGAACGGGTGCCTCACCTTCCGGTACAGACACTTCAGGTAAGAGGGATTGGCGCCGCTCCAAGTTTAGTTTTAGGGCACGCCAGCTGGCTTCCATCCTGGCGACCTCCTCCCGGTGCCGGGCCAGGCCTCTTAGGGTATCCTCCGCTTCTTGCAGCGTAGGAGGTTTCCAGGCCGGGTGCCCAACGGTGGTTCCGTGGCGATCGGGTCGCTTCCGTGGGGGGAGAGCTCTGACTGCTCCATCCCTTCACACTTCTGCTCGTGTCCATTAGCCATCTCTGCCAAGTCACATGTGTCATTAGCATCTGGAGAGGGCCCCTCTTTTGTAGGGAGGCGGGACCTTCATGTTAGTTTCCGCACACTGAGGAGGATGAGGAGGCGGAACTGAAGAGCTGTGGGGCACGATCTTACATTGCAGTACCATTTAGAGTGGTCGGCCATCGTTTTCGCGCCACTGAGTGAGTGTACACCCACGAAGAGCACGTCCTTCTTCTTCACCAGTGCCTCGTCATGACGCAGATATGGCGGAAAAATGGCAAATACATTCTCTGATGATTTTAGCAATTCTCAAGCACAAAACCAGTTCAATTCAGGCACACAGGACTCGCTTATAGCGAGCTACAGAATCCTGTTCGTGACGCCCAAGTTGAGTCGCACAGAGCCAGAGGTTTTGGGGGTACTCGGCACCGAGCCCATCGACTTCTATGGGGTATGTCACGGCTTTACCCGGCAATTGAATCAGAGTCTATTTTACTATGTAGAAGTGTATAAACTATAAATATATGTATATATATATGTCACAATGACATGTATATATATATATATATATATATATATGTATTCTATGTGTGTATATTTTGTGTTTACAACGAAAGAAAGGGTTTTTTTTGTTGCGATATTTTGTTCCCATAGACTTACATGGGACTTCCGGAATCGGAATCGGATATCGACGATATTTAGTGATATCGGCGATACCATTCCGATACGATATTTTTAGATATCGAGCAGTATCGCTCAACACTAGTCATTGTAAATCTCCCAATTTATTTATTGAGTAACAGACAGATGCTCACAGGCTCTGTATGGATTAGACCAGAATATAAAAAGTAGGAAAAGGGTAATGTATTAGAATTGTACAGCTGGATACAGGGTTGGGGAAATTGTCAATCTCCATATATTTTGACAGAGTAACAGACTGCCTCTCACAGGCTCAGTATTCATCACACCATAATTAGTGTTGAGCATTCCGATACTGCAAATATCGGGTATCGGCCGATATTCGCTGTATCGGAATTCCGATTCTGAGATCCGGTATTTTTAGCATATCGGATACCGGAATCGGAGTTTTCCTGTAAAGTCTATGGGGAGTTCCTGTGTCACAGAACGAAGTACGTGACACAAGAACTTCCCGAAAGTGTCACTGTTAGTGTCGGTCGAGTCTGTCAGGTGTCAGCAGCACTTACCTGGCAGAAGATCCCTGGCGGTCACGTCCTGGACTCCTTGATGGCCACCATTACCCTCTCCCTGGCGGTCACGTGCAGCTTCTCGCGATAACTGCATGTGCTGCCGGGTACTGGGTAATCTCGGCCAGCTGTTATCTCGCGACAGCTGGCAGTAAACCAGTCCGATAACATCACCGCCGGGGAATCTCCTCAGGTAAGCAGCTCTGCTACATCTGGATGCCAGGCTCAGCCTGGCATCCAGATGTAGCAGAGCTGGACTCGTTATGGGACACTCGTGATTTTGGACTGCGTCGGAGAGAGAGTATTTGTGTTGGTTTGTTACTTTTGTTTTTTTACAGGAGAACGATGGCGCCGCAGGATGAGCGTGCAATAAAAATAATGAAAACTGTGTGGTGTTTTATTTCATTAAGACTTTTTTCTGTCTGTGTATTTTTTTTTAAAATTTACAAACTTTATGATTAATAATGGATCTTATTGACGCCTCTCCATTATTAACCAAGCTTATTGGCACCTTTCAATCAAAGGTGACATTAACAACTTATTACCCCACTTGCCACCGCTACAGGGCAAGTGGGAAGAGCCGGGTAAAGTGCCACAATTGTGGGGCTGCTGCAGCCTGGTATTTTTAGGCTGTTGAGGGCCAAAATCCATGGACCTTGACAGTCTTTTAATACCAGGCCGCAGCAGTCTGCTTTTTACTTGGCTGGTTAACAAAAATAGGGGGACCCCCACGCCATATTTTTCGAGGGGATCCCCTATTTTTGTTAACCAGCCAAGCTAAGCAGACTGCTGTGGCCTGGTATTATCAGGCTTGCAAGGCTCATGGATCTTGGATCCTTACCTGCCTGAAAAAACAGGCCTCAGCAGTCTGCTTCATCTGGCTGGTTAACAAAAATATGGGGGACCCCACGCCATTTTTTTTTTCGAGGGGATCCCCTATTTTTGTTAACCAGCCAAGATAAGCAGACTGCTGTGGCCTGGTATTATCAGGCTTGCAAGGTCCATGGATATTGGCTCCTTAACAGCCTGAAAAACCAGGCCTCAGTAGTCTGCTTCATCAGGCTGGTTAACAAAAATAGGGGGGACCCCACGCCATTTTTTTTTTCGAGGGGATCCCATATTTTTGTTAATCAGTTCACTTCAGGTCAGCCGGGATTCCCTCTGACGTCACTGATGCTGCGGTGTCCCTGACTGACCTGAAGTGAAAGTGGGAAGCAATCAATTATGCTAACCACTTCCTCTCCTGTCAGCCAGGAGAGGAGATGATTCAGTCGGGGGTTTACTGCGAGGCTGTCAGCATTAGCTGCGGTCCCTGCAGTAAACATTAACCCTTTCAGAAGGATTACATCGGGGACCTGACTGAACATAGGTAAGAATAATGTTGCTTTATTATTTTATTTTTATTACAGGTGAACAAGGGCTTCGCAAGGAATGGCAGTAAAATAAAATATGGTCAAAAACTGTGTGTTTATTTCTTTAAAATGATTTTTAATTAAAGTGTGTGTGTTTTATTTCTATTTCATACAATAGGATTAATAATTGATAGTTGTCTAATTGACAGCTCTCAATTATTAACCTTATTAACCTTGCTTAAAGTCACCTTTCAATAGCAAGGTGGCTTTAACCCCTTATTAACCCATTCGCCACCGCTACAGGGCAATGGGAATAGACAGGTAAAGTGCCAGAAAGGGCGAATCTAATTATAGATTTGCCTTTTCTGGGGTGTCTGGGGGCAGATGTTAGTAGCCAGGGGGGGCAAAAATAATGGTCCCTCTCTGGGCTATTATTATCTGCCCCCACTCGCTGGTTTGTCTGTCTGGTTGAGAAAATAGGGCTGGAGCCCACACATTTTTTTTCAACAATTTTACACCTCATATATATATATATATATATATATATATATATATATAACATGTCATTGAATTTGCGACACATATATATATATATATCTATATATATACATATATATATTTATAGTACATACACTTCTACATAGTATAATAGCCGCTAATTCAATTGCCGGCTTTTGTGAAATTAAAGACCTGACATAAAATGACACATGGTTTACATAGAGTTAACCATGTCATTTCATGTAGTTTGATATATGGTTTTCACTAACAATTACATGAGTGTATGTGTGCAAAATTTCAGACATGTAGGGGTTAATTATAGGTGTAAATTCGTAGCAAAAAAATGTTGGGTGGTTCTGTAATTTGTCAAAAGCCGGCATTGCCCGGCAACTGAATCAGAGGCTATTTTACTATGTAGAAGTGTGTGAACTATAAATATATGTATACATATATGTCACAATGACATGTTATATATATATATACATATATATGTATATATATATATATATAGGTATTCTATGTGTGTATATCTAGTGTTTACAAGGAAAGAAAGGTTTTTTTTTTAATTACGATATTTCTGTCCCATTGACTTGCATTGGGTTTCCGGTATCGGAATCGGCAACACCCGATACTTTTTGAGTATTGGGCCGATCCAATCCGATCTGATATTTCTGGATATCGGGCACTATCGTTCAACACTAACCATAATATAAAAAGTAGAAAAAGGGTAATATATTAGAATCATACAGCTGTATACAGGGTTGGGGAAATTGTTAATCTACGTATATATTTCAGGAGTAACACAAACGGTCAGAGGCCCATTCTAGATAACACCAGAATATGAAAATCAGAACAAGTGTACTCTATCAGTAGCGTACAGCTCTATACAGTGTTGGGGTAATTTAAAATCTCCATATATATTGCAGGAGGCAGACTCTGACGCTCACAGGCTCAGTCTGTATTACACAAGAATATAATAAGAAGAAAAAGGGTTACTGAATCACCAGAGCGCAGGTATATATAGTATAGCGAAAATCTTCTTAATCTCCATATAAGTAGTTTACCTACTCCCAGTAAAGGGAGCCTTCCAGGCCTTCTTGAGCCAGAGGACTCTATGATAGCACACTATTAGCAGGGCAAGCAAGCTCCTGTTAGTGAAAATATTCTAAATCTCCGTATATATTTCAGGAGGCAGACAATGACGCTCACAGGCTCAGTATGTATTACACAAGAATATAATAAGAAAAAGGGTACTGTATCACCAGATGCAAGGTATATATAGTATAGTGAAAGGATAATAAATATCCGTATATATTTCAGGAGGCAGCCAGTGACGCTCTCAGGCTCAGTATGTATTACACAATAATATAAAAAGATGCAAAAGGGTACTGTTTAACCAGATGCAAGGTATATTGTTATGTTTCGGTAGCTGAGGAGAAATAGCAAAAAAAATAGCAAAAGCGGTAATACACCAGAGAGGCTGGAACCTATTGGATTGCAGTAACCTGAACTAACCACACAACTAGAAGTAGCCGTGGAGCGTTCCTACGGTGATCCTAGACGCCTCGTCACAGCCTGAGAGATAACTACACCTAAAGGCAGAAATATGAAAGCTATCTGCCCCGGAGCAGATCCCCAAAGAAAATAGGAAGCCCCCAATAGTGTTGAGCGATACGATACCGCAAGTATCGGGTATCGGCCGATATTAGCTGTATCGGACTTTCGATACTTAGTTCCGATATTTTCCATATATCGTATACTGGAATCGAAAGTTCCCATAATTCTTTGAGAGGCAATGTGATTTTAGTCAGCCAATGAGGAATCCTAAGAAGTGTGGGCACATCCTGTACTGCTGCGGTCATGTTAACTAATGGCATGGCTGTGATTGGATGCTGAAATGATGTCAGAATGCACTATAAAAGGCGCCGCCGCCATTTTAGCGTCACTGTGCTGTGAATTCAGTAAGGGACAGAACGCTGCTGTGCTGACTCTGAGGGATAGTTAGAGATTGCGATTTAGTGTACTGTGCTTTAGGCAGGCTAGCACCAACCGCTGTGTAAAGCTTCCTTTTGCCTGCAGTGTTGTTTTAACAGCTCTGCAAGGTGTGTGTGAGTGCAGGTGACGCTGCAGTTTGCTCTGCATGCAACGCTGTCTGTAGGCATCTGCACGTGTCACTCACAGACTCTTTTTTTTTTCTTCAGTGTAATTCTTGCTGCTCCATGCAATTTAACTATTAGTGTGACGCGCTTCCATCCGTATCCAATACATTGGTTGCAAACATTATAGAAGTAGACAAAGGAGTAGCCTTTCACAGATTGTGAACAGTTGTGTTTCAGTGTTCACTTCAGTCAGTGTTTTTTATTTTTTGAGTGCACATCACGCTCCAGTTACTTGTTCAAGCACTGCTGCTTGTACTCTGCTGAGCGTGTCTCAGTTCCTCATCCTTGTCATTTCTCTCCAATTGGTTCTGCTCCATTCCATTTAAAATAATATAATCTATTAGTGTGACGCGCTTCCATCCGTATCCAATACATTGGTTGCAGACACTATAGAAGTAGACAAAGGAGTAGCCTTTCACAGATTGTGAACAGTTGTGTTTCAGTGTTCACTTCAGTCTGTGTTTTTTATTTTTTGAGTGCACATCACGCTCCAGTTACTTGTTCAAGCACTGCTGCTTGTACTCTGCTGAGCGTGTGTAAGGTTCTATGTATATATTCCTGAAACTCAGTTTGTTCGTCAGCCATTTTACTTTCTGTCTTGCTGCAGCTATCTTGCCCTCAGTCAAAATGGAGTTTCCAGCTTGCATGTTCCCGCCCTGATTCTCTCCTTTGCTTCTTAAGCAGCCACAGCTGAGCAATCAGTGCTTCAGAATCTAGCCTGCAGTGAACCTGTGACTTGACTCCTGTAAGCCTTGGACCTTGTACTCCAGCTATTCCTACTGAGGAACTCTGAAGCACTTGTGGACTCTGAACCCTGCTCTTTGAAAGACCCACGTTTGCATGGACTTACGGTAACAGAGAAGAAGATCCTGAATCTGTATTGGAGAGTGATTGCTGAGCTTGGATTACTCTGGCCTGCTGTGTCTCCTGTTTCTGTGTCTGCAAACTGTGTGACTATTTCTGTCAACTTGTATGAAGTAATACAGGACTTTTCTATATCAAACCTGTGACTCCTGTGTTTTCATCGCACCCAAGCACAAGACGCTATATGAACTGTACTACATACATTACAAGATTCTGAAGCCAAAACGTTAGTGTCTGCTGGGTCTGGAAGGCTGTGTCTGCTGTACTGCGGATATCAGACGTCCGGTTGTACTTTCTGTGATGACAGTGGTTGTGACTTCTCACAACCATTCCAGGTGAGCAATTCCCTTAAGTTTTTTCTTTTTGCAGTGTTACCACAGGTAAACACTATTGTTTTTTTTTTTTTTTTTTTCCTTTCTTTTCTCTTTTTTGTCTGCTGTAACTCTGGATATCAGATGTCTGGTTGAAACTTTCTGTGATGATAGTGGTTGTGACTTCTCACAACCATTCCAGGTGAGCAGTTCCCTTAATTTTTTTTTTTCTCTCTGCAGTGTTGCCACAGGTGAACACTATTGTTTTTTTTTTCTCTCCTCTTCTTCCAGTAATCCTGTCTTAAAAGATCTGGAAAATGGAGGCCCGCATAAAGGAACTTTGCGGAGTGACTGATAATATCCTTGCAGATTTGCAGAATATAAAGACCCGTTTTACAAATCTACAGGACCTCAATAATCACAATTTGCAAGTGGTTGGACAGACTACCCAGGATTTGCGAGCCAGGATTGAGGTTCTAGAGGGGCGAGTCCAGGCTCCTGCCGTAGCCCCGAGTGCTGGGATTCCCAAGTTGCCCCCTTTTCGTTTTGGCGGTGAACGTGAGAAATTCAGGGGATTTATTAATCAATGCAATCTTTTTTTTTCTGCACATGCTTCACAATTTCCCACTGAACGATCTAAGGTGCTTACTATAATTATGTTGCTTACCAACAAGGCTTTAATGTGGGCAAACCCTCTGATTGAGACTGAGGATGATTGTTTGAATCACCTTGATGATTTTATTTCAGCCATGGGGCAGGTGTTTGATGACCCCAATCGAGGTGCAACAGCTGAAGCAGCCATGTTAGCTTTGCGCCAAGGTAAGCACTCGGTAGCTGAATATGCCTTGGATTTCAGGAGATGGGCCCTTGATACCACCTGGGACAGTTCCGCCAAAAAATCTATTTTTCGAAAGGGGTTATCTCCACTGATTAAGGATGAACTTGCTCGTGCCGACCCTCCCACTGCGTTAGGTGACTTTATTAACTACTGCATCCGTATTGATACTCGTCTGACTGAACGCAGGCAAGAGAGATGGTTCGAAAGCAATCGTACTAACCTTTTCCTACCTTCCTCTCCAGCTAAGGAACCTTTGAGTAGGATTACACGGGAACCTGAACCTGAACCCATGCAGGTAGACTCTTTACAACGACGGGTTAGTGATGCACGCAAGGAACATCGTTTTAAGGAGAATCTATGTTTCTATTGTGGTAAGTCAGGGCACTTCATTATAAACTGCCCCAGCCGTTCTCGTAAGACTACTGCAGCACTCATTCATTGTGAGTGTTGCGAGAGGGGATCTGTCAGGTCCGAGCCTCAGGCTCCAGAGAGATCTGCAGCAACAGATCTTGATTTCTCGGACTTAAACTCCGTTACCTCTGAGGACGTTGACTGTGTAAACGCTGCCATTTTTCAAGTTTCCTCAGCGGTGTCCCAGCTGAGTTGTAAGAAAAACAATTCTCATTGCTTTCTTTCCATCAAACTCTGGGTTGACTCAGCTTGGGTGTCTAGCCCTGCTATGATCGACTCAGGGGCAAGTGGAAATTTTATGGATGTTCCTTTGCTCTGAAACAGGGAATACGTTCAGTGAAGAAGGCTACTCCAGTACAGATGGAAACTGTGGATGGCTCCCTGCTGACCTCTGGACCAGTGGATCAGGAAACAGAGCCTTTGAGGGTTCTTATGGGTAAAGATCATCAAGAGAAACTGTCCTTTATGCTTATCTCTTCTCCCCACTTTCCCATTATTCTAGGGCTACCATGGCTGCAGGCTCAGAATCCTACCATTAACTGGGAGACCAAGGAATTACACTTTCCAGAGAAACAGATGAGTCCAAAAGTTTCAGCTTGCTCTGTTCCTAAAGGAATCATGTCAGTCCCTGAACTACCAGCTGTATACCAGGACTATGTGGATTTATGTGACAAGAAGAACGCTGACCAGCTTCCTCCTCACCGTCCATATGATTGTCCAATTGAATTATTGCCTGGAGCAGAGATACCTTTTGGTAAGATCTACCCCCTGGCGGGGCCCGAGCTAAAGGCTTTAAAGGATTACATAGATGAAAATCTAGCCAAGGGCTTCATACGCCCCTCTTCATCTCCTGCAGGTGCACCCATCTTCTTTGTAAAGAAGAAAGATGGATCTCTGAGACCATGCGTAGACTATAGGGAACTCAATAAGGTTACTATTAGAAACCGTTATCCATTGCCTTTAATCCCTGAGTTATTGGAGAGAGTGCGACATGCCAAAATTTTTTCTAAACTAGATCTTCGTGGGGCCTATAACTTAGTCCGTATTAGACCTGGGGATGAATGGAAGACTGCATTCAGGTCACGCTATGGACACTTTGAATATCTAGTTATGCCTTTTGGTCTGAGTACCGCCCCAGCCACTTTCCAACACTTGGTGAATGACATCTTCAGGGATCTCCTAGATACATTCGTGGTAATTTATTTGGATGATATTCTAATTTTTTCTAACTCCACAGAGGAACATCATGGACATGTGAGAATGGTCTTGGAACGTCTAAGACAAAATCATCTTTACATCAAACTTGAAAAGTGTGAATTCCATAGGACCGAAATTCAATTTCTGGGGTATGTACTGTCTACACAAGGAATTAGTATGGATGGAAGCAAAACCCAAGCCATCAAGGATTGGCCAAGTCCTAGAAATGTGAAGGAGGTACAGCGCTTCATCGGGTTTGCCAACTTCTATAGACGTTTCATTAGAAATTTCTCTGAGGTAGTGTCACCTATCACTCAACTTACCCGGAAAGAGTCTAGGTTTTCCTGGACTCCCCAAGCCCAGGAAGCATTTTCCCGTCTAAAAGATAAATTTACCACTGCACCTATCCTAGTACATCCCAACCCCGAGCTTGCCTTCATAATAGAGGTGGATGCTTCAGACTGTGCCATTGGAGCTATACTCTCTCAGAGAACAGGTGAGAAGAATGTCTTGCATCCCTGTGCCTTCTTTTCCCAGCAGTTGTCTTCGGCTGAGAGGAACTACGATGTAGGCAATAGAGAGTTGTTGGCCATTATTGCCGCCTTCAAAGAATGGAGACACCTTCTTCAGGGAGCTGCACAGCAAATAGTCGTCCTGACAGACCATCGTAACCTTGAATTTATCAGGTCGGCTAAGTGCCTGACTCCTCGCCAGGCTCGCTGGAATCTTTTCTTAAACCAATTTAATTTTATCATCTCTTATAGACCAGGATCGCGCAATGGAAAGGCTGATGCACTCTCTAGGATTTACTCAGCAGAGACACGTCCAATTACTCCTCCTAAGACTATTCTTCCTGACTCTAGATTCCTAGGAGTAATTCATAATCAAGACCTACTTAAGGACATCAAGGAAGCATACCATGCGGATTCCTTTTTGGCACAACCCCCAAGGGACGTAAGTCTTGTCTTTAAGAATGGTGTGTGGATTCAGGGACAACGTCTGTATATTCCTGAAAAAGTCAGATTAAGAGTATTGCAACTCAGTCACGATTCCAAGATAGCTGGGCATAGAGGAATTCTAAAGACACAGGAATTTCTTTCTCGTTTCTTTTGGTGGCCCACTTGCAGGAAGGATGTTTTGAATTATGTCACTTCATGTGAGGTCTGTGCAAGATGCAAAACACCTCGCTCCTCACCAACTGGTCTGTTACAGCCTCTTCCCACCCCGTCCCGCCCGTGAGGATCCATTTCTATGGACTTCATTGTGGAGTTACCAACCTCTCAGGGGAAGAACACCATTCTAGTGGTGGTTGACCGTCTAACAAAGGCAGCTCATTTTATCCCTTGTGTCGGCTTACCCACTGCAAAACAGACATCAGATTTGATGATTAAAGATGTGTTTCGCTTACATGGAGTACCGGATGAGGTTATTTCGGATCGAGGGGTGCAATTCACTTCTAGGTTTTGGCAAAATTTCTGTGCAGCATTGGACATTAAAGTAAACCTTTCTTCTGCTTTTCATCCCCAGACTAATGGACAGACCGAACGAACCAATCAAACCCTGGAGCAGTATCTCCGCTGCTTTATCTGCCACCTACAGGATGATTGGGTGGATCTACTTCCATTAGCTGAGTTCTCGTATAACAACTCTCAGAGTGCCTCCACTAAACAGTCTCCTTTTTACTCTAATCTAGGTTATCATCCTAACATTCTACCACGATTTCCCATAGAAACGTCTTTACCAGCAGTGGCTGAAAGAATCACGTCTTTACAGAAGAATATGGATCTTCTAAAGGAAAATCTGGAATCGGCTCAAGAAAGGTACAAGAAAGCAGCAGATAAATTTCGTAAACCTGCACCAGCTTTCAAGGTAGGAGACTTGGTCTGGCTGTCAACCAGAAATCTTAAGTTAAGGATTCCATCGTCTAAGTTGGGACATAAGTACATTGGACCCTATAAAATCAGTAAAATTATAAGTGCCGTTGCTTGTCGTCTTCAACTGCCCAGAACTATGAGAATCCACCCTGTCTTTCATGTATCCCTACTAAAGGCTGCGACACCCAATACGTTTCCTGGACGTTCCTCTCCTTGCCCTGACCAGTGCTAGTCGATGGTCAGGAAGAATTTGTGGTGGAAAGGATTTTAGATTCCAGGTTGTATAGAAATCAGTTACAATATCTGATTAAATGGCAGGGCTACCCAGTGGAGGACAACTCATGGGAACCGGTCAATAACGTTAATGCTCCTCGCTTGCTCCGTCAGTTTCATCAGAGGTACCCACACAAGCCTGGTCTGAGGTCATCCGGAGGTTGTCCTTAAGGGGGGAGTAATGTAAGGTTCTATGTATATATTCCTGAAACTCAGTTTGTTCGTCAGCCATTTTACTTTCTGTCTTGCTGCAGCTATCTTGCCCTCAGTCAAAATGGAGTTTCCAGCTTGCATGTTCCCGCCCTGATTCTCTCCTTTGCTTCTTAAGCAGCCACAGCTGAGCAATCAGTACTTCAGAATCTAGCCTGCAGTGAACCTGTGACTTGACTCCTGTAAGCCTTGGACCTTGTACTCCAGCTATTCCTACTGAGGAACTCTGAAGCACTTGTGGACTCTGAACCCTGCTCTTTGAAAGACCCACGTTTGCATGGACTTACGGTAACAGAGAAGAAGATCCTGAATCTGTATTGGAGAGTGATTGCTGAGCTTGGATTACTCTGGCCTGCTGTGTCTCCTGTTTCTGTGTCTGCAAACTGTGTGACTATATCTGCCAACTTGTATGAAGTAATACAGGACTTTTCTATATCAAACCTGTGACTCCTGTGTTTTCATCGCACCCAAGCACAAGACGCTATATGAACTGTACTACATACATTACAGCGTGTCTCAGTTCCTCATCCTTGTCATCTCTCTCCAATTGGTTCAGCTCCATTCCATTTAAAATAAATATAATCTATTAGTGTGACGCGCTTCCATCCGTATCCAATACATTGGTTGCAAACACTATAGAAGTAGACAAAGGAGTAGCCTTTTACAGATTGTGAACAGTTGTGTTTCAGTGTTCACTTCAGTCTGTGTTTTTTATTTTTTGAGTGCACATCACGCTCCAGTTACTTGTTCAAGCACTGCTGCTTGTACTCTGCTGAGCGTGTCTCAGTTCCTCATCCTTGTCATTTCTCTCCAATTGGTTCTGCTCATTCCATTTAAAATAAATATAATCTATTAGTGTGACGCGCTTCCATCCGTATCCAATACATTGGTTGCAAACACTATAGAAGTAGACAAAGGAGTAGCCTTTCACAGATTGTGAACAGTTGTGTTTCAGTGTTCACTTCAGTCTCTGCGTAATAACCACACTTAGGCCTTATAACTTTTCTGACTTTCTTTATCAATCTACCAAGATGAAGAAGTCAGTGAGTAAGGCACGTGGTCGTGGCCGTCGAGTTTCAGCAGGGAGAGGACGTGGGGATTCTGTGGCTGCTGCCGCCCTCAGTGACACAGCATCCACCATTTATCCCCGTAAAGCGTTCCGTTATGCGCACTTTGGTAGGAGCTCGGCGTGCCCCCCTGCTGCGGGAAGAACAAATTGAAGCCGTTGTTGGTTGGATGGCAGCCAATGCATCGACTTCAATTCCTTCCACCTCCTCTCAGGAACACAACACTGTTGAGCAACCATCTGTCTGTTCACCGCCTGTCAAATTGGCCAGGCAGTCAGAGAGTTCTGTACAGGAGCCAGCTGAGTCTCTGCTTCTGTTCTCAGAATCTGTTGGCTCGCAAACACGGGCACAGGCAAGCAGCATTCTGCAATTTGAAGAAGAGGGAGTATGCAGTGATGCGCAACAGCTGTGTCTCTCTCAATCTGAAGAGGCGGGTGAGCCAGTGCCGATGGACAGCACATCGCAGAACGCATCTCATGATGATGATGAGACTCAGGTGCCAGGTTTTGTGGAGCATGGTGCTGCCCAGACCATCCAACAGCAGCAGGTGTTGGAAGAGGGTAGTGGAGATGATGAAGTCCGAGACCCAACATGGCGTGAGCAACAGGAAGGTGGTGGGAGCAGCTCTGAGGAAGAGATTGGCCCAACGGTACAAAGAGGAGGGAGAGGTAGGCTGCAGACTCGCTTGCCTGTAGCCTCCAGTTTGGCACCTGTTGGGAGCAGTTCTCTTACAAATGTCAAAATTGGCGCTCCCATGACTTGCACTGCGTGGTCCTTTTTTGACAGACTTGTAGATGATATTTGCTATGTTCAATGCAAGCTGTGTAAGCAAAAAGTTAAAAGAGGTAAAAATATCAGTAACCTGAATACCACAAATATGTGGAAACATGTACGGACAAAGCACGTAGCTGAGTTACAAAGACACACTGGAGATGTAGGCCAACCTACAGCAGCACCTACATCTTCAGGTCGTGTTGGAGCCTCTACCTCCAGCTCACACACACCTGGTTCGGCTTCCTCACAGGATCTCCATGGAAGAACCTCGGTCACTGTTGTCCATAGACAAACTGTTATTCCACCCACAGCAGCAAGTTCACAGTCATCGTCACACTCCCAGACCACAAAACAGCCATCGGTACCACAGGCATGGGATAAAAGACGGCCATACTCGGCAAACCATCCACGAGCACAGGCTCTGAATGCTGACATTGCAAAACTCCTGTCCCTTGAAATGCTGTCATTCAGGCTGGTGGAGACTGACAGTTTCAGGAACTTAATGGCATTGGCAGTCCCACAATATAATGTGCCAAGCCGATTTTATTTCAGCAGGCAAGCCGTCCCTGCTCTGCAAAAACATGTCGAGGGAAACATTAAACATGCGCTACTAAACGCCGTCAGTAGCAGGGTCCACCTGACCACCGATGCGTGGACCAGTACCCATGGCCAGGGACGATACCTTTCCCTCACTGCCCATTGGGTCAATGTTGTGGAGCCGGGTACAGATCTTGCCAGTGGCGCTGTACGTGTTCTGCCAACTCCAAGGATTGCAGGAATCCAGTCTGTACACATTGATTCCTCCTCCTACTCCAGTTCCTCAGAATCATCGCTGCACGAGCCGTCACGGTATACCTCCACATGGACCCGTGAACGCTTACCTGTTGCGACCGATATGAGCACAGCCGTGGCCAAACGTCAACAGGCCGTCCTGAAATTAATTTCCATGGGGAATCGAAGCCACACAGCGCAGGAACTCTGGGATGCCATCAAGCAGGAGAGCGACGTGTGGTTTTTGTCAGCTAATCTCCAGCCAGGCTTGGTAGTGTGTGACAATGGCCGAAATCTGGTGGCAGCTCTGGGCCTTGGCAACCTCACTCACATACCATGTCTGGCACATGTGCTCAACTTGGTCGTGCAGAGTTTTTTGAGGGACTATCCGGATCTTGATGCACTGCTGCACAAGGTCCGCCTAGAGTGCGCTCAATTGCGACGTTCCAGCATGGCCAGATCGCGCATTGCAGCTCTGCAAGTCAGATTTCGCCTTCCTGAACATCGCATCATATGTGACGTACCCACCAGGTGGAATTCCACGTTACATATGTTGGAGCGGTTGTGTGAGCAGCAGCCAGCAGTAATGGAGTATCAGCTGCAACAGGCGCAATCAACTCGCAATTTGCGCCGTTCACACTTCACCACTACTGAGTGGGCCTCTATGAAGGACATCTGCGAAGTTTTGCGTGCGTTTGATGTCTCAACGCGGATGGCGAGTGCAGATGATGCACTAGTCAGCATGACTGTCCCCCTTATCTGCCTGCTTCAGAAATCACTGAAAGCACTAAGGAAGAGGTTTTGGAAGAGGTGGATGAGGAGTCACAAATTAAAATACCTTCAGGACAGTCAGCGCACCGTGGTTCCTCACAAAGGGCTGGGCAGGGCTCACTTTGTGATGAGGAATGAGGAGGAGGAGTCAATGGAGGAGGAAGAAATTCCTACAGAGGGAGGTACACAACGCTGTAGTCAGTATGTAGAGCGAGGGTGGGGTGATGCAGAGGAGGCAGAGATGACGCCTCTTCCAGAGGACAGCTTTTGTTGGCCAGTTGGGAGTCTGCAGCACATGGTTGATTTCATGCTTCATTGCCTGAGAAACGACCGCCGCATCGCCCACATTCTCACCACGTCAGATTATTGGGTGTACACCCTCCTAGACCCTAGATGATGCACTAGTCAGCATGACTGTCCCCTGTTGTGAATGGGTTTGAGATGAGTTCTGAGCAGAGGCTCCCTCTGGTGGTTACAAGCGGTGCTAGTGAAGATTGTGAGGACTGGGAATCAGGTGTTACTGACTGGTCTTATATAAGGGAGTCATTTTCCCATCAGGGTTGCCGGTGATCAATTGTTCTGGTCTGAATCCTTCTTTCCAGTTTCCCTTGTAGCCTGCTGTGTTGTGTCTGCATCTCCTGCTATCAGATAAGACATTTCCTTCTTTTGTGTTTGTGCTATATTTTTGCATTTTGTCCTGCACTTCTGTGGGGGCCTTCAGGGTCCCCTCCGGGGGCTTTTGCCCTCTCAGTTTGGTTCAGTCACTGAGTTTTGTACTTTTGCTTTTTCCAGTTTTTTCAGTGGCTGCTGTTTTGATTTTGTTACACCAGAGAACTAATTTAGGTGGTAGAGGTCGTGTGATCTCAGGTTATTTTGAAATTAGTAGAGTTGGTGCTTTTCAGGGTTTTCTGGGATTGCAGTAAGTACCCTTCCTATCCTTTTCTATTTAGATAGTTTGGGCCCCAGCGTTTGCTCATACTATTTTCTTTCTGTGTCAGTATTTCCTCTTGTCTAACCGCCATTACATGTTTGGGGGCTTTCTATTATCTTTGGGGTTCTGCTCCGGGGCAGATAGCTTTCCTATTTCTATCTTTAGGTGTAGTTAGTTTCTCAGGCTGTGACGAGGCGTCTAGGACCAACGTAGGAACGCTCCACGGCTGCCTCTAGTTGCGGTGGTTAGTCAGGGTACTGCAATCTCATAGATTCCAACTGCTCTGGTGTATTGCCTTTTTTACCTGCACTCCTCAGCTACCGAAACATAACAGTATCACCGGCCTAAAAATTGTAAATTGTATGGTACTCACAGAAGGGAAAAAATATTGTGAAAGAAAAAAGGTTGTCAGAGTTGTCAGAGATATTTTTCTGTTTGTTGCATTTTTTTTCCCTCTGTATCTCTGGGTGCTGGGGAGGATCTTTTCTCCCAATGGAGTTTGCACAGTTGTCTGGCCGTGTGGATCAGCTTGCCACTGAGGTTCAGAGTATTGCTGCATATCTTGCTAGGTTGCCTGTTGTGGAACCTCGGATCCCCATGCCAGATTTGTTTTTAGGGGATCGAGCTAAGTTTCAGAATTTCAAAAATAATTGTAAATTGTTTTTTGCCTTAAAATCTAAGTCCTCAGGAAACGCAGCGCAGCAGGTTCAAATTATCATCTCTCTCCTGCGCGGCGATCCTCAGGATTGGGCTTTTTCCCTGATACCTGGGGATCCTGTTTTGAGTGATGTTGATGCATTTTTTCAGGCTTTGGGGTTATTGTACGATGAGCCTAATGTCACTGATCAAGCTGAAAAAGCCTTGTTGGCATTAAATCAGGGGCTTGATGACGCTGAGTTATACTGTCAGAGATTCCGTAGGTGGGCAGTCCTGACCAAATGGAATGACGACGCTTTGGCGGCCCTTTTCCGGAAGGGTCTGTCAGATAATGTAAAGGATGTTATGGTGGGATTCCCTGTCCCCTCTGGTCTCAATGATTCTATGTCATTAGCGATTCAAATTGACAGACGTTTGCGTGAGCGGAGAAGTATGCGTGGTATGGTGTTGCCTTGTGAACCAGCTTCTGAACCCATGCAGTGTGATAGAGTGGTGTCTGGGGCACAGCGACATGAGTTTCGAAAGCGCAATGGGTTATGTTTCTACTGTGGTGATGCCTCTCATGCTATTTCAGTCTGCCCTAAGCGGGGAAGACGTTTTGCACGCTCAGTTGTCTTGGGTAGTGTTCAGACTAAGTTTTTATTAACTGTCACTCTGATATGCTCTCTGTCCTCATTTTCTGCTCAGGCTTTCGTTGATTCTGGAGCAGCTATTAACCTGAGATTATGATTTGCTATACCTGATGGATTATGATTTTGCTAAACGTTGTGGGTTTCACTTGATACCCCTACAGAAGTCTATTCCCCTACTGGGGATCGATTCTACCCCTTTGGCTGAGAATAAACCCCAGTTTTCTACTCAGGTGATAATGAGGGTTGAACCTGATCACCAGGAGTGCTGCAAATTTTTGGTTCTATATAATCTGCATGACATTATCGTGCTGGGTTTCCCTTGGTTACAGTCTCATAATCCTGTTTTGGATTGGAAATCTGTGTCTGTAACCAGTTGGGGCTGCCAATGTGTTAATACCAACACTCCTGTTTTTTTGCCTTCCCCCAGGCTCAGGATGTTCCTGACTTTTTGATTGATTTTTCTGATGTGTTTAGCGAAAGTAAATCTGCATCCTTGCCTCCCCATAGGAGCTATGACTGCGCTATTGAATTAGTGCCGGGTAGTAAATTCCCTAAAGGTCGCCTTTTTAACTTGTCTGTACCTGAACATGACGCTATGCGGTCTTATATCAAGGAATCATTGGAGAAGGGTCATATCAGACCATCCTCTTCACCCTTAGGTGCCGTTTTTTTCTTTGTGGCCAAAAAAGATGGTTCATTAAGGCCGTGTATTGATTATCGTCTCTTGAACAATATTACTGTGAAATATCAATACCCGTTACCCTTGATTTCTGACCTGTTTTCCAGGGTGAAAAACGCTACTTGGTTTACCAAGCTTGACCTCAGGGGGGCGTATAACCTTATTCGCATTAAGCACGGGGATGAATGGAAGACGGCATTCAATACCCCTGAAGGGCATTTTGAGTACCTAGTGATGCCCTTTGGGCTCACTAATGCTCCTTCCGTCTTCCAGTCCTTCATGAATGACATTTTCAGGGATTTTGTGGACAAATTTCTGATTGTTTATTTGGATGATATCTTGATTTTTTCTAATGACTGGGACTCTCATGTGAAACATGTTCGATCTGTATTCCAGATTTTGAGAGAGAATGCTCTGTATGTGAAGGGATCAAAGTGTCTTTTTGGCGTACAGAGGATCTCATTTCTGGGATTCATTTTGTCCCCATCTGTTATTGAAATGGACCCGGTCAAGGTTCAGGCCATCTGTGATTGGGTCCAACCTACTTCATTAAAGGCTCTTCAGAGATTTTTGGGTTTTGCCAATTTTTATCGTAAATTTATTGGTAATTTCTCGGTTATTGTTAAACCATTAACTGATTTGACCAGAAAGGGTTCTGATGTGGTGAATTGGCCTCTTGAGGCAGTCTCTGCATTTCAGGAACTTAAGCAGAGATTCACTTCTGCTCCTGTTCTACGGCAGCCTGATGTTTCTCTGCCATTTCACTTGGAGGTTGATGCCTCTGAAATTGGGGCAGGTGCCGTTTTGTCCCAAAAAGATCCAGAGACCTCTAAAAGTAACTCTTGTGCCTTTTTCTCTCGAAAATTTTCTCCTACTGAACGTAATTATGACGTGGGTAATCGGGAGTTATTGGCCATGAAGTGGGCTTTTGAAGAGTGGAGACATTGGCTGGAGGGAGCCAAACATCAGGTGGTGGTCCTTACTGACCATAAGAATCTGGTCTATCTGGAATCTGCCAAGCGACTCAATCCTAGACAGGCCAGGTGGGCCTTGTTTTTCACACGTTTTAATTTTGTGGTTTCCTTTCTTCCTGGCACTAAGAATGTTAAGGCGGATGCCCTCTCGAGGAGTTTCCTTGCGGACTCTCCTGAGTTATCTGATCCTTCTGTTATTTTGAAAGAGGGTGTAGTTCTTTCCGCCATCTCGCCCAATTTGAGACTTGCTCTGGAGGGGTGTCAGGAGGATAGGCCCGAGCGCTGCCCTGTTGGAAAATTGTTTGTCCCGGACCAATGGAAAAAGAGTGTGATGTCTGAGATTCATTGTTCCGCATTGGCTGGGCATCCCGGAATTTTTGGTACCAGAGACTTGGTTAGTCGGTCCTTTTGGTGGCCTACCTTGTCTCGTGATGTCAGGGAATTTGTGCAGTCCTGCGGGACTTGCTCTCGCTCCAAGCCTTGCTCTCGCTCTAGTGGTTTGTTGATGCCATTGCCTGTGCCCAAGAGACCATGGACCCATATCTCTATGGATTTCATTTCCGATCTTCCTGTTTCTCAGAGAATGACCACCATCTGGGTAATTTGTGATAGGTTTTCCAAGATGATACATCTTGTGCCATTACCTAAGTTGCCTTCCTCCTCTGAATTGGTGCCGTTGTTCCTTCAGCACGTGGTTCGTTTGCACGGCATTCCTGAGAACATTGTGTCTGACAGAGGAGTCCAGTTTGTTTCCAGATTTTGGAGGACTTTTTGTTCTAAACTGGGTGTTCAATTGTCTTTCTCCTCGGCATTTCATCCTCAGACCAATGGTCAAACTGAGAGAACAAACCAGACATTGGAGACTTATCTAAGATGCTTTGTGTCTGCTGATCAGGATGACTGGGTCTCTTTTTTGCCTTTGGCTGAGTTTGCTCTTAATAATAGGGCTAGTTCTGCCACTTTGATGTCTCCGTTTTTCTGTAATTCTGGGTTTCACCCTCGATTTTCTTCAGGACAGACGGAGGCTTCTGTCTGTCCAGGTGTTGACTCTGTTGTGGAGCGTATGCAACAGATTTGGGACCAGGTAGTGGAGAGGTTGTCCCTCTCTCAGGAGAAGGCCCAGCGGTTTGCTAACCGGCATAGGACTGATGGTCCTCGGTTTAAAGTGGGGGACTTGGTCTGGTTGTCCTCAAAGAATATTCCTATGAGAGTAGCATCTCCTAAATTTAAGCCTAGGTTCATTGGACCTTATAAGATCATGGAGATTATTAATCCTGTTTCTTTTCGTTTGCTTCTTCCAGGGACATTTAAGATCCATAACGTGTTCCACAAGTCCTTGTTGAAGAGGTTTGTTGAGCCAGTGGTTCCTGCTGCTGTGCCTCCTGACCCTGTTTTGGTTGAGGGCAATCTGGAGTATGTGGTTGAGAAAATATTGGATTCTCGTTTTTCTAGACGGAAACTCCAGTATTTGGTTAATTGGAGAGGTTATGGTCAGGAAGACAATTCTTGGGTGTTTGCTTCGGACATCCATGCTAGGAGACTTATCCGTGCGTATCATAGAACTCATCCTGACCGACCTGGTTGCTCAAATGAGGGTTCGGTGACCCCTCCTCAAGGGGGGGGTACTGTTGTGAATGGGTTTGAGATGAGTTCTGAGCAGAGGCTCCCTCTGGTGGTTACAAGCGGTGCTAGTGAAGATTGTGAGGACTGGGAATCAGGTGTTACTGACTGGTCTTATATAAGGGAGTCATTTTCCCATCAGGGTTGCCGGTGATCAATTGTTCTGGTCTGAATCCTTCTTTCCAGTTTCCCTTGTAGCCTGCTGTGTTGTGTCTGCATCTCCTGCTATCAGATAAGACATTTCCTTCTTTTGTGTTTGTGCTATATTTTTGCATTTTGTCCTGCACTTCTGTGGGGGCCTTCAGGGTCCCCTCCGGGGGCTTTTGCCCTCTCAGTTTGGTTCAGTCACTGAGTTTTGTACTTTTGCTTTTTCCAGTTTTTTCAGTGGCTGCTGTTTTGATTTTGTTACACCAGAGAACTAATTTAGGTGGTAGAGGTCGTGTGATCTCAGGTTATTTTGAAATTAGTAGAGTTGGTGCTTTTCAGGGTTTTCTGGGATTGCAGTAAGTACCCTTCCTATCCTTTTCTATTTAGATAGTTTGGGCCCCAGCGTTTGCTCATACTATTTTCTTTCTGTGTCAGTATTTCCTCTTGTCTAACCGCCATTACATGTTTGGGGGCTTTCTATTATCTTTAAGGTTCTGCTCCGGGGCAGATAGCTTTCCTATTTCTATCTTTAGGTGTAGTTAGTTTATCAGGCTGTGACGAGGCGTCTAGGACCAACGTAGGAACGCTCCACGGCTGCCTCTAGTTGCGGTGGTTAGTCAGGGTACTGCAATCTCATAGATTCCAACTGCTCTGGTGTATTGCCTTTTTTACCTGCACTCCTCAGCTACCGAAACATAACAGTCCCCCTTATCTGCCTGCTTCAGAAATCACTGAAAGCACTAAAGGAAGAGGTTTTGGAAGAGGTGGAGGATGAGGAGTCACAAATTCAATTACCTTCAGGACAGTCAGCACAACGTGGTTCCTCACAAAGGGCTGGGCAGGGCTCACTTTGTGAGGAGGATGAGGAGGAGGAGGAGTCAATGGAGGAGGAAGAAATCCCTACAGAGGGAGGTACACAACGCTCTAGTCAGTATGTAGAGCGAGGGTGGGGTGATGCAGAGGAGGCAGAGATGACGCCTCTTCCAGAGGACAGCCTTTGTTGGCCAGTTGGGAGTCTGCAGCACATGGTTGATTTCATGCTTCAGTGCCTGAGAAACGACCGCCGCATCGCCCACATTCTCACCACGTCAGATTATTGGGTGTACACCCTCCTAGACCCTCGCTACCGGGACAACTTACAAACCCTCATCACACCGGTGAACCGGGACCGTAAAATGCAGGAGTACCAAGACACACTGGTGCAATCCATACTGTTGTACATTCCAGCCGAGAGAGCTGCTGCTGCTACTGCTTTACAAAGCAGCTCTGTGCGTCGAGGCAGTGTAGACACCTCTACAACAAGAGGGAGCACAAGCAGCGCCTCTGCACAGGGCAAGAGCTGTATGTTACAAATGTGGCGAAGTTTTGTGACAGCGCCAGCAAGGTCTACACCATCCGAGACGGCTCCAGTCACCAGGAAGCAACGTTTCCGTAAGATGGTGACAGACTACTTGTCTTTCCCTCTAAGTGTACTCCCAGATGCCTCTTCCCCTTTCAAATTTTGGGTCTCTAAGTTGGATACATGGCCAGAGCTTAGCCAGTATGCATTGGAGGTGCTGGCTTGCCTGCTGCCAGTGTATTATCTGAGCGCGTCTTTAGTGCTGCAGGTGGTGTAGTAACAGACCGTCGCATGCGACTACCCTCAGAGAATGTAGACCGGCTTACTTTTCTGAAAATGAACAAGGCATGGATCTCACCTGAATTTGCCTGTCCGTTTTCAGATTAAATAACTGTTTGGCAACGTTTTCCATGTCTCCTGTTATGTTCATCTTTCTACCACCTGAACTCTACTCCCTGGGCTACAACACCGCCATTTGTTGCTCGTAAGTAATTGGCAGGGGTACTGACTCCTGGCCAGCCTGGTTACAGCATGACAGCTGTTTCCTGGCAGTGTGAACGTCAATTATCCTCCAATAAGTTGTGCTGTCGTGTTGCATTCGGGTTAGCCGACTCTATGGTGCCTGCAGTTTAGGTGATTCCTATGTGTGCTGTGGGATATGTAAATAAAGGCTGTTTCCATTGTGACAATAGGACAAGCACCCACTGTAGGACTGTGTGATTCGGTAACTGCGGACGGCTTGCGTCCTGTCAACTTACATTTTCATGGGTGCGTTCTGCTACCCGTCCGGGGTCCAGTACCGTCAACTGGTTCTCCCCAGTGCCTTTGGCCTAGGTGCCTCCATCTCCGTATCCGAGTTCCACCAACGTCTGCTGGTCCTTGGTAGTGCTTTGGAGCATAGGTACCTCCTGCTTAGTAACCGTGTCACAGTAACGTCAGCTGGTACTCGGTTGTGACATTGCCTCTTTTCCTTCTGCTACCCGTCCGGGGTCCAGTACCGTCAACTGGTTCTCCCCAGTGCCTTTGGCCTAGGTGCCTCCATCTCCGTATCCGAGTTCCACCAACGTCTGCTGGTCCTTGGTAGTGCTTTGGAGCACAGGTACCTCCTGCTTAGTAACCGTGTCACAGTAACGTCAGCTGGTACTCGGTTGTGACATTGCCTCTTTTCCTTCTGCTACCCGTCCGGGGTCCAGTACCGTCAACTGGTTCTCCCAGTGCCTTTGGCCTAGGTGCCTCCATCTCCGTATCCGAGTTACACCAACGTCTGCTGGTCCTTGGTAGTGCTTTGGAGCACAGGTACCTCCTGCTTAGTAACCGTGTCACAGTAACGTCAGCTGGTACTCGGTTGTGACATTGCCTCTTTTCCTTCTGCTACCCGTCCGAGGTCCAGTACCGTCAACTGGTTCTCCCCAGTGCCTTTGGCCTAGGTGCCTCCATCTCCGTATCCGAGTTCCACCAACGTCTGCTGGTCCTTGGTAGTGCTTTGGAGCACAGGTACCTCCTGCTTAGTAACCGTGTCACAGTAACGTCAGCTGGTACTCGGTTGTGACATTTTCTCTTTTCCTTCTGCTGCCCCTCCGGGTTCCAGCACAGTCAGCTGGTCCTCGTTACTTCCATTGTCTCTTGCTCCATCTGATACCCGTCCGGGTTCCAGTAACGTCAGCTGGTTCTCGGAAATTAGACGACCTTAAAGACCACCCAGAAGAAGATGACGACAACAAGGACGACGAGCATGAAGCCAACCAGCCTGAACACCATCACAAAGAAAAAATAAAAGATTACCCAGAAGAAGATCACCAACAGGACAAAGAAGGTTAAGACAAACTACAAGATACAGAACAAGAGACAGAAGAACAATAAGCAGAAGATCAAAAAGCAGAAGAACATGAAGTAAAGACCAAAATGAAGAGCAAAATATATGCTCTAAATTCTAAGCAGAAGAAGACTAAGCAGTGTATGGGGGTGAGTCCGTTCCTCCTCGTGGTGCCCCTGGAAAATGCCTGCTGCTGCAGGCTAAACTGAACACGGACAAATACTGTTGTAATTTAAATCTTTTGTGACAGCAAGAACGGAAGGATGAACAATTCATACTTTTACAGATTACAAGTACAGGAATCTCTGTCACAAATAAGAATATGATGAAGAAGATGAAGAGGAAGAAGATGAAGAATTTGAATATGAAGAAGATTAATAGTTTAATAATAACAATATGAGTAATGTAAACAAAAACATGAATAGCAAGAAGTTTAAGAAGAAGATTAAGAAGGTGAAGATGAAGAATAATTTGATGAGAAAGATGATGCTGCTGAAGATTATGAAGGAGAAAGTGTGGCACTGGCAAAAGTTAAAAAGGTGAAGAGCATGGAAGTTGTGAAACATACATATTTGCCAAAATAGAAAAAAGGTTAACAACATTGTCAATTTGTTCGTCAATCCAAACGTATTTCCAAAAAAATATATATTAATGCTATTCCAATGCATTGGGTTAAACATGTATGCCTTTATTGTCTCCTCAACCTCCCCCAATACATTCTACATTACTCTTTGTTGTTTTCCTTCATGTACAATTAACCAACAAGGCAAGAATGGTTTTTTTTTAATGTCGATATTTGGTTCCCATAGACTTACATGGGACTTCCGGTATCGGTATCGGGTATCGCCGATATTTTAGTGATATTGGCGATACCATTCCGATCCGATATTTTTAGATATCGAGCAGTATCGCTCAACACTAGCCCCCAAACATGTAATGGCTGTTAGACAAGAAGAAAGCACGGACACAGACAGAAAATAGAATGAGCAAATGCTGGGGCCCAATCTGTCTAGACAGAAAAGTACAGGAAAGAATTCTGACTGCAATCCAACAAAACCCTGATAAAAATACCAACACTTCTGATTGCCAAAAAACTGAGATCACATGATCTCATCCACCTAAATCAGATCTCTGGTGTAACAAAACGCTGTTCAGCAAATAAAAAGTAACAAAGGAGCAAAGCAAAAGTGCAGACAAAAACGGAGCACAATTGCAGCACCAGAACCCCAAAAGGAGACAGGCTGCAGTCCACTGCAAGCAGCAAAACAGCAGAGAAAATCAAACAGAGGAAAAAAAAAACAGCAAACACTTATCTGAAGGAGAGCAGGAAGCTAGCAGTGCTTCAAGCAAGACCAGAAGAAACAATTGATAACCGGTAAGGCTGCTGGGAACTCAGGCCACTTATATCCTACCATTCAGCGCCAGCTGAAGGCCATTCAGTAATCAGTTCATTACCCTCAGCAACCACCGGAGGGAGCCCCAGCTCAGAAGCCGCCTCCAGCATATTCACAACAGTATATATAGTATAGTGAAAATATTCTAAATCTCCGTATATAATTCAGGAAGCAGACAATGACGCTCAAAGGCTCAGTAAGGATTTCACAGCAATCTAAAAAGTTTGTGGATATAGGAGGGGGGTTTGGGCAGCCCAGATAGGAAGGTGGTAAAAATTGCATATGTTGAGGTGTATAATGGATGTAAAGCAGCTGCAAATGGATTAATTGGAGAAGTCCGAGGAAGATGAGGCAAAAAAAGGGGTACTGTATCACCAGATACAAGGTAGTATAGTGGAAATATTATAAATCTCCATATATATTTCAGGAGGCAGACTGACGCTCAAAGGCTCAGTATGGATTACACAAGAATATCAAAAGATCAGGAAGAAATAATCACACATGTGGGCCAATGTTCCCGTTGTCAATGGTGCACTTAGAGTGGTGGGTGGAGGAAGACTTTATGGCACAAAGGGTACTGTATCAGAAGCATAGAGCTGGATACAGTCTAGGGGTCATTGTAAATCTCCGTATATATTTGCAGAGTACCAGACAGACGCTCACAGGCTCAGTCTGGATTACATCACAATTTGAAAACCTGAAAAAGGGTACTGTATCAGCAAATACCATGTAAATATAGTATAATGAAAATATTCTAAATCTCCGTATATATTTCATGAGGCAGACTCTGACGCTCTCAGGCTCAGTATGTATTACAGAATAATATAAGAAGCTGAAAAAGGGTACTGTTTCACCAGATACAAGGTATATATGGCATAGTGAAAATATTCTAAATCTCCGTAAATATTTCAGGAGGCGGCCACTGATGCTCTCAGGCTCAGTATGCATTACACAATAATATAAAAAGGGTACTGTTTTGCCAGATACAAGGTATATATAGTATAGTGAAAATATTCTAAATCTCCGTATATAATTCAGGAGGCAGACAATGACGCTTAAAGGCTCAGTAATGGATTACACAACAATCTAAAACATTTGTGGGTGTAGGAGGGGGGTTGGAGCAGCCCAGATAGGGAGGTGGCAAAAAAGCCATATGTTGAAGTGTATAATGGACGTAAAGCAGCTGCAAATGGATTAATTGGAGAAGTCCGAGAAGAGGAGGCCAAAAAAAGGGGTACTGTATCACCAGATAAAAGGTATATATAGTAAAGAGAAAATATTATAAATCTTCGTATATATTTCAGGAGGCAGACTCTGACGCTCACAGGCTCAGTCTGGATTACACAAGAATATAAAAAGATCCGCAAGAAATAATCACACATGTGAGGCAATGTTCCAGGTGTCAATGATGCAAAAACAGTTGGGGGAGGACGACTTTCTGCAAAAAAGGGTACTGTATCCCAAGCGTACAGCTGTATACAGTCTAGGGGTAATTGTAAATCTCCGTATTTATTTACGGAGTAACAGACAGACGCTCACAGGCTCTGTATGGATTAAACCAGAATATAAAAAGTTGAAAAAGGGTAACGTATTACAAGAGTAGAGCTGTATACATTGTTGTGGTAATTTTTAAATCTCCATATAGATTTCATGAGTAACACACAGACGTTCACCAAATCAGTATGGATTACACAATAATATAAAAAGATGAAAAAGGGGTACTGTTTCACCTGATACCAGGTATATCTAGTATGGTGAAAATATTGGAAATATCCGCATATATTTCATGAGGCAGACAATGACACTCACAGGCTTAGTATGGATTACACAAGAATATAATAAGAAGAAAAAGGGGTACTGTATCAGCAGACACCAGGTATATAAAGTATAGTGAAAATATTATAAATCTCCGGATATATTTAAGGAGGCAGAAACTGACGCTCTCAGGCTCAGTATGGATTACAAAAGAATATAATAAGAAAAAGGGGTACTGTATCACCAGATACAAGGTATATATAGTATAGTGAAAAGATAATAAATATCCATATATATTTCAGGAGGCAGCCAGTGATGCTCTCAGGCTCAGTATGTATTACACAAGAATATAATAAGAACAAAAAGGGGTACTGTATCAGCAGATACCATGTATATATAGTATGGGGAAAATATTCTAAATATCAGTATATATTTCAGGAGGCAGCCACTGATGCTCTCAGGCTCAGTATGTATTACACAATAATATAAAAAGGGTACTGTTTCACCAGATACAAGATATATATAGTATATTGAAAATATTATCAATCTCTGTATATAATTGAGGAGACAGACAATGAAGCTCAAAGGCTCAGTATGGATTATACAAGAATATAAACAGTTTGGGGTAGAGAAGGGGGTGTGGGGCAGCTCAGATAGGGAGGTGGCAAAAATGGCATATGTTGAGGTGTATAATGGACGTAAAGCATCTGCAAATGGATTAATTGGAGAAGTCCGAGGAAGAGGACAACAAAACAAGGGGTACTGTATTACCAGATACAAGGTAGTATAGTGAAAATCTTCTAAATCTGCGTATATATTTCAGGAGGCAGTCAATGACGCTCTCAGGCTCAGTATAGATTACACAAGAATATAAAAAGTAGAAAACGGGTAATGTATTACAAGCGTAGAGCTGTATACAGTGTTGGGGTAGTTTTTAAATCTACGGATATATTTCCGGAGTAACACACAGACGTTGACAGGCTCAGTACGAATTAGACCAGAATATGAAAAGATCCGCAAGAAATAATCCCACATATGGGCCAATGTTCCCGGTGTCAATGATGCACTTAGAGTGGTGGGTAGTGGAGGACTTTATGGCAAAAAGGGTACTGTATCAGAAGCGTATAGCTAGATACAGTGATGGGGTCATTGTAAATCTCCGTATATATCTACGGAGTACCAGACAGACGTTCACAGGCTCAGTATGGATTACACAAGAATATTATAATAAGAAAAAGGGGCACTGTATCAGCAGATACCAGGTATATATACTATAGTGAAAATATTGTAAATCTCTGTATATATTTCAGGAGGCAGACTGTGACGCTCTGAGGCTCAGTATGGATTACACAAGAAATAAAAAGATGAAAATGGGTTACTGTATCACCAGATACAAAGTATATGTAGTATGGTGAAAATATTGGAAATATCAGTAGATATTTCCAGAGTCAGACAAAGACTCTCACAGGCTTTGTATGGATTACACCAGAATATAAAAATCAGATCCGCAAGAAATAAATCACAGATGTGGGCCAATGTTCGAGGTGTCAATGATGCAATTAGAGTGGTGGGTGGAGGAGGACTTTCTGGCAAAAAGGGTAGTGTATCATCAGATACAAGGTATATATAATGTAGTTAAATTCTTGGAAATCTACGTATATATTTCAGGAGGCAGACACTGACGCTCACAGGCTCAGTATGGATTACACGAGAATATAAAAAGTCGAAAAAGGGAAGTGTATCAGAAGCGTACAGCTGTATACAGCGTTGGGGTAATTTTAAATATCCCTATATATTTCCAGAGTCAGACAAAGAATCTCACAGGCTCAGTATGGATTACACGAGAATATAAAAAGGCGAAAAAGGAAATGTATCAGAAGCGTGCTGCTGTATACAGTGTTGGGGTAATTTTAAATATCCATATATAATTCCAGAGTCAGACAAAGAATCTCACAGGCTCAGTATGGAGTACACCAGAATATAAAAAGTTAACAAAGTGTACTGTATCAGAAGCGTACAGCTGTATACAGTTTTGGGGTAATTTTAAATGTTCGTATATATTTCAGTCTCATTAAGCCAGTCCAGACTTTCCACCACAGGAAACAAGATGGATACAAGTACACACTGAAAGTAGAGTGATTGCAGAACTTTGGGAATTACTAATCACGGTAAAAACTCCCTGTAGAATTCACAGAGGCGATGCTGACCCTCAATTACTTTATCTGTAGAGACAGCGAAAACGGTTCTTTGTGAAGAAAGGGTTGCTGTATCGCAGTAGCGTCGATCCCATCACAGTTATTTGTCTCCATCAAATTGTGATGCCAAGAAGAGATGTAGACATGGTCCTCACTGCCAATCATGATCAGACTGGTCACTTTGGAGAGCAAAAGACAGTAGCCACAGGCCGTAGGAGATTCTATTGGATTGGCAAGAGAGGAGGCATTGAAAAATGTTGCCAGTAATGTCACACGTCTGTGACTAGTAAAACTGTGAAAGTTGAACAGAAAGCAATACTGCATCTGATTGTGAGTCGACGTCCATTAGAAATGGTAGCCATTGATCATCTGAAGGTAGAGCCCAGCAGGACAGGCCATAGCTACGTCTTAACCATCATCGATCAGTTAACCAAATTTGTAGTGGCTGTATCTGTGAAGGATTTAACTGCCCAGACTCCACAGCGTTGGGCAGGGAGAGGTAAGTATTGCAAGTGCTGGGGCTCTGAGCAAGCAGGGGGGGCCTACTCGTGGGCGACGGCACTGGCACAGGGCCCCTCATAGTACGCCAGTGCGTCTGACAGCGAGTGGGCCCTCCCACCATCAGAGACAGTTTTTTGTATCATTAGGGACCCTGTGCCAGTGCCGTTGCCCCAGAGTGGTACCCGCCACCTGCTCAGGGCACCAGCACTTGGCCGGATGCGCCAGTTGGTGACCCCGGCCTTGGGGGGACAGCCCTGATAGGGAGGTTTCAAAAATGGCATATGTTCAGGTGTAGGCTGGACGTTCAGCAGCTTCAAATGTAGGAATTGGAGAAGTCAGAGGAAGAGTAGGACAAAGCGAGCCATTTTGCTGGCAACCTTGGTGTCATCAGGGGAAGGTGGGACAAAATCCTTTGAAACCCATACATGGTGCATTTTAATGAAGGTGAGATCATCAACATTTTGTATCGACAGACGGGTCCTTCTTTCTGTCAGGATTGATCCAGCAGCACTGAAGACTCTTTCTGATAGCACACTACCAGCAGGGCAAGCGAGCTCCTGTAAGTCATATTCTGCCAATTCAGGCCATGTGTCCAGTTTACAGGCCCAGTAGTCAAAGGGGAATGACCGCTGAGGGAGAACATCGATAGGGGAGGAGAAGTAATTTGTAACCATAGTTGACAACTGCTGTCTCCTGTCTGTTGCTATAGATTCCTGATTACCAGGCGTGTGAGCTGTCCTGGAGAAATCAGTCCACAACATGGTCATGAAACCCCTGTCTCCAACGCCACTTTGGCTGCGTGCACCACAAACACCTCTTACATTTGGCACAGTACGGCTCAATATAGAACCTGCACCACTGCTGTTTGCTGGGAATGCCTCTAACAACCGGTTTACCAGAGTTGCTTGTTTGTGGGCCAATATTAGCTCTTGGTTCTCCTGTGGCATGATGTTCTGTAATTTGCCTTTTATAGCATGGATCGAGGATGCTGGCCAACCAGTAGACGTCATCCTTCATCATTTTGGCAATGCAGGGGTCCCTTTTTATGATCCGAAAAGCATAATCACACATGTGGGCCAATGT
The DNA here is from genome assembly GCA_033576555.1 of Oophaga sylvatica. Classification (NCBI taxonomy): domain Eukaryota; kingdom Metazoa; phylum Chordata; class Amphibia; order Anura; family Dendrobatidae; genus Oophaga; species Oophaga sylvatica. The sequence continues at coordinate 12,409,969 of JARQOD010000007.1, forward strand.
TCCAGGTGACAGTGATGCACTGCCAGTGGTGGGTGGAGGAGCACTTTCTGCCAAATCAACATCCCTCCAGTCATGCACAAACCCTGGACCTGAAGTTGGCAAGCCAACATTTTCTCTTGCCCTCTCAGAAGCATTCTCCTCCCCAAAATAATCATCCCCCCTCCTCCTCCTCCTCTTCCTCTTCTTCCTCCACCTCGTCCAGGACAGTTCCCTGAGCAGACAATGGCTGACAGTCATCAAGGCTTCCTCCTCTTCCTCCTCCGCTGCAGATGCCTGATCCTTAATGTGCATCAAAGTTTGCATGAGCAGACACATAAGTGGGATGCTCATGCTTATGATAGCGTCGTCTGCGCTTACCAGCCGTGTGCATTCTTCAAAACACTGAAGGACTTTACAGAGGTCTTTCAGCTTTGACCACTGCACACCCGACAACTCAATGTCTGCCCTCAAACTGCCTGCCTGTGTATCCTCCCACAAATGCATTACTGCCTGCCTCTGATCGCACAGCCTCTCAGCCATGTGCATGGTGGAGTTCCACGTTGTTGCAACATCTATGATTAGGTGGTGCTTGTGGATCACCCGCCAGGGCAGTGGGATACTCGGTACCGGGCCGGTGTATTGAGGGGATGTGTCACAGCAGCAGTGACCCGGTCCGTGGCCCTGGGCTTCCAATAAAAGGGGTTTATTTACAGGGGATGTTAGAGTTTGTAGTGTAGGTATTCGTGACGCCACCTGTGGTATCTGGCCAATGGTGACCAGCGCTGCAGTGTAGATCCTCTGGGATAGATGGAGGGATGCAGCAGAGTTGGTATAGTCTCCCACAGGTGAGACTATGGGATCCCAGGGCAGGTAGATGTAGTAAAAGGTGGTAATGGTGCTGGGAGATGTAGCTGAGTGCAATGGGTGACGCAGGAAGAAACTGAGAAACAGTCAGTGAGTTGTAGTTTCCAAAGCTTTACTTACAGTTTTGCAGGCAAAGCATCCAGGGCATTGAATACAGGTCATACTGGAGTAGGCCAGCCCGAAAGCAGTTTAGGATCCCCTTATTACAGGTGGGATGTGAGGTCTCCTTTCTAGCGCTGTTCTGTGAGGCATTGGCTGCTATAAGCTCCGTCCAAGTCCCTCTTGCTCTCTCTCTCATTTAAGTTGAAATTTACTCTCATAACATGCAGTTGTAACCTGTTTCAGGAATCACTCTCTCTCTCTCAATGGAGTCTCTGGCTCAAATGTGCTGCTGCTTTGTGGAAGAGTCTTAATTGGGACAGAGAACCTGCCGTCCTCTGCCCTCTGGATTCTGCTGCTGGGACTTTACTTCACCCTCTCAGCCTCGGACTCCAGTGGTCCGGTTTCTGGCGCTCAGACTTGGGGGTGAGCTATCTATAGCCCCTCTTCCTCCAGCTTATCTTCACATGTCTGTCCTCTCTTTCGTCCCTCCAGCTACACTCCTCACTCCTCCCCCAGCCGGAATATTCCAGGGAAGCTCCCCTCAAATCAGGTGTTTGAGCTCCACCTTCTGGTCTGGAGTCAGAAAGGTTTTGCATGCTGTGTTACCTGCTAAGGGATCCCTCTTTGCTTTCAGGCATGACATCTCCCTCCCCTGGAGGAAGGCAAGGTCACTGTGGCAACCAAACTCCTGGGGTGCCACATTCCCCCCTAGTGCAATTCAGTACTCCTGGACTGAGGAAACAAAGAAAAAGCATATAACTATTTATAGGAATTATAACATCAAATATATGCATTTTTGATGAAGTCTGAAATGGGGTGTCCTTTTTCACCCTACTAAGTTCAATGTGAGGGACCCGCTTCAAACCCTCAACGTAGGCCTTGGGCGGCTACAAGGCATGGATGATTCCCCCACGTCTTCAGCCATGCCAGGCGGTTTTTGTTCTGTGGTCACTAATATTAACTATTTACAAGTATTGTGCTGGTCACTCCGAATCCAGTGACCCAATTGTCCATTTAGAGAATGAAATAAGAATGGTTAAAGGTTCTTACAGTAGTCTCTGTAGGCATCTAACTTAATAGTTGCAATTATTAACATTATAAACTTATTAACATTTCCCATGTACTTAATTCACTCTATGCAAAACCTAGTTGGGAGTAGACCTTTGGTTGTACGGATTGACCTACGGAGCATTGGTGTCTGTAGTGACCTGACTGGGTCCACTGTGTTAACTACTACTGGTGTAATGTGCTCCCTAGTGGTTATGCTACTGGTGATTCTACGTAGCACGGGTATACCTGATTTTCTAGGACTAACCCTTCTCACTGCGGGCATTACAGATTCACCGGTGGCAGAAGGTGGACTTTCGAGTTCAGCTGCAGGTGTGGCTTCCGTCCCTGGAACTTACAGTTCTTCAGGCTGATCCTGAGTCACTTCTCCTTCAGGCACTGTCGGCTGGGCAAAGGTCCAGACGGGCACTGCTATGGCCTGATTTATCCTTATCCAGTTCGAAGGGAACTCGTCAAGTACAGTGCGGACCTTTTCTTCCACCTTTTCTACCGACAAAGGAATGTCCTTTTCTGCGATCTTCCCCTTTAACTGGTTAGGGCACGATTTCAAGTGATCCCTGGACACCGCTGTGGAGCTTTTTCCTCCATCTTTTCTGATAAGGCACACCTTTGTATTGTCGAAGTCCGAGGGCATAATAGTATATGGCTCCGCTTCCCACTGGTCGTCAAGCTTGTGGAGTCGCCTTTTCCTTTTGAGTACCTGTTCTCCAGGTGCCAAGGGAACTGCAGGTGCATGCTGGTTGTAATTTCTTTCTTATTTTTGTCTTGCCTGAGACAAACTCTTCTCTACACATTCATGCACCTTGCGGTACTGTTGCTGCAGCTCAGTATCCCAGCTTGCATCTGGTGATGTTACCTCAGGTGTCAGGACTCCCATGTCCAAATCAATTGGTAATTTGGCAGGTCTCGCTCTCATTAGGTAGACCGGTGTACAGTTGGAAGTATTCACCGGAATGTGGTTGTAGAGATCCACCAGATCTGGCAACTTTTCTGGCCACAAGATTCTTTCTTTCAGAGCAAAGTGTTATGTTTCGGTAGCTGAGGAAGACAGGAACAACAGCAGGGCAGCCGAACACCTGAGCTGTTGGTAACTAATGGGTTGCAGATTCCTAAACTAACGACACAACTAGAGGTAGCCGTGGAGCGTTCCTACGTTGATCCTATACGCCTCGTCACAGCCTGAGAGATAACTACACCTAAAGGCAGAAAGATGAAAGCTATCTGCCCCGGAGCAGATCCCCAAAGAAAATAGGAAGCCCCCAAACAAATAATGGCGGTTAGACAAGATGAAAATACAAACATAGGCAGAAAATAGACTGAGCAAACGCTGGGGCCACAAGCTGACTAAATAGGATAGGACAGGAGAGATTACTTTCTGCAACCCAGAAAACCCTACAAAAATCCAACAATTCTGATTACAAAAATACTGAGATCACACGATCTCGCCACCCACTAAATCAGTTCTCAGTGTGAACAAAAACCAAGCCGCAGCCGCTGAAAAAACAGGAAAAAGCAAATGAGCAAACAACAGTGGCTGCAGAAAAACTGAGAGGAGCTCAGGCCCCAAGAGTGGACCTGGCTGACCTCCGCAAAAGTGCAGAAAACAATGCAAAAAGCAAGCACAAAAAGAAAAGCAAAAAATATCTTATCTGAAAGCAGGAGATGCAGGCAGGACTCCAACAAACTTCCAAATGAACCAGGAACCACAATTGAGACAAGAACAATTGATCACTGGCAACCATCATGGGAGGGAACCTCCCTTATATCAGACCAGACCGTGATTCCAGATTGCCATTCCTCGCTGAAAGGTTCAGTACTGTCTGCAACCACCAGAGGGAGCCTCTGCTCAGAAACCATCTCCAGCACATTCACAACAGTTCCCCCCCTGAGGAGGGGTCACCGAACCCTCACTTGTGCAACCAGGCCGATCAGGATGAGCTCGGTGATAGGCACGGATCAGTCTCCTAGCATGGATGTCTGAAGCAAACACACAAGAACTGTCCTCCTGACCATAACCTCTCCACTTAACCAAATACTGGAGTTTCTGTCTAGAAAAACGAGAATCCAATATTTTCTCAACCACATACTCCAGATTGCCCTCAACCAAAACAGGGTCAGGAGGCGCAGCCATAGGAACCACTGGCTCGACAAACCTCTTCAATAAGGACTTGTGGAACACGTTATGGATCTTAAATGTCTCTGGAAGAGGCAAACGGAAGGAAACAGGATTAAGAATCTCCATGATCTTATAAGGTCCAATGAACCGGGGCTTAAACTTTGGAGATGCAACCCTCATAGGGATATTTCTTGAGGACAACCAAACCAAGTCCCACACTTTAAACCGAGGACCATCAGTCCTATGCCGGTTGGCAAACCGTTGGGCCTTCTCCTGAGAGAGAGACAACCTCTCCACTACCTGGTCCCAAATCTGCTGCATACGCTCTACAACAGAGTCAACACCCGGACAGACAGAAGCCTCCGCCTGTCCCGAAGAAAATCGAGGGTGAAACCCAAAATTGCAGAAAAATGGAGACATCAAGGTGGCAGAGCTAGCCCTATTATTAAGAGCAAACTCAGCCAAAGGCAAAAAGAGACCCAGTCATCTTGATCAGCAGACACAAAACATCTCAAATAAGTCTCCAAGGTCTGGTTTGTTCTCTCGGTTTGTCCATTGGTCTGAGGATGAAAAGCAGAGGAGAAAGATAATTGAACACCAAGTTTAGAACAAAATGTCCTCCAAAATCTGGAAACAAACTGGACTCCTCTGTCAGACACAATGTTTCCGGAATGACATGTAACCGAACCATGTGCTGAAGGAACAAAGGCACCAATTCGGAGGAGGAAGGTAACTTAGGTAATGGCACAAGATGTATCATCTTGGAAAACCTATCACAGATTACCCAGATAATGGTCATTCTCTGAGAAACAGGGAGGTCAGAAATAAAATCCATAGAGATATGGGTCCATGGCGTCTTGGGCACAGGTAATGGCATTAACAAACCACTAGAGCGAGAGCAAGGCTTGGAGCGAGAGCAAGTCCCACAGGACTGCACAAATTCCCTGACGTCACGAGACAAAGTAGGCCACCAAAAGGACCGACTCACCAAGTCTCTGGTACCAAAAATCCCGGGATGACCAGCCAACGCGGAACAAAGAATCTCAGACATCACACTCTTCTTCCAGTGGTCTGGGACAAACAATTTCCCAATAGGGTAGTGCTCAGGTTTATGCTCCTGACACCCTTCCAAGGCCAGTCTCAAATTGGGCGAGATGGCGGAAAGAACTGCACCCTCTTTGAAAATAACAGTAGGATCAGATAACTCAGAAGAGTCGGCAAAGAAACTCCTCGAGAGAGCATCCGCCTTAACATTCTTATTGCCAGGAAGAAAAGAAACCACAAAATTAAAACGTGTGAAAAACAAGGCCCACCTGGCCTGTCTAGGATTAAATCGCTTGGCTGATTCGAGATAAACCAGATTCTTATGGTCCGTGAGGACCACCACCTGATGTCTGGCTCCTTCCAGCCAATGTCTCCACTCTTCAAAGGCCCACTTCATGGCCAAACACTGCCGATTACCCATGTCATAATTACGTTCAGTTGGAGAAAATTTTCGAGAGAAAAAGGCACAAGGGTTACTCTTAGAGGTCTCTGGATCTCTTTGGGACAAAACGGCACCTGCCCCAATTTCAGAGGCATCAACCTCCACCTGAAACGGTAGAGAAACATCAGGCTGCCATAGAACAGAAGCAGAAGTGAATCTCTGCTTAAGTTCCTGAAACGCAGAGACTGCCTCAGGAGGCCAATTCACCACATCAGAACCTTTTTGGTCAAATCAGTCAATGGTTTAACAGTACCGGAGAAATTACCAATACATTTACGATAAAAATTGGCAAAACCCAAAAATCTCTGAAGAGCCTTTAATGAAGTAGCTTGGACCCAATCACAGATGGCTTGAACCTTGACCGGGTCCATTTCAATAACAGACGGAGACAAAATGAATCCCAGAAATGAGACCTTCTGTACGCCAAAAAGACACTAAATCCCTTCACATACAGTGCATTCTCTCTCAAAATCTGGAACACAGTCCAAACATGTTTAACATGAGAGTCCCAGTCATTGGAAAAAATCAAGATATCATCCAAATAAACAATCAGAAATTTATCCACAAAATCCCTGAAAATATCATTCATGAAGGATTGGAAGACGGAAGGAGCATTAGTGAGCCCAAAGGGCATCACTAGGAACTCAAAATGCCCCTCTGGGGTATTAAACGCCGTCTTCCATTCATCCCCGTGCTTAATGCGAATAAGGTTATACGCCCCCCTGAGGTCAAGCTTGGTTAACCAACTAGCACTTTTCACCCTGGAAAACAGGTCAGAAATCAAGGGTAACGGATATTGATACATCACAGTGATCTTATTCAAGAGACGATAATCAATGCACGGCCTCAATGAACCATCCTTTTTGGCCACAAAGAAAAAACCGGCACCCAAGGGTGAAGAGGATGGTCTGATATGACCCTTCTCCAATGACTCCTTGATATAAGATCGCATAGCATCGTGTTCAGGTACAGACAAGTTAAAAAGGCGACCATTAGGAAATTTACCACCAGGCACTTATTCAATAGCGCAATCGTAGCTCCTGTGAGGGGGCAAAGATGCAGATTTACTTTCACTAAATACATCCGAAAAATCAGTCAAAAAGTCAGGAACATCCTGAGACTTGGGAGAGGCAGAAAGAGCAGGAGTGTCGGCATTAACACATTGGCAGCCCCAACTGGTCACAGACACAGATTTCCAATCCAAAACAGGATTATGAGACTGTAACCAATGGAAACCTAGTACAATAATGTCATGCAGATTATACAGCACCAGAAATTTGCAACTCTCCTGATGATCTGGTTCAACCCTCATTATCACCTGAGTAGAAAACTGGGGTTTATTCTCCGCCAAAGGGGTAGAATCAATGCCCAGTTGGGGAATAGACTTCCGCAGGCGTATCATGGGAAACCCACAACGTTTGGCAAAGTCAAAATCCATCATGTTAATAGCTGCTCCTGAATCAACAAAAGCCTGAGCAGAAAATGTGGACAGGGAGCAAATCAGGGTAACAGTCAACAGAAATTTAGTCTGAACACTACCCAAGACAACTGAGCGTGCAAAACGTCTTCCCCGCTTAGGGCAGACTGAAATAGCATGAGAAGGCATCACCACAGTAGAAACATAACCCATTGCACTTTCGAAACTCATGACGCTGAGTGTTATGATTTGGTAGCTGAGGAGTGCAGGTAAAAAAGGCAAAACACCAGAGCAGTTGGAATCTATGAGATTGCAGTACCCTGACTAACCACCACAACTAGAGGCAGCCGTGGAGCATTCCTACGTTGGTCCTAGACGCCTCGTCACAGCCTGAGAAACTAACTATACCTAAAGATAGAAAGAGGAAAGCTATCTGCCCCGGAGCAGATCCCCAAAGAACATAGAAAGCCCCCAAACATGTAATGGCGGTTAGACAAGAAGAAATACTGACACAGACAGAAAATAGTATGAGCAAACGTTGGGGCCCAAACTATCTAAATAGAAAAGGATAGGAAGGGCACTTACTGCAATCCAAAAAACCCTGAAAAGCACCAACTCTACTAATTTCAAAAACACCTGAGATCACACGACCTCTACCACCTAAATTAGTTCTCTGGTGTAACAAAATCAAAACAGCAGCCACTGAAAAAACTGGAAAAAGCAAATGTACAAAACATCAGTGGCTGAACTAAACTGAGAGGGCAAAATCCCCCGGAGGGGACCCTGAAGGCCCCCACAGAAGAGCAGGACAAAATGCAAAAATCAAGCACAAAAACAAAAAGAAGAAAATGTCTTATCTGTTAGCAGGAGATGCAGACATGACACAGCAGGCTACAAAGGAAACAGGAATCAAGGATTGAGACCAGAACAACTGATCACCGGCAACCCTGATGGGAAGGCGACTCCCTTATATAAGAACAGTCAGTAACACCTGATTCCCAATCCTCACAATCTTCACTGGACAGTCCAGTACCGCTTGTAACCACCAGAGGGAGCCTCTGCTCAGAACTCATCTCAAGTTCATTCACAACAGTACCCCCCCTTGAGGAGGGATCAACGAACCCTCGCTTGAGCAACCAGGTCGGTCAGGATGAGTTCTATGACACGCACGGATGAGTCTCCTAGCATGGATGTCTGAAGCAAACACCCAAGAATTGTCTTCCTGACCATAACCTCTCCACTTAACCAAATACTGAAGTTTCCGTCTAGAAAAACGAGAATTCAATATTTTCTCAACCACAAACTCCATATTGCCCTCAACCAGAACAGGGTCAGGAGGCAAAGCAGTAGGAACCACTGGCTCAACAAACCTCTTCAACAAGGACTTGTGGAACACGTTATGGATCTTAAATGTCCCTGGAAGAAGCAAACGAAAAGAAACAGGATTAAGAATCTCCATGATCTTATAAGGTCCAATGAACCTAGGCTTAAATTTAGGAGATGCCACTCTCATAGGAATATTTTTTGAGGACAACCAGACCAAGTCCCCCACTTTAAACCGAGGACCATCAGTCCTATGCCGGTTAGCAAACCGCTGGGCCCTCTCTTGAGAGAGGGACAACCTCTCCACTACCTGGTCCCAAATCTGTTGCATACGCTCCACAACAGAGTCAACACCTGGACAGGCAGAAGCCTCTGTCTGTCCTGAAGAAAATCGAGGGTGAAACCCAGAATTACAGAAAAATGGAGACATCAAAGTGGCAGAGCTAGCCCTATTATTAAGAGCAAACTCAGCCAAAGGCAAAAAAGAGACCCAGTCATCCTGATCAGCAGACACAAAGCATCTTAGATAAGTCTCCAATGTCTGGTTTGTTCTCTCAGTTTGACCATTGGTCTGAGGATGAAACGCCGAGGAGAAAGACAACTGAACACCAAGCTTAGAACAATAGGTCCTCCAAAATCTGGAAACAAACTGGACTCCTCTGTCAGACACAATGTTCTCAGGAATGCCATGTAAACAAACCACGTGCTGAAGGAACAAAGGCACCAATTCAGAGGAGGAAGGCAACTTAGGTAATGGCACAAGATGTATCATCTTGGAAAACCTATCACAAATCACCCAGATGACGGTCATTCTCTGAGAAACAGGGAGGTCGGAAATGAAATCCATAGAGATATGGGTCCATGGTCTCTTGGGCACAGGCAATGGCATCAACAACCACTAGAGCGAGAGCAAGGCTTGGAGCGAGAGCAAGTCCCGCAGGACTGCACAAATTCCCTGACATCACGAGACAAGGTAGGCCACCAAAAGGACCGACTAACCAAGTCTCTGGTACCAAAAATTCCGGGATGACCGGCCAACGCGGAACAATGAATCTCAGACATCACACTCTTTTTCCACTGGTCCGGGACAAACAATTTCCCAACAGGGCAGCGCTCGGGCCTATCCTCCTGACACCCCTCCAGAGCCAGTCTCAAATTGGGCTAGATGGCGGAAAAAACTACACCTTCTTTCAAAATAACAGAAGGATCAGATACCTCAGGAGAGTCCGCAAGGAAACTCCTCGAGAGGGCATCCGCCTTAACATTCTTAGTGCCAGGAAGAAAGGAAACCACAAAATTAAAACGTGTGAAAAACAAGGCCCACCTGGCCTGTCTAGGATTAAGTCGCTTGGCAGATTCCAGATAAACCAGATTCTTATGGTCCGTAAGGACCACCACCTGATGTTTGGCTCCCTCCAGCCAATGTCTCCACTCTTCAAAAGCCCACTTCATGGCCAATAACTCCCGATTACCAACGTCATAATTACGTTCAGTAGGAGAAAATTTTCGAGAGAAAAAGGCACAAGGGTTACTTTTAGAGGTCTCTGGATCTCTTTGGGACAAAACGGCACCTGCCCCAATTTCAGAGGCATCAACCTCCACCTGAAATGGCAGAGAAACATCAGGCTGCCGTAGAACAGGAGCAGAAGTGAATCTCTGCTTAAGTTCCTGAAATGCAGAGACTGCCTCAGGAGGCCAATTCACCACAGCAGAACCCTTTTTGGTCAAATCAGTTAATGGTTTAACAATAACCGAGAAATTACCAATAAATTTACGATAAAAATTGGCAAAACCCAAAAATCTTTGAAGAGCCTTTAATGAAGTAGGTTGGACCCAATCACAGATGGCCTGAACCTTGACCGGGTCCATTTCAATAATAGATGGGGACAAAATGAATCCCAAAAATGAGATCCTCTGTATGCCAAAAAGACACTTTGATCCCTTCACATACAGAGCATTCTCTCTCAAAATCTGGAATACAGTTCGAACATGTTTCACATGAGAGTCCCAGTCATTAGAAAAAATCAAGATATCATCCAAATAAACAATCAGAAATTTATCCACAAAATCCCTGAAAATGTCATTCATGAAGGACTGGAAGACAGAAGGAGCATTATTGAGCCCAAAGGGCATCACAAGGTACTCAAAATGCCCCTCAGGGGTGTTAAATGCCGTCTTCCATTCATCCCCGTGCTTAATGCGAATAAGGTTATATGCCCCCCTGAGGTCAAGCTTGGTAAACCAAGTAGCGTCTTTCACCCTGGAAAACAGGTCAGAAATCAAGGGTAACGGATATTGATATTTCACAGTAATATTGTTCAAAAGACGATAATCAATACACGGCCTTAATGAACCATCCTTTTTGGCCACAAAGAAAAATCCGGCACCTAAGGGTGAAGAGGATGGTCTGATATGACCCTTCTCCAATGACTCCTTGATATAAGACCGCATAGCGTCATGTTCAGGTACAGACAAGTTAAAAAGGCGACCTTTAGGGAATTTACTACCAGGCACTAATTCAATAGCGCAGTCATAGCTCCTATGGGGAGGCAAGGATGCAGATTTACTTTCGCTAAACACATCAGAAAAATCAATCAAAATGTCAGGAACATCCTGAGCCTGGGGGAGGCAGAAAAAACAGGAGTGTTGGTATTAACACATTGGCAGCCCCAATTGGTTACAGACACAGATTTCCAATCCAAAACAGGATTATGAGACTGTAACCAAGGGAAACCCAGCACGATAATGTCATGCAGATTATACAGAACCAAAAATTTGCAGCTCTCCTGATGATCAGGTTCAACCCTCATTATCACCTGAGTAGAGAACTGAGGTTTATTCTCAGCCAAAGGGGTAGAATCGATCCCCAGTAGGGGAATAGACTTCTGTAGGGGTATCAAGGGAAACCCGCAATGTTTAGCAAAATCAAAATCCATCAGGTTAATAGCTGCTCCCGAATCAACGAAAGCCTGAGCAGAAAATGAGGAGAGAGAGCATATCAGAGTAACAGTTAATAAAAACTTAGTCTGAACACTACCCAAGACAACTGAGCGTGCAAAACGTCTTCCCCGCTTAGGGCAGACTGAAATAGCATGAGAGGCATCACCACAGTAGAAACATAACCCCTTGCGCTTTCGAAACTCATGACGCTGTGCCCCAGAAACCACTCTATCACACTGCATGGGTTCAGAAGCAGGTTCACAAGGCAACAATATTCCACGCATACTTCTCCGCTCACGCAAACGTCTGTCAATTTGAATCGCTAATGACATAGAATCATTGAGACCAGAGGGGATAGGGAATCCCACCATAACATCCTTTACATTATCTGACAGACCCTTCCAAAAAAGGGCTGCCAAAGCGTCGTCATTCCATTTGGTCAGGACTGCCCACCTGCGGAATCTCTGACAGTATAACTCAGCGTCATCAAGCCCCTGATTTAATGCCAACAAGGCTTTTTCAGCTTGATCAGTGACATTAGGCTCATCGTACAATAACCCCAAGGCCTGAAAAAATGCATCAACATCACTCAAAACAGGATCCCCAGGTGTCAGGGAAAAAGCCCAATCCTGAGGATCGCCACGCAGGAGAGAGATGACAATTTGAACCTGCTGCGCTGCGTTCCCTGAGGACTTAGATTTTAAGGCAAAAAACAATTTACAATTATTTTTGAAATTCAGAAACTTGGCTCGATCCCCCAAAAACAAATTTGGCATGGGAATCCTAGGTTCCACAACAGGCAACCTAGCAAGATAGGTAGCAATACTCCGAACCTCAGTGGCAAGCTGATCCACACGGCCAGACAACTGTGCAAACTCCATTGAGAGAAAAAATCCTCCCCAGCACCCAGAGATACAGAGGGAAAAACAAAAATGCAACAAACAGAAAAATATCTCTGACAACTCTGACAACCTTTTATTTTTCTTTCACAATATTTTTCCCTTCTGTGAGTACCATATAATTTTCAGTTGTGGCCGGTGATATTGTTATGATTTGGTAGCTGAGGAGTGCAGGTAAAAAAGGCAATACACCAGAGCAGTTGGCATCTATGAGATTGCAGTACCCTGACTAACCACCACAACTAGAGGCAGCCGTGGAACGTTCCTACGTTGGTCCTAGACGCCTCGTCACAGCCTGAGAAACTAACTATACCTAAAGATAGAAAGAGGAAAGCTATCTGCCCCGGAGCAGATCCCCAAAGAACATAGAAAGCCCCCAAACATGTAATGGCGGTTAGACAAGAAGAAATACTGACACAGACAGAAAATAGTATGAGCAAACGTTGGGGCCCAAACTATCTAAATAGAAAAGGATAGGAAGGGCACTTACTGCAATCCCAAAAAACCCTGAAAAGCACCAACTCTACTAATTTCAAAAACACCTGAGATCACACGACCTCTACCACCTAAATTAGTTCTCTGGTGTAACAAAATCAAAACAGCAGCCACTGAAAAAACTGGAAAAAGCAAATGTACAAAACATCAGTGGCTGAACTAAACTGAGAGGGCAAAAGCCCCCGCAGGGGACCCTGAAGGCCCCCACAGAAGAGCGGGACAAAATGCAAAAATCAAGCACAAAAACAAAAAGAAGAAAATGTCTTATCTGTTAGCAGGAGATGCAGACACGACACAGCAGGCTACAAAGGAAACAGGAATCAAGGATTGAGACCAGCACAATTGATCACCGGCAACCCTGATGGGAAGGTGACTCCCTTATATAAGACCAGTCAGTAGCACCTGATTCCCAATCCTCACAATCTTCACTGGACAGTCCAGTACCGCTTGTAACCACCAGAGGGAGCCTCTGCTCAGAACTCATCTCAAGTCCATTCACAACAGCTGAGCCCCAGAAGTCACTCTATCACACTGCATGGGCTCAGAAGCTGGCTCACAAGGCAACACTATCTCACGCATACCTCTGCGCTCACGCAAACGTCTGTCAATTTGAATAGCCAATAACATAGAATCATTGAGACCAGAGGGAGCAGGGAATCCCACCATAACATCCTTTACATTCTCTGACAGCCCCTTCTGAAAAAGGGCTGCCAAAGCATCATCATTCCATTTGGTCAGGACTGACCACTTTCGGAATTTCTGACAGTACAACTCAGCGTCTTCAAGACCCTGATTTAATGTCAACAAGGTTTTTTCAGCTTGATCAGTGACATTAGTTTCATCGTACAATAACCCCAGAGCCAGAAAAAATGCATCAATATCATTCAAAACAGGATCCACAGGTGTAAGGGAAAAAGCCCAATCCTGAGGATCGCCGCGCAGGAGAGAGATGACAATTTGAACCTGCTGTGCTGCGTTACCTGAAGACTTAGGCTTTAAGGCAAAAAACAACTTACAGTTATTTTTGAAATTCAGAAATTTAGCCCGATCCCCCAAAAACAGATCTGGTATGGGAATCCTAGGTTCCACAACCGGCAACCCAGCAAGATAGGTAGCAATACTCCAAACCTCAGTGGCAAGCTGATCCACACGGCCAGACAACTGTGCAAACTCCATTGAGAGAGAAAAAAAAACCTCCTCAGCACCCAGAGAAAAAGAGGGAAAAAATGCAACAGATAGAAAAAAAAAATCTCTGACAACTCTGACAACTTTTTTCTTTCCACATTATTTTTCCCTTCTGTGAGTACCATATAATTTTCAGTTATGACCGGTGATACTGTTATGTTTCGGTAGCTGTGGATTACGGGACAACAGCAGGGCAGCCGAACACCTGAGCTGTTGGTAACTGATGGGTTGCAGATTCCTAAACTAACGACACAACTAGAGGTAGCCGTGGAGCGTTCCTACGTTGATCCTAGACGCCTCGTCACAGCCTGAGAGATAACTACACCTAAAGGCAGAAAGATGAAAGCTATCTGCCCCGGAGCAGATCCCCAAAGAAAATAGGAAGCCCCCAAACATATAATGGCGGTTAGACAAGATGAAAATACAAACATAGGCAGAAAATAAACTGAGCAAATGCTGGGGCCACAAGCTGACTAAATAGGATAGGACAGGAGAGATTACTTTCTGCAACCCAGAAAACCCTACAAAAATCCAACAATTCTGATTACAAAAATACTGAGATCACACGATCTTGCCACCCACTAAATCAGTTCTCAGTGTGAACAAAAACCAAGCCGCAGCCGCTGAAAAAACAGGAAAAAGCAAATGAGCAAACAACAGTGGCTGCAGAAAATCTGTGAGGAGCTCAGGCCCCAGGAAGGGACCTGGCTGACCTCCACAAAAGTGCAGAAAACAATGCACAAAGCAAGCACAAAAAGAAAAGCAAAAAATATCTTATCTGAAAGCAGGAGATGCAGGCAGGACTCCAGCAAACTTCCAAATGAACCAGGAACCACAATTGAGACAAGAACAATTGATCACCGGCAACCATCATGGGGGGGAACCTCCCTTATATCAGACCAGTCCGTGATTGCAGATTGCCACTCCTCGCTGAAAGGTTCAGTACTGTCTGCAACCTCCAGAGGGAGCCTCTGCTCAGAAACCATTTCCAGCACATTCACAACAGCAAAGTCTTCAATAGGTCTGTTACCACTTGGTTCATCTTCTCACACATGCCATTTGTCTGTGGATGGTATGGTGTTGTTCTTATTTTCTTACAACCGTACATGTTACAGAACTCCTGGAACACTTCTTCAAAAGCTGGACCTTGGTCAGTAAGCACTCGTTCAGTAAGCACCATGTGGTCGACAAAAGTGCTGTTGGAATGCCTTGGCTGCTGTCTTTGCTGTTTGGTCCTTGACAGGCACCACTACCAGGAACCATGAGTAGTGGTCAACAATAGTAAATGCGTAGACATAACCTGACCGGCTTGGAGTTAGCTTCACATGGTCCAAGGCTTCCAGTTCAAGTGGCTGTTTGGTGATTATTGGCAACGGGGCTCGCTGGCTGTTACGGTCTTTTCTTCGCATGTTGCATGGTCCACACTCTCGGCACCAATCTTCAATGGTCTTCCTCATACCAATCCAGTAGAATCTCTCGCGTAGTAGGATCTCTAACTTCTTCCATCTGAAGCGTCCTGCTCCATTGTGGTACTCTTCCAGGACCATTGATGCATCTCGCCTCGGGACTACTACCTACCAGACCAGTTCGTGAGTTCGGGCATTGACAAACCTCCGACACAGCTTTCCCTTGTAGATGAACAGCCTGCCCTTTTCCTTCCACAGCTGTTGGGACTCTTGTGGAGCATCTGAACCAGGACGCGAATCAACTTGTGCCAGTAGCTCCCTTACCAGGCGGACTGCTAGGTCGCTATCCTGTGTTTCTGCCCACTCGTGGTGTGGCAATGGGTTTAATGTGGCCTCTTTCATGATGTAGCGCTTGTTTTTCACCCCTTGAGCACGTTGGGCTGCAATTGGACGGTGGAAGACTGGTAATTCAATTTCTTCAAGTGTGTCCAGATCTTCTCCCCATCTGGTAAGTTGGGCATTCTGGACAGCGCATCAGCATTGGCATTCTTATGCCCCGCTCGGTACTTGATGGTGAACTCGTAGTTGGACAGCCAGGCCATCCATCGCTGCTCCAGCGCACTCAGCTTTGTGGTTTCCAAGTGAGTCAGTGGGTTGTTGTCCGTGAAGATGGTAAACTTTGCCGCAGCTAGGTAGTGTTTGAATCGCTCTGTCACAGCCCAGACGATGGCGAGAACTCTAACTTGAAGGAGCTGTAGTTGTCAGGGTTCCTTTCAGTGGGACGAAGTTACCTGCTGGCATAGGAGATCACTCTTTCTCTGCCATTCTGTACCTGCAACAGTACTGCTCCTAGTCCAACGTTGCTGGCATGAGTGTAGAGGATGAATGGTTGGTTATAGTCTGGGTAGGCCAGAACTTCATCCCCCGTAAGGGCAATCTTCAACCGAGCGAAGGATCTTTCCAGTTCGTCATTCCAATCAAAAATAGAACTTTTTTTTCTGGCCTTCTTAGGCTGGCCCACAAGGAGATTTTGCAGAGGTGCCGCTATTTCAGTGAAGCCCTTGATGAACCTTCGGTAGTAGCCTACCAACTTGAGGAACTGACAAATTTCATGGATGTTGCCGTGCCTCTGCCAGTCCTTGATAACAGTGACTTTGTCAGGGTCTGGTGCCACGCCTTCTGCGCTCACTACGTGGCCTAAGTACTGCACCTTGGGCTTCAGGAGGTGGCATTTGGACGGCTTCACCTTTAGGCCAAATTTGGACAGGGCTTTGAACACCTTAGCCTGGTGCTCCAAGTGTTCCTCATAGGTCTTGGAGAAGACAATGACGTCATCAAGGTACAACAGAACTGTCTCAAAGTTCATGTGTCCAAGGTAGCACTCCATCAATCTCTGGAACGTTCCTGGCGCCCTGCAAAGCCCGAACGGCATGTAGTTGTACTATGAGAGGCTCATTGGTGTTGCAAAGGTGGTCTTCTCTTTGTCTGCCTCTGCCACGGGAACCGGCCAATGCCCACTAGTGAGATCTAAGGTAGAGAAATGGTTAGCAGTTCTCAGTGCAGCTAGTGATTCCTCTATCCTAGGTAACGGATAGGCATCTTTGTGCGTAATGCTGTTAAGTTTCCTGTAATCAACACACATCCTCATTGTACCATCTTTCTTTCTAACAAGGACTAGTGGAGCTGCCCAGGGGCTACAACTGTCTCTGATCACCCCAGCCTCCTTCATCTCTCGTAACATACCTTTGGCATATTGGTAGTGATTTAGGGGTACAGGCCGGTACCTTTCTTTAATGGGCGGATGATTTCCAGTGGGGATATGATGTTGGACCCCTTTTGCCTGCCCAAAATCTAAAGGGTGTTTGCTGAATACCCGTTCAAACTCTTGAACACCTTGGTAAACCCCATTCTTTTGGTGTGAAGGGGTGGAGTCAGTGCCTACGTGCAGCTGCTGACACAATTCCTCCAGCTGTTTTGCAGAGCCATTGTCCTCTGCCTGTTCGGATGAGACCAGGGGTTCTGGTGTCTGAAAGGCATTGTTATTGACAGTGAACAGCTTAGCAACAGTGGCATACCGAGGTAGTTTGGCTTCCTCCTCCCCACAATTTAAGATGCGTACAGGTGCCCTCCCTTGCGGATATCAACTACCCCTCTGGCTGTCAGGATAGTGGGCCTACTATCAGAGTACACTGGTTCTACCAGGGCTTGGTAATCTCTTCCTCTGAGGCCTATGGCTGCCCGACACCAAATTAGCATTTCACTTTTTGAGGGTATTGCATTGGGGAATGCATCACTCACTCTGACACTGCCGACTTCTCCGCCAGTTATCTCTACCTGCTGTCTTTGCATCAGGGCCTTGATCTCCTTTTGCAGGACCCGTTGTTCACTGGAACCAGCAGTTTCGGCTACCTGTTGAAACAAAACAATAACCTTGGCAAGACAATTTTCTATCACATTAGTACTTAAGGTCATCATTGGGTTACATTCTCATCGATCAATGTCTACAATTATCATACCTTGGGCTTTTAATTCTACCCGCCCCAACTTAATGGTCACCTCCTTATACCCTTTTTGTGGCAACGGCTGACCATTGCTGGAGACTACAGTCATGGCCAAAAGTTTGGAGAATGACACAAATATTATATTTTCACATAATCTGCTGCCCTCTGGTTTTTATGTGTGTTTGACAGATGTTTTTATCACAGACAGAAATATAATTGCAAACATATGAGTAACAAAAGCTTATATTGACAGTTAGAATGAGTTAATGCCACAAGTCAATATTTGCAGTGTTGACCCTTCTTCTTCAGGACCTCTGCAATTCTCCCTGGCATGCTCTCAATCAACTTCTGGACCAAATCCTGACTGATAGCAGTCCATTCTTGCACAATCAATGCTTTCATTTTGTCAGAATTTTTAGGTTTTTGTTTGTCCACCCGTCTCTTGATGATTGACCACAAGTTCTCAATGGGATTAAGATCTGGGGAGTTTCCAGGCCATGGACCCCAAATCTCTATGTTTTGTTCCCTGAGCCATTTAGTTATCACCTTTGCTTTATGGCAAGATGCTCCATCATGCTGGAAAAGGCATTGTTGTTCGCCAAACTGCTCTTGGAGGGTTGGGAGAAGTTGCTCTTGGAGGACATTCTGGTACCATTCTTTATTCATGGCTGTGTTTTTAGGCAAGACTATGAGAGAGCCGATTCCCTTGGCTGAGAAGCAACCCCACACATGAATGGTTTCAGGATGCTTAACAGTTGGCATGACACAAGACTGGTGGTAGCGCTCACCTTGTCTTCTCCGAATGAGGCGTTTTCCTGATGTCCCAAACAATCGAAAAGGGGATTCATCAGAGAAAATAACTTTACCCCAGTCCTCAGCAGTCCACTGCCTGTACGTTTTGCAGAATATCAGTCTGTCCATGATGTTTTTTCTGGAGAGAAGTGGCTTTTTTGCTGCCCTCCTTGAGACCAGGCCTTGCTCCAAGAGTCTCCGCTTCACAGTGCGTGCAGATGCACTCACACCTGCCTGCTGCCATTCCTGAGCAAGCTCTGCACTGCTGGTAGCCCGATCCCGCAGCTGAAACACTTTTAAGAGATGGTCCTGGCGCTTGCTGGTCTTTCTTGGGTGCCCTGGAGCCTTTTTGGCAACAATGGAACCTCTCTCCTTGAAGTTCTTGATGATGCAATAGATTGTTGACTGAGGTGCAATCTTTCTAGCTGCGATACTCTTCCCTGTTAGGCCATTTTTGTGCATTGCAATGATGACGGCACGTGTTTCTTTAGAGATAACCATGGTTAACAGAAGAGAAACAGTGATGCCAAGCACCAGCCTCCTTTTAATGTGTCCAGTGGTGTCATTCTTACTTAATCATGACAGATTGATCTCCAGCCATGTCCTCATCAACACCCACACCTGTGTTAATGGAGCAATCACTGAAAAGAGGTTAGCTGGTCCTTTTAAGGCAGGGTTGCAATGATGTTGAAATGTGTTTTGGGGGATAAAGTTCATTTTCTAGCCAAATATTGACTTTGCAAGTAATTGCTGTTAAGCTGATCACTCTTTATAACATTCTGGAGTATATGCAAATTGCCATTAGAAAAATTTATTTGTGTCATTCTCAAAACTTTTGTCCATGACTGTACTGTCAGCTCATCATCTGGGCCGCGAGTAAAATCAGAGTCAGCCCAGTACATTTGTAAAGAATACATGGCATAGTTGTCACCTGAGAGCCAGTGTCCAGCAAAGCGATCATTGGGATGCCATCAATCACAACCGGGAGGACCGGTCTTCCTCCGATTTACTTGGCTTGCAAGTTCTGTGGGCCTGGTTGTCTTACTCCTGGGGGTTGGCCCTCTGCCCCAGGGGTCACTCGACAGAATCTTGCGATGTGCCCTGCTTTTCTGCAGCGGCGGCAAATGGGACGTCCGTTCTGGTCGTAGCGGTCGTTGTCTCTCCCTCTGATCGGCGGGATCCTCTTCTTCCATCGCCATGGGACGTCATCTGGGCTGGAGGCTAACTCTATCTTCTCCTTTTGGGGCTCTTGCAAGGACTGCACAGTTTTGGTTAGTGCAGCCACACTTTTGGTCAGCTCCTGAACCTGCAGACGCAGCTCTGCAGACGGGTCATCATCCAGGGTCTGTGCGTCAGCCTCAGCGGGAGCCTGAGGGAATGTGCGTCAGCCTCAGCGGGAGCCTGAGGGAAGGATGCAGCCTCCTGGAGGTATGTAATGGCTGGGCGCCTAGAGGGCGCTGTACAGCTGACATTTGGTTCATGTAACGCCCGGATAGCCCTGTCTTTAAAGTATGCAAAGCTCAGGTCAGGGTTTTGTTGGGCCATGATGCGCAGCTGTGACCTGTTGGTGCTGGACAGGAGTCCCTCAACAAACTGCTCCTTTAACAATCTGTCTCCATCCTGCACACTGTCTGGGTCAATCTGCTTTATGGCCCGCAGTGCCTCCTGAAGATTAAGAGCATAGTCCCGTATACTGTCCTGCACCCTTTGTTTGCACCCAAAGAACCTCATTTTTATTTCTGCTGCAGTGCGGGTGTCAAAGGTGCTCCTCAGCTTAGCTAGAATTTGCTTAACAGTCTCTCTATCAGTGACCTGCCAGGACTTTATTTCTCTTTGCGCTGCACCTGTTAACTGTCCAATGAGAATGTTCACTTTTTGGTTTTCAGACAGAGGGTATACATCAAATAAACTGCACAGTCTCTCCCTGAAATCGCTCAGGGTATACGGCTCCCCTGAGTATTGTGGTAGCCAGGCCGCTCCTGGTATATAGTGCATTGAAAGCGGCATTATAGGGACTGCTGCGGCGATAACCAGATCTTGCTGCACTCTAGGGACTGTGGCTGCCCTGGCCACTGGGTTCTGCGGTGCTATTGGAGCTGCGGCTGCACCTGACTCTGCATCTGCCGGCGCTATAGAGGCTGTGGCTGTGTCCGCCGCTATATCTTCTCCTGCATGAGACATCCTCTCCCCCCCTAGTTAATCTTAGCCAGGCTCTGCTTTTCCACTGGCTTACCAGGCTCCGTCGGCTAGATGAGTGGTGCGCGCCGTGATCCCCGGCCTCAGCTCCCTGTGCTCTGCCAGCTGCCATTTTCGTGCGCAGCACCTCACTTTTCGCCCCTATCACTCTGGCTCCACCCACGACGGCACGCCTCTCTTCTCTCTGCGCGCCTCACGGCGTTGTAATGGCAGCAACTTCACAAATTTTCAGCAAAGTCTCTGGTACAATTAAACATTTCAATATAGGTACACAGGACCCGGTGACACCGGGCTTCGATATCCTATTCGTAATGCCAAAATGGATCACCCGCCAGGGTAGTAGAATACTTGGTACCGGACCGGTGTATTGAGGGGATGTGTCACAGCGGCAGTGACCCGGTCCGTGGCCCTGGGCTTCCAATAAAAGGGTTTTATTTACAGGGGATGTTAGAGTTTGTAGTGTAGGTATTTGTGACGCCACCTGTGGTATCTGGTCAATGGTGACCAGCGCTGCGGTGCAGATCCTCTGGGATAGATGGTGGGATGCAGCATAGTTGGTACAGTCTCCCACAGGTGAGACTATGGGATCCCAGGGCAGGTAGATGTAGTAAAAGGTGGTAATGGTGCTGGGAGATGTAGCTGAGTGCAATGGGTGATGCAGGAAGAAACTGAGAAACAGTCAGTGAGTTGCAGTTTCCAAAGCTTTACTTACAGTTTTGCAGGCAAAGCATCCAGGGTATTGAATACAGGTCGTACTGGAGTAGGTCAGCTTGAAAGCAGTTTAGGATCCCCTTATTACAGGTGGGATGTGAGGTCTCCTTTCTAGCGCTGTTCTGTGAGGCATTGGCTGCTATAAGCTCCGTCCAAGTCCCTCTTGCTCTCTCTCCCATTTAAGTTGAACTTTACTCTCATAAAATGCAGCTGTAACCTGTTTCAGGAATCACTCTCTCTCTCTCAATGGAGTCTCCGGCTCAAATGTGCTGCTGCTTTGTGGAAGAGTCTTAATTGGGACAGAGAACCTGCCGTCCTCTGCCCTCTGGATTCTGCTGCTGGGACTTTACTTCACCCTCTCAGCCTTGGACTCCAGGGGTCTGGTTTCTGGCGCTCAGACCTGGAGGTGAGCTATCTGTAGCCCCTCTTTCCCCAGCTTGTCTTCACATGTCTGTCCTCTCTCTCGTACCTCCAGCTACACTCCTCACTCCTCCCCCAGCCGGAATAATCCAGGGAAGCTCCCCTCAAATCAGGTGAGCTCCCCCTTCTGGTCTGGAGTCAGAAAGGTTTTGCATGCTGTGTTACCTGCTAAGGGATCCCTCTTTGCTTTCAGGCATGACATCACCCTACCCTGGAGAAAGGCAAGGTCACTGTGGCAGCCAAATTCCTGGGGTGCCACTCTTGGGAAGGTGGAGCGATTGCTGCAGCCTCAGCATGCGACTGGAGTCTACGGGCGAGCAACGGATGTGCGAGCACAGTCTTCGCACTTTATGGAGCAGGGCGGTTAACTCAGGATAATTATTTAAGAATCACTGCACCACCAGGTTCAAGGTGTGAGCCAGGCAAGGTATGTGTCTGAGTTTTGCCAGGGCTATGGCTGCCACAAAATTACGTCCATTATCACTGACTACCTTGCCTGGCTCAAGATGTATACTGCCCAGCCATGACTCAGTTTCTCGCTGCAAGTAGTCGGCCAGTACCTCCGCGGTGTGTCTGTTGTCGCCCAAAGACATAATTTTTAAAACAGCCTGCTGACGCTTACCACTAGCTGTTCGATAGTGAGACACCTCATGTGCAACACTGGCAGTTGCGGATGGAGTGCTTGTGCGACTGCGATCTTTTGACTAGCTTTTGCTTCTGGAGGAGGAGGAGGAGAGTTGAACGCCTACAGCCAACTGTTGTCTATACCATGGGCCAGGCAGCACTGTCCCACTGCCACTGTCCCCTGAGGACTCTGCATTCACCACATTACCCCGTGCGTAGTGATGGACACGTAACGGCCCTGGCCATGCCTATTCGTCCATGCACCTGTTGTGAGGTGCACCTTTCCACTTACTGATTGTTTCAGTGCATGGAAAGTGCGGTCTTTCACATGCAGTTGGAGGGCAGAAATAGCTTTTCTAGAAAAGAAGTGGCGACTGGGTAGGTCATAGCGTGGGACAGCGTAGACCATGAGCTCTCTGAACGCTGCGCTTTCAACCAAACGGAAGGGCATCATCTCTAATGAGATCAGTTTGGCAATGCAGGCGTTGAAACCCAGTGGACGCGGATGAGAGGATGAGTACTTTCTTGTCCTGCTCAGAGTGTCTGGTAGGGAGAGCTGGACTTGAGAGCTGCATATGGGGGAACTAGCCGTGGACATGACGAACTGAGAGGGGGTTGGTGATGGTAGTGTTGGTGGTGGTGATGGCCTAGATGCAGTCTTTCGTTGCAAAAACATTGTGATTCCCTGAGTGCTTTGGCCTTGCAAAGACACATCAATAATTCTTGCAGGTGGTGTGCCAAATGGTGGGCTTACAGTGGGGGAAGTGATGGAGCGTTGCTAGCTAACTTCAGTCGAAGCCGGTGCACATGTGCTAAATGAGTTTTTTGTAGTCCGTCCACGCTTGCAAGTGCATGTTCAGTAAATGTCTAAGCATGCAACTGGTATTCAAATTTTTGAGATTTTTCCCTCGGCTAAAGGTCCTTCTGCACTTCTTACAGATAATCTTTGCCTCATCAATAGGATTTTGGTCAAAAAAGTGCCACACTGGACTCTTTCTACTATGGTATAAATTTTCAGGGCTTGCACGCTGTGCTAATTTGACAGTCTGGCCAAAGCTGTCCTGCAATTCTTTTTTTTATCACCTTTTTGGACTGCTACGGGCCTGCCAGATAACCCCAGCTGCGATGTCGATGCCTGCTGCGGATCCTCCTCCTCTTCTGAGCTATTGCCAGCGGCACCCTCTTCACCCACTGGATGCCAATCCGGATCAACAACTGGGTCATCCATCACCTCCTCTTCAATTTCCTCTGTACCTGCCTCTGCCTATGTGTCACCGTGTAAGGTGGTAGAGTATGCGGGAAGGGGCACCTGAGTTTCATCAGGGTCACATTCTGTCTCAGTACACTGCGAGGGCAATGTAGTGCTGTGGTTGAAGGGACCAGCACAATCATCTAGCAGTAGCTGTGCATCAGTGCACTCCTTGTCAGATTAATCTTGGACTGGGGAATTCATGATTTGACTTGATAACCCAGGCATGGTATGTGAAAAGAGCTCCATGGAGTAATCTGAAGTGTGGGCTGCCGCATCCATCACTTTTGGTGGGGATGAAGGACACAAGGAAAGGGGTTGTTCCTGACTAGAAGCCTGCACTGACGTGCTTGGAGCTTTTGAAACTTCAGAAGAGGAGGAGATAGAGCTGGAGGCTGTTTTGGCAATGTAAGCCAAAACCTTTTCGTGATGCTTCAGCTTTAAAAGCGGTTTACCTACTCCCAGAAAAGGGAGCCTTCCAGGCCTTCTGGAGCCAAACGATGAGGCAGGCTCATCACCTCCTGCCTTAGGTGTTATTGTGCTTTTGGCACTACCAGCAGATGCACCACCACCATCAGTAGCAGGTGGCCCCCCAACGACCACGTCCGTGACCTCTTCCACCATACGTTCTCATGTTTGTGTAAATGTACCCAAAATAACAGCAGATATATGGTACAGTATCAGAAGCGTACAGCTGTATACGGTGAATGTGAAAAATTTTAATCTCCGTATATATTTGCGGAGTAACAGACACAGACTCTCACAGGCTCAGTATGGATTACACTAGAATATAAAAACCAAAAAAGTGTACAGTGTCAGAAGCGTATCAGAACTCTATCTGTAGCGTATACAGTGTTGGGGGAATTTTAAATCTCCATATATATTTCAGCAGTAAGACACACGGTCACAGGCCCAGTCTGGCTAACACCAGAAGAGGAAAATCAGGAATAGTGTACTCTATTTGTAGCGTACAGCTGTATACAGAGTTGGGGGAATTGTAAATCTCCGTATATATTTCAGCAGTAAGACACACGGTCACAGGCCAAGTCTGGCTATCACCAGAATAGGAAAATCAGGAAAAGTGTACTCTATCTGTAGCGTACAGCTGTATACAGTGTTGGGGCAATTGTAAATCTCAGTATATATTTCAGGAGCAACACACACAGTCAGAGGCTCAGTCTGGCTAACACCAGAATATGAAAATCAGGAAAAGTGTACTCTATCTGTAGCGTACAGCTGTATACAGTGTTGGGGTGAATTGTAAATCTCCGTATATATTTCAGCAGTAAGACACACAGTCACAGGCCCCGTCTGGATAACACCAGAATATGAAAATCAGGAAAAGTGTACTGTATCTGTAGCGTACATCTGTTGCAGAGCTTCTGAATCCACACCTTGCAGTAGAAAACTTCACAGAGCAGGCTGCATGGGATAGCAAGCTTTTACTTCTTACAACATGAGGTAAAAGAAGAATGCACAGTCATTTCAGCATTGAATCAGGAAACAGGAACAAAACGAAAGTGAAAGTACAAGTGAGACTATTTCTTATACAATACAATAAAACAGAAAGAAACGTTACACAACATCGCCATCTATTGTCAGGTCAGCATAAAGTCCTCCTTTTACTTATAATAAGTCCTAATCTGTTGCATATGCCAAAACCCTTTCTCAACAATAAGGACTTATTCAATCAAACCCAACTTTTTTATTAGTCTCTGATGTTTATCAGCATTTAACACCTTCATGAAAATGTCTGCTGTTGTGAATGGGCTTGAGATGAGTTCTGAGCAGAGGCTCCCTCTGGTGGTTACAAGCGGTACTGGTCTGTTCAGTGAAGATTGTGAGGACTGGGAATCAGGTGTTACTGACTGGTCTTATATAAGGGAGTCACCTTCCCATCAGGGTTGCCGGTGATCAATTGTTCTGGTCTGAATCCTTGATTCCAGTTTCCCTTGTAGCCTGCTGTGTCTTGTCTGCATCTCCTTCTAACAGATAAGACATTTTCTTCTTTTTGTTTCTGTGCTTGATTTTTGCATTTTGTCCTGCACTTCTGTGGGGGCCTTCTGGGTCCCCTCAGGGGCTTTTGCCCTCTCAGTTTAGTTCAGCCACTGATGTTTGTACTTTTGCTTTTTCCAATTTTTTCAGTGGCTGCTGTTTTGATTTTGTTACACCAGAGAGCTAATTTAGGTGGTAGAGGTCGTGTGATCTCAGGTGTTTTTGAAATTAGTAGAGTTGGTGCTTTCAGGGTTTTTTTGGGATTGCAGTAAGTACCCTTCCTATCCTTTTCTATTTAGTTAGTTTGGGCCCCAACGTTTGCTCATACTATTTTCTGTCTGTGTCAGTATTTCATCTTGTCTAACCGCCATTACATGTTTGGGGGCTTGCTATTATCTTTGGGGTTCTGCTCCGGGGCAGATAGCTTTCCTATTTCTATCTTTAGGTGTAATTAGTTTCTCAGGCTGTGACGAGGCGTCTAGGACCAACGTAGGAACACTCCACGGCTGCCTCTGGTTGTGGTGGTTAGTCAGGGTACTGCAATCTCATAGATTCCAACTGCTCTGGTGTATTGCCTTTTTGCCTGCACTCCTCAGCTACCGAATCATAACAGTCTGCTATCATTTTTTCAGTAGGGCAATACTCCAACTTCAAGACTCTTTGATCCTGTTTTAGTTTTGTTGGTTCCAAGTGTGATTGTCCTAATTCTGTCAACAATTGTCTTAACCACAGTACTTCTTGTCTTTCTATCTGTATTCCTAGGTACTGTTTTACATTTCCCAAGTCTTTGATTTCAAAATGTTATTTCAGGGTTTTTAGAATGTTTTCTTTATCCCTTTCTTGTTTAAAACAAATCAAAATGTCATCTACATATTGTTAGGGTCTGCAGAACGCACCAGATAAATATAAATAGTGGGTGCGTTCGCAGCCCGGGGTCCACCGTGCAGGCAGAGCCTGCTGCTAGTAAGATGGCGGTATAGGCGAACTCTGTTACTTCACAGAGTCGCAAATATAAATACTGTGGCACTTTATGGCAGTATAAGCGAACTCTGTTACACCACAGAGTCGCTGAGGTAGTTACGCAGAGATAGGTACTGTGTCCTGTTAATTCCACAGGGATACACAGATAAGTGCTGTGCCGATAGCAGTCCGTGATCATGCAGTCAGAAAAGCAATCAAGCAATCTCCTCACCGGAGGTGCCGGTATTCTAGGGGCTTATTTCAGCCAAGCCCTAACCACATGCGTGCATGATCACACTGGCGCAAAGCACATAATGCAAATGATACTAGCGCATGGCAGCATGGCCATACAACCCTTTTATAGTAGCAACTCAAGGGCCTGCCAGAAAAGGACCAATGAGACACTGTTCAGAGCACATGTAGTTTCAGGACCTTCCTGGCTGACCAATGGGAGCTGCTGCAGTACCTGAGCATGTGACCGCTGATCTCCAATGAGAGATCTTACCCTGGGCATGCTCAGAAGGGGAAACGCAGGACTTACACTGTGTTCCAAATTATCATGCAAATAATATTTTCTCTGATTTTCCCAAATTACCTATATGAATTGCAGTCATTGTAATTTTCCAGTCAAATAACTATTAGAGTACAATTGAAAGGTTTTTGTACAAACTGCCTATGATAACAGTATATTTTTAAAAAAATAAAACACTCAAACTGCACTCAAAATGCATGTTCCAAATTATTATGCACAGCAGAGTTTTCAACCTTTTCTTTTTAATAAAGAACAAAAAAATGGTAATTTTTGAAAATATAAGCATTAGCAGGTTATTACAAACTGAAATCAAACAGTTTTCAACTCAAAACTTTATTCTAGGTGATGTTACCTTTGCACATAGGACCCCTTGTTCAAAAGGAGCTTCTGAACTCTCTCGTCCATTGAATTTGTCAGGTTTTGGATGGTTTCTGCTTCAATTGTTTTGCATGAGGACAGAATACCCTCCCAGAGCTATTGCTTAGATGTGAACTGCCTCCCGCCATCATAGACACTCCTTTTGCTGATGCTCCAGAAGTTCTCAATGGGGTTGAGGTCAGGGGAGCATGGGGCCACATCATAAGTTTGTCCGCTTTTATGCTCATAGCAGCCAGAGATGCAGATGTGTTATGTGCAGCATGAGACGGTGCGTTATCATGCATGAAAATGATCTTGCTGCCGAATGCACGGTTCTTCTTCTTGAACCATGGCAGGAAGTGCTGTTTGAGAAACTCAACATACACTATGGAGTTCATCTTTACCCCTTCAGGGATCCTATAGGGGCCGACAATCTCTCTCCCCATGATTCCAGCCCAAAACTTTACTCCACCTCCTCCCTGTTGGCGCCGTAGCCGTGTTTGCATGGGGTGTCCATCAACCAGCCATCCTCCACTCCATCCATCTGGACCATCAAGCGTTGCACGGCACTGAACAAAACAGTTTTGAAGTCAGTCTTTATGTATTGTTTGGCACACTGGAGCTGTTTCTGCTTGTGTGCAGTGGATAGAGGAGGTCGACAGGATGGCTTGCGCACAGCTGCAAACCTCTGAAGGACCCTGCATCTTGTTGTTCGGGGGATGTTGGAGGCATCAGCAGCTTCAAAAACTTGTCTGCTGCTATGACAAGGCTTTTTTGCCGCTGCTCTTTTAGCCTGACGTAATTGCCTGTAGGAAAGAGTCCTCAATTTTCCCTTATCAGCACGCACACATGTGTACTGTGAATCAGCTACATACTTCTTGATTGTGTGATGATCACGATGAAGTGTCTTGGCAATGTTGATTGTAATCATGCCTTGACCTAAACACTCGACAATTTGTTGCTTCTCAGCAGCCGACACATCCTTTTTCTTTCCAATTTTGGCATAGAATTTAGGCTGCTTAATAATGTGGGACAGCCTTCTTAAGTAGTCTTGCCTTTCATTGGACACACCTGCCAAACTAATTAGCACAGGTGTCTGCAATTGCTTACAGTGATATAAAGAGCCCTGACACACATCACCATCAATGAGTTTAACTGACAAACAAAAAAATTCTTACCTTATCACTCCTAAACAATTTTTGCATAATAATTTGGAACACAGTGTAGTCCTAAAGACGTCTGTTCGCCGCTGACCAGTACTGGCCACAATAGCAGAACCTGGAGAGGCAGCCGTAAACCTTTGCACAGTACTAGGCTGTGCAAGACGCTGGGACCGACGTCTCTGCTAAGGAGACTCCACTGCGGCCGGAGACGGATGGGGGACCACAGCGGGAACGGCTCGAGACTCCCCCTGTGCAGAAGCGGGAACTCGACCTCTAATATTACCCCACCTAGGGCCCCCCCTTCCTTGGGCCTCGCTACGCTCGAAGGCAGCAATGAGCTGCGGAGCCTGAATACGCTCAGCAGGCTCCCATGACCTAACCTAAGGCCCATAACCCCTACAATCCACCAAATAAAACTTTTTGCCACGTACCACCTTGCACCCCAGAATAGCATTCACCTCATAGTCGTCCGAAGACGAACCCGATGTCCCGGCAGATGACTCGGAAAACCGGGACAAGTATACAGGTTTCAGGAGGGAGACATGGAACGTGTCGGTGATACCCAGGCGTGGCGGAAGGGCTAGACGGTAGACCACAGGATTGACCTGTTCAATGACCTTTAATGGACCCAAGAAGCAAGGTGCAAACTTAGTGGACTCTACTCGCAACCTGATGTTACGGGCGGAGTGTCACACTAAGTCGCCAGGGGCAAAAGTCGGAGCGGGGCGCCGATGTGCGTCGGCGGTGGACCTCATCCTCTCATTGGAGGCCAGAATGGCATCCTGAGTGCGGTCCCAAATGTCCCATGCCTCCACAGCCCAGTCTGCCACCCTAGAGTTTGTGGAAGACAAGGGCATAGGTACAGGAACCCGCGGATGCTGACCGTAATTAAGGAGGAACGGAGTTTGTCCAGTGGAATCAGCCACGGCGTTGTTTAATGCAAACTCCGCCCATGGTAGCAAGGATGCCCAGTCATCCTGCCTGGCCGAAACAAAGTGACGCAGATATGTAACCAAGGTCTGGTTGGCCCTCTCTACCAACCCATTTGTCTCAGGATGATAGGCAGAAGAGAGATTTAATTCTATACTGAGAAGGCGACAAAACTCTCTCCAGAACCGAGATGCAAACTGGGGACCCCGGTCACTGACGATTTTGTCCGGCATACCGTGTAAACGGAAGATGTGTCTAATAAACAGTGCCGCCAATGCCCGTGCAGAAGGTAACCGGGGTAGCGGTACCAAGTGCACCATTTTAGAGAAGTTATCGGTGATAACCCATATGATGGTGCAACCGCAAGACTTGGGTAGACCTACCACAAAGTCCATCCTGACCATCTCCCAGGGCATGTCTGCCACTGGCAAAGGATAAAGTAACCCAGCTGGCCGTTGATGAGGGGACTTATTTTTTGCACAGGAGACACATGCCCGAATATAGTCTCCAACGTCCCTGACCATATGCGGCCACCAGTACTTCCTCGCCAGAAGCTCGGATGTTCTTTTTTTCCCAAAATGTCCACCCACCCTGGACTATTGGGCCCAGGAGAGAACCTCTGGTCGCAAATTAGATGTTACAAAAGTCTTGCCGGACGGCACAGACTCTAGCGACATCGGAGCCACAGTTCTCAGGCTCTCAGAGGGGACAATAAGCCGCGGCTCCCCCTACTCCTCGGAGGAGGACACGACGGAGCGAGAGAGAACGTCAGCCCGGATATTCTTCTCTCCCGAAAGAAAATGGAGGGTGAAGTGAAAGCGGGAGAAAAATAAAGACCATCTGGCCTGACAGGAATTTAGCCGCTGGGCAGTTTGTAAATAAACCAGATTTTTGTGATAAGTAAAAACTTGGAAGGGAAAGCGGGCCCCCTCCAACAGATGTCTCCACTCAGAGAAGGCCAACTTTATTGCTAACAACTCCCTGTCCCCAATGGAATAATTCCTCTCCGCTGGTGTAAAGGTCTTGGAAAAGAAGAAGCAAGGATGCTTCCGACCTTGAGCATCCTTCTGGAAGAGGACTGGTCCAGCACCAACGGACGAGGCATCCACCTCCAAAATAAAGGGCTTATCAACATCGGGGCGATGTAGGATGGGAGCACTAGCAAAATGGGACTTAATTAGAAGTGAAGGCCTTGGAGACCTCTTCTGACCACAATTTGGGATTTGCTCCCTTCTTGGTGAGGGCTACCAAGGGAGCTACCAAAGTTGAAAAGTGGGGAATAAACAGAAGATAGTAATTAATGAACCCCATAAAGCGCTGCACCGCTTTCAGAGAATGGGGTTCTTGCCAGTACATCACCACCTGTAGTTTGGCAGGATCCATAGCCAGTCCCTGGGCAGAGATGATATAGCCTAGGAACGGTAAAGACTCCTGCTCAAACATACATTTCTCCAACTTAGCGTAGAGAGAATTTGCCCGTAAGAGGTCAAAAACTCTGCAGACACCTTTCCAGTGGGAGTCAATATCTGGGGAGAAGATGAGAATATCATCCAGATAGACTACAACTGAGGTGGAAAGCATATCCCGGAAGATGTCGTTAACAAAGTCTTGGAAGACGGCTGGGGCATTACAGAGCCCGAAGGGCATCACCAGATATTTATAGTGCCCATCTCTGGTATTGAAAGCCTTCTTCCATTCGTCCCCCTCACGGATACGAATCAGGTTATAAGCACCCCGCAGATCTATTTTGGGAAATACCCTTGCTCCCCGTAGCCTATCAAAGAGCTCCGAAATCAGGGGCAACGGGTATTTATTCTTAACGGTAATGGCGTTAAGACCCCTGTAATCGATGCATGGACGTAATTCTCCATTCTACTTCTGAACGAAGAAGAACCCCGCCCCTGCAGGTGACACTGACTTCCTAATGAATCCTCTTGCCAGATTTTCCTGAATGTATTGAGACATAGCCTTCGTCTGCGGGAGAGAAAGGGGATAGACTCGTCCTCGAGGAGGTTCTGCTCCGGGCAAGAGGTCAATAGGACAGTCATAGGGACGGTGAGGCGGAAGGATCTCCGCAGCCTTCTTGGAAAACACGTCTGCATAGGCAAAATAGTATTTGGGAAGGGAGGTAAGATCTGCGGGCATCTCTGTAGTGGCCACCTGAATGCATTCCCTCATACATCTGCCTTTACACGACCCACTCCAACCCAATATCCTCCCAGAGATCCACTCAATGTGTGGGGAATGGAACCGGAGCCAGGGCATCCCCAGCAATATCTCGTCTGTTCCCTCTGGAATGACAAGGAGTGAGATAATCTCCTAATGAGAAGGAAACATGGATAACATGAAAGGGATGGTCTGATGTGTGATTTGTGAAGGCAGTGTCGACCCATTCACTACTTGAACAGTCACGGGTTTGGCGAGCATCACCAGAGGTATAGAGTGGCGAAGAGCGAAGGTAGAGGACGGCTCCAGAGTCCACACAAGCGTAACTGTTATAGTGGATGAGCCTAAGTTGATTGTCCCCTTAAAGGACAACTTGGAGGCGTGTACTGCTGTGTCTAGTGAAACCCTCAAATGGTTACTAGACGCGGTCATTTCCCGACCGCTGTGGACATTTATTAGCATAATGCCCTTACTGTTGGCAAACATTACAAATCACAGGTACTCAAGCGGCCCGAGACTTAGGTCTCGGTCAAGAAACCTCCATGGCCTCAGGGGAATCGGGCGCCTGAATGGAAGATTCAAGAGGTTTGGCGAAGGTGGGCGCCAGCCGGAACCTCTGCCTACACTGGGTCCGCTCCAACCCCCGCTTAAAACGGAGGTCGATGTGGGTAGATATGGTAATGAGCTCCTCCAGTGTGGCAGGAATCTCCCTGGTGGACAAGGCATCCTTCACATGGTCTGCCAGTCACCTCCAGTACACTTTATAAGGACTTTATCTGGCCACTCCAGCTCAGAGGCCAGAGTCCGAAATTGGACGGCGAACTGGCTGACCATGGATGAACCCTGGGTGATTGCCAACAGTTGGAGAGCCGTATCGTGGGTGACACGAGGTCCTAAAAAGACCTGTCTCAGAGTATCCAAGAAGAGAGGAGCACTCTGCACCACATGATCATCGCGCTCCCACAACGCCGTTGCCCACTTCAACACCCTGCCTGACAAAACGGATATGATAAAACCCACTTTCGCCCGCTCCGTGGGAAAACGTGCAGCCAGAAGCTCCAAATGTATGGAGCACTGACTGACAAAACCCCGACATTGTTTACTGTCACCGGCAAACTTGTCTGGAAGTGGGAGGCGTGAAAAAGTCGGAGCAGGGGTAGCAGAGGACAAACTGGCTGCATCCACACTAGCAGCCTGAACAGCGACTGCGGTAATATCCACAGCTGAGGTTGTGCGCTCTAGAGTCGTCAACCTACCCTCCAGCTGCTGGATATACCGCTGCAGACGCTGGTCGTCTGCCATTTTACCAGCCAGACCCTGGCGCTAGTATACTGTTAGGGTCTGCGGAACGCACCAGATAAATTTAAATAGTGGGTGCGTTCGCAGCCCGGGGTCCACCGTGCAGGCAGAGCCTGCTGCTTTTAAGATGGCGGTATAGGCGAACACTGTTACTTCACAGAGTCACAAATATAATTACTGTGGCAGTATAAGCGAACTCTGTTACACCACAGAGTCGCTGAGGTAGAGACGCAGAGATAGGTACTGTGTCCTGTTAACTCCACAGGGATACACAGATAACTGCTGTGCAGATAGCAGCCAGTGATCATGCAGTCAGCAAAGCAGTCAAGCAATCTCCTCACTGGAGAAGCCGGTATTCTACGGTCTTATTTCAGCCAAACCCTAACACGTGCACACAAATCTCCTCACCGGAGGTGCCGGTATTCTAGGGGCTTATTTCAGCCGAGCCCTAACCACATGCGTGCATGATCACACTGGCGCAAAGCACATAATGCAAATGATACTAGCACATGGCAGCATGGCCATACAACCCTTTTATAATAGCAACTACAGGGCATGCCAGAAAAGGACCAATGAGACACTGTTCAGAGCACATGTAGTTTTAGGACCTTCCTGGCGGACCAATAGGAGCTGCTGCAGTACCTGATCATGTGACCCCTGATCTCCAATGAGAGATCTTACCCTGGGCATGCTCAGAAGGGGAAACGCAGCACTTAGTCCTAAAGATGTCTGCTCGCCACTGTCCAGTACTGGCCACAATAGCAGAACCTGGAGAGGCAGCCGTAAACCTCTGCACAGTACTAGGCTGTGCAATACGCTTGGACCGACGTCTCTGCTGAGGAGACTCCACTGCGGCCGGAGACGGATGGGGGACCGCAGCGGGAACGGCTCGAGACTCCCCCTGTGCAGAAGCGGGAACTCGACCTCTAACACATATATGAGTACATAAATCCATCTGTTACTCAGCCTTTTTGTGTACAAGCATGGATCAGCTTTGCTTCTTTGAAATTTTTCATTTGTTAGTACTTTCGTGATTTTGTCATTCCACGCTTTAGCTGCTTGTTTTAAACCATATATGCTTTTCTGTAGTTTGCAAACTTTGTTTGGATTTCTTTTATCTTTGAATCCTGGAGGTTGTTCCATGTAAATGTCTTCTGTTAATTCTCCATTCAAA
Organism: Oophaga sylvatica; assembly: GCA_033576555.1. Classification (NCBI taxonomy): domain Eukaryota; kingdom Metazoa; phylum Chordata; class Amphibia; order Anura; family Dendrobatidae; genus Oophaga; species Oophaga sylvatica. The sequence goes on from JARQOD010000007.1 coordinate 12,444,318, forward strand.
AAAGCTGTCTTTACATTCAGATGTCTTAGTTCCATCTTTTCCATTGCTGCAACTGTAAGTAAAGTTCTTATTGTAGTGTGTTTGACAATTGGAGCAAATGTTTCATCATAGTCTTCTTCTGGAAGTCGAGCTATGTCTTCCCAGAGATAGATTCATACATTTTACTTGTACTTGCCTTGTATGAGAGGCGTTTTGGTGGTTTTCCTTTGTTTCTCTTATTGAATGTCTTGGTTCTGTGTCTGTTTGTAGTTGTGATTCTTCACTTTCAGTTTTTTGTTTTTCATTAATTTCTACTTTCTCATCAGATATTTCTTCAGTTATGTCACTATTGTTTTTCTCATTTTTTGCTTCAACTGAAATCATAATGTCTTCATTTAAATCTTCAATGAATGTCACACTGTTACTCACCTGTAACTCTGTCTGTTTTGGGATCTAGGATTCTATATCCTTTTCAATTTTCACTATATCCAACAAATACTCCTTCCATGGATCTGTTTTGAAGTTTGGAACGTTTTTCTGTTGGATTGAATATAAAAACTTTACATCCAAAACTTTTAAATGATTGACACTTGGTTTCATACCTTGCCACAGTTCATATGGAGTTTTGTTTAGTTTTCTGGAAAAATGTCGGTTCTGTAGATATGTAGCTGTCATTGCTGCCTCACCCCAATATTTCTCTGGTAGTTTAGAATCTGTCAGCATACATCTCATCATTTCTGTTAAGAGTTCTGTTTTTCCTTCCTGCTACTCCATTTTGTTCAGGTGTGTATGGAACAGTTTTCTGATGTTCTTTTCCATTTTGTCTTAAGTAGTCTTCTATTCTGTGACCTGTAAATTCACCTCCATTATCACTTCTGATGACAATTGGCTTCCTTTGAAATTTGTTACTTGATCTTGTTACATAGTCTACAAGTTTATCAAAAACTTCACTTTTGTTCTTAATTAAGTATGTGACTGTGTATCTTGAGTAGTCGTCTATAAAAGTCAACATGTATCTATTGCCTCCTGATGTAGTCACGTTCAAGGGTCCACATACGTCAGTATGCACCAAATCAAGTGGTCTTTCGCTTTTCATCTCACTTTCTTTTGGAACAGATATCCTTGTGGCTTTGGATTTTATACAACATTCATATCTTATGTAATTGAGCAATCTGATATCTTTAAATCTTTTGTCAATTCTTTTCTCTGTAGTTCCCTTATACTGTCCGGGTGTCTATATCCTAGACGTCTATGCCACATGTGAATACAGTTTTGTGATCATGTGTACATACCTTCATCTGTTCCTTTGGTTTGTCAAAATGATATAATTGTTCATCTGCCTTGACTTTGGTTATCATTTTGTTTCCTGCAATAATTGCACACTCATTATCTTTGAATTTTACTGTAAGTCCTTTTGCTGTTAAACGTTTCACAGATAATAATCCGTCTTCCAATTTTGGAACATACAACACATCCTATACAAGTATCTTTGAATCTTGTCCGAACTTGTTTGAACAATTTAGCATACCTTGTCCGAAACCTTCTGCGGTTATTTTGCTTCCATCTGGAAGATAAATGGCTTCTTTCTTATCTAAATCAAGATCAGTAAAGAAATTCTTGTCACTTGTCATATGACTCGTTGCTCCTGAATCAATAAACCAACCAAGTGTTGATTTCTTGTCTGTTATTTTGAGCGTGCCATTCCAATTATTAATTATGCAAATTGTCTCTTCAGAGAGGAAGAGAGCTAGAACTCTAGTGCCACCTTTTGGAAGGTAGCAATCCTACAAGTCAATGTCGACCCTTTAACGAGCCTTATCACATGACCTAGGATAATAGCCAAACCAGAATCTCAATTTGCAGACACTGTGTTTCGGTGTTCAGCCCCTCGTCAGTGCAAAGCGGAGATCTGGTTTGGCTGTGTGAGAGGCGTCAGACCATTGTCCAAGAAATATCGTCACTCCTTGCGGAGATCAACATGCTAAGCATGCAGATGAGGAGACTTAAAGCCGCAATGCTCCTCTGGGAAATATGCTAATTATGCAAATTGTCTCTTCAGAGAGGAAGAGAGCTAGAACTCTTCTAGCTCTCTTCCTCTCTGAAGAGACAATTTGCATAATTAGCATATTTCCCAGAGGAGCATTGCGGCTTTAAGTCTCCTCATCTGCATGCTTAGCATGTTGATCTCCGCAAGGAGTGACGATATTCCAATTATTCTCACACGAATCGGAAATTGTGTTTTTTTACTTTCTGTGCATGCCTTTTAGGTTGTAATTTTTGTTGTTCTGCTTTCCATATGGTACAGTCTTTCTTTAAATGACCTTTTTTCTTACATCTGAAGCATTCTCTTGTCTCTTTATTATAAGGTTTTTTAAATTCTGTAGCTTTAAGAGCATTTTCACTGTCCTTTTCAGTAGAAGAATCATTGCTTTGTTCTTTTCTTCTCTGATATTCATCTATTAGTCTTGTTTTCACAAAATCTAATGTAATGTCAGTTTCTGGTCTTGTCTCTAGTGCATTTATTAAAGCTGTATACGAATCTGGTAAACTGCACAACAATATAGCTGTATATGACTTTCTTTAATATCTTCACCAATAGATCTTAGCTGTGATATCACTTCCATAATAGAGAATATATGCTTTTGCATGTCACTGTCTGCATTTAGTCTCATACTGTAAAGCTTTCCTAATAAAAATAACTTGTGATTTAAGCTGGGTCTCTCAAATAGCTTTCTTAATGCTTCCCACATTCCTTTCACTGTTTCTTCATTTCTTATATGTATTAATTGAGCATCATCCACTAATAAGCTAATGGTGGCTCTCGCTTGTCTATTTTTCTTATCCCATGTCTGATTATCTTGATCAGGTCTATCTGTAGTGATTACTTCCCATAAGTCATCTTTAGAAAATAACATCTCTACTTTGAACTTCCATAGCTGATAGTTCTCATCGTTCAGTTTAGCTACTGTGAGTTTTAGCTCTGTGTTATTCATCATCTTTATATAGACTTACTTGTTTAGAGAGTTGTACTGAAGAATTCTTCTGCATTCACCAGGGTCTTGCTGAGAGTTCCAGTGTCCTGGGTATCTGGTATTCTTGGTGCATGGGATCTGTGGTGTCTGGATTCTCTGGGTGTCTGGATACGCTGTATCTGGGTACGCTGTGTCTGGGTGTCTGGGTCTGGGTGTCTGTGTCTGGGCCCATAACCTGTTGCACAGCTTCTGAATCCACAACTTTGCAGTAGAAAACTTTACAGAGCAGGCTGCATGGGATAACAAGCTTTTACTTCTTACAACATGAGGTAAAAGAAGAATGCACAGTCATTTCAGCATTGCATCAGGAAACAGGAACAAAACGAAAGTGAAAGTACAAGTGAGACTATTTCTTATACAATACATTAAAACAGAAAGAAACGTTACACAACATCGCCATCTATTGTCAGATCAGCATAAAGTCCTCCTTTTACTTTTAATAAGTCCTAATCTGTTGCATATGCCAACAACATCTGTATACAATGTTGAGGGAATTTTAAATCTCTGTATATATATTTCTGCAGTAAGACACATGGTCAAAGGCCCAGTCTGGCTAACACCAGAATATGAAAATCAGGAAAAGTTTACTCTATCAGTAGCGTTCAGCTGTATACAGTGTTGGGGTGCATTGTAAATCTCCGTATATATTTCAGGAGCAACACACACAGTCAGAGGCCCAGTCTGGCTAACACCAGAATATGACAATCAGGAAAAGTGTACTCTATCTGTAGCGTACAGCTGTATACAGTATCAAAAAAGAGAGAAAAGGAAGCTATATAGCCATAAAATCATCTTTTATTGTAATATTTTTTTAAAAAAATTTGAACAATTAAAAATGGAGGTAGACCAATGCAAATAAAGAGTGCACTGAAGGAATAATGATATTTATATGGTAAACAGATGATATTAATATGTAAAAAATGAAAGCAAAAAGTGCTACAATTATAATATCACCAGTATAACAATAAATGAATAGATGAACAAATTCATGGATTTATAAAAAATATTTAGACTTGAGAGTCCTCAGTGGTTGATACCTTTTAATGGCTAACTGAAAAGATACACAAGGTACAAAGATACACATCTTTCCTATATCAAAATGGATTTATAAAGGAATACATTTTAAACAGCCTAAAAAATTCTAAATAATCCCTTGAAAAGAATAGCCTTAAATATAACAGGTATGCAAATCCTTATCATTTAATGTGCAAAAATGCAAAAAGAGCTTGAAACCAGCTTCTATATATGTGCAAAGTATGCAAATGTATATTAAGGACAAAGAATAAAGTGCAAAAGTGCAAAGGGATTTTTAAGAAAAAAAAAAATATCACTTCCACATTATGTATGTGTATATAAAAGGACGCTACCAATAAACTACCAGTGCACCCGTGACGCGCGTTTAATTATTCAAATATTTTCACTCACACTATATTACATTATTTTCACCAATTCCCCCCTTTCTTTCCCTCAGTCCATGCTCATTTGCTATCAAATCCTTATATATAAGCCACTCAGTTCTCCACACACATTTCAGTAGTAAACGGCAGTGTTTACTATCATATCGTAACACATTCATTCATATGCTCTGCGGTGTGCGCATGTGGCCACTTCCTGCTCTGGACGTTGCTGGGGTGACGCGTCTACAGTGGTGCCTTGTCTCTCCTTCCCCAGCCTTGACGCATCAGACTGGGGAGGAGTTGGACGTCACATGACGCTGAATCTTGCAGACGTCAGGCAGGACACGTGACCGGAAGCACCGCAATACCGCTACCACCAATGATTCTCAGACCCTATAAATATAGCCCTTTAGAAGCTTATCAGCATGCACGTTCCCTCTCTGAAGAAGCTCACACGAAACGCGCGTCAGGGGTGCCGGGGTCCACTGAAGGTAATATCGATCAGCCATACCATTCATTTCCCCTATTTATTTTGGACACTTCATTGATTTCCATTAGGATGTTTTGTTCCTTTGTTGAATGATGCACTGGTAGTTTATTGGTAGCGTCCTTTTATATACACATACATAATGTGGAAGTGATATTTTTTTTTTTCTTAAAAATCCCTTTGCACTTTTGCACTTTATTCTTTGTCCTTAATATACATTTGCATACTTTGCACATATATAGAAGCTGGTTTCAAGCTCTTTTTGCATTTTTGCACATTAAATGATAAGGATTTGCATACCTTATATTTAAGACTATTCTTTTCAAGGGATTATTTAGAATTTTTTTAGGCTTTTTTAAAATGTATTCCTTTATAAATCCATGAATTTGTTCATAATAATAATAATAATAATAATCTTTATTTATATAGCGCCAACATATTCCGCAGCGCTTTACAGTTTAACAGTTTCAAAACACAAGTCATAAGTAACAACGTTAACAATACAATAATTAAAGCAAAATAAGCCGCCCCTGCTCGTGAGAGCTTACAATCTACAATGAGATGGGGGAGATACAAAGTACAGGTGTGTATATACAATGGTGCATTTACAATGATGGTTCAGCCATCTTGAGGGAGTGAGGGATGGATGGAGATAGTGAATGGGCAACACATACACACACTTACACATAGAATGACTGATTAGTGAATGTGATAGGCCGCTCTGAACAGATGTGTTTTGAGGGAGCGCCTGAAACCATGCAAATTGTGGATAGTCCTAATTTCTTGGGGTAGAGCATTCCAGAGGATTGGCGCAGTGTGGGAGAAGTCTTGGAGTCGGGAGTGGGAGGTACGGATTAGTGCAGAGGTTAGTCGAAAGTCGTTTGCAGAGCGCAGCAGTCGGTTAGGCCGATAGATAGAAATGAGTGAGGAGATGTAGGGGGGTGCTGCACTGTGGATAGCTTTGTGGGTGAGAACAAGTACTTTGAATTGGATCCTATAATGAATGGGCAGCCAGTGTAAGGACTGACGAAGAGCGGACACGTCCGAGTAGCGATTAGCCAGATGGATGACCCTGGCTGCTGCATTAAGGATGGACTGGAGAGGGGATAGTTGAGTAATGGGGAGGCCAAGTAATAGAGCATTGCAGTAGTCCAGGCGGGAGTGGATCAATGCTACAGTGAGGGTTTTTGATGTTTCCATGGTGAGAAAAGGGCGGATTCTAGAGATGTTCTTTAGGTGTAGGCGGCAAGAGCGAGCAAGGGATTGTATACGGGAGGCGAAGGAGAGATTGGTATCAAACATAACACCCAGACAGCGAGCCTGCTGTCGGAGTGTTATTATGGTGCCACCCACAGAGAGGGAAATGTCAAATTTAGGGAGGTAAGTAGACGGCGGGAGCAGAAGAAGTTCAGTTTTGGAGAGGTTGAGTTTCAGATAGAGAGCGGACATGATGTTGGAGACTGCGGACAGAAAGTCGGTGGCGTTCTGTAGTACAGCGGGGTAAGGTCGGGGATGACGAGTATAGTTGTCTGTCATCAGCATAAAGATGGTACTGAAAGCCAAATCTGCTGATGGTCTGTCCAATTGGGGCCGTGTAGAGAGAGAAGAGAAGGGGGCCAAGGACTGAGCCCTGGGGTACACCGACAGCGAGAGGAAGAGGAGATAACGTGGAGCCAGAGAACGAAACACTGAAGGAGCGGTCAGAAAGATAGGAAGAGGATCAGGAGAGAACAGTGTCCTTAATACCTAGTCAGAAAAGAGAGAAAAGAAAACCACTATAGATGATGCACACCACAATAATATAATAATGGAAAATAGGAATTTTATTGACACTACAAGATAAAAACATTTAAAAACAATGTAAACCCCGCATGGTGACCGCTACCATCACAATGGCCAATATACAATACAAAAGTAAGGCAATGTTCCACAAAAAATGTATGTATATATATATATATATATATATATATATATATATATATATATATATGCATATACACAATAACACTAGTGAAAAGCACAATAAATTACACCAATATAAATTGCCCAAAATCGAGCCTGTGTGAACAGAGCCTAAAATTGCATCATGATATTGCCCTACAAGATGGATGTGAAGAGCCTGGCAGAATGACCCACCTAAAAAACCTAGAGGTGAACCCTGACCTGAGAATAGTGCCCTAAAACCCCAGTGGTACAAAGAGAATTAGGCAGAAACAAGCTGTCATAGAAATAATTGAGCATAAAATATCAGGGATACCAAGGGTCCTGTGTACCCAGGGTGCATAAATGCAGTGACTGCAGATGTAACGTGGAGCCAGAGAACGAAACACTGAAGGAGCGGTCAGAAAGATAGGAAGAGAACCAGGAGAGAACAGTGTCCTTAATACCTAGTGACTGGAGCCTAGACAGTAGGAGACGGTGGTCAACTGTGTCGAAAGCTGAAGGAAGGTCGAGAAGAATGAGCAGAGAGTGGTCACCGTTATGTTTTGCTGTCAGTAGGTCATTGGTCACTTTGATGAGTGCAGTTTCAGTCGAATGTAGGGGCGGAAGCCGGACTGTGAAGGTCTTGAAGGCAGTGAGTGGAGAGGTAACGGGTAAGGCGGGAGTAGACTAGGCGCTCCAAAAGTTTACAGATGAAGGGGAGATTGGAGACCGGTCTGTAGTTGTTTGTCCAGGAAGGGTCGAGAGTGGGTTTCTTTAGTAATAGAGTAACGATGGAGTGTTTGAAGTAGGATGGGAAAATGCCAGATGAGAGTGAGAGATTAAAGATTTTAGTTAGGTGAGTTGTGACAACTGAAGAGAGAGACTGGAGGAGATGTGAGGGAATGGTGTCGGTAGTGCATGTAGTCGGACGAGAGGAAGAGAGGAGTCTGGATGGAGACTTCTTCTTTTGTGATGGGATCAAATGTGGAAAGTGAGTCAGGGGAAATGCAGGGAGGGATGGGAGTCACAGCACTTGGTGGTTGAGAACAGATTTCCTGACGGATAGTATCTACTTTTTCTATAAAGTGGGAGGCCAGGTCGTCAGCACAAATGTCTGTGATAGGGGCTTGTGCTTTTGGCCTGAGGAGGGAGTGAAAAGTGTCAAAAAGTTTCTTGGGGTTGTTGGCTAGTGAGGAGATCAGGGTGGTGAAGTAGGTCTGTTTGGCGAGGTGAAGGGCAGCATTATAAGTTCTTAACATGAATCTAAATTGGATGAAGTCTTCTGGTGTGTAGGTTTTTCTCCAGAGGCGTTCAGCACTCCTAGAGCATTGCTGAAGAAGTTGAGTTTGCAATGTGAGCAAGGGCTATTCATTTATTGTTATACTGGTGATATTATAATTGTAGCACTTTTTGCTTTCATTTTTTTACATATTAATATCATCTGTTTACCATATAAATATTATTATTCCTTCAGTGCACTCTTTATTTGTATTGGTCTAGCTCTATTTTTAATTGTTCAAAAAAATTTTAAAATAATTTTAATAAAAGATGATTTTATGGCTATATAGCTTCCTTTTCTCTCTTTTTTGATGTGGTATATACAGAAGCTGCCGTTTAGCTAGGTAATGATCTATTTGTGAATATTAATTGTTCTGCTGTACTTAGTTTACAGTTATTTTGCCAGAATGGATATAAAAGCCAAAGATCAAGATTGGCTTTCTTGTTTGGATACAGTAATTAATGGAGGTATCATGCAATCAGGTGTAACAGAAAATGGGCAGAAATCTGTTTTAAAAAATTCTATGAAATCTTCACTAAAAAGAAGAGCCCGTATTTGATGGAATAAAGCATCCTTAGAAAATTATTTGGCCAAAGGATTAATCCCAAGGGGACTCCGTATACGGATAATGCCTTCTTTCCCCATTGATGATGGCATTTTTAAAACAAAATGGGAAGAAGCTTGCAACACATGTTCAAAAACCTTTATGGAATTACTAATTGGAAACAATAGGAAGAGTTTGGAGAAAATTGACCAAGATATAGAGGGGACACGCCAAAAACTCCAACAGAATTTATCGGTAGTGGAGATGGATAATTTCAACAAAGAAATCGATTCACAATCCCTCACATGGGAAAAAGAAATTAAAGAAACCAAATCAAAAAAATTTCAGAGAGATCTACTGGATTTTAAAAATGGAACTATATATAGATGGCAGTCTTCCGCCTCTGGGGTACGTAGTACCTCTAGATCCGATTGCTTTTCATCTTTTTCATCCAGTGAAGATGAAAGTCAAAGACGACCTTACAATTTACGGAGAAACCATTTTCATAGAAGGGATGACACTCCTAGAAGACAGAACAATCGCTTCAATCCGACATCTACTGCCAATCTGCAGGTAATCAACCTCTCAGAAATCCAATTAACCACAGCTCAGATTGAAGTGCTTAGTTTGGGATTAACTTTTTCACCTGCTTGCCTTTTTGATTCCTTTGTAGCGATAAAGGATCTTCATTTATTCGCACGCAAATTGGTCCTGAAAAAACAACATGAAAAACCGCATAATGAAGAGATTTGGACGGAGCAAGATCTTCAAGCTATAGCTATTTTGGAAGATTTACAAGAAGAATCTGAAGGAACTCCAACAGGTAAATTTATTCCACCTGTTCCAAAGAAATTTCCACTCTTGAATTTATACCCGAATATCGACACATTCGTTAAACTAGTAACCCAAGAATTTGAAAAAATCCCCACAAGATGAGGCAGGATAATCTTACTGGGGGCAGAGAAGAGCTTTAAAAGAATTGAGAAATATGAAAGAGGTAGTAATAAAATCTGCCGATAAAGGCGGCAATGTAGTAATTTGGCCACACAAAATGTATGAAAAAGAAGCCTTTCGGCAGCTCAGAAATATCAAATGCTACAAAAAACGTACCTTTAATCCCACGTCCAAATTCCAAGATGAACTTCATACAATTTTGAAAAGAGCATTTGATGAAGGAATTATCACTAAAGATTTAAAGGACCATTTGATACCCCTATATCCAAAAATGCCAAGCATTTGTTTCATACCTAAGATTCATAAAGACCCTAAAGTGCCCCCTGGACGTCCCATAGTCTCAGGTAATGGTAACCTGTTATGTTTTTGTAGCTGAGGAGAGTAAGCAAAAACGGCAATACACCAGAGAGGCTGGAACCTATTGGATTGCAGTAACCTGAACTAACCACACAACTAGAGGTAGCCATGGAGCGTTCCTACATTGATCCTAGATGCCTCGTCACAGCCTGAGAGATAACTACACCTAAAGGCAGAAAGATGAAAGCTATCTGCCCTGGAGCAGATCCCCAAAGAAAATAGGAACCCCCAAACATGTATTGGCTGTTAGACAAGAAGAAACACGGACACAGACAGAAAATAGAATGAGCAAACGCTGGGGCCCAATCTGTCTAGACAGAAAAGTACAGGAAAGGATACTCACTTCAATCCAAAAAAACCCTAAAAAATACCAGCTCTACTGATTGCAAAAACACCTGAGATCACACGACCTCTACCACCTAAATCAGTTCTCTGGTCTAACAAAACCAAGCCGCAGCCACTGAAAAAACAGGAAAAAGCAAATAAACAAACAACAGTGGCCCCAGACAAACCGAGAGGAGCACAAGCCCCCGTAGGGGACCTGGCAGACCTCCACAGAAGTGCAGGGAACAATGCAAAAAGCAAGCACAAAAATAAAAGCAGAAAATATCTTATCTGATAGCAGAAGATGCAGGCAAGACTCAGCAAGCTTCCAAATGAACCAGGAACCACAATTGAGACAAGAACAATTGATCACCGGCAACCATCATGGGAGGGAACCTCCTTATAGCAGACCAGTCCGTGAACCCAGATTGCCACTTCTCGCTGAAAGGTTCAGTACTGTCAGTAACCACCAGAGGGAGCCTCTGCTCAGAAACCATTTTTAGCACATTCATAACAGTACCCCCCTGAGGAGGGGTCACCGAACCCTCACTTGTGCAACCAGGTCGATCAGGATGAGCTCGGTGATAGGCACGGATCAGTCTCTTAGCATGGATGTCCGAAGCAAACACCCAAGAATTGTCCTCCTGACCATAACCTCTCCACTTAACCAAATACTGGAGTTTCTGTCTAGAAAAACGAGAATCCAATATTTTCTCAACCACATACTCCAGATTGCCCTCAACCAAAACAGGGTCAGGAGGCGCAGCCATAGGAACCACTGGCTCGACAAACCTCTTCAATAAGGACTTGTGGAACACGAAATGGATCTTAAATGTCCCTGGAAGAAGCAAACGGAAGGAAACAGGATTAAGAATCTCCATGATCTTATAAGGTCCAATGAACCTAGGCTTAAACTTTGGAGAAGCAACCCTCATAGGGATATTTCTTGAGGACAACCAAACCAAGTCCCCCACTTTAAACCGAGGACCATCAGTCCTATGCCGGTTGGCAAACCGTTGGGCCTTCTCCTGAGAGAGAGACAACTTATCCACTACTTGGTCCCAAATCTGCTGCATTCGCTCCACAACAGAGTCAACACCCGGACAGACAGAAGCCTCTGCCTGTCCCGAAGAAAATCGAGGGTGAAACCCAAAATTGCAGAAAAATGGAGACATCAAGGTGGCAGAGCTAGCCCTATTATTAAGGGCAAACTCAGCCAAAGGCAAAAAAGAGACCCAGTCATCTTGATCAGCAGACACAAAACATCTCAAATAAGTCTCCAAGGTCTGGTTTGTTCTCTCGGTTTGTCCATTGGTCTGAGGATGAAAAGCAGAGGAGAAAGATAACTGAACACCAAGTTTAGAACAAAATGTCCTCCAAAATCTGGAAACAAACTGGACTCCTCTGTCAGACACAATGTTCTCCGAAATGCCATGTAACCGAACCACGTGCTGAAGGAATAAAGGCACCAATTCGGAGGAGGAAGGTAACTTAGGTAATGGCACAAGATGTATCATCTTGGAAAACCTATCACAGATTACCCAGATAACGGTCATTCTCTGAGAAACAGGGAGGTCGGAAATAAAATCCATAGAGATATGGGTCCATGGCCTCTTGGGCACAGGTAATGGCATTAACAAACCACTAGAGCGAGAGCAAGGCTTGGAGCGAGAGCAAGTCCCACAGGACTGCACAAATTCCCTGACGTCATGAGACAAAGTAGGCCACCAAAAGGACCAACTCACCAAGTCTCTAGTACCAAAAATCCCGGGATGACCAGCCAAAGCGGAACAATGAATCTCAGACATCACACTCTTCTTCCACTGGTCTGGGTCAAACAATTTCCCAATAGGGCAGCGCTCAGGTTTATCCTCCTGACACCCTTCCAGAGCCAGTCTCAAATTGGGCGAGATGGCGGAAAGAACTACACCCTCTTTCAAAATAACAGTAGGATCAGATAACTCAGGAGAGTCCGCAAAGAAACTCCTCGAGAGGGCATCCGCCTTAACATTCTTAGTGCCAGGAAGAAAAGAAACCACAAAATTAAAACGTGTGAAAAACAATGCCCGCCTGTCTAGGATTAAGTCACTTGGCTGATTCGAGATAAACCAGATTCTTATGGTCCGTGAGGACCACCATCTGATGTTTGGCTCCTTCCAGCCAATGTCTCCACTCTTCAAAGGCCCACTTCATGGCCAATAACTCCCGATTACCCACGTCATAATTACGTTCAGTTGGAGAAAATTTTCTAGAGAAAAAGGCACAAGGGTTACTCTTAGAGGTCTCTGGATCTCTTTGGGACAAAACGGCACCTGCCCCAATTTCAGAGGCATCAACCTCCACCTGAAACGGTAGAGAAACATCAGGCTGCCATAGAACAGAAGCAGAAGTGAATCTCTGCTTAAGTTCCTGAAATGCAGAGACTGCCTCAGGAGGCCAATTCACCACATCAGAACCCTTTTTGGTCAAATCAGTCAATGGTTTAACAATACCGGGAGAAATTACCAATAAATTTATAATAAAAATTGGCAAAACCCAAAAATCTCTGAAGAGCCTTTAATGGAGTAGGTTGGACCCAATCGCAGATGGCCTTAACCTTAAGCGGGTCCATTTCAATAACAGACGGAGACAAAATGAATCCCAGAAATGAGACCTTCTGTACGCCAAAAAGACACTTTGATCCCTTCACATACAGTGCATTCTCTCTCAAAATCTGGAACACAGTCCGAACATGTTTCACATGAGAGTCCCAGTCATTGGAAAAAATCAAGATATCATCCAAATAAACAATCAGAAATTTATCCACAAAATCCCTGAAAATATCATTCATGAAGGATTGGAAGACGGAAGGAGCATTAGTGAGCCCAAAGGGCATCACTAGGCACTCAAAATGCCCCTCTGGTGTATTAAACGTCGTCTTCCATTCATCCCCGTGCTTAATGCGAGTAAGGTTATACGCCCCCCTGAGGTCAAGCTTGGTAAACCAACTAGCACTTTTCACCCTGGAAAACAGGTCAGAAATCAAGAGTAACGGATACTGATACTTCACAGTGATCTTATTAAAGAGACGATAATCAATACACGGCCTCAATGAACCATACTTTTTGGCCACAAAGAAAAAACCGGCACCCAAGGGTGAAGAGGTTGGTCTGATATGACCCTTCTCCAATGACTCCTTGATATAAGATCGCATAGCATCGTGTTCAGGTACAGACAAGTTAAAAAGGCGACCTTTAGGAAATTTACCACCAGGCACTAATTCAATAGCGCAATCGTAGCTCCTGTGAGGGGGCAAGGATGCAGATTTACTTTCACTAAACACATCCGAAAAATCAGTCAAAAAGTCAGGAACATCCTGAGACTGGGGGGAGGCAGAAAAAACAGGAGTGTCGGCATTAACACATTGGCAGCCCCAACTGGTCACAGACACAGATTTTTAATCCAAAACAGGATTATGAGACTGTAACCAAGGGAAACCTAGTACAATAATGTCATGCAGATTATACAGCACAAGAAATTTGCAACTCTCCTGATGATCTGGTTCAACCCTCATTATCACCTGAGTAGAAAACTGGGTTTATTCTCCGCCAAAGGGGTAGAATCAATGCCCAGTAGGGGAATAGACTTCCGCAGGGGTATCATGGGAAACTCACAACAATTGGCAAAGTCAAAATCCATCAGGTTAATAGCTGCTCCTGAATCAACAAAAGCCTGAGCAGAAAATGTGGACAGGGAGCAAATCAGGGTAACAGTCAACAGAAATTTAGTCTGAACACTACCCAAGACAACTGAGCGTGCAAAACGTCTTCCCCGTTTAGGGCAGAGTGAAATAGCATGAGAGGCGTCACCACAGTAGAAACATAACCCATTGCGCTTTTGAAACTTATGACGCAGTGCCCCAGAAGTCACTCCATCACACTGCATGGGCTCAGAAGCTGGCTCACAAGGCAACACTATCTCACGCATACCTCTGCGCTCACGCAAACGTCTGTCAATTTGAATAGCCAATGACATAGAATCATTGAGACCTGAGGGAGCAGGGAATCCCACCATAACATCCTTTACATTCTCTGACAGCCCCTTCTGAAAAAGGGCTGCCAAAGCATCATCATTACATTTGGTCAGGACTGCCCACTTTCGGAATTTCTGACAGTACAACTCAGCGTCTTCAAGACCCTGATTTAACGCCAACAAGGTTTTTTCAGCTTGATCAGTGACATTAGGTTTATCGTACAATAACCCCAGAGCCGGAAAAAATGCATCAATATCATTCAAAACAGGATCCCCAGGTGTCAGGGAAAAAGCCCAATCCTGAGGATCGCCGCGCAGGAGAGAGATGACAATTTGAACGTGCTGTGCTGCATTCCCTGAGGACTTAGGCTTTAAGGCAAAAAACAACTTACAGTTATTTTTGAAATTCAGAAATTTAGCCCGATCCCCCAAAAACAAATCTGGCATGGGAATCCTAGGTTCCACAATCGGCAACCCAGCAAGATAGGCAGCAATACTCCGAACCTCATTGGCAAGCTGATCCACACGACCAGACAACTGTGCAAGCTCCATTGAGAGAAAAAAAAATCCTCCTCAGCACCCAGAGAAACAGAGGGAAAAAAAATAAAAAATCTCTGACAACTCTGACAATCTTTTTTCTTTCCACACTATTTTTCCCTTCTGTGAGTATCATATAATTTTCAGTTTTGGCCGGTGATACTGTTATGTCTTGGTAGCTGAGGAGAGTAAGCAAAAACGGCAATACACCAGAGAGGCTGGAACCTATTAGATTGCAGTAACCTGAACTAACCACACAACTAGAGGTAGCCGTGGAGCGTTCCTACGTTGATCTTAGACGCCTCGTCACAGCCTGAGAGATAACTACACCTAAAGGCAGAAAGATGAAAGCTATCTGCCCCGGAGCAGATCCCCAAAGAAAATAGGAAGCCCCCAAATATGTAATGGCGGTTAGACAAGAAGAAACACGGACACAGACAGAAAATAGAATGAGCAAACGCTGGGGCCCAATCTGTCTAGACAGAAAAGTACAGGAAAGGATACTCACTGCAATCCAAAAAAAACCCTAAAACATACCAGCTCTACTAATTGCAAAAACACCTGAGATCACACGACCTCTTCCACCTAAATCAGTTCTCTGGTGTAACAAAACCAAGCCGCAGCCAATGAAAAAACAGGAAAAAGCAAATGAACAAACAACAGTGGCCCCAGACAAACTGAGAGGAGCACAAGCCCCCGGAGGGGACCTGGCAGACCTCCAGAGAAGTGCAGGGAACAATGCAAAAAGCAAGCACAAAAATTAAAGCAGAAAATATCTTATCTGATAGCAGAAGATGCTGGCAAGACTCAGCAAGCTTCCAAATGAACCAGGAACCACAATTGAGACAAGAACAATTGATCACCGGCAACCATCATGGGAGGGAACCTCCCTTATAGCAGACCAGTCCGTGAACCCAGATTGCCACTCCTCGCTGAAAGGTTCAGTACTGTCAGTAACCACCAGAGGGAGCCTCTGCTCAGAAACCATTTTTAGCACGTTCATAACAGTAACCTATGTGAAATTGTTGGCAAATTTCTAGATTTCTATTTGAAACCTTTGGTGAGTAATCTTCCATCATACCTGAAAGACACTGGTGATGTATTGAAAAAGATTGAGGATATACCATTTGAGGACGACATGTGGCTCGTTACCATGGATGTCGAGTCCTTATATACTTCCATTGGACACCAGGTTGGCATCCGAGCTACTGAAACATTCTTACGCCTTTTTCACTTTTAAAGAGGCAATTTACTTGCAACAGCAGGGGACCGCCATGGGGGCTCCATTTGCATGTTCATATGCTAGTTTGTTTTTGGGCAAATGGGAGCAATCCATTTTTTTCACCAACCCAGTAGCATATATTGAGGGGGTCCTGCTGTGGGCCCGCTATATAGATGATATATTACTCATCTGGCAGGGCTCTGAGCAGGACCTCCTCAATTTTGTAGACATCCTTACTGTCAATTCACTTAATATCAAATTGAATTTTTGGATGTACTCATTTCAAAAAAATGATAGGGGCATGCTGGACACCAATGTGTTTCGAAAAGAAACTGCGGTCAACTCCCTACTGCACGCAAATTCTTCCCATCCCAAATCATTGATTAACGGGATTCCAACAGGCTAATTCATGAGAATCAAAAGAATTTGTTCTACTGAAAGTAGCTTTCGTGAACAGGCTGATTCTTTGTCCCATAGATTCTTGGAACGAGGATATTCAAAAAGAAGTATAAACAAAGGATTCAAAAAGGCAAAAAAAGCACGGAGATCAGATTTACTACAACCTGCTCCAAGACCAACAAAAGAATCAAAGGTACGATTTATTTCCACCTTTAATCAAAATTGGACAGACATGAAAGATATTCTTAATAAATATTGGCCGATACTTCAAGGAGACCAAGTTTTGGCAAAATATATTTTTGATTATCCATAAATCACTTACAGACGTTCACCTAACCTTCGAGACCAGCTTGTGCATAGCTGTTATTTTGGATCCCAACAACATGAAAAATTTGGATCCAGTAAAGCTAAATGGGGTTTTTACCCATGTGAAACTTGTATATCTTGTCTCAACATGACCAGCGCCAATATCTTTCATTCTAGTGATGGTAAAAAAGAATTTACTGTCACACAGCACATCACCTGTGACAGTTTAGGAGTAATATATTATGCAAAATGCCCTTGCTCCAAAATTTATGTGGGACTGACATCAAGGCCTTTGAAGGTAAGAGTGAGAGAACATTACACGACATCTCTAACACTAAAGATATAGACGACTTGACCACTCTCAAACCAATCCCCAGACATTTTAAGATTTGCCACAGATGTGATCCCTCAGCACTTAAAGTTATGGGCATCGCCCAAGTGCACATTGACATACGTGGGGGGAACTGGAGAAAAACCCTTGCACCAATGGAATCTCGTTGGATTTACAGAATTAAGTCAGTTCAACCATTTGGGCTCAACAAAGTTTTGAGCTTTGCCCCTTTTCTGTAAATAATGTATTTCTTTATGTTAATAGTATATAGTTTTTTGTCTCCTTTTAAAATGTAGTTTTAACTTTTCTTTTTTGTTTCAGTTTTAGTCTGTATACTTACCTTTCAATGTTCCTCCCTGAGTGTCTGTGTGGCCTTTTTGGATTCAGACCAAACTCGTGACCTTCATTCAAATTCTCATGTGTTTTCAAGAAATGACTGGACATTTTAATTATTTATTTTTTAATTTTCTTTTCTTTCTTTTTTTACAGTTTTATTTATTTATTTGCGTTTCTTGATATATTGTTCACTTTAATATTTATTTATAAATATATACATTTATAGTATGCACTTTAATTCATTCACTACACATATAGGGATATATCACTTTTTTATTTAATTAATTAATTTTTTTATTATTTTATTAATCATTTTTTTTTTTTTTTTTTTTCACTCACCACTAATTAATTATTCAAATATTTTCACTCACACTATATTACATTATTTTCACCAATTCCCCCCCTTTTCTTTCCCTCAGTCCATGCTCATTTGCTATCAAATCCTTATATGTAAGCCACTCAGTTCTCCACACACATTTCAGCAGTAAACGGCAGTGTTTACTATCATATCGTAACACATTCATTCATATGCTCTGCGGTGTGCGCATGTGGCCACTTCCTGCTCTGGACGTTGCTGGGGTGACGCGTCTACCGTGGTGCCTTGTCTCTCCTTCCCCAGCCTTGACGCGTCAGACTGGAGAGGAGCTGGACGTCACATGACGCTGAACCTTGCAGACGTCAGGCAGGACACGTGACCGGAAGCACCGCAATACCGCTACCACCAATGATTCTCAGACCCTATAAATATAGACCTTTAGAAGCTTATCAGCATGCACATTCGCTCTCTGAAGAAGCTCACGCGAAACGCGCGTCAGGGTGCCTGGGTCCACTGAAGGTAATATCGATCAGCCATACCATTCATTTCCCCTATTTATTTTGGACACTTCATTGATTTCCATTAGGATGTTTTG
>JARQOD010000007.1:12462746-12505756 GCA_033576555.1 Oophaga sylvatica
TTTCTACCCTGTCACTGGCAGGCAGCCTAAGAACCAACGTTGCTGCACACACCAAAATCCTCCCATGTCACTGCACAGTAACTGTACATCTAATCGCTATCAGCACAAGCACAGTTTTTTTTTTTGGCTCTGCCTAACGCTCTCCCTGCTGAGAAGCAGCGGCAGCAACCTCTCCCTACACTAAGATCGGCAGAAGTAAAATGGCGGTCGGCGCTGAGGGATTTCATATGCACTGTGACGCCACACAAAGCCAGCCAATCACTGCAATGTCCCTTCTCTAAGATGGTGCTGGCCGCTGCCCATGTCATCGCGTTGCCCACAGCCTGCGCCCTTGCTCATTGGCCGAGAAAAGACCCTTAAAGTAGTATGGGAAAACCGACTTGGGCAAAATGGTCACCGAACACGTGACCGACCTCGCGCCATGGTCGGGTTTCGCTCGGCGAAACCCGACTTTGGCGAAAGTCAGTGTTTTTTTAAATTGACCGACCTGTTTCGCTCAACCTTAATCACCACCATATAAGGATGCTAATGAAACAACAACCATCCTGAAAACCTTGGTGAAGCAAGTTGTCTCTCCTTTCGTTCAAGATGTATAATAACAAATTATATTGTGGTACCGCATTAGCCAGAAAAATCGATGTGAATACTTTTCTGCCCAATGATGACAAAATTATCACTCTGAGAATACTTTTGTCATCATTGGGCAGAACTGTATTCATTCACATCAATCCTTCCATTCAAGAAAAATTTATCAGGAAATCCAAAAACAAAACTGAAGAGTGACATATTACAGTCTGCCTGATATGCAGCTATAACTGTAAAATAATAGCAACAATGTGATTCACAGTCCTAAAGTGTTGGGTAATGTGCAAATCTGGAAACAGGAAACAGAGTGCACAATAGTGTGTACTCTAAGGGGGGAGAGTAGGAGAGGGCTGTTTATACTCACCTGATGGAGTTGTGACAGGCACATCTATTTAAGCATGAAGAAAAACAGCTGTTCTTGCGCCGTGGCTGGTGGATAAATCCTCCAGGAAATATTGGATCCAGTTAGATAAAAAATAGGAAGGCTGAACTGTTGGAGCTAGTCAATTCTTGAGAAATGTTAATGAGTACTGATGAGCGAGCGTGCTCATCGCTGTTCGTTACTCGCTCCAGCATCAGTGTGCTCGAGATGCTAGTTAATCGGCAAATATTTCTGAATGCTCTCGTGCAAGCTCAAGTTCCTGCCCCGCATGTTTGGCACTTCTTAGACAGCCAATAAACATATGGGGAGAGCCTGTCAGGCACTGTGATGCCATAGCCATCTTAGTTGTGGCATTAGTCTGATTGGCTGGGCTCAGAGAGTCATCGGGTCTATATAAGACCATGCTTGCCACAGTGTACCAATGGACACAAACAGAGCAGGGAGAGATGATGTTCTGCTGAGCTAGGGACAGAGTTGTAGCTGCGAAAAGGCAGGGATTAGACAACTGCAATCTTTCTTTCAACTGCAACAACAATTAATTGTAATCAATATTCATAGTACTGTTAGGGAGAGATTGTCCTGTAGGGATATTATAGGACAGGATAGGGATAATTGCACGTTCTTTCTTCTGTAACTCATACAAAAAGCACTTCAAGTTCTCAGTGCTAAAAATATTCTTTTTGTTCTTAATCCTGCAAATTATTCTGAGCAGAGAAATGTTATGCGCCATTTATACTGCACCAGTTGTGGGTCAAAAACATACAGCCAGACTTGGTTGGTTATCAATAGCATCGCTATATTGCTCCTGCTCTGTAAGAAGTCCATCTGAGGTGGGCAAATTTTCAAAGTAATTTTCAATCAAAATTTCTCCTGAGCTTGCCGATACCCCATATGAGGGAGAAAACTACTGTTTGGGCACATAGTAGAACTTGGAAGGGAAAGGAGGGCCATTTGACTTTTTGAATGTAAAATTTGCTTGAACAATTGGCGGACATCATGTCACATTTAGAGAGCCTAAACAGTGAAAATCCACCACAAGTGACACCATTTTGGAAACTAGATCCCGTCAGGGAACTGATTTAGATCTGTGATGAGTAGAGTTGAGCGATACTTTCCGATATCCAAAAGTATCGGAATCGGAATGGTATTGCCGATACCCCAAAAATATCGGCGATACCCGATACCGATACCGGAAATCCAATGTAAGTCTATGGGAACAAAATATAGGAATTAAAAAAAGCCATTCTTGCCTTGTTGGTTAATTGTACATGAAGGAAAACAACAAAGAGTAATGTAGAATGTATTGGGGGAGGTTGAGGAGACATTAAAGGCATAGATGTTTAACCCAATCAAATGGAATAGCATTAATATTTTTTTTTTTAAAGATGTTCGGATTGACGAAGAAATTGACAATGTTGTTAACCTTTTTTCTATTTTGGCAAATATGTATGTTTCACAACTTCCATGCTCTTCACCTTTTTAACTTTTGCCACACTTTCTCCTTCATAATCTTCAGCAGCATCATCTTTTTCATCAAATTATTCTTCATCTTCACCTTCTTTATCTTCTTTTTAAAATTATTCCTATTCATCTTTTTGTTAACATTACTCATATTGTTCTTATTAAACTATTCTTCTTCTTCATCTTCTTCCTCTTCATCTTCTTCATCATATTCTTATTTGTGACAGAGATTCCTGTACTTGTAATCTTTAAAAGTATGAATATTTCATCCTTGCGTTCTTGCTGTCACAAAAGATTTAAATTACAACAGTATTTGTCCGTGTTCAGTTTAGCCTGCAGCAGCAGGCATTTTCCAGGGGCACCACGAGGAGGAACGGACTCACCCCATGCACTGCTTAGTCTTCTTCTGCTTATAATTTAGAGCATATATTTAGCTCTTCATTTTGGTCTTATACTTCATGTTCTGCTTTTTGATCTTCTGCTTATTGTTCTTCTGTCTCTTGTTCTGTATCTTGTAGTTTGTCTTAACCTTCTTTGTCCTGTTGGTGATCTTCTGGGTAATCTTTTATTTCTTCTTTGTGATGGTGTTCAGGCTGGTTGGCTTGATGCTCGTCGTCCTTGTGGTCGTCATCTTCTTCGGGGTGGTCATCAGGGTCGTCGTCTTCATTCATAGAATCATAGAATGGTAGAGTTGGAAGGGACCTCCTGGGCCATCTGGTCCAACCCCCTGCTCAAAGCAGGATTCTCTAAATCATCCCAGACAGATGTCTGTCCAGCCTTTGTTTGAAGACTTCCATTGAAGGAGAACTTACCACCTCTCGTGGCAGCCTGTTCCACTCCTTGATCACCCTAACTGTCAAAAAGTTTTTTCTAATATCTAATCTGTGTCTCCTCCCATTCAGTTTCATCCCATTGCTTCTAGTCTTTCCTTGTGCAAATGAGAATAAAGATGATCCTTCTACAAGTGACAGCCCTTGAGATATTTGTAGACAGCTATTAAGTCTCCTCTCAGTCTTCTTTTTTGCAAGCTAAACATTCCCAAATCCTGCAACCGTTCCTCATAGGACATGGTTTGCAGACCGGTCACCATTCTGGTGGCTCTCCTTTGAACTTGCTCCAGTTTGTTGATGTCTTTTTTAAAATGTGGTGCCCAAAACTGGACACAGTATTGTTGGAGATCCCGAGTGATTACCCAAAAAAACATTTCAAAAACTTCAATTTGTAAATGTAGCTGAAGGTACAAGAAGGCTGACTAACTTCCGCGAACCAGCTGACGTTACTGGAACGCGGACGGGTATCAGATGGTACAAGAGACAATGGAAGTAACGAGGACCAGCTGACTGTGCTGGAACCCGGAGGGGCAGCAGAAGTAAAAGAGCCAATGGCACAACCGAGGACCAGCTGACGTTACTGGGACACGGTTACTAAGCAGGAGGTACCTGTGCTCCAAAGCACTACCAAGGACCAGCAGACGTTGCTGGAACTCGGATACCGAGATGGAGGCACCTAGGCCAAAGGCACTGCGGAGAACCAGTTGACGGTACTGGAACCCGGACGGGTAGCAGAAGGTACAAGAGCCAATGCAAGTAACGAGGACCAGCTGACTGTGCTGGAACCCGGAGGGGCAGCAGAAGGAAAAGAGCCAATGGCACAACCGAGGACCAGCTGACGTTACTGGGACATGGTTACTAAGCAGGAGGTACCTGTGCTCCAAAGCACTACCAAGGATCAGCAGACGTTGCTGGAACTCGGATACCGAGATGGAGGCACCTAGGCCAAAGGCACTGCGGAGAACCAGTTGACGGTACTGGAACCCGGACGGGTAGCAGAAGGTACAAGAGCCAATGCAAGTAACGAGGACCAGCTGACTGTGCTGGAACCCGGAGGGGCAGCAGAAGGAAAAGAGCCAATGGCACAACCGAGGACCAGCTGACGTTATTGGAACCCGGACGGGTACCAGAAGGCACCCATGAAAATGTAAGTTGACAGGCCGCAAGCCGTCCGCAGTTACCGAATCACACAGTCCTACAGTGGGTGCTTGTCCTATTGTCACAACGGAAACAGCCTTTATTTACATATCCCACAGCACACATAGGAATGACCTAAACTGCAGGCACCATAGAGTCGGCTAACCAGAATGCAACACGACAGGACAACTTATTGGAGGCTTATTGACGTTGACACTGCCAGGAAACAGCTGTCGTGCTGTAACCAGGCTGGGCAGGAGTCAGTACCCGTGCCAAGTACTTCCAAGCAACAACTGGCGGTGTTGTAGCCCAGGGATGAGAAGAGAACAGGGTGGAGGCAGCAGGACTTTTTGCCGTACACACAGCAGGGGAACAGCTGACATTACTGAACCCCAGTAACACAAGACCAAGTGTTGACTGTGCTAACAGCACTTCCAGGCAACAACTGGCGGTGTTGGAGCCCAGGGTCAAGGAGGATGTTTAAATACTAGATCAAGTATTTTCCTTGTTACGTGTCAATTTTAAATGTCTATACTCCAAAGAAGAGAAAGATAACCTTTACTAGCATAAGATGATGATTTCATTTAAAAAAATATATAGATGAATAAAGAATTGACAAACATAAACGCATACATTAACATGTTGAACAGCAATGCAAACCACAAAATAAATTAGTTAAGGAATCTGCTATACGGTTGTACATAAAAGAATACAAGTACATATCTGAATCTATTAATGATGGATAAGTAACAGTATGTACACCATTTTTATTGTATAGACAATGAATGTCTGACTTCAAAACATCATCAGCATTACAAGTTATCAGTGACATTAATAAAATGTTACATTTGCTGAATAATGTCACTAAACAGTTTATAAAAATTAGACAATTACCATCAGGTAATACTCATAATATGTGCCAATAATCATTTTTCTTAACAAACATAACCTTTAAAAAGTGCATAGTGCATAGTGAAAATTGCTATTTATGCCTGACTGTGGACTTGCAAGCATGACAACGGATAGTGGTATTATAGATGAGACTGCATAGCCACAGATGGTGAATGGCGATGTAATACTGTACCACAATAAAGTGTGCGTCACTACTACCTAATTTTTTTTTTTACATAGCTTTATAAACAGGGTACGTGCATGTATGCTTGCGCCTTTGTTTGGACGCACAGACTGCTTTCCTGCTGTGACGCGTTGGGTAGTGAACAGTTGTGTGCAGTGTTCACTGCAGTCTCTGCGGAATAAGCACACTTAGGCCTTATAACTTTTCAGACTTTCTTTATCAATCTACCAAGATGAAGAAGGCAGGGAGTAAGGCACGTGGTCGTGGATGTGGAGTTTCAGCAGGGAGAGGACGTGGGCATTCTGTGGCTGCTGCCACCCCCAGTGACACAGCATCCACCAGTTTTCCCGTGAACGTTCCTTTATGCGCACTTTTGTAGGAGGTCGGCATAACCCCCTGCTGCGGGAAGAACAAATTGAAGCCGTTGTTGGTTGGATGTCAGCCAATTCATCGACTTCAATTGCTTCCACCTCCTCTCAGGACCACAGCACTGTTGAGCAACCATCTGTCTCTTCACCGCCTGCCAAATTGCCCAGGCAGTCAGACATTTCTGTACAGGAGCCAACTGAGTCTCTGCTTCTGTTCTCAGAATCTGTTGGCTTGCAAACAGGGGCCCAGCCAAGCAGCATTCTGGAATGTGAAGAAGAGGGAGAATGCAGTGATGCGCAACAGCTGTGTCTCTCTGAATCTGAAGAGGCGGGTGAGACAGTGCCGATGGTCAGCACACCGCAGAACGCATCTGATGATGATGAGACTCAGGTGCCAGTTTATGTTGAGCATGGTGCTGGCCAGACCACCCAACAGCAGCAGGTGGTGGAAGAGGGTAGTGGAGATGATGAGGTCCAAGACCCAACATGGCGTGAGGAACAGGAAGGTGGTGGGAGCAGCTCAGAGGAATAATAATAATAATAATATTTATTTATATAGCGCCATCATATTCCGCAGCGCTTTACAGTTTAGCAGTTTCAGAACAGAAGTCATAAGTAACAACGTTAACAATACAATAATTAAAGCAAAATAAGTCGCCCCTGCTCGTGACAGCTTACAATCTACAATGAGGTGGGGGAGATACAAAGTATAGGTGTTTATATACAATGGTGCATTTACAATGATGGTCCAGCCATCTTAAGGGAGTGACGGATGGAGATAGCGAATGGGCTAGGGTGCTTCTAAGAGTCTCATTGTAGTGCTGAACAGCCAGATCAGGACAGGAAAAATAGGAGATTGGGGACAGTGATGAGTGTAGGGAATCTGAAAGTGTCTGAGGGTTAATGGCTTTTAGATATCTGAATGTGTGGTAGGTAGTAGTGCGCTGGGGTGGTGGAGGATTTGTGAGCGTGAAGGAGAGAATGTTGTGGTCAGACAGTGGAAGCGGTGAGTTATTTTGGTGGGAGATTGAACAGAGGCGGACAAAGACCAGGTCAAGGGTGTTAGCATCCTTGTGTGTCTCAGAGGTTGAAACGCTGTGAGAGGCCTAGAGAAGTGGTTAGTGATAGAAGGAAGATAGAGGAAGACATTGCCCAAACGGTACAAACAGGATGGAGAGTTAGGCTGCAGACTCGGTTGCCTGTAGCCTCCAGTTTGCCACCTGTTCGGAGCAGTTGTCTTCCAAAAGTCAAAACGTGCGCTCCCAGGACTTGCACTGCGTGGTCCTTTTTGGTCACACTTGTAGATGATATTTGCTATGTCAAATGCTAGCTGTGTAATCAAAAAGTAAAAAGAGGTAAAAGTGTCATTAACCTCAATACCACTAATATGTGGAAACATGTGCGGACAAAGCACGTAGTTGAGTTACAAAGACACACTGGAGATGTAGGCCAACCTACAGCAGCACCTACATCTTAAGGTCGTGTTGAAGCCTCTTCATCAAGCTCACACACAGCTGGTTCTGCTTCCTCACAGGATCGCCATGGAAGAACCTCGGTCACTGTTGTCCAGAGACAAAGTGTTATTTCACCCACAGCAGCAAGTTCCCTGTCATCCTCACACTCCAAGGCCACAAAACAGCCATCGGTAGCACAGGCATGGGATAAAAGACAGCCATACTCGGCAAACCATCCACGAGCACAGGCTCTGAATGCTGGCATTGCAAAACTCGTGTCCCTTGAAATGCTGTCATTCAGGCTGGTGGAGACTGACACTTTCCGTAACTTAATATCATTGTCAGTCCCACAATACAATGTGCCAAGCACATTTCATTTCAGCAGGCAAGCCATTCCTGGTCAGCAAAAGCACGTTGATGGAAAAATTAAACATGCGCTACTAAACGCCGTCAGTAGCAAGGTCCACCTGACCACCGATGCGTGGAACAGTACCCATTATTATGATCTGCTGCAAGCACTAAGGAAAGAAGGGAATTCTGTCCCTACAATAGAACTAAGCTGAATCCCTACGATGTAACGGGGAACCTGATCCTGCGACCAGACCCGCTAAAGTCCTCAGCTAGTCTGAACGAAGACCTATAGTTGCGAGGGAGGATTCCCTACAAGATCTAGGTACTGGGAGAAAAGGTGGACACCTCCTAACAGAAATTGTAGCAGTGATAATTAAACAGAAAACAAAATACTTAGAGATCCTAACATCAAGCAAAACTGACTGAGTAAGGCACCTAAGCACCCGGCTAGCTTAAGAGTAGATAATACAATGAAGTCCAGCAAAGCCAGAAGGGCGGATCCAGACTAAATAGGGAAAAAAGGTCATGTGACAAGCAAACTGAAACAAAACCTAACAAGAGGGTTCTAACACCCATGGCCAGGGACGATACCTTTCCCTCACTGCCCATTGGGTCAATGTTGGTGAGCCGGGTACTGATCTTGCGTTTGGCGCTGTACATGTTCTGCCAACTCCAAGGATTGCAGGAATCAAGTCTGTACACATTGACTCCTCCTCCTACTCCAGTTCCTCAGAATCATCGCTGCAGGACCCGTCACGGTCTACCTCCACATGGACCCGTGAACGCTAACCTGTTGCGACCGATATGAGCACAGCCGTGACCAAACGTCAACAGGCCGTCCTGAAATTAATTTCCATGGGGAATGGAAGCCACACAGCGCAGGAGCTCTGGAATACCATCAAGCAGGAGAGCGACGTGTGGTTTTTGTCAGCGAATCTCCAGCCAGGCTTGGTAGTGTGTGACAATGGCCGAAATCTGGTGGCAGCTCTGGGCCTTGGCAACCTCACTTAAATACCATGTCTGGCACATGTGCTCAACTTGGTCATGCAGAGTTTTTTGAGGGACTATCCGGATCTTGATGCACTGCTGCACAAGGTCCGCCTACAGTGCGCTCCCTTGCGACGTTCCAGCATGGCCAGATCGCTGATTGCAGCTCTGCAACGCTGATTTTGCCTTCCTGAACATCGCATCATATGTCATGTACCCACCAGCTGTAATTACACGTTACATATGTTGGAGCGGTTGTGTGAGCAGCAGCCAACAGTAATGGAGTATCAGCTGCATCAGGCGCAATCAACTCGCAATTTGTGCCGTTCACACTTCACCAGTACTGAGTGTGCCTCTATAATAATAATAATAATCTTTATTTATATAGCGCCAACATATTCCGCAGCGCTTTACAGTTTAACAGTTTCAGAACACAAGTCATAAGTAACAACGTTAACAATACAATAATTAAAGCAATATAAGCCGCCCCTGCTCGTGAGAGCTTACAATATACAATGAGGTGGGGGATATACAAAGTACAGGTGTTTATATACAATGGTGTATATACAATGATGGTCCAGCCATTTTGAGTGAGTGATGGATGGATTGAGATAGTGAATGGGCTACACACACAGACTTACACATAGAATGACTTTGATTAGTGAATGTGATAGGCCGCTGTGAACAAATGTTTTTTGAGTGAGCGCCTGAAACCATGCTAATTGCGGATAGTCCTAATTTCTTGGGGTAGAGCATTCCAGAGGATTGGCGCAGCACGGGAGAAGTCTTGGAGTCGGGAGTGGGAGTTACGGATTAGTGCAGTGGTTAGTCGAAGGTCGTTTGCAGAGCGCAGCAGTCGGTTAGGCCGATAGATAGAAATGAGGGAGGAGATGTAGGGGGGTGCTGCACTGTGGAGAGCTTTGTGGGTGAGAACCAGTACTTTGAATCGGATACTATAATGAATGGGCAGACAGTGTAAGGACTGGCGAAGGACTCTATGAAGGACATCTGCCACGTTTTGCGTGCGTTTGATGAGTCAACGCGGATGGCGAGTGCAGATGATGCACTAGTCAGCCTGACTGTCCCCCTTATCTGCATGCTTAAAAAACACTGCAAGCACTAACGGATGAGGTTTGGGAAGAGGTGGAGGATGAGGAGTCACAAATTCCATCACCTTCTGGACAGTCAGCGCAATGTGGTTCCTCACAAAGGGCTGGGCAGGGCTCACTTTGTGAGGAGGAGTCAATGGAGGAGGAAGACATCGCTACAGAGGGAGGTACACAACGCTGTAGTCAGTATGTATAGCGAGGGTGGGGTGATGCAGAGCAGGCAGAGATGACGCCTCTTGCAGGGGACAGCGTTTCTTGGCCAGTTGGGAGTCTGCAGCACATGGTTGATTTCATGCTGCAGTGCCTGAGAAACGACTGCCGCATCGCCCACATTCTCACCACGTCTGATTATTGGGTGTCCACCCTCCTAGACCCTCGCTACCGGTACAAGTTACAAAGCCTCATCACACCGTTGAACCGTGAGCGTAAAATGCGGGAGTACCAACACACACTGGTGCAATACATAATGTTCTCCATTCCAGCCGAGAGCACTGCTGCTGCTACTGCTTTACAAAGCAGCTCTGTGCGTCGAGGCAGTGGAGACAGCTCTGCAACAAGAGGGAGCACAAGCAGCGCCTCTGCACAGGGCAAGATGTTATGATTTGGTAGCTGAGGAGAGCAGGCAAAAAGGCAATACACCAGAGAGGTTGGAATCTATGGGATTGCAGTACCCTGAATAACCACCACAACTAAAGGCAGCCGTGGAGCGTACCTACGTTGGTCCTAGACGCCTCGTCACAGCCTGAGAAGCTAACTACACCTAAAGATAGAAAGAGGAAAGCTATCTGGCCCGGAGCAGATCCCCAAAGAACATAGAAAGCCCCCAAATATATAATGGCGGTTAGACAAGAAGAAATACTGACACAGACACAAAATAGTATGATCAAACGTTGGTGCCCAAACTTCCTAAATAGAAAAGGATAGGAAGGGCACTTACTGCAATCGAAAAAAACACTGAAAAGTAACAACTATACTAATTACAAAAACAGCTGAGATCACACGACCTCTACCACCTAAATTAGTTCTCTGGTGTAACCAAAAATAAACAGCAGCCACTGAAAAACTGGAAAAGGCAAATGAACAAACAACAGTGGCTGAATTAAACTGAGAGGAGCACGAGCCCCCCAAGGGGACCCGGCAGACCCCCACAGAAGTGCATTACAAAATGCAAAAAACAAGCACAAAAAAATAAAATAAGACAATGTCTTATCTGTTAGCAAAACATGCAGGCATGAAACAGCAAGCTACAAAGTGTACAGGAATCAAAGATGAGACCAGAACAATTGATCACCGGCAACCGTGATGGGAGGGAACCTCCCTTATATAAGACCAGTCACTAACAACGGATCTCCAATCTTCACAATCTTCATTGGATAGTTCTGTACTGTTTGTAACCACCAGAGGGAGATTGTTCTCAGAATTCATTTTTAGCACATTCACAACAGCAAGACCAGTATGTTACAAATGTGGCGAAGTTTTGTGGCAGCGCCACCAATGTCTACACCATCCGAGACGGCTCCAGTCAGCAGGAGGCAACGTTTCCGTAAGATGGTGACAGACTACATGTCTTGCCCTCTCAGTGTATTCCCAGATGGCTCTTCCCCATTCAAGTTTTGGGTCTGTAAGCTGGATACATGGCCATAGCTTAGCCAGTATGCATTAGAGGTGCTGGCTTGCCCTGCTGCCAGTGTATTATCGGAGCGCTTCTTTAGTGATGCAGGTGGTGTACTAACAGACCGTCGCATGCGACTATCCTCCGATAATGTAGACCGGATTCATTTTCTGAAAATGAACAAGTCATGGATCTGGCCTGAATTTGACTGGCCGGTTTCAGATTACATAACTGGTTGGCAACGTTATCCATGTCTCCTGTTATGTTCATCTTTCTACCACCTGAACTCTACTCCCTGGGCTACAACACTGCCAGTTGCTGCTCAGAAGTGTCGTGTCCACAGACCAATACACAAGCTATAGTGTAAGTGTGGTTCAGTAATGCCTGCTGTTCCCCTGCTGTGTGTCTGGCAAAAATTAATGCTGCTAACTCCAAATTAAACTTCAAACATCTCATACTAGGCCTCTGCCTACACCCTCCTTGACCCTGGGTTTCAACACCGCCAGTTGCTGGTCACAAGTGTTGCATGCACAGCTCAAAACAATCGCTGATGTGTTTGTGGGGTTCAGTAACGCCTGCTTTTCCCCTGCTGTTTGTCCGGCAAAAATTAATGCTAGCTAGATACACATGTTGAATAAAACATTACATGTTAAAGTGGCTACTGCTACACATAGATAAGAGGCTACACCCTTAGTTCTAAGCTGTAAACAAGTGAAACATCACCTTTAAAACCATAAAATTATTAGTCTTTGTCACAAATCTGTAACAAAATAATTGTGACCTATTACTGCAGATATCCACATGTTGAACACAAATACTAACACAAAAGCCTACCTATGCTATAGGGTACTGATGGTGAACCTTCTCACTACATAACTTAGACAAATCAAACTCACAGCATGCCTCAAATGCTGCAATGTTGGAAGTGCATAATTTGGTTAGAACTTTGACAACACCTGCAGTGCGAAGGTTAGCCTTCAGTGTTCTTGGCTTTTACATAAAAGCATACAAGTAAATATAATAATCCATTGCTGATTAAGGGACGTGATGTACACCTGTAATATTGTGCAAACAATTGATGTAGGACTAGTCCTCTTCAACATTACTTATATTTGTGTCATTAGAAAAAATACATATTTAATTACAAATTTAACAACCCATATCATAAAGGTCCATCATGTAAACATGAGAATTGGTAACAAAAATCATGCATTACCTTGTTAAAGTCAATAGTGCATAGTCACAATAGCAAAATATATACCTAAAAGTGGTGCTGAAACAACGACAACTGATAGAAAAGGTGAATGATATCTACTTATCAGACTGAATAGCGACACATGTACAATGTCGATATAATACTGTAGCTTAACAAAAAGGTTGTTTGCAACCAATGTATTGTATACGGATGGAAGCGCGTCACACTAATAGATTTGAGTTATTTGAAATAGAATGTAGCAGCACCAATTAGAGAACAATGTCAAGGATGAGGCAGTGAGACACGCTCAGCAGAGTACAAGCAGCAGTGGTTGAAGAACTAACTGGAGCGGGATCTGCACTCCAACTATGAAAACCTCAGACTACAGTGAAAACTGCACACAACTGTTCACTATCTCTGAAAGGCCCGTTTCTGTACTTCTATACTGTTTGCAACCAATGTATTGTATACGGATGTAAGCACGTCACACTAATAGATTTGATTATTTTGAAATATAATGTAGCAGCAACAATTAGAGAAAAATGTCAAAGATGAGACAGTGAGACACGCTCAGCAGAGTACAAGCAGCGGTGGTTGAAGAAATAACTGGAGCGGGATCTGCACTCCAATAATGAAAACCTCAGATTACAGTGAAAACTGCACACAACTGTTCAGTATCTGTGAAAGGCCCGTTTGTGTACTTCTATATTGTTTGCAACCAATGTCTTGGATAATGATGGAAGCACGTCACACTAATACATTTAATTATTTTGAAATATAATGTAGCAGCAACAATTAGAGAAAAATGTCAAAGATGAGAACGTGAGACACGCTCAGCAGAGTACAAGCAGCGGTGGTTGAAGAAATAACTGGAGCGGGATCTGCACTCCAATAATGAAAACCTCAGATTACAGTGAAAACTGCGCACAACTGTTCAGTATCTGTGAAAGGCCCGTTTGTGTACTTCTATATTGTTTGCAACCAATGTACTGGATAATGATGGAAGCACGTCACACTAATACATTTGATTATTTTGAAATATAATGTAGCAGCAACAATTAGAGAAAAATGTCAAAGATGAGACAGTGAGACACGCTCAGCAGAGTACAAGCAGCAGTGGTTGAAGAAATAACTGGAGCGGGATCTGCACTCCAATAATGAAAACCTCAGATTACAGTGAAAACTGCACACAACTGTTCAGTATCTGTGAAAGGCCCGTTTGTGTACTTCTATATTGTTTGCAACCAATGTATTGGATAATGATGGAAGCACGTCACACTAATACATTTGATTATTTTGAAATATAATGTAGCAGCAACAATTAGAGAAAAATGTCAAAGATGAGACAGTGAGACACGCTCAGCAGAGTACAAGTAGCGGTGGTTGAAGAAATAACTGGAGCGGGATCTGCACTCCAATAATGAAAACCTCAGATTACAGTGAAAACTGCACACAACTGTTCAGTATCTGTGAAAGGCCCGTTTGTGTACTTCTATATTGTTTGCAACCAATGTATTGTATACGGATGGAAGCACGTCACACTAATAGATTTTTTTTTTTTAAATATAATGTAGCAGCAATAATTAGAGAAAAATGTCAAGGATGAGACAGTGAGACACGCTCAGCAGAGTACAAGCAGCGGTGGTTGAAGAAATAACTGGAGCGGGATCTGCACTCCAATAATGAAAACCTCAGATTACAGTGAAAACTGCACACAACTGTTCAGTATCTGTGAAAGGCCCGTTTGTGTACTTCTATATTGTTTGCAACCAATGTATTGGATAATGATGGAAGCACGTCACACTAATACATTTGATTATTTTGAAATATAATGTAGCAGCAACAATTAGAGAAAAATGTCAAGGATGAGACAGTGACACACGCTCAGCAGAGTACAAGCAGCAGTGTTTGAAGAACTAACAGGAGCGTGATCTGCACTCAAAAAAAAAAAAAAACCTCACAGACTAGAGTGAACACTGCACACAACTGTTCACTATCTCTGAAAGCCTCCTTTGTGGGCTTCTATACTGTTTGCAACCAATGTATTGTATACGGATGGAAGCACGTCACACTAATAGATTTGATTTTTTAAAAAAAGAGAATGTAGCACCACCAATTATAGAAAAATGTCAAGGATGAGGCAGTGAGACACGCTCAGCAGAGTACAAGCAGAGTGGTTGAAGAACTAAGTGGAGCGTGATCTGCACTCCAAAAAAAAATACCTCACAGACTACAGTGAACACTGTACACAACTGTTCACTATCTGTGAAAGGCTCCTTTATGTAATTCTATAGTGTTTGCAACCAATGTATTGGATACGGATGGAAGCGCGTCACACTATAATTTCAATTGAATGGAGCAGCAAGAATTACAGTAAAGAAAAAAAAAGAGTCTGTGAGTGACACGTGCAGATGCCTACAAACAGCGTTGGATGCAGAGCAAACAGCAGCGTCACCTGCACTCACACACACACCTTGCAGAGCTGTTAAAACAACACTGCAAGGCAAAAGGAAGCTTTACACAGCGGTTGGTAAACTAGCCTGCCTAGAGCACAGTACACAAAATCGCAATCTCTAACTGTCCCTCAGAGTCAGCATAGCAGCGTTCTGTCCCTAACTGAATTCACAGCACAGTGACGCTAAAATGGCGGCGGCGCCTTTTATAGTGCATTCTGACATCATTTCAGCATCCAATCACAGCCATGCCATTAGTTAACATGACCGCAGTAGTACAGGATGTGCCCACACTTCTTAGGATTCCTCATTGGCTGACTAAAATCACATTGCCTCTCAAAGAATTATGGGAACTTCCGATTCCGGTATACGATATATGGAAAAAATCGGAACTAAGTATCGGAATTCCGATACAGCGAATATCGGCCGATACCCGATACTTGCGGTATCGGAATGCTCAACTCTAGTGATGAGCACATTGAACCCTCACACTGAACTTCACAGAAGTTTATAACGTTGAGCTGTGAAAATAAAAAAAATAAAAAAACATTTTTCCCCACAAATATGTATTTAGTCTCAAATGTTGCACTTTTCATAAGGGTAACAGGTGAAATTGCACAACACAATTTGTAGTGCAATTTCTCTTGAGTACGCCGATACCCCATATGAGGGAGGAAACTACTGTTTGGGCGCACGGCAGGGCTTGGAAGAGATCAAGCATCATTTGACTTTTTGAATGTAAAATTTCATGGAATCATTAGTGGATGTCATGTCCCATATGGACAGTCCCTCATGTGCCTAAACAATGGAAAACCCCCACAAGTGACCCTATTTTAGAAACTAGACCCCTCAAGGAATGTACTTAGATGTGTGATGAGCACCTTGAACCCCCAGATGTTTCACAGAAGTTTCTAACGTTGAGCCGTGAAAATAAAAAAAAATCACATTCCCAACAAAAATGATCTTTTGGCCCAAATTTTGCATTTTCAAAAGGGTAACAGGAGAAATTGCCCCTACAATTTATTGTACAATTTCTCCTGAATATGCTGATACCCCATATGTGGAGGAATACTACTTTTCAGGCAAAGTGCAAAACTAAGAAGGCAATAAGCGCCATATTGGAGTTCAGGTATTGCTGGAATGGTTTGAGGCAGAGCCCGTGAGGTGCCAGCACAAAAGAAGCCTCTTATATGTGTACTCATTTTTATAAAACTACATTCCCCAATTAATTTATCTAGGGGTGCAGTGATCATATTCACACAATATATGCCTCACAGAATTTTATACCATTGAGCGTTAAAGAAAGAATGAATTAAATTTTTATCACTAAAATATTGCTTTAGCACCAAGTATTTAATTTTTCTAAGAGCTAACAGAAATTTTTTTTCAACAAACTAAGGTCCATTTTTTCCTGAGTGTGCCAATACCCTCCTTGTAATCAGGAAATCTTTTTCAGGCACAGTGGCAAGCTCAGAAGGCAAGGAGCACCAGATTTTACAGTTAAGCTTTGCAGGTGCCATGAACTACTGGGAGAGCCCATTAGGTGCCAGAACAGCAGAACCCCCCACAGTTGACCCTATTTTACAAACTACACCTCTCAATAAATTCATCTAGGGGTGCACTGATCATATTGACTCCACGGGTGTGTCACATAATTTTATACCATTTGGCAGTGAAGAAAGAAAAACATTTTTACCAACAAAATTTTGTTTTAGCTACAGATTTTATATTTTCGCACAAGAAGTGGGTAAAAATGGCACCTTAATTTGTCCCTCAATTTCTACTAAACGTAGCAATATCCCATGTGTGGCTGTACAGTACTACTTATACCCCTTTGGCAATTTATCTACAGGTATAGAGACGATTTTGGTATGAGTATTTTCAGAAACAAGCAGCAATGAATGTTTGTAGAAAAAGAAAAATATTTAGAGTTGAGAGTCCTCAGTGGTTGATACCTTTTAATGGCTAACTGAAAAGATGGTAACAAATTGCAAGCTTTCGAGACTACTCAGGTCTCTTCATCAGGCTGAACTAATACAAAATCTGAAGAATCACATATTTATACACAAAAACACAGAAAAAATGCAATAGGTAAGACAAGTGACGTGAAGCAGAATAGTCATTATGGCAGAGGAATGAGCATAAATATTGGAACAATTCATAGATAAGGAGAGAAAGTTTTATTACCCTCTGATTGGGGTCTGGTAATGTTTTGTGATGTTTTCACAGGGTATTTGGAGTAAATTCCTTAATTGATGTAATAGGCCATAAAACCATGTGACAGGTTCATTCCAGCATTAAGAGTGTCAAAGGTCACCATCAATTTGTATTCGCAAATTCTTCTCTGCCTTTGAGATGTGAATCTGCTTCTTAGTACCAGTATTTTCATATCTGACATGCTATGATCAGGGAGCAAAAATGTTTTGCCACAGGTAGATCCATTCTTTTTTCTCTTATTGCGTGGCGATGAGAATTCATCCTTGTTCTCAGTTTTTGCCCGGTCTCCCCCACATACAGACCCCCAGTTGGACATTTAGTACATATAATTAGGTACACAACATTAGATGTGATGTATGTACTAAATGTCCAACTGGGGGTCTGTATGTGGGGGAGACCGGGCAAAAACTGAGAACAAGGATGAATTCTCATCGCCACGCAATAAGAGAAAAAAGAATGGATCTACCTGTGGCAAAACATTTTTGCTCCCCTGATCATAGCATGTCAGATATGAAAATACTGGTACTAAGAAGCAGATTCACATCTCAAAGGCAGAGAAGAATTTGCGAATACAAATTGATGGTGACCTTTGACACTCTTAATGCTGGAATGAACCTGTCACATGGTTTTATGGCCTATTACATCAATTAAGGAATTTACTCCAAATACCCTGTGAAAACATCACAAAACATTACCAGACCCCAATCAGAGGGTAATAAAACTTTCTCTCCTTATCTATGAATTGTTCCAATATTTATGCTCATTCCTCTGCCATAATGACTATTCTGCTTCACGTCACTTGTCTTACCTATTGCATTTTTTCTGTGTTTTTGTGTATAAATATGTGATTCTTCAGATTTTGTATTAGTTCAGCCTGATGAAGAGACCTGAGTAGTCTCGAAAGCTTGCAATTTGTTACCATCTTTTCAGTTAGCCATTAAAAGGTATCAACCACTGAGGACTCTCAACTCTAAATATTTTTCTATCTACTGGCTAACACGGTACGAAGATATACATCTTTACTGTGTAGAAAAAGAGAAATCCAGCTCCGGAAATAGTATAAAAATTGTATCTTTTTATTGGAACATATTTAAAAATAAAACATGGCTGCTGTACTTGTCTCAGCGGTAAATGATATGAACATACCGCCACACACAGTGACTGCCCACTGAATTCTGGACGCGCTTCAAGCACGAAGTGCTCTGATTCTGAATTTCTACGCTGAGCACTTATTTTGGTGTTTCATCTAAATCTTTGAGTGATGTGATTCAGATGAAACACCCAAGTGATCCATTCACAATAATGAGGCAGCAGAGCTACTCTGGACTCTGTCTGGCCTATGTTCAGCTGTGTCATTCTTTTCCGAAGTGCACAAAACTGTGGACAATGGCACTTTTATGCAATCCTAAAAAGATGGACACCACCAGATCACCAGTCAGAGGGTGTGCACAGTGCATCCTTATGACTTATTATAGGGAATCTTCTGTCGAAGGTTCGATCTAAATCATGTATTTAGAGATTTACATAGAAACCCCAGGGTAAGCGCTCATCGCAGAGCACAGGATAAATGTGCGTCAAGCTTTAATGTGATCTTTGTGAGGCAGAAAACAAAAAATCAACAGCAGGTGAAGAATTGGTATTATTTATTTTTTTATGCTGCCTCTCGTGCGGTATAAATGATTAGGCAACTTTTTTCTTCGGGTCGGTGCAATTACAGCGATACTAGATTTACATTGGGTTTTTATTAGTGATGAGTGAACGTGCTCAGTAATGCTTGTTACTCGCCCAAGTATCACTGTAATCACGGTGCTCGGCGAGCAGCGAGTATTTCCGTGTTTGCTCGTCCGGAGTTCTGGTGCACACGCTGCATTTTTGCCGCTCTTTAAAGGGCCAATCAACATGCAGGGATTGTCTGCCCACAATGTTATGCTGCAGCCATCTTTTTTGTGGTATTACAGTGATTGGCTGGCCACACAGCGTCATCAGGTGTATAAGAGACCAAGCGGCGCCATGCTCGGCTCTGTCT
Organism: Oophaga sylvatica; assembly: GCA_033576555.1. Taxonomy (NCBI): domain Eukaryota; kingdom Metazoa; phylum Chordata; class Amphibia; order Anura; family Dendrobatidae; genus Oophaga; species Oophaga sylvatica. The sequence continues at coordinate 12,481,989 of JARQOD010000007.1, forward strand.
GCTCCGGAATTAGCAAGTGTAGGGAGTGCTGCTGCAGAGATAGAGTCAGATTTGGGGGTTTAGAAGGTAGTATAGGTCTAACATCAAAGAAGACACAAATCCAGCTTAATCAACAGTCCTTCTAAGAACTAATTACGGCATATATAGATAGCAGTGCTAGGTAGGCAGGGAGTGTATGTGCGTATATACAGTACAGACCAAAAGTTTGGACACACCTTCTCATTCAAAGATTTTTCTGTATTTTCATGACTATGAAAATTGTAGAATCACACTGAAGGCATCAAAACTATGAATTACAAATGTGGAATTATACATTACACTTTCCAAAATTGTGAAACAACTGAAAATATGTATTATATTCTAGGTTCTTCAAAGTAGCCACCTTTTGCTTTGATTACTGCTTTGAAAAGGTGAACGGATGGACTCTACATGCCTGGTTCCCACCGTGAAGAATGGAGGAGGTGGTGTGATGGTGTGGGGGTGCTTTGCTGGTGACACTGTTGGGGATTTAATCAAAATTGAAGCGGTGAGCAGTCCAGCTCACCCCAAACCATCTCGATTAGGTTCAGGTCTGGTGACTGTGGAGACCAGGTCATCTGGCGTAGCACCCCATCACTCTCCTTCTTGGTCAAATAGCCCTTACACAGCCTGGAGGTGTGTTTGGGGTCATTGTCCTGTTGAAAAATAAATGATGGTCCAACTAAACGCAAACTGGATGGAATAGCATGCTGCTGCAAGATGCTGTGGTAGCCATGCTTGTTCAGTATGCCTTCAATTTTGAATAAATCCCCAACAGTGTCACCATCAAAGCACCCCCACACCATCACAGCACCTCCTCCATGCTTCACGGTGAGAACCAGGCATGTAGAGTCCATCCGTTCACCTTTTCTGCGTGCAAAGCAGTAATCAAAGCAAAAGGTGGCTACTTTGAAGAACCTAGAATATAAGACATATTTTCAGTTGTTTCACACTTTTTTGTAAAGTGTAATGTATAATTCCACATGTGTTATTTTATAGTTTTGGAGCCTTCATAGTCGTGAAAATACAGAAAAATCATTGAATGAGAAGGTGTGTCCAAACTTTTGGTCTGTCCTGTACATATCAGTGCAAGGCATGAACGCACTGTATGTGAGTATACAGATCTCAGTAGCAGACAGGCATTCTATGTAGCATACATCAAGAGGGTCCATTCCATTACTGTCTGCTGCTGCTGCCTATAAGCTATATTGACAGTATCTAAACAGCCCTAGGTCTCAGTGGCCAGACAATATTTTTGGCAACTTAATCCTGACTATTTTTTTCCAAAGCAATCCAAAACCCCTATTTCTTTGTCTAATTGCTTGTTGACAGTGTAGAATACAGGCAGATCCTTTTCAAAGTACAGCGTGAAAATACAGCTATTTTAACCCCTTCATGACCCAGCCTATTTTGAACTTAATGACATGGCCATTTTTAACAATTCTGACCAGTATCAATTTATGAGTTAATAACTCAGGAATGCTTCAACAGATCCTAGCCATTCTGAGAATGTTTTTTCGAGACATATTGGGCTTCATGTTAGTGGTATTTTTAGGTCGATAATTTTTACTTTTATTTGTGAAAAAAATGGAAATTTGGTGAAAATTTTGAAAATTTCGCAATTTTAAAATTTTAAATTTTTATTCTGTTAAACCAGAGAGTTATGTGACACAAAATAGTTAATAAGTAACATTTCCCACATGTTTACTTTAGATCAGCACAATTTTGGAAACAAAATTTTTTTTTGTTAGGAAGTTATAAGGGTTAAAATTTGACCAGCGATTTTTCATTTTTACAACAAAATTTACAAAACCATTTCTTTTAGGGACCACCTCACATTTGAAGTCACTTTGATGGGTCTATATGGCAGAAAATACCCAAAACTGCAACCCTCATGCTAATCAAAACTACATTCAAGAAGATTATTAACCCTTCAGGTGCTTCACAGGAACTAAAGCAACGTGGAAGGAAAAAATGGACATTTTAATTTTTCCAACAAAAATTTTCTTTTTGCATCAATTTTTTCATTTTTACATGGGCAACAGGATAAAATGGATTCTAAAATTTGTTGGGCAATTTCTCTTGAGTACACCGATACCTCATATGTGGTCATAAACCACTGTTTGGGCACACGGTAGGGCTCAGAAGGGAAGGAGTGCCATTTGACTTTTTGAATGGAAAATATGCTGGAATATTTAGCGGTTGCCATGTCGCATTTGGAGAGTCCCTGTGAGCCTAAACATTGGAGCTCCCCACAAGTGACCCCATTTTGGAAACTAGACCCCCCAAGTAACTTATGTAGGTGCATAGTGAGCACTTTGAATCCCCAGGTGCTTCACAAATTGATCCGTAAAAAAAAAAGTACTTTTTTTTCACAAAAATTTTATTTTAGCCTCAGTTTTTTCATTTTCACATGGCCAACAGGCAGGGCCGGATTAACGTAGGGGCTGATGGAGCTGCAGCTCCAGGCCCCTTGTTAGAGATAAGCCCAGTAGCGTAGCTACCGGGGGGGCAGAGGGGGCCCACCTGGAGCTACGCTACTGTAACTGTATCGGCGTGCACAGCACGCCGACACAGTTACTTTCTGCTGCATGGCAGGGAGAATCAATCTCCCTGCTCTGCCGCCCGGCCGCTATGGGGCCCCTGAGCAGGCGGTGGGGGGCCCGGTGCCAGCAGTGGGCCCCCCGCCCGTCATCGCAGGGTCAGCTGTATCGGCATCCAGCCAATACAGCTGACCGCATTGAGAGAGAAGGAGCGAGCGCTCCTTCTCTCCCATAATCCCCCTCTCAGCGTCTGACAGCGGGCGCGATGACGTCACTGCCCGGCGTCGGCAGTCAGACGCTGAGAGGGAGAGCAGTGAGCAGCGCAGGAGCCTGGAGCAAGAGAGGTGAGTACAGAATTTATTATTTTTGTAAAGGGGGTACATTATAGTACAGAGGCTGCCTATGGGGTGCATTATAAGTAAGGCTGCATATGGGGTGAATTATAAGTACGACTGGATATGGGGGTGCATTATAAGTAAGGCTGCCTATGGGGTGCATTATAAGTACGGCTGGATATGGGGGTGCATTATAAGTACGGCTGGATATGGGGGTGCATTATAAATACGGCTGGATATGGGGTGCATTATAAGTACGGCTGGATATGGGGTGCATTATAAGTACGGCTGCATATGGGGGAGTGCATTATAAGTACGTAAGTACAGCTGGATATGGGGGTGCATTATAAGTAAGGCTGCATATGGGGTGCATTATAAGTAAGGCTGCATATGGGGTGCATTATAAGTAAGGCTGGATATGGGGTGCATTATAAGTACGGCTGCATATGGGGGAGTGCATTATAAGTACGTAAGTACAGCTGGATATGGGGGTGCATTATAAGTAAGGCTGCATATGGGGTGCATTATAAGTAAGGCTGCTTATGGGATGCATTATAAGTAAGGCTGCCTATGGGGTGCATTATAAATAAGACTGCCTATGGGGTGCATTATAAATAAGACTGCCTATGGAGTGCATTATAAATAAGACTGCCTATGGGGTGCATTATAAATAAGACTGCCTATGGGGAGTGCATTACAATATAGAGGCTGCGCTATATTATGGGCCTCTGCCTCTCAATGCTGGCATGCTGCCCTATATACTATGGCCCCCATTCAATGATACGCTACGGTATATACTATAATGGGCCTCTGAGAGGCCGATTATAGTATATAGCGTAGCATTGAATGGCCCATAGTAATATAGGGCAGCATTGACAGGCCCATTCTAGTATATAGCGCAGCATTGAATGGCCCATAGTATATATAGGGCAGCATTGAGAGGCCCTCTCAATGCTGCCCTATATATACTATGGGCCATTCAATGCTGCGCAACTATGGGCCATTCAATGCTGCGCTATATATACTATGGGCCATTCAATGCTGCGCTATATACTAGAATGGGCCTCTCAATGTTGCCCTATATTACTATGGGACATTCAATGCTGCACCATATACTAGAATGGGCCTCTCAATGTTGCCATATATCTGTGTATGGGGCCTCTCTGACGCAATATTACTAATGTGGCTATGTATGGCAGTATTATTGAGATGGCTATGTGTGGCAGTATTAAGGGGGCTGTGTGTGGCACTATAAGGGGGCTATGTGTGGCAGTATTAAGGGCCGTTTAGACTGTCCAAATTCTTGTCTGATCGGCCGGACTTTAATTTTTTCCCAGGGTGCCCTGAGGCTGAGAAGGTTGAGAAAAACTGCTATAGGAGGACGTCAGACTGAGGTGTGAGTTGTGTGTTCCTGTGGAGCAGGTACTAATGTTATAATACATCTTGTGCTGCTGACATATATACAGACATGTTACTGCTATGTATAGCTGTGGTACTGGTATATAAGCAGGTACTAATGTTATACATAGATGTGCTGCTGACATATATACACACACAGTACTGGTATATATGGCTGTGATACTGGTATATAGGCAGGTACGTACTAATGTTATAGATGGGCTGCTGACATACATACAGACACAGAACTTGACATGCGCCTTGACTGACATGGTTTAATTGCTTCTATATCCACTGTATTTATATTAGGCATGTATCATATATTTACTTTGTTATTTACTTTGTTTATATCTTTTACGTTACATTTTTGGCCTTTGTGAATTGCTGTGTTTGGCCCCACCCCTTGCCCCGCCCCTTGCCCGCCCCTTCAGCTCCAGGCCCATCATGTTCTTAATCCGGCCCTGCCAACAGGATAAAATGGATTCTAAAATTTCTTGGGCAATTTCTCCTGAGTACACTGATACCTCATATGTGGTCATAAACCACTGTTTGGGCGCACGGCAGGGCCCAGAAGGGAAGGAGCGCCATTTGACTTTTTGAATGGAAAATTAGCTCCAATCGTTAGTGGACACCATGACGCGTTTGGAGAGCCCCTGTGTGCCTAAACAGTGAAAAAAGCCCACAAATGACACCATTTTGGAAACTAGACCCCTTAAGGAACTTATCTAGATGTGTTGTGAGCACTCCGAACCCCCAAATGCTTCACAGAAGTTTATAACGCAGAGCAGTGAAAATTAAAAAAATCATTTTTTTCCTCAAAAATGATTTTTTAGCCCGCTATTTTTTATTTTCACAAGGGTAACAGGACAAATTGGACAACAAAAGTTGTTGTGCAATTTGTCCTGAGTACACCGATACCCCATATGTGGGGGGGAACTACTGTTTTGGCGCATGGGAGAGCTCAGAAGGGAAGGAGCGCCATTTTGGAATGCAGACTTGATGGAATGTACTGCGGCCGTCATGTTGCTTTTGCAGAGCCCCTGATGTGCCTTAACAGTAGAAACCACCCACAAGTGACCCCATTTTGGAAACTAGACCCCCAAGGAGCTTATCTAGATGTGTAGTGAGCACTTTGAACCCCCAAGTGCTTCAAAGAAGTTTATAAATGCAGAGCAATGAAAATAAAAAAAAAATTTTCCTCAAAAATTATTTTTTTGACAGCTATTTTTTATTTTCCCAAGGGTAACAGGATTTATTGGACCCCAAAAGTTGTTGTCCATTATGTCCTGAGTACACTGATATCCTATATGTGGGAGAAAACTACTGTATGGGCACACATCGTTGCTCAGAAGGAAACTAGTGACATTTTGAAATGCCGACATGATGGAATGGTCTGCGGGCATCATGTTACGTTTGCAGAGCCCCTGATGTGCCTAAACTGTGGAAACCCCCCAAAGTGACCCCATTTTGGAAACTAGACCACTCAAGGAATTTATCTAGATGTGTAGTGAGTACTTTGAACCCCCAAGTGCTTCACAGACGTTTATAACCCAGAGCCATGAAAATAAAAAATATTTTTTTTCCTCAAAAGTGATTTTATAGCCCGCAATTTTTTATTTTCACAAGGGTAACAGGAGAAATTGGACCCCAAAATTTGTTGTCCTGCTTGTCCTGAGTACGCTCGTACCCCATATGTGGGGGGAACCACTGTTTGGACACACGTCGAGACTCGGAAGGGAAGTAATGACGTTTTGAAATGCCGAATGGATGGAATGGTCTGCGGGCGTCATGATACGTTTGCAGAGCCCATGACGTGCCTAGACAGTAGAAACCCCCCACAAGTGACCCCATTTTGGAACCTAGATCCCCCAAGGAACTCATCTAGATGTTTGATGAGCACTTTGAATTTCCAAGTCCTTCACAGAAGTTTATAACGCAGAGCCGTGAAAATAAAAAATAATTTTTTTAGTCCCCAATTTTTTTATTTTCCCAAGGGTAACAGGAGAAATTAGACCCCCAAAATTAATCTGCAATTTTTCCTGAGTATGCTGATACCCCATATGTGGGCGCACATCGGGGCTCGCAATGTAGGGAGCATGTTTGACTTTTTGAACGCAAAATTGACTGGAATAAATGGTGGAGCCATGTCACGTTTGGACACCCCCTGATGTGCCTAAATAGTGGAAACCCCTCAATTCTAACTCCAACCCTAACCACAACACACCCCTAACCACAAACCTAATCCCAACACACCCCTAGCCCTAATCCCAACCCTAACCATAACCCTAACCCCAACACACCCCTAACCCTAATAAAAACCATAACCCTAACCACAAGCCTAACCCTAATCCCAACCCTAACCCCAACACACACCTAACCCTAATCTCAACTCTAACCCTAACCAAAAGCCTAACCCTAATCCCAAACCTAACCATAATTCCAACCCTGACCCTAATTCCAACCGTAACCCTATGTTAAGGGCCTGCGGAATGCACCTATTAGATATTAAAGAGAGGTGCGTTCCAGCCTGGGGTCCACCGTGCAGGCAGAGCCTGCTGCTAGTAAGACGGCGCAAATAGGCAGTATGAGCGAACTCTGTTATCCCGCAGAGTCGCAGATGTAAACGCCGTAGCACTATATGGCGGTATGGGCAAACTCTGTTATTCCACAGAGTCGCTAACTAAAATTATGTAGCGCTATATGGCGATATAAGTGGACTCTGTTAATTTACAGAGCCGCTGTGACAAAAGACTGTGTCCTGTCAGACTCATAGGGGACACAGATGACTGCTAAGTGGATTGCAGTTTGTGGTCATGCAATCAGAACACAAGCAATAATCTCCTCACCGGAGTAGCCGGTATTCTAATGATGTTTTCAGCTGAGCCTGAACACGTGCATACAAAACTCCTCACCGGAGGTGCCAGTATTCTAGGGGCTTATTTCAGCCGGACCTAACCACATGCATACATGACCACACTGGTGCAAGCATGTAACAGATTTGATACTAGCGCACAGCCGTGCGGTCATGCACACCTTTTATAGTAGCAGCTACTGTTAGAACTCTCCTGTTAGTTTTTTTTATCTTGCTGGTCACATGACCTTTGTGGCCTATTTAATCCGGCTCCACCCTTCTGGCTTTGCTGGACTTCATTGTAACTTATACTCTTAAGCTAGCCAGGTGCTCTGTTACCTAACTCAGACAGATTTGGCTTGGTCTTTTGACCTCTATGTTCTATGTTCTTTGTTTTGCCTTTTGCTGCTACATCTTCTGTTAGGAGGTGTCCATCTTTTCTCCCAGTCCCTAGTCCTTGTAGGGATCCCTCCCTCACATCTGTAGGTCTTCGTTCAGACTAGCTGAGGACTTTAGCGGGTCTGATCGCAGGATCAGGTTCCCCGTTACATCGTAGGGATCCAGTTTAGTTCTATTGTAGGGACAGACCTCCCTTCTTTCCTTAGTGCTTGTAGCAGATCATAACAGTAAGTCCAGCCCAAAAATATCTCTAAGGAAAGATTTCCAGTTTTCATCATGGTGTCGGTTCAGGATTTGGCTCAACGCCTGCAGGGACTCTCTCTGGAGGTGGCTGAGATCCAGCAACACGTGAGTAGTTGTTCTGGAGCACATTTCGTGAAGCCAAAGGTAGTTTGCCTGATTTATTTTTTGGTGAACAACAAGATTTTTTTTCTTTTAAAAATGCTTGCTTGTTGTATTTCCGTTTGAGACCCAGATCCTCTGGTGATGAATCTCAGCGCATAGGGTTCATAATGTCACTTTTGCACAAAGAACCTCAGGACTGGGCCTTTTCTCTGCAACCTAGTGATCCATGCTTTAGATCAGTGGATAGTTTTTTTTCTGTTTGGGGTTATTATATGACGATCCTGATCGTGTTTCATCAGCTGAGACAGAATTGAGACGTTTGAGACAGGGATCGGGTAATGTGGAAAAATACTGTACTCACTTCCGTCGGTGGTCCACTCAGGTGGGGTGGAACGATTCAGCTTTGAAAAGTTTGTTTCTTGCAGGGCTAAGTGAAAGGGTTAAAGATTTGCTGATTGCGTATCCCATACCTGGTAACTTGCAAGAGGCTATGCAATTAGCCATACGGGTGGATAGGAGACTGCGTGCAAGGGTTAATGAGAGTAAATTCTCTGCCATGTCAGCTCCAATTCGTGAGAGTTTCTGTTCTGACATTGGAGAGCCGATGGAGATTGGAGCGATGACATCTCGCTCTCAGGAAAAAGACCGCCGGTTTTCTGAAGGTTTGTGCTTTTATTGCGGCAAATCTGACCATTTCATTAAGAAATGTGTTCTTCGTATGAACAAAGAAAAAAAAAAGGTCAGTTTTGCCCGTATAGCCTGTTTAAATACTAAGGGCGTTTTTCTTTCTGCCACTACTACTGCTGCTCAGGAAGAATTAATGGATTTTCGGATATTTGTCAATTGTGGTTCCACTCTGAATGTGATTGATGGGGAATTCTTGGAAAAACTTAAATTAAAACCTAAACCTTTGTCATCCCCTATTGCTGTGGTTTCGGTTGATGGTTCTCCCTTGAAGAATGTTACTCACAAGATCTGTGAATTTCCTCTCACTATTAATGGTGTTCACCAGGAAATTTGGATTTGGTAGTTTTGAATAATTTGCCTTCTCCAGTGATTTTGGGGTTACCCTGGTTAAAGTTGCACAATACTGTACTGGACTGGTCTACCAATGAAATTAAGTCCTGGAGCCCCAAGTGTTATGACAAATGTTGTAACGGGCGTATTGCTGCTGTGGATAAAGGGGAATTACCTGTACCTATTCAGGATTTTTGGAAAGTTTTTTCTGAGAAGGAATCGCAGATTTTGCCCCCTCGTAGAGACTATGATTGTACTATTGAATTTGTCCCTGGAGTGACTCTTCCTAAAAGTCGTTTATTTAATTTGACTATTCCTGAGAGAAAGGCTTTGGAGGAGTACATACAGACAAGCTTGGCCGCCGGTCACATTAGACCTTCTTAGTCTCCTGTGGCTGTTGAATTTTTTTTTGTTAAAAAAAAAGGACGGCGGTTTATGTCCTTGTTTGGACTTTCGTGAGATTAATAAAATTACTGTACGCAATCCTTACCCACTGCCATTGATTCCTGATTTGTTTAACCAGTTAGTGGGGGCCAAGTGGTTTTCCAAAATTGATCTTTGGGTGGCATACAATTTGTTGCGCATGAAGGAGGGTGACGAATGGAAGACTGCGTTTAACACTCCTGTGGGGCATTTTGAGAATCTGGTTATGCCTTTTGGTCTTACCAACGCTCCTGCATTTTTTCAGAATCTTATTAATGACATCCTTAGACCTTTGATCGGCAAAAGTGTGGTTGTGTATTTGGATGACATTTTGATTTATTCACCCGATCTGGAGTCTCATTGGCGGAGTGTGCGTGAGGTATTACAGTTGTTAATGGACAATTTTCTTTTTGCTAAGCTGGAGAAATGTGAGTTCGCTGTACAGAGAATTAGTTTTTTGGGCTACATTATCTCCAGCGAAGGTTTTGAGATGGACCCGGTGAAAGTTCAAGCTGTGCAGGAATGGCCTAGGCCTATTGGTTTGAAATCATTACAGAGGTTTTTGGGTTTCGCCAATTATTATAGAAAATTCATTAAAAATTTTTCATTTTATTGTCAAACCACTGACCGATCTCACCAGGAAAGGTGCTAATGCTGTTCGGTGGACTACTGAGGTCATTGAAGCTTTTGTGTTTTTAAAGGAGAGGTTCAGCTCTGCTCCCATCCTAATGCAGCCTGATGTGACTAAACCGTTTTTGGTTGAGGTTGATGCTTCTTCTGTGGGGGTCAGCGCGGTGTTGTCTCAGGAAAACACGGATAGAATGCATCCTTGTGCTTTTTTTTCAAAAAAAATTTCTGAGACTGAACTGAATTATGATATAGGTAATCGGGAATTATTGGCCATTAAACTCGCATTTGAACACTGGCGGCATCTCTTGGAAGGTGCTGAATTTCCCGTTCAGGTTTTTACGGATCATAAAAATCTGATCTATCTTGATGCTGCCAAACGCTTGAATGCCCGTCAGGCTAGATGGGCACTGTTTTTCTCGCGGTTTAATTTTTCTGTCACTTGCATCCCAGGTACTAAGAATGTGAAAGCTGATGCTTTGTCTCGCAGTTTTTCTCCCATGATTGGTACTGAGGAGGAGGAGAACATTTTACAAGAAGGGGTTGTGATTGCTGCTTTGGACTCTGTGTTGGAACATGAGATTCTTAAAGCACAGGAGAATGCCCCATCTAACACTCCCCATGGGAGGTTGTTTGTGCCTGGGACCTTTAGGAGAGATTTGTTTGTGGAGTGTCATGAGTCTCGGTTGGCAGGTCATCCTGGAATCTCTGAGACCAAGAGACTTGTGGGTCACAGTTTTTGGTGGCCTGGATGGCAGAAGGAAGTCATTAAGTGGGTGCGTCAGTGTACGGTGTGTGCTAGATCTAAGTCTTCACATACTTCTGCTGCGGGGTTGCTTTGCACTCTGGAGGTCCCTAGTGCACCTTGGACACATTTGGCTATGGACTTTATTACTGACCTTCCCCCCTCTGAGGGTTTCACTGTCATCTGGGTGATCGTGGACCTTTTTAGCAAGATGTGTCACTTGGTTCCTTTTATCAAACTGCCCTGCGCTAAGACTCTCGCTAAGGCCTTTGTCAAGGAAATTGTCAGACTACATGGTGTTCCTACTGACATTGTTTCTGATAGGGGACCTCAGTTCGTGGCTCGTTTTGGGGGCGCCTTTTGTGACAGGTTGGGTGTTCATTTGTCGTTTTCATCCGGATATCATCCTGAGTCTAACGGCCAGACAGAAAGGAAAAACCAGGATGTTGAGCAGTTCTTGCGTTGTTTTGTGGCAGACAATCAAGAGGGGTGGTCTGAGTTTCTGCCACTTGCTGAATTTGCTCTTAACAATCATACATCCTCCGCTGCTGGTTGTTCGCCTTTTTTGTTGTACTGGGAGACATCCGTCGTTTGGTCATTCTCCAAACTGGTATCGGCCGTGCCTGAAGAGGAAAATTTCTCTCGTGATTTGGAGAGAGTTTGGAAGGATGTGCATGGTAATCTTCAGGAGGCTAACAGAAAATCTAAATGGTACTTTGATAGGAAACGGCAAGAGGTTTTGTTTGCTATTGGTGACATGGTTTGGTTATCCTCTAAGAATCTGAGGTTGAGGATTCCTTCTAAAAAATTGGGTCCCAAGTTTGTAGGGCCCTTTAAGGTGCTTCAGGTTGTTAACCAATCGGCTGTTAGGTTGGAGGTTCCTACCTCCTGGAAGATTAATCCGGTATTTCATGTTTCTCTGTTGAAAAGAGCTGATGTGTCGGATGGAGACTCCGCTGCCACTGTTCCCCCTGTGGTGGAGGACGGGGAATATGAAATTTCTTGCATCCTAAATTCTAGACGTTATAGAGGGAGTTTGCGTTATATCGTCGCTTGGAAGGGTTTCGGACCCGAGGATAACTCATGGGTGAGGGCGGATGATGTTTCTGCGTCCAGACTTGTAAGAGCGTTTCACAAGAGGTTTCCGGATAAGCCTGGTCCTAGGGGATCCGGAGGATCCTCTTAGAAGGGGGGGTACTGTTAGAACTCTTCTGTTAGTTTTTTTTTATCTTGCTGGTCACATGACCTTTGTGGCCTATTTAATCCGGCTCCATCCTTCTGGCTTTGCTGGACTTCATTGTAACTTATACTCTTAAGCTAGCCAGGTGCTCTGTTACCTAACTCAGACAGTTTTGGCTTGGTCTTTTGACCTCTATGTTCTATGTTCTTTGTTTTGCCTTTTGCTGCTACAACTAGCAGATCATAACAGCTACAGGACCTTCCAGAAAAGAAGCAATGGGATATCTGCTCCAGAACTAAAGCAGCTTCAGGACCTTCCTGGAGGACCAATGGGAGTCACTGCAGTACTCGACCATGTGACCCCTGATCTCCTATGAGAGATCTTACCCTGAGCATGCTCTGAAGGGAACAAACAGGACTTAGTCCCAACTACGTCTGCTTGCCGCTGACCTGCACTGGTTACAATGGCAGGACCTGGGGAGGCAGCAGTCATCCTCTGCACAGCATTAGACTGGGCGAGACGCTAGGACCGACGTCTCTGCTGAACAGGCTCCACTGCGGCCGGAGACGGATGGGGGACCGCAGCGGGGATGACTCGAGATTCCCCTTGTGCAGCAGTGGGAATTCGATCCCTAATATAATATACCCATCTCCTAGAGCCCCCCCTTCTTTGGGCCTCGCTACGTTCAAAGGCACCGATGAGCTGCGGAGCGTGAATAGGCTCGGCAGGCTCCCAGGACCTATCCTCAGGCCCATAACCCCTCCAATCCACCAAATAAATTTTTTTGCCCCATACCACATCGCACCCTACAATGGTGTTCACCTCATGATCATCAGTAGATGAACCCGATGTCCCGGCAGATGACTCCGAAAACTGGGACATGACCACGGGTTTCAGGAGGGACACATGAAAGGTGTCGGAGATACCTAAGCGAGGCGGAAGGGCTAAGCGATAAACCACAGGGTTGACCTGCTCAGGACCTTGAAGGGACCCAAAAGTGGGGTGCCAACTTAGTGGACTCCACTAGCAGCCTGATGTTCCGGGCTGAGAGTCACACTATGTCGCCAGGAGCAAATGTCGGAGCGGGGCGCCGATGTTCACCGGCGGAAGACCTCATCCTCTCCTTGGACGCCTGAATGGCATCCTGAGTGCGGTCCCAAATGTCCCGTGCCTCCACGGCCCAGTCTGCCACCCTGGAGTCGGCGGAAGACACGGGCATGGGCACCGGTACCCGCTGATGCTGACCGTAGTTTAAGAGGAATGGGGTCTGTCCGGTTGAGTCAGCCACAGCATTATTTAGAGCGAACTCATCCCACGGTAGCAAGGATGCCCAGTCATCCTGCCTGGCTGAGACAAAATGTCGCAAGTATGTGAGCAAGGTCTTGTTGGCCCTCTCTACCAACCCATTCGTCTCGGGATGATATGCCGAGGAGAGATTTAGCTCAATGCTGAGTAAACGACACAGCTCTCTCCAGAACCGAGACGCAAATTGGGGACCTCGATCACTGACAATTTTGTCTGGCATTCCATGTAGACGGAAAATGTGCCTGATAAATAATGCTGCCAAGGCCCGTGCTGAAGATAACCGTGGTAACGGCACCAAGTGCACCATTTTGGAGAAGTGGTCGGTTATTACCCAGATGATGGTGCAGCCCTGAGACTTGGGTAAGCCCACCACAAAATCCATCCCGACCATCTCCCAGGGCCTGTCTGCCACCGGTAAAGGGAAAAGTAGCCCAGCTGGCCGTTGTCGAGGGGACTTATTCTTGGCGCAGGAGACCCATGCCTGAACGTATTCCCTGATGTCACGGACCATATGTGGCCACCACTATGTCCTCACCAGCAACTCAGATGTCTTCTTTGACCCAAAATGTCCACCCACACTGGACGAATGTGCCCAAGAGAGTACCTCCGGTCGCAAATTGGTGGGCACAAAAGTCTTGCCCGGAGGCACAGACTCAAGCTAAACCGGAGCCACAGTTCTTAGGCTCTCTGTGGGGACAATCAGCCGAGGCTCCTCCTCCACCTCCTCAGAGGACACCACGGAGCAAGAGAGAGCATCAGCCCGAATGTTCTTCTCACCGGTGAGGAAATGGAGGGTGACATGGAACCAGGAGAAGAACAGGGACCATCTGGCCTGATGAGAATTTAGCCGCTGGGCTGTCTGTAGGTACACCAAATTTTTGTGGTCAGTAAAGACTTGGAGGGGAAAGCGACCCCCCTCCAAAAGATGTCTCCACTCAGAGAAGGCCAACTTCATGGCTAGCAACTCCCTGTCCCCGATGGAATAATTCCTCTTCGCTGGTGTGAAGGTCTTAGAAAAGAAGAAGCAGGGATGCTTCCGACCTTGAGCATCCTTTTGGAAGAGGACTGCTCCAGCACCAACAGATGAGGCATCCACCTCCAATATAAACGGTTTATCAACATCGGGGCGATGTATGATGGGAGCACTACCAAAATGAGACTTAATAGAAGAGAAAGCCTTGGAGACCTCCTCAGACCACAATTTGGGATTTGCTCACTTCTTGTTGAGGGTTACCAAGTGAACTACCAAAGCTGAGAAATGGGAATGAACTGGCGATAGTAATTAACAAACCCCATAAAGCGCTGCACCGCTTTAAGAGAATGGGGTTCTTGCCAGTCCATCACAGCCTTTGGCAGGATCCATAGCCAATCCCTGGGCGGAGATGATATAGCCCAGGAAAGGTAAAGACTCCTGCTCAAACACACAATTCTCCAACTTTGCATAAAGGGAATTTGCCCATAAGAGGTCGAAGACTCTGCAGACATCTTTCCGGAGGGAGTCAATATCAGGAGAGAAGATGAGAATATCATCCAGATAGACTACGACTGAGGTGGAGAGCATATCCCGGAAGATGTCATTGAAAAGTCTTGCAAAACGGCTGGGCATTACAGAGCCCAAAGGTCATCACCAGATATTCATAATGCCCATCCCTGGTATTAAAAGCCATCTTCCATTCATCCCCCTCACGGATGCAAATCAGTTTATAAGCACCCCACAGATCCAGTTTAGTAAATACCCTTGCTCTCAGGAGCCTATCAAAGAGCTCAGAAGTCAGGGGCAACGGGTACTTATTCTTAACGGTGATGGCATTAAGACCCCTGTAGTCAATGCACGGACATAATTCTCAGTTCTTCTTCTGCACGAAGAAGAACCCCGCCCTTGCTGGTGACACCGACTTCCTAATGAACCCTCTTGCCAGATTCTCCTGAATATACTGGGACATGACCTCGGTCTCAGGAATAGAGAGGGGATAAACCCTTCCCCGTGGAGGTTCTGCTCCAGGCAAGAGGTCAGTAGGGCAGTCATATGTGCGATGAGGCTGAAGCGTCTCCCAAGCCATCTTGGAGAAAACATCTACGTACGACCTATAACACTCGGGAAGAGGAGTAAAGGTCTACTGGTATCTCTGTGGTGGTGACCTGAATAATGCACTCCCTGTCACATTTGCCTCTACACGAATCACCCCAACCCAGTATCCTCCCAGAGGACCACTCAATATGGGGAGAGTGGAGACGGAGCCAAGGTATTCCCAGCAAAACCTTGTCTATACCCTTAGGAAGGATAAAAAATGACATATTCTCCTGATGGGAAGGAGACATAGACAGGGTGAGAGGGACAGTCTGATAGGTGATTTGTGCGGGCAGTGTCGATCCATTCAGCACCCGTACCGTCACTGGCTCGGCGAGCAACACCTGAGGCATGGTGTGGCGAGATTCAAAGGTGGAGGACATAAAATTCCCCTCTGCCCCAGAGTCCACACAAAGCTTGATGGGAAGAGTGGATGAACCTAGGGTAATTATCCCTTTAAAGAGCACTCTCGAGGCAAAAGCCGCTGCGTTTAGTGACCCTGCTCCCATGGTCACTTGATGACACCATTTACCCAACCACTAAGGACATTGGTTGGCATAATGCCCCTGCTGCTGGCACACATTTAAGACTACGGATGCTCGAGCGGTCCAAGACTTAGGTCCCGCTCGAGAAACCTCCATGGCCTCTTGGGGTTCGGACGCCTGAACGGGGCTTTCAAGAGGTTTGGCCAAGGTGGGAGCAAGCCGAAACCTCTGCCTACACTGGATCCACTCCAACCTCCGCTCGTGAAAACGGAGGTCGATGCGGGTAGATATGGAGATAAGTTTCTCCAGTGTGGCGGTAATCTCCCTGGTGGCCAAAGCGTCCTTAACATGGTCCGCCAGTCTTCTCCAGTAGACCGGAATGAGGACTTTATCTGGCCATTCTAGCTTAGAGGACAGAGTCCGAAATTGGACGGAAAACTGACTGACCAAAGTCGAACCCTGTGACATTGCCAGCAGTTGGAGTGCCGTATTGTGGGTGACCTGAGGTCCTAAAAAGACCTTTATAAGAGCCTCCAAGAAACGCGGAGCACTCCGCACCACACGATCGTCGCGCTCCCACAGCGGCGTTGCCCACTCCAATGCTCTGCCTGACAGGAGAGATAATACAAAACCCACTTGTGCCCGATCCGTGGGGAAACGTGCAGCCAGAAGCTCGAGCTGTAGAGAGCACTGACTCACGAACCCCCGACATTGCTTGCTGTCACCAGCAAACTTGTCAAGAAGCGGGAGGTGGGATAATGTAGGGGCAGAGGTGGCAGAGGACAAACTGGCTGCAGCCACTCTAGCAACCTGAACATCGACTGCAGTAACATCCACAGCTGAGGTTGTGCGTTCAAGAGCCGCCAACCTACCCTCCAGCTGCTGAATGTACTGCTGTAGATGCTGGTCATCCGCCATTTTACTAGCCAGACCCTGGCACTAGTATTATGTTAAGGGCCTGCGGAACGCACCTAATAGATATTAAGGAGAGGTACGTTCGCAGCCCGGGATCCACCGTGCAGAGCCTGCAGCTAGTAAGATGGCGCAAATAGGCAGTTTGAGCGAACTCTGTTATCCCGCAGTGTCGCAGATGTAAACGCCATAGCACTATATGGCGGTATGGGCAAACTCTGTTATTCCACAGAGTCGCTAACTAAAATGCTGTAGCGCTATATGGCGATATAAGCGGACTCTGTTAATTCACAGAGCCGCTGTGACAAAAGACTGTGTCCTGTCAGACTCACAGGGGACACAGATGACTGCTAAGCGGATTGCAGTCTGTGTTCATGCAATCAGAACACAAGCAATAATCTTACTCACCGGAGTAGCCGGTATTCTAATGGCATTTTCAGCCGAGCCCTGAACACATGCATACAAAACTGGAGGTGCCGGTATTCTAAGGGCTTATTTCAGCCGGACCTAACCACATGCATACAAGACCACACTGGCGCAGGCACGTAACAGATTTGATACTAGCGCACGGCCGTGCGGTCATGCACACTTTTTATAGTAGCAGCTACAGGACCTTCCAGAAAAGGACCAATGGGAAAGCTGCTCCAGAACTACAGCAGCTTCAGGACCTTCCTGGAGGACCAATGGAAGTCGCTGTAGTACCTGACCATGTGACCCCTGATCTCCTATGAGAGATCTTACCCTGAGCATGCTCTGAAGGGAACACACAGGACTTAGTCCCAACTATGTCTGCTTGCCGCTGACCTGCACTGGTTACAATGGCAGGACATGGGGAGGCAGCAGTCATCCTCTGCACAGTATTAGACTGGGCGAGACGCTGGGACCGACGTCTCTGCTGAGCAGGCTCCACTGCGGTCGGAGACGGATGGGGGACAGCAGCGGGGATGGCTCGAGATTCCCCTTGTGCAGCAGTGGGAACTCGATCCCTAACACCCTAATTCCAACTCCAACCCTAATTCTAACCCTAACCCTATTCCCAACCCTAACCCTAATTCTAACCCTAATTGCAACACTAACCCTAGTTCCAACCCTAACCCTAGTTCTAACCCTAATGCTAACCCTAATGGAAAAAAAAAATATTTTCTTTATTTTATTACTTAACCCTACCTATGGGGGTGATAAAGGGGGGTTTATTTACTTTTTTTCTTTTGATCACTGTGAGTGTTTATCACAGTGATCAAAATAAATGAATGGAATCTAGGAAATGGGAAAGGCGTGTGGCAAGGGACGGGGAAGTGGACGTGATGGTGATGATGCATGCATAGGCAGAGGCCGTGGGCAAGCTGCACTTGTGCCACAACAAACACTCACATCTTCTCGCAACAGATTCCTGTCAGAATTCATAGGGGATGGAAGAACAGCACTGTAGACACCAGAGCAGCGTGAAAAGGTAGTTGTTTGGATGGTGGATAATGCTTCCAGTCACTTTGCCACCACCACCAGCACCCTGTCATCCACATGGTCAAGTCTGAGTAGCCGTGAGTCTGGACGGCATATTCCTCACCCTGATCCTCCTTCCACCTCACATGTCGAGTGCCCGCAGACAACTGATCCCACATTTGAAAACTCCGATGAGCTGCTCAGTTGTCCATTTATAGATTCGGGCCTCTCGCCCAGTCCACTTGAGCGGGATAAACTTAGATCACATGTAGCGATGCCCAAATATTTGAGCAGCCACGATCACACGAAGGCGATGGTGGGAAAGTGTCACAAGAGGTGGACGATGATGGGACACAATTGCCAGAAAGTCAGGAGGAGGACTAGGGTGCAGAAGTGGAAGAGGAGATGGTGGATGATATAGTTAATGACCCGACCTGACAGGAAGACATTCAGAGCGAGAACAGCACCACACAGGGGAAGGGAGGCGTAACACCACAACAGGCAGGAAGAAGCACTATGGTGGCCATAGACAGAAGGCGGACAACCGTTTCTCATAACATTAACATGACGGAAGTTATCATTACATCTGTGTTAGAGGTCGAGTTCCCGCTTCTGCACAAGGGGAGTCTCGAGCCATACCTGCTGCGGTCTCCCATCCGTCTCCGGCCACAGTGGACTCTGCTCAGCATAGGCGTCGGTCCCAGCGTCTCGCCCAGTCTAACATTGTGCAGAGGATTACTGCTGCCTCTCCAGGCTCTACTATTGTAGCCAGTACTGGTTAGCGCGAGCAGACGTCTTTAGGACAAAATCCTTGCTTTCCCCTTCTGAGCATGCCCAGGGTGGGATCTCTCATTGGAGATCAGGGGTCACATGCTCAGGTGCTGCAGCAGCTCCTATTGGTCCGCCAGGAAGGTCCTGAAACTTCCTGTGTTCTGGAACAGTTTCCTATTGGTCCTTATCTGGCAGGCCCTGTAGTTGCTACTATAAAAGGGTGGCATGGTCGTGCAGCCATGCTCTTGTATCAACTACATTATGTGCTTTGCGCCAGTGTGATCTTGCACGCATGTGTTAGGGCTCGGCTGAAATAAGCCCCTAGAATATCGGCTTCTCCGGTGAGGAGATTGTCTGATTGCGTTGCTGATTTCATTACTGCGGACTGCTGTCTGTGCATGCTTGTGGAGTTAACAGGACACAGTCCATATCTCTGCGTCGCTTCCTTAGCGACACTGTGGTGTAACAGTGCTCGCTTATACTGCCATATAGTGCCACAGTGTCTAGAGTTGCGACTCTGTGAAGTAACAGAGTTTGACATACCACCATCTTACTAGCAGCAGGCTCTGCCTGCACGGTGGACCCCGGGTGGCGAACGCACTTATTATTTATATTTATTTTGTGCGTTCCGCCAGCCCTAACATAATATAGCGCCAGGGTCTGGCTGGTAAAATGGCGACGACCAGCGTCTGCACCGGTATGTCCAGCAGCTGGAGGGTAGGTTGGCGACTCTAGAGCGCACAACCTCAGCTGTGGATGTTACCGCAGTCGCTGTTCAAGCTTCTAGTGTGGCTGCAGCCAGTTTGTCCTCTGCCACTCCTGCTCCGACTTTTTCCCGCCTCCCACTTCCAGACAAGTTTACTGGTGACAGTAAACAATGTCGGGGTTTCGTCAGTCAGTGCTCCATACATTTAGAGCTTCTGGCTGCACGTTTTCCCACGGAGCGGGCGAAAGTGGGTTTTATCATATCCCTTTTGTTGGGCAGGGCGTTGGAGTGGGCAACGCCATTGTGGGAGTGCGATGATCGTGTGGTGCAGAGTGCTCCTCTCTTCTTGGACACTCTGAAACAGGTCTTTTTAGGACCTCGCGTCACCCACGATACGGCTCTCCAACTATTGGCAATTATCCAGGGTTCATCCATGGTCAGCCAGTTCGCCGTCCAATTTCGGACTCTGGCCTCTGAGCTGGAGTGGCCAGATAAAGTCCTTATACCAGTGTACTGGAGGGGATTGGCAGACCATGTGAAGGACGCCTTGTCCACCAGGGAGATTCCTGCCACACTGGAGGAGCTCATTACCATATCTACCCGCATCGACCTCCGTTTCAACGAGTGGAGGTTGGAGCGGGCCCAGTGTAGGCAGAGGTTCCGGCTGGCGCCCACCTTCGCCAGACCTCTTAAATCTTCCATTCAGGCGCCCGATTCCCCTGAGGCCATGGAAATTTCTCGAGCGAGATCTAAGTCTCGGGCCGCTCGAGTACCTGTGGTTTGTAACAATTGCCAACAGCTAGGACATTATGTCAATAGATTTCCCCAGCGATCAGGAACACGATTGCGTCTAGTAACCATGGGAGGAGGTTCTCTAGATTCAGCAGCATTTGCTTCCCAGCTGTCATTAAAAGGGACAATCTCTTTTGGTTCATCCACTCTAACAGTTGAGCTTTGTGTGGATTCTGGAGCAGAGGGGAATTTTATGTCCTCTGCCTTCGCTATCCACCACACAATACCTCAGGTGATGCTCGCCAAACCGGTTACTGTTCTGAGTGGTGAATGGATCAATACTGCCCTCACAGATCACACATCAGACAATCCCTCTCACATTGTCTATGTCTCCTTCCCATCAGGAGGTTATCTCTTTCCTGGTCCTTCCCGAGGGTATAGATGAGGCTCTGCTGGGAGTACCCTGGCTTCATCTTCACTCCCCACATATTGAGTGGTCCTCTGGGATGATACGGGGTTGGAGTGAATCTTGTAGAGGTAGATGTGTGAGGGAGAGTGTTCAGGTTACTACTACAGAGATACCCGCAGATCTCACTTCCCTTCCCAAGTGTTATTGGTCCTGTGTAGACGTGTTCTCCAAAAAGGCTGCAGAGACTCTTCCACCTCACTGCCCCTATGACTGTCCTATTGACCTCTTGCCTGGAGCAGAACCGCCTCGGGTAGGGTTTATCCTCTCTCTCTCCCTGAGACGGAGGCTATGTCCCAATACATCCAGGAGAATCTGGCAAGAGGGTTCATTAGGAAGTCAGTGTCACCTGCTGGGGCAGAGTTCTTTTTCGTGCAGAAGAAGAACGGAGAATTACGTCCCTGCATAGATTACAGGGGTCTTAACGCCATCACCGTTAAGAATAAATACCCGTTGCCCCTGATATCTGAGCTTTTTGATAGTCTCCGGGGAGCAAGGGTATTTACCAAATTAGACCTGCAGGGTGCTTATAACCTGATTCGCATCCGTGAGGGGGACGAATGGAATACAGCTTTTAATACCAGGGATGGGCACTATGAATATCTGGTGATGCCCTTCGGGCTCTGTAATGCCCCAGCCGTTTTGCAAGACTTTGTTAATGATATTTTCCAGGACATGCTTTCCACGTAGTCTATCTTGATGATATTCTCATCTTCTCTCCAGATATTGACTCCCACCGGGGAGATGTCTGCAGAGTCTTCGACCTCCTGCGGGCAAATTCCCTTTACGGAAAGTTGGAGAAATGTGTGTTTGAGCAGAAGTTTTTACCATTCCTGGGCTATATCATCTCCTCCCAGGGATTGGCTATGGATCCTGCCAAACTACAGGCTGTAATGGACTGGCAAGAACCCCTTTCCCTTAAAGCGGTGCAGCGCTTTATGGGTTCATTAATTATTATCGCCAGTTCATTCCCCATTTCTCAACTTTGGTAGCTCCCTTGATAGCCCTGACCAAGAAGGGAGCAAATCCCAAATTGTGGTCTGAGGAAATCTCCAAGGCTTTCATCTCAATTAAGTCTCAGTTTGCTAGCGCTCCCATTCTACGCCGCCCTGATGTCGATAAGCCATTCATTTTTGAGGTGGAAGCCTCATCCATTGGTGCTGGAGCAGTCCTCTTTCAAAAGGATGCTCAAGGTCGGAAGCATCCTTGCTTCTTCTTCTCCAAGACCTTCACACCAGTGGAGAGGAATTATTCCATCGGGAACAGAGAGTTGCTAGCAATGAAGTTGGCTTTCTCTGAGTGGAGACATCTGTTGGAGGGGCTCGCTTCCCCTTCCAAGTCTTCACCGACCACAAGAATTTGGTTTATCTTCAGACAGCCCAACGGCTTAATTCTCGCTAGGCCAAATGGTCCTTGTTCTTCTCCCGGTTTCATTTCACACTCCATTTTCTCTCGGGAGAGAATATTCGTGCCGACGTTCTCTCTCGCTCTGTGGTGTCCTCTGAGGAGGAGGAGGAGCCTCAGCTTATTGTCCCCACAGAGAGCCTGAGAACAGTGGCCCCGGTTTCGCTAGAGTCTGTGCCCCCGGGCAAGACTTTTGTGCCTACTAATTTGCGACCGGAGGTACTCTCTTGGGCACATTCGTCCAGTGTGGGTGGACACTTTGGGGCAAAGAGGACATCAGAATTGCTGGCGAGGACATACTGGTGGCCGCATATGGTCCGTGACGTTGGGGACTATGTTCGGGCGTGTTTCATCTGCATCAAGAATAAGTCTCCACGACAACAGCCAGCTGGGTTACTTTACCCTTTGCCGGTGGCAGACAGGCCCTGGGAGATGGTTGGGATGGACTTTGTGGTGGGCTTGCCCAAGTCTCGGGGTTGCATCATCATTTGGGTAATCACCGACCATTTTTCCAAAATGGTGCATCTGGTGCTACTACCACGGTTACCTTCTGCACGGGCTCTGGCAGCGTTGTTCATGAGGCACATCTTCCGTTTACACGGCATGCCAGACAAAATTGTCAGTTACCGAGGTCCCCAGTTTGCGTCTAGGTTCTGGAGAGAGCTTTGTCGTCTACTCAGTATTGAGTTAAATCTCTCTTCAGCATAACATCCTAAGACGAACGGGTTGGTAGAGAGGGCCAACCAGACCTTGGTCACCTATCTACGACATTTTGTCTCAGCCAGGCAGGATGACTGGGCATCCTTGCTACCGTGGGCTGAGTTTGCACTAAACAATGCTGTGGCTGACTCCACCGGACAGACTCCATTCCTCCTAAACTACGGTCAGCATCCATGGGTTCCGGTGCCCATGCCCGTGTCTTCCGCCGACTCTAGGGTGTCAGACTGGGCTGTGGAGGCACGGGACATTTGGGACCGTACCCAGGATGCCATTCAGGCGTCCAAGGAGAGGATGAGGTCTTCCGCCGACGCACATCGGCGCCCCGCTCTGACATTTGCTCCTGGGGACTTGGTGTGGCTCTCCGCCCCTAACATTAGGCTGCGAGCTGAGTCCACTAAGTTGGCACCCCGCTACCTGGGTCCTTTCAAAGTCCTCGAACAAGTTAATCCTGTGGTATACCGTTTGACTCTTCCACCATGCCTGGGTATCTCCGACACCTTTCACGTATCCCTCCTGAAACCCGAGCTCATGTCCCGGTTTTCCGAGTCATCTGCCGGGACATCGGGTTCATCTATGGACGACCATGAGGTGAACGCCATCATAGGGTGTAAGGTGGTAAGGGGCAAAAGATTTTATTTGGTGGGTTATGGGAATGTTCATGCTCAGCAGCTCATCGCTGCCTTTGAGCGCAGCGAGGCCCAAAGAAGGGGGCCTTAGGAGAGGGGGTAATATTAGAGGTCAGTTCCCGCTTCTGCATAAGGGGAATCTCGAGTCATCCCTGCTGCGGTCTCCCATCCGTCTCCAGCCGCAATGGACTCTGCTCAGCATAGGCGTCGGTCCCAGCGTCTCGCCCAGTCTAACATTGTGCAGAGGATTAC
>JARQOD010000007.1:12505856-12656416 GCA_033576555.1 Oophaga sylvatica
TCTACAATGATTTTTCACTTACTACCTAAAAATAAAGAAAAAAACCGGATTGAGAAGGTTTTCAGAATTCGCAGGCCGCTCTCTCTCCCTATGAACATTGCTCGAGATGTTATTGTGTCTTTTTATCCTGCTGGGATAAAGAACAATCTCCTTATGCTGACAAGAGACTCAAAACGTCTTCCATCTCCGTACAACAATTTATCTTTTTTCAAGGACTTGTCTAGAGATACCCTACAAAAACGGAAATCATTCTCTCAAACCACACGGGAACTCTTACACGCTGGGATATCTTACCAATGGACTATGACTTCCAATCTACAAGTGAAATTTGCATCAAAATTGTTCACTCTTTCGTCTCCGGAGGAAGAAATTGACTTTCTGAAAAGAACAGGAATAACGGCCTCTCCTGGACTCACCTCTCTGTTTTCATCAAACATGTATCCCACTTGAAAGGATCTTTATTCCACTTGCTATACTACTAAAAGAACCGGATTTTCCCTCCAACTAGTCTTAGGATCACCTTAAGGTGTTTCCAGATGCAACAGGCTCTCATGTTTCTTCATACATTACTCGATATATGTATATTACTCATATATTTCATAATACTCTGTACTTTATGTATATTTTGCATCTCATAATCTTTGTATGATTATTAATACCTGTTTTGATTTTAGGTGCTGAAATATTAAGCTACGCTTAAATATGTGTATTTCTAAACTATATGTTTGCCTGTCTATCCCTATTTTTCCTCCTTATCCCTTTTTCCCCTCTTTCCTCCTTCCTGATTCCCCATGTTTCCCCTTCCCTTCCCTTTCCCACCCTTTGAAAAATTTTGAAAGTTCATTAAAAATTATTGGAAAACAAAGGCTTTTTTAGGTGCATTAGAATTTGGTGCAGGGCGGTTCTTGCATTCAAAACAAAAACTAACTGTATGGCAGTGTGTTGTGAACACCTTTAATCTGGCTCCTGAGGTTGGGCTACCTCTGGTGGTTGCTTCTGGTAATGGAGCTGCTCTGGCTAACAGAAGTCAATCACCTGACGGTGATGATTGGAAATTAGGTGTAACTGACTGGGTAGATATAAGTGAGCAGCCTTCCCATAATGCTTGCCGGTGATTTGTTTCTTCCTAGCCTTTTGGAAGTCTGCTTGCACCTGCTGTGTCCTGCATCTTTCAGATAAGTTATTTTTCTGTTAAATCTGTGGCTTTTGTTTACATTTTGCTTTTCTCAGTTTTCTGCCTTGCTGGAGTTAGTTCAGCCTAGAATCCCTCTTCCTGATTTATTTTCTGGGGATCGGTCTAAATTTTTGAACTTTAAGAATAATTGTAAATTGTTTTTCGCCTTGAAACCTAATTCCTCGGGGAACTTGGCGCAGCAGGTGAAAATTGTCATCTCCCTGTTGCGTGGCGACCCTCAGGACTGGGCATTTTCCCTGACACCTGGGGATCCTGTTTTGGCTAATGTGGATGCGTTTTTTCAGGCTCTAGGGTTGTTGTATGTTGAACCTAATGTTATTGATTAAGCTGAGAGAGCCTTATTGGCATTGAACCAAGGTCAGGAAGCTGCAGTTATATTGTCAGAAGTTCCGAAAGTGGGCAGTCCTTACTAAATGGAACGATGAGGCCCTAATGGCTCTTTTTGGTCTGGCAGAAATGGTAAAAAATGTAATGGTGGGATTTTCCGTCCCCTCTGGTCTCAATGACTCTATGTCATTATGTCATTAGCCATTCAAATTGACAGACGTTTACGTGAACGTAAAACTATGCGAGAGCCGTTGTTGCCTTTCAAACCAACCTCTGAGCCCATGCAGTGTGATAGGGTTATTTCTAGGGTTATTTCTAGGGCTCAAGGTCAAGAATTTAGTAGGCGTAATAAGTTGTGCTTCTTTTGTGGGGACGCCTCTCACACTATTTCTGTCTGCCCTAAGCGGGAAAAACGTTTTGCTTTCTCATTTGTTTTGGGCAATGTACAGTCTAAATTCCTTTTGACGGTTACCTTGATCTGCTCCTTATCTTCATTTTCTGATAAGGCTTTTGTTGATTTAGGAGCAGCTCTGAACCTAATGGATTTTGATTTTGCTAAACGTTGTGGTTTTCCCATGGTACCCCTTCAAACTCCGATTCCTTTGAGGGGTATTGATGCTACCCCTTTGGTGGAGAATAAACCCGAGTTTTGGACCCAGGTTATAATGCGGGTAGCCCCAGACCACCAAAAGAATTGTAAATTTTTGGTGTTGCAT
The DNA here is from genome assembly GCA_033576555.1 of Oophaga sylvatica. Taxonomy (NCBI): domain Eukaryota; kingdom Metazoa; phylum Chordata; class Amphibia; order Anura; family Dendrobatidae; genus Oophaga; species Oophaga sylvatica. Next base: position 12,508,095 of record JARQOD010000007.1, read on the forward strand.
AATTTACATGACATTATTGTACTGGGTTTTCCTTGGTTGCAGACCTATAATCCTGTTTTGGATTGGAAGTCTGTGTCTGTGGTTAGTTGGTGTTGTCAATGTGTTCGTAGTGACACTCCTGTTTTCTCTACCTCTCCCCAGTCTCAGGATGTCCCTGACTATTTGTATTTGGCTGATTTTTCTGATGTGTTTAGTGAGAGTAAGTCTGCGTCCTTGCCTCATCACAGGAGTTATGATTGCGCGATTGAGTGAGTGCCCAGTTGTAAATTTTCCAATGGTCGGCTCTTCAATTTATCTGTACCTGAACATGATGCTATGCGATCTTATATCAAGGAGTCATTGGAGAAGGGTCATATTAGACCATCCTCTTCACCTTTAGTTGCGGCTTTTTCTTTGTGGCCAAGAAGGATGGCTCATTGAGGCCATGTATTGACTATCGTCTCCTTAATAAAATCACTGTTAAATATCAGTATCCGTTACCCCTGATTTCCGATTTATTCTCCAGAGTGAAAGATGCTAGTTGGTTTACCAAGCTTGACCTTAGGGGGGCGTATAATCTTATTCGCATTAAGCATGGTGATGATTGGAAGACGGCGTTCAATACTCCTGAGGGGCATTTTGAGTACCCCTTCCGTCTTCCAATCTTTCATGAACAATATTTTCCTGGATTTTGTAGACAAGTTTTTGATTGTTTATTTGGACGATATTTTGATTTTTTTCCATTGACTGGGATTCTCATGTGGAACATGTTCGGATTGTATTCCGGATTTTGAGAGAATATGCTTTGTATGTTAAGGGATCAAAATATCTCTTTGAAGTACAAAAAATTTCATTTTTGGGATTCATTTTGTCTCCGTCCGCTATTGAAATGGACCCTTTCAAGGTTCAGGCCATTTATGATTGGGTTCAGCCACTTCCTTGAAGGCTCTTCAGAAATTTTCGGTTTTTGCTAATTTTTACCGTAAATTTATAAGTAATTTTTCTGGTATTGTGAAACCACTGACGGATTTGACTAAAAAGGGCGCTGATGTGGTGAATTGGTCTCCAGAGGCAGTTTCGGCATTTCAGGAGCTTAAGCAGAGATTCACTACTGCTCCTGTTCTACGGCAACCTGATGTTTCTCTCCCATTTCAGGTGAAGATAGATGCTTCTGAAATTGGTGCAGGAGCCGTTTTGTCCCAATGGATCCTGTAACCTTTAAGATTAACCCTTGTGCCTTGTTCTCTCGAAAATTTTTCCCATCTGAACGTAATTATGATGTGGGGAATCGGGAATTATTGGCTATGAAGTGGGCGTTTGAAGAGTGGAGACATTGGTTGGAGAGAGCCAGACATCAAATTGTGGTCCTTACTGACCACAAGAACTTGATCTATCTCGAATCAGCCAAGCGATTAAATCCTAGACAAGCTAGGTGGGCATCGATTTCATACGTTTTAATTTTGTGGTCTCCTTTCTTCCGGCACTAAGAATGTTAAGGCGGATGCCTTATCTAGGAGTTTCTTTGCGGATTCTCCTGATGTGACTGAGCCTACTACCATTCTAAATGAGGGGGTGGTTTTTTCCGCTATCTCACACCGATTTGAGACTTGCCCTGGAGGCATTTCAGGGGGATAAACCTGAAAGGTGCCCTATGGGGAAATTGTATGTCCCCGACCAATGGAGGAGGAGAGTAATGTCTGAAATTCATTGCTCCGCATTGGCTGGTCATCCCGGTTTTCTGGTACCAGAGATTTGGTGAGTCGGTCTTTTTGGTGGCCTGCTTTATCTCGTGATGTCAGGAATTTTGTGCAGTCCTGTGGGACTTGTTCTCGGTCCAAACCTTGTTCTCGCTCTTGTGGATTGTTAGTGCCACTGCCTGTGTCCAGGAGACCATTGACCCATATCTCAATGGATTTTATTTCCGACCTTCCTGTCTCTCAGAGAATGACTGTTATCTGGGTGATCTGTGATAGATTTTCCAAGATGGTCCATCTTGTACCACTGCCGAAGTTGCCATTCTCTTCCAAGTTGGTGCCCCTATTTCTTCAGCAGGTGGTTCGTTTGCACGGCATTCCAGAGAACATTGTGTCTGACAGAGGATTTCAGTTTGTTTCCAGATTTTGGAGAGCCTTTTATTCTAAACTGGGAATTCAGTTGTCTTTCTTCTCTGCATTTCACCCTCAGCCCAATGGACAGACTGAGAGAGCAAGCCAGACTTTGGAAACTTATTTGAGATGTTTTGTGTCTGCTGATCAAGATGACTGGGTCTCTTTTTTGCCCTTGGCTGAATTTGCTCTAAATAATAGGGCTAGTTCTGCCACTTTGATGTCCCCTTTTTTCTGCAACTTCGGGTTTCATCCTCGGTTTTCTTCAGGACAGGTGGAGGCTTCTGCCTGTACAGGTGCTGATTCTATGGTAGAGAGGATGCAGCAGATTTGAAATCAAGTAGTGGATAAGTTGTCTCACTCTCAGGAGAGGGCCTAACGGTTTGCCAACCGGCATAGGACTGATGGTCCCCGGTTTAAAGTAGGTGACATGGTTTAGTTGTCCTCAAGAAATATTCCTATGAAGGTTGCATCTCCAAAATTTAAGCCAAGGTTCATTGGACCTTATAAGATTTTGGGAAATCCTTAATCCCGTTTCTATCCATTTGGCTCTTCCAGGAACATTCAAGATTCACAACGTTTTTCATAAATCTTTATTGAAAAGGTTTGTTGAGCCAGTAGTTCCTATGGTTGCGCCCCCTGATCCTGTATTGGTTAAGGGCAATCTGGAGTATGAAGTAGAGAAGGTACTGGATTATCGTCTGGTTAGACGGAGACTCCAGTACTTGGTCATGTGGAAAGGTTATGGTCAGGAGGATAATTCTTGGTGTTTGCTTCTGACATTCATGCCGAGAGATTGGTTCACGCCATTCACTGGGCCCATCCTGATTGGCCTGGTGGCTTGTCTGAGGGTTCGGTGACCCCTCCTCAAGGTGGGGTACTGTTGTGAACACCTTTAATCTGGCTCCTGAGGTTGGGCTCCCTCTGGTGGTTGCTTTTGGTAATGGAGCTGCTCTGGCTAACAGAAGTCAATCAGCTGACGGTGATGATTGGAAATCAGGTGTTACTGACTGGGAAGATATAAGTGAGCAGCCTTCCCATAATGCTTGCCGGTGATTTGTTTCTTCCTAGCCTTTTGGAAGTCTGCTTGCGCCTGCTGTGTCCTGCATCTTTCAGATAAGTTATTTTTCTGTTAAATCTGTGGCTTTTGTTTACATTTTGCTTTTCTCAGTTTTCTGCATTGCTGGAGTTAGTTCAGCCGGGTTTCCCTGCGGGGACCCGTGCTGGACTCTGTGTTCATTTGCCACTGCCTGCTTCAGTCGTTTCTGTGGTTCTAGTTCCCTGTTATTTCAGTATATGTTGTTTTGCTTCCAGTAACACCAGAGTTCTGATTTAGCAGGGGAGAGTGTTGTGAATGGACTTGAATTGAGTTCTGAGCAGAGGCTCCCTCTGGTGGTTACAAGCGGTACTGGACTGTCCAGTGAAGATTGTGAGGATTGGGAATCAGGTGTTACTGACTGGTCTTATTTAAGGGAGTCGCCTTCCCATCAGGGTTGCCGGTGATCAATTGTTCTGGTCTCAATCCTTGATTCCTGTTTCCTTTGTAGCCTGCTGTGTCGTGTCTGCATCTCCTGCTAACAGATAAGACATTTTCTTCTTTTTGTTTTTGTGCTTGATTTTTGCATTTTGTCCTGCACTTCTGTGGGGGCCTTCAAGGTCCCCTCCGGGGGCTTTTGCCCTCTCAGTTTAGTTCAGCCACTGATGTTTTGTACATTTGCTTTTTCCAGTTTTTTCAGTGGCTGCTGTTTTGATTTTGTTACACCAGAGAACTAATTTAGGTTGTAGAGGTCGTGTGATCTCAGGTGTTTTTGAAATTAGTAGAGTTGGTGCTTTTCAGGGTTTTTTGGGATTGCAGTAAGTGCCCTTCCTATCCTTTTCTATTTAGATAGTTTGGGCCCCAACGTTTGCTCATACTATTTTCTGTCTGTGTCAGTATTTCTTCTTGTCTAACCGCCATTACATGTTTGGGGGCTTTCTATGTTCTTTGGGATCTGCTCCGGGGCAGATAGCTTTCCTCTTTCTATCTTTAGGTATAGTTAGTTTCTCAGGCTGTGACGAGGCGTCTAGGACCAACGTAGGAACGCTCCACGGCTGCCTCTAGTTGTGGTGGTTAGTCAGGGTACTGCAATCTCATAGATTCCAACTGCTCTGGTATATTGCCTTTTTACCTGCACTCCTCAGCTACCAAATCATAACAGTATCACCGGCCAAAACTGAAATTTATATGGTACTCACAGAAGGGAAAAATATTGTGAAAGAAAAAAAAAAAGGTTGTCAGAGTTGTCAGAGATATTTTTCTGTTTGTTGCATTTTTTTTTTTTTTTTTTCCCTCTGTATCTCTGGGTGTTGGGGAGGATTTTTTTTTTCTCTCTCTCAATGGAGTTTGCACAGTTGTCTGGCCGTGTGGATCAGCTTGCCACTGAGGTTCGGAGTATTGCTACCTATCTTGCTAGGTTGCCTGTTGTGGAACCTAGGATTCCCATGCCAGATTTATTTTTGGGGGATCGAGCCAAGTTTCTGAATTTCAAAAATAATTGTAAATTGTTTTTTGCCTTAAAATCTAAGTCCTCAGGGAACGCAGCGCAGCAGGTTCAAATTGTCATCTCTCTCCTGCGCGGCGATCCTCAGGATTGGGCTTTTTCTCTGACACCTGGGGATCCTGTTTTGAGTGATGTTGATGCATTTTTTCAGGCCTTGGGGTTATTGTACGATGAGCCTAATGTCACTGATCAAGCTGAAAAAGCCTTGTTGGCATTAAATCAGGGGCTTGATGACGCTGAGTTATACTGTCAGAGATTCCGCAGGTGGGCAGTCCTGACCAAATGGAATGACGACGCTTTGGCAGCCCTTTTTCGGAAGGGTCTGTCAGATAATGTAAAAGATGTTATGGTGGGATTCCCTGTCCCCTCTGGTCTCAATGATTCTATGTCATTAGCGATTCAAATTGACAGACGTTTGCGTGAGCGGAGAAGTATGCGTGGAATAGTGTTGCCTTGTGAACCTGCTTCTGAACCCATGCAGTGTGATAGAGTGGTTTCTGGGGCACAGCGTCATGAGTTTCGAAAGCGCAATGGGTTATGTTTCTACTGTGGTGATGCCTCTCATGCTATTTCAGTCTGCCCTAAGCGGGGAAGACGTTTTGCACGCTCAGTTGTCTTGGGTAGTGTTCAGACTAAGTTTTTATTAACTGTTACTCTGATATGCTCTCTGTCCTCATTTTCTGCTCAGGCTTTCGTTGATTCGGGAGCAGCTATTAACCTGATGGATTTTGATTTTGCTAAACATTGCGGGTTTCCCTTGATACCCCTACAGAAGTCTATTCCCCTACTGGGGATCGATTCTACCCCTTTGGCTGAGAATAAACCTCAGTTCTCTACTCAGGTGATAATGAGGGTTGAACCTGATCATCAGGAGAGCTGCAAATTTTTGGTTCTGTATAATCTGCATGACATTATCGTGCTGGGTTTCCCTTGGTTACAGTCTCATAATCCTGTTTTGGATTGGAAATCTGTGTCTGTAACCAGTTGAGGCTGCCAATGTGTTAATACCAACACTCCTGTTTTTTCTGCCTCCCCCCAGGATCAGGATGTTCCTGACTTTTTGATTGATTTTTCTGATGTGTTTAGCGAAAGTAAATCTGCATCTTTGCCTCCCCATAGGAGCTATGACTGCGCTATTGAATTAGTGCCTGGTAGTAAATTCCCTAAATGTTGCCTTTTTAACTTGTCTGTACCTGAACATGACGCTATGCGGTCTTATATCAAGGAGTCATTGGAGAAGGGTCATATCAGACCATCCTCTTCACCCTTAGGTGCCGGTTTTTTCTTTGTGGCCAAAAAGGATGGTTCATTAAGGCCGTGTATTGATTATAGTCTTTTGAACAATATTACTGTGAAATATCAATATCCGTTACCCTTGATTTCTGACCTGTTTTCCAGGGTGAAAAACACTACTTGGTTTACCAAGCTTGACCTCAGGGGGGCATATAACTTTATTCGCATTAAGCACGGGGATGAATGGAAGACGGCATTTAACACCCTTGAAGGGCATTTTGAGTACCTTGTGATGCCCTTTGGGCTCACTAATGCTCCTTCTGTCTTCCAGTCCTTCATGAATGACATTTTCAGGGATTTTGTGGATAAATTTCTGATTGTTTATTTGGATGATATCTTGATTTTTTCTAATGACTGGGACTCTCATGTGAAACATGTTCGAACTGTATTCCAGATTTTGAGAGAGAATGCTCTGTATGTGAAGGGATCAAAGTGTCTTTTTGGCGTACAGAGGATCTCATTTTTGGGATTCATTTTGTCCCCATCTGTTATTGAAATGGACCCGGTCAAGGTTCAGGCCATCTGTGATTGGGTCCAACCTACTTCATTAAAGGCTCTTCAAAAATTTTTGGGTTTTGCCAATTTTTATCGTAAATTTATTGGTAATTTCTCGGTTATTGTTAAACCATTAACTGATTTGACCAAAAAGGGTTCTGATGTGGTGAATTGGCCTCCTGAGGCAGTCTCTGCATTTCAGGAACTTAAGCAGAGATTCACTTCTGCTCCTGTTCTACGGCAGCCTGATGTTTCTCTGCCATTTCAGGTGGAGGTTGATGCCTCTGAAAATGGGGCAGGTGCCGTTTTGTCCCAAAGAGATCCAGAGACCTCTAAAAGTAACCCTTGTGCCTTTTTCTCTCGAAAATTTTCTCCTACTGAACGTAATTATGACGTGGGTAATCGGGAGTTATTGGCCATGAAGTGGGCTTTTGAAGAGTGGAGACATTGGCTGGAGGGAGCCAAACATCAGGTGGTGGTCCTTACTGACCATAAGAATCTGGTTTATCTGGAATCTGCCAAGCGACTTAATCCTAGACAGGCCAGGTGGGCCTTGTTTTTCACACGTTTTAATTTTGTGGTTTCCTTTCTTCCTGGCACTAAGAATTTTAAGGCGGATGCCCTCTCGAGGAGTTTCCTTGCGGACTCTCCTGAGGTATCTGATCCTTCTGTTATTTTGAAAGAAGGTGTAGTTCTTTCCGCCATCTCGCCCAATTTGAGACTGGCTCTGGAGGGGTGTCAGGAGGATAGGCCCGAGCGCTGACCTGTTGGGAAATTGTTTGTCCCGGACCAGTGGAAAAAGAGTGTGATGTCTGAGATTCATTGTTCCGCGTTGGCCGGTCATCCCGGAATTTTTGGTACCAGAGACTTGGTTAGTCGGTCCTTTTGGTGGCCTACCTTGTCTCGTGATGTCAGGGAATTTGTGCAGTCCTGCGGGACTTGCTCTTGCTCCAAGCCTTGCTCTCGCTCTAGTGGTTTGTTGATGCCATTGCCTGTGCTCAAGAGACCATGGACCCATATCTCTATGGATTTCATTTTTGACCTCCCTGTTTCTCAGAGAATGACCGTCATCTGGGTGATTTGTGATAGGTTTTCCAAGATGATACATCTTGTGCCATTACCTAAGTTGCCTTCCTCCTCTGAATTGGTGCCTTTGTTCCTTCAGCACGTGGTTCGTTTACACGGCATTCCTGAGAACATTGTGTCTGACAGAGGAGTCCAGTTTGTTTCCAGATTTTGGAGGACCTTTTGTTCTAAGCTTGGTGTTCAGTTGTCTTTCTCCTCGGCGTTTCATCCTCAGACCAATGGTCAAACTGAGAGAACAAACCAGACATTGGAGACTTATCTAAGATGTTTTGTGTCTGCTGATCAGGATGACTGGGTCTCTTTTTTGCCTTTGGCTGAGTTTGCTCTTAATAATAGGGCTAGCTCTGCCACTTTGATGTCTCCATTTTTCTGTAATTCTGGGTTTCACCCTCGATTTTCTTCAGGACAGATGGAGGCTTCTGCCTGTCCAGGTGTTGACTCTGTTGTTGAGCGTATGCAACAGATTTGGGACCAGGTAGTGGAGAGGTTGTCCCTCTCTCAGGAGAGGGCCCAGCGGTTTGCTAACCGGCATAGGACTGATGGTCCTCGGTTTAAAGTGGGGGACTTGGTCTGGTTGTCCTCAAAAAATATTCCTATGAGAGTGGCATCTCCTAAATTTAAGCCTAGGTTCATTGGACCTTATAAGATCATGGAGATTCTTAATCCTGTTTCTTTTCGTTTGCTTCTTCCAGGGACATTTAAGATCCATAACGTGTTCCACAAGTCCTTGTTGAAGAGGTTTGTTGAGCCAGTGGTTCCTACTGCTTTGCCCCCTGACCCTGTTCTGGTTGAGGGCAATATGGAGTTTGTGGTTGAGAAAATATTGAATTCTCGTTTTTCTAGACGGAAACTCCAGTATTTGGTTAAGTGGAGGGTTATGGTCAGGAAGACAATTCTTGGGTGTTTGCTTCGGACATCCATGCTAGGAGACTCATCCGTGCGTATCATAGAACTCATCCTGACCGACCTGGTTGCTCAAGTGAGGGTTCGGTGACCCTCCTCAAGGGGGGGGTACTGTTGTGAATGGACTTGAATTGAGTTCTGAGCAGAGGCTCCCTCTGGTGGTTACAAGCGGTACTGGACTGTCCAGTGAAGATTGTGAGAATTGGGAATCAGGTGTTACTGACTGGTCTTATTTAAGGGAGTCGCCTTCCCATCAGGGTTGCCGGTGATCAATTGTTCTGGTCTCAATCCTTGATTCCTGTTTCCTTTGTAGCCTGCTGTGTCGTGTCTGCATCTCCTGCTAACAGATAAGACATTTTCTTCTTTTTGTTTTTGTGCTTGATTTTTGCATTTTGTCCTGCACTTCTGTGGGGGCCTTCAAGGTCCCCTCCGGGGGCTTTTGCCCTCTCAGTTTAGTTCAGCCACTGATGTTTTGTACATTTGCTTTCTCCAGTTTTTTTAGTGGCTGCTGTTTTGATTTTGTTACACCAGAGAACTAATTTAGGTGGTAGAGGTCGTGTGATCTCAGGTGTTTTTGAAATTAGTAGAGTTGGTGCTTTTCAGGGTTTTTTGGGATTGCAGTAAGTGCCCTTCCTATCCTTTTCTATTTAGATAGTTTGGGCCCCAACGTTTGCTCATACTATTTTCTGTCTGTGTCAGTATTTCTTCTTGTCTAACCGCCATTACATGTTTGGGGGCTTTCTATGTTCTTTGGGGATCTGCTCCGGGGCAGATAGCTTTCCTCTTTCTATCTTTAGGTATAGTTAGTTTCTCAGGCTGTGACGAGGTGTCTAGGACCAACGTAGGAACGCTCCACGGCTGCCTCTAGTTGTGGTGGTTAGTCAGGGTACTGCAATCTCATAGATTCCAACTGCTCTGGTGTATTGCCTTTTTACCTGCACTCCTCAGCTACCAAATCATAACAGGAGAGGTCGTGTAGCCTCAGGATTTTTGCATATCAGATGTGTTGGAGTTTTCTTAGGGTTTTTGCTGGAATGCAGACAGTATCCTTTTCTGTCCTGTTCTATCTAGACAGTCTGGACCCCAGCATTTGCTTACTCTATTTTATGTCTGTGTTTGTGCTTCATCTGTCTCTCGACAATGTATGTTTGGGGGCTATCTATTCCTTTGGGGCTCTACTCTGGGGCAGTTAGCTTTCCCCTTTCTCTCTTTAGGCTTAGTTAACTCTTTGGCTGTGTCGAGGTGTCTAGGTCATCGTAGGTACGTTCCACAGCTAATTCTAGTTGTGTTGTCAGTTTAGGGGTCTGCAATCTGCTAAGTTACCAACCTCTCTGGTGTCTGGTTGCCTAATCTATTTTTTCTGTTATCCTCCTCGGTTTCCGAATCATAACAGCAGTGCCAAAATAATAATGTGAAATTGGTTTTCCTGTGGCCATCCAGTATGTCGGTTCAAAGGCTTTTTGAGGTGCGTTTGAATTTGATGCAGGGCAGGCCTTACATTCATTGCATAAGCTAACAGTATGGCAGTGCCAAAAGAATAATGTGAACTTGGTTTTCCTGTGGCCATCCAGTACGTCGGGTCAAAGGCTTTTTGGGGTGCGTTAGAATTTGGTGCAGGGCAGGCCTTGCATTCAATGATATGGCTAACAGTATGGCAGTGCCCAAAAATAATATGAACTTGGTTTTCCTGTGGCCATCCAGTACTTAGGTTCAAAGGCTTTTTGGGGTGCGTCAGAATTTGGTGCAGGGCGGGCCTTGCAGTCAATGCATAAGCCAAGAGTTTGGCAGTGCCAAAATAATAATGTGAAATTGATTTTTCTGTGGCTTTCTAGTACGTCGGTTCAAAGTCTTTTTGGAGTGCGCTTGAATTTGATGCAGGGCGGGCCTTGCATTCAAAGCATAAACTAACAGTATGGCAGTACCAAAAGAATAATGTGAGCTTGGTTTTCCTGTGTCCATCCAGTACGTCGGTTCATAGGCTTTTTGGGGTGCGTTTGAATTTTGTGCATGGCAGGCCTTGCATTCATTGCTTTGGCTAACAGTATGGCAGTGCCCAAAAAATAATGTGAACTTGGTTTTCCTCTGGCCATCCAGTACGTCGGTTCAAAGGCTTTTTTAGATGCATTAGAATTTGGTGCAGGGCGGGCCTTTCATTCAAAGCATAAGCTAACAGCATGGCAGTGCCAAAATAATAATGTGAAATTGGTTTTCCTGTGGACATCCAGTACGTCGTTCAAAGACTTTTTGGGGTGCGTTAGAATTTGATGCAGGGTGGACCTTGCATTCAGTGCATAAGCTAACAGTATGCCAATGCCAAAAGAAAAATGTGAACTTGGTTTTCCTGTGGCCATCCAGTACGTTGGTTCAAAGGCTTATTTGGTTGCGTATTACTTTGGTGCAGGGCAGGCCTTGCATTTAATGCATAGGCTAATAGTATAGATTGCTCAGTTTGGCTGGAGGCCAGGTCTAGGAAGACTTCTGGTGGTCCCAAACTTCTTCCATTTAAGGATTATGGATGCCACTGTGCTCTTTGGAACCTTGAGTACTGCAGAAATTCTTTTGTAACCTTGGCCAGATCTGTGCCTTGACACAATTCTGTCTCTGAGCTCCTTGGCCAGTTCCTTTGACATCATGATTCTCTTTTGGTCTGACATGCACTGTGAGCTGTGAGGTCTTATATAGACAGGTGTGTGCCTTTTCAAATCAAGTCCTATCAGCTTAATTAAACACAGCTGGACTCCAATGAAGAGTAGAACCATCTCAAGGAGGATCACAAGGATATGGACAGCATGTGACTTAAATATGAGTGTCTGAGCAAAGGATCTGAATACTTTTGATTATGTCACAGAGGAGGAAGAAAAAGACCGGATTTTTCAATGTATCCGCGCTGACCACACAAGGACAATACACGGTTGGTACACTCACCTTTACAGGTTGTGAACATTTACAACCCCTTGCAGAATGTGAAAGAAACCAGTGGTCGCTGCAGACTCCCGTAGATTCTTTGGCCCTGAAGAAGTGGCAGATTTGCCACTAAATGCGTCGGCACAATAAAGCTTTCAAGAATATTTATGTCCTTGTGTGGTCAGCGCGGATACATTGAAAAACCCAGTCTTTTTCTTCTTCCTCTGTGACATTGGCATCTACGGGAGTCTGCAGCAACCACTGGCTCCTTTCACATTCTGCAAGGGGTTGTGACTGTTCACAACCTGTAAAGGTGAGTGCACCAACCGTGTATTGTCAACCAAAATATCACTTTTATTGCCCATGAGCGCTCTCTTTCCTTAATTACTTTTGATTATGTGATATATCAATTTTTCTTTTTTAATAAATTTTCAAATATTTCTACATTTCAGGTTTTTATCAGTCAAAATGGAGTGCAGAGTGTACATTAATGAGAAAAGAAATGATTTTTTTTTGCATTTACCAAATGGCTGCAATGAAACAAAGAGTGAACATTTTTTAAGAGGGCTGAATACTTTCTGTACCCACTGTATACCATCAAGAAGCTCATATATTTTATTGTATATTAGTGATTAGAGATGAGCGAGCACTAAAATGCTCGGATGCTTGTTACTTGAACCAAGCTATTCCTAATGCTCGGATGCTTGTTTCCAGTAAAAAGTAAATGGAAGCATTTTTCTGGCAGACCGTACAAAGAGGTCTGGGGGCACTGGAAATGTTGAAATTGATGGAAAAAGTGCTGAATGGATGGATAACAGCATGGGGAAGACCCCTGGAATCATCACTGATTCCCAGATCGCTACTGAGAACAATGGTGTGACACTTTTACTCCACTTTAAGAACTGACAATAAAACATTCAAAATTGACGAGAAATTGGAGTTTACAGGAAAAAATGTTAAGAAACCTTCTTTCTTGTATAATGACATGTATATAAGGCAAAATTGAAAAAGGATTTATTAAAAAAATAATAATTTAAGTATACCAAAATTGAAATTTTTAAGATTTGAAATTCCAATGCAATTTATGACAGAAAAAAGAAGTGCAAAAAATATGATGGAAGATGGACTCATATACACCCTGTATTAGAGACAAAGGAGGGCATCAAAAACATTCTTGTTCAAATTGTCATGTACTGGTATGCCTAGACTCATAAAGGCTATGCACTTAGTGGGAAACCTGGCAAGAATTACAAGCAGGGTCATCCATACTTCCTTGGAGGCAACAACTGTAGTACCTCATTCAAATATTGTGAAGATAGTGTAGTTTTTGTAATTCTATGCTCATAAAACCTCTGCACACAATGAAAAGCATGCCAAAAATTACAAGCAGGGTCATCCATACACCCTTGAAGGCATCAACTGGAGTGCCTCATAAAAAATTAGGAAAATGTATTTGTTGCACTTGCACACTCATAAAGGCTCTGCATACAGTTCAAAGCCATGAAAAAAATGAAGAGGAGGGTAATACAGTCATCCATAGACCCTTGAAGGGAACAACTTGCTGGCCTCATTAAAATATTTTGAAAGTATAGTTGATGTACTCCCACACTGACAGGAGTAATCGCTCCCACAGCTTATCACTGAGCTGCTGTGAGAAAGTTCACCAGAGTTCAGAAGCTGATCAGCCACGGTTATCTCCCTTATGGCACCACTGCTGCGTGAGAAAATTCTCACACAGCATTAGTGCCGTAAGTGATAGCACCGGAGCTGATCAACTGATGTACTACTCCTCCCAACTCTTTCATGGCAGCTCAGTGATACACTGCGGGAGCGATTACCTCCTGTCAGTGTATCGCCGGCGGCTGAGTAGAGGCATCACATCTCCCTAAATGACTGTTCTATATGTGAGATCGCTGTGGGACACTTGGGATTACATGGACTATGGCGGACAGGTGAGTATATTGTGTTTTATTATTTTACATTATTTCTAGGAGACAAGGGCATAGAGGATTGGGAGTTATGTGAGTATAATTTTTTTTATTTTTATTTGAATATATATGTAATTACTTTACTTTTTTAGCTGTGAGCACAGGCTGATGAGACTATGTCTTCCATCAGCAGCATCTGCATCACTGTTTGCTGACCTGCAGTAAGCTTTTTACAGCAGGTCACCGCTGTGGGTCACAGATGTAGGGTCACACTGACATCTGAAGGCATGACCCCGCAGCGCTCTGACCGATGGTCTTATCGGCGGTAGTGCTACCACCAATAAGATCCACAGTGCCGGTGTTTCCCATGCTGTCACACAGATGACAGCATAGGAAGCACCATAGGAAACTGGTAAAAATGCGAACAAAAACTCAGCAAATCTGCATTTTTATACCTGTGTTTTTGCTGCGGATTTGATTTACTCAATTGAAGTCAATGGGTGAAAAACACTGCAGAAACACACAAAGAATTGACATGCTGCAGAAAAAGGCACTGCAAACACTCAAAGGAAATTTACTGATCATGTGCACAACACTTCAGGATTGTCATTGAATTAGCTTGCTTACGGATTTCATAGCTTTTTTGGCCCATTTCCACATGGAAAAAATGCCAGCAAAAACGCATCAAAAATGCACTGTGTGCACACAGCCTAATAGTCAACTCTGATTAGCTGCATTAGGCCGGAGTCACACTTGCGAGTGTGATGCGAGAAACTCGCACGAGTTTCTCGCATCAACACCCAGCACTGCCGCCGGCACTCTGACGGAGCGTGTGGCTGCATGTATTTCTATGTAGCTGCACGCTCCAGTCTGAGTGCCGGCGGCAGTGCCAGGTGTTGATCCGAGAAACTCGTGCGAGTTTCTCGCATCACACTCGCAAGTGTGACAGCGGCCATAAGCCAAGTGTGTGATAGCTGCACAGCAGTATGGAGAAGCCTATGCAGTCTCGCCTGATGTCATGAGCCCACAATCTAGCTGAAATAATCTTCAGAAGTGTGTGAAATGGCACAATTTGCTGATATTTTTTTTCTTTATTCCATGTCAATTAATAACATCACAGGAAGACACAGCAGGCAACGTTTCGGTCATAATTGGCCTTTCTCAATCCCCAAAAATATTCACACAGCTTTTTTGAAGCTTGAAAAAGGCCTATTATAGTCAAAACAATGATTGCTGTGTCTACTTCAGGCCAGTCTCACACGTCCAGATATTTCTGGTACCGGAAAAATAGGTACTGGAGATATCCGTGTCCGTGTGTCCATGTAAATACGTGGTATATGCGTGCGGCACACGTGTGGCACACGTGTGCCGCACGTGTGCCGCATTGGGACCACATGGACGGCCGCAGAGGAAGTAGCGCTACAGTAAGCGCTGTTCCCTGCCTGTGGTGCTGAAGCTGCCTGTCATTATTCTCCATGCTCTGCCGGCAACAGCGAGCAGGGAGAATGAAAAAGTTTTTATTAAAAATTTGCAGTTTTGGTGCCTCGGCTTTCCTGAAATTTCTTTTTTGTTTTTGAACCAGGTGGGAGGTTCTGCAGATTGCAGCAAAAACTGGTCAATGGTGCAGATGAATTCATTGCTGGAGTCAAACTTAATTTGCAACAGATTGATTCAAAGTTGTCTAATTAAAAGATATTAAGACATTTAATAGGTAACAGATTCACTTTATTTGTTTGCTTTTACAAAATTGTAAAGTATATTTCTAAAAACAATGTATTACTCTGCGAAAAGAACTCACTCTGGCATTCAATGCTCCCCAGTCACTGAACCTCCTATACTCTCCAGGTCTCACATAGTATTGGCGACCCCTATAGTTAGGTTGCTCATAAAATATCCAGTATCCTTCAAGCACATTGCAAGAGTAAATATCATGGTGATAAAATTTTTCAAAAACATGAGGACAATCTTCTGTGAACTCCATCATTTCACCTCTCAAGTTTTCTCTCTCATGAAATCTAATTCTGTAAGGTCCATAATGCTTAAAAAAGAATAAGAAAAGAATAAGAAAAGATTAACAAATTGCATACTTTTTCCAAACAGTAAAAACATTTTTGTGACTGCATAATAATATATATATATATATAGATAATTGCAATACCATCTGTGAATGTCAATTTACATCAGCTGTATTCTATTCTTTTTAATTTTCTTATGTGACGCTATAAAGAAATATGTCAAGTAGAAGTAAACGTAAAAGGGCTGATCTAGTAACAATAAATTTACATACAGTGGGTTCAGAAAGTATTCAGACCCCTTTAAATTGTTCAATCTTTGCTTCATTGCAGCCATTTGGAAAAATACAAAAAAGTTAATATTTTCTCATTAACCCCTTTGTTCCCAAGGGTTGTTTGCATGTTAATGATCGGGCCAATTTTTACAATTCTGACCAATGTCTCTTTATGAGGTTATAACTCTGGAAAGCTTCAATGGATCTTGGCGATTCTGAGATTGCTTTCTCGAGACATATTGTACTTCATGGTAGTGGTAAAATTTCTTCGATATAACTTGCGTTTATTTATAAAAAAAAAATGGAAATATGATGAAAATTGTGAAAATTTCGCAATTTTCAAACTTTGAATTTTTATGTCACATAAACTAGTTTCTAAATAACATTTCCCACATGTCTACTTTACATCAGCACAATTTTGGAAAACATTTTTTTTTGTTAGGAAGTTATAAGGGTTAAAAGTTGACCAGCGTTTTCTCATTTTTACAACAAAATGTACAGAAAAATTTTTTTAGGGACCACCTCACATTTGAAGTCACTTTGAGGGGTCTATATGGCAGAAAATACCCAAAAGTGACACCATTCTACAAAACTGCACCCCTCAAGGTACTCAAAACCACATTCAAGAAGTTTATTAACCCTTCAGGTGCTTCACAAGAATTTTTGGAATGTGGAAGAAAAAAAATGAACATTTAACTTTTTAGTCACGAAAATGATCTTTTACAAACAATTTCTTTATTTTCACAAGGGTAAAAGGAGAAAATTGACAGAAAAAGTTGTTGTGCAATTTTTATTCCTGAGTACGCCGATACCCCATATATGGGAGAAAATCATTGTTTGGGTGCACAGAAGTGCTCGGAAAGGAAGGAGTTTGACTTTTTCAAACCAAAATTGGCAGGAATTGAGATTGGACGCCATATTGCGCTTGTTGAGAACCTGATGTACCTAAACAGTGGAAAACACCCACAAGTGACACCATTTTGGAAACTATATCCCCTAAGGAATGTATCTAGATATGTGGTGAGCACGTTGAACCCCCAAGTGCTTCACTCAAGATTATAACGTAGAGCCGTGAAAAAAAAAAATCATATTTTTTCCACAAACATATTTTATTTCCCAATTTTTTATTTTCCCAAGGGTAAGAGTAGAAATTGGACCCCAGAAGTTGTTGACCAATTTGTCCTGAGTATGCTGATACCCCATATGTGGGGGAGAACCACTGTTTGGGCGCACAGCAGAGCTCGGAAAGGAAGGAGCGCCATTTGACATTTTCAAACCAAAATTGGCTAGAATTGAGATCGGACGCCATGTCGCGTTTGGAGAGCCCCTGATGTGCCTAAACAGTGGAAATCTCCCAATTCTAACTTCAACCCTAACCCCAACACTCCACTAACCCTCATCCCAACCCTCACCATAATTCTAACCACAAAACTAACCCTAACACAGCCCCAACCATAATCCCAACCCTAACTGTAATCCAACTGTAGCCCCAACAATAACTTTATTAATTTAGCCACAACCGTAACCCTAACTTTAGCCCCAACTGTAACCCTAACTTTAGCCCCAACCATAACCCTAACTTTAGCCCCAACCCTAACCCTAACCCTAATGGGAAAATGGAAATAAATACTTTTTTTCATTTTATTATTTTTCCCTAACTAAGAGGTTGATAAAGGGGGATTTGATTTACTATTTATAGCGGGATTTTATGTTTTGCAGCTGTCACAAACTAAAAGATACTTTTTATTGCAAAAAATAGTTTTTTCATCACCATATTTTGAGAGCTATAATTTTTCAATATTTTGATCTATAGAGTCATATGAGGTTTTGTTTTTTTGTGGGACGAGTTGACGAGTTTTTATTGGTACCATTTTTAGGCACATGACATTTTTGATCACTTTTTTTCCGATTTTTGGGAGGCAGAATAAACAAAAACCAGCAATTCATGAAATTCTTTTGGGGGGAGCATTTACACCGTTCTGCGTGTGGTAAAATTGATAAGGCAGTTTTATTCTTTGGGTCAGTATGATTACAGCGATACCTCATTTATGCCATTTTTTTAACGTTTTGGTGCTTTTATACAATAAAAACTATTTTATAAAAATATAATTATTTTTGCATCGCTTCATTCTGACAGTTATAACTTTTTTATGTTTTTGCTAATGGTGCTCTATGGCAGCTTATTTGGTGTTTCATGTTTGATCGCAGTGTGACGGGGGTTAAAGTGCCGGGAGAGGTCCATGACTGCTTCTGTCATTTATTGCTGAGTGTCCGCTGTGAAAATCAGCTGACACCCGGCCGCGATCGACCAAGCTTCCCCCGTGAGCGTGGTCGATTGCCCATGACGTACTATCCCGTCCCTGGGACTTAAGGCCCAGGTTGCATGGACAGGATAGTACATCATAAGGTAGAAAGGGGTTAATGTACACTTTGCACCCCATCTTTATTGATAAAATACAGAAATGTAGAAATTTTTGCAAATTTATTAAAAAAGACAAACTGAAATATCACATGGTCATAAGTATTCAGACCCTTTGCTAAGACACACATATTTAAGTCACATGTTGTCCATTTCCTTGTGATCCTCCTTAAGATGATTCTACGTCTTCATTGAGTACAGCTATGTTTAATTAAACTGATAGGACTTGATTTGTAAAGGCACATACCTGTCTATAAATAAGACCTTTCAACTTAAGGTGCATGTCAGACCAAATGAGAATCAGGACATCAAAGGAACTGGCCAAGGAGCTTAGAGACAGAATTGTGGCAAGGTACAGACCTGGCCAAGGTTACAAAAGAATTTCTGCAGTACTCAATGTTCCTAAGAGCACAGTGGCCTCCATAATCCATAAATGGAAGAAGTTTGGAACCACCAGAAGTCTTACTAGACCTTGCCATCCAGCCAAAATGAGCAATTGTGGGAGAAGAGCCTTGGTGAGAGAGATAAAGAAGAACCCCAAGATCACTGTGACTGAGCCCCACAGATGCAGTAGGGAGATGGGAGAAAGTCAACTATCACTGCAGCCCTCCACCAGTCAGGCCTTTATGGCAGAGTGGCCCGACGGAAGCCTCTCCTCAGTGCCAGACAAATGAAAGCCTGCATAGAGTTTGCTAAAAAACACATGAAGGACTCCCAGACTATGAGAAATAAGATTCTCTGGTCTGATGAGATGAAGATAGAACTTTTTGGTGATAATTCTAAGTGGTATGTGTGGATAAAACCAGGCACTGCTCATCACCTGCTCAATACAATCCCAACAGTGAAACATGGTGGTGGCAGCATCATGCTATGGGGGTGTTTTTCAGCTGCAGGGGCAGGACGACCGGTTGCAATTGAAGTAAACATGAATGCGGCCAAGTACAGTGATATCTTGGATGAAAACCTCTGCCGGAGTGCTCTGGACCTCAGACTTGGCTGAAGGTTCACCTTTTAATAAGACAATGACCCTAAGCACACAGCTAAAATAACAAAGGAGTGGCTTCAGAACAACTCTGTAACCATTCTTGACTGACCCAACCAAAGCCCTGACCTAAATCCATTTGAGCATCTCGGGAGAGACCTGAAAATAGCTGTTCACCAACGTTCACCATCCAACCTGATGGAACTGGAGAGGATCTGCAAGGAAGAATGGCAGAGGATCCCCAAATCCAGGTGTGAAAAACTTGTTGCATCATTCCCAAGAAGACTCATGGCTGTACTAGCTCAAAAGGGTGCTTCTACTCAATACTGAGTAAAGGGTCTTACTTATGACAATGTGATATTTCTATTTTTCTTTTTTAATAAATTTGCAAACATTTCTACATTTCTAATTTGTTCAGTAAAGATGGGGTGCAGAGTTTACATTAATGAGAAAAAATATGAACTTTTTTACATTTACCAAATGGCTGAAATGAAACAAAGAGTGAAAGTTTTAAAGGGGTCTGAATACTTTCCAAACCCACTGTATATGTCCTTTTTTTACTAGAATTTACTATAAGACACACACTGGTTTATGCAGCAGAAACTAAGAAAAAATTGTCATGCTAGTTAAATCTATGGTGTTAGGAAAAATAAGTGATTAAGGGAGTTGTCCTGTACCTTTCATCAGTTTAAAAAAATGAACAATTGAAGTCTATGGGTCCATGAAAAAATCAGACAGCACTCAGATGACATCCATGTGTAGTCTGGTTTTTACGGACTGACAGAAAAGACAAGGTGAAGAAACTTTTTCTTTCCCTCTCCATGTTTGTGAAAGACTCTGGTTAAACTTGGATCAAACCCTGATCAAAGTCTCATCAGAATAATATGTTTCACATAGAGCTCTGGCAAAAATTAAGAGACCACTGCAAAATTTTCAGTTTGTCTGATTTTTCTCTTCATAGGTATATTTTTTAATAAAATGTAAATTGCTCTTTTATTCTATAAACTACTGACAACATGTCTCCGAATTTCCAAGCAATAAATTTTGTGTTTATTTTCAGAAAATGAGAAATGGTCAAAATAACAAAAAAATGCAATGCTTGCAGACCTCAAATAATGCTAAGAAAACAGGTCCATAATCATTTAGAAGCAACAATACTAATGTTTTAACTCAGGAAGAGTTCAGAAATCAATATTTTGTGGACTAAACATGCTTTGTAATCACAGCTTTCATGCGTCTTAGAATGCTTTCCCCCAATCTTTAATACTGCTTTTGGGTGACCATATGCCACTCCTGGTACAAAAATGTAAGCAGTTCTTGTTTGTTTGATGGCTTGTGACTATCCATCTTCCTCTTGATTACATTCCAGAGGTTTTCAATGGGGTTCAGGTCTGGAGATTGGGCTGAGCAGGACAGGGATTTGTTGTGGTCGTCCTTCATCCAAACATTGATTGACCTAGCTGTGTGGCATGGTGCATTGTTCTGCTGTAAATAACAGTCCTCAGAGTTGGGGAACATTGCATGAGCAGAAGGAATCAACTGCTTTTCCAGGATAACCTTGTATACGGCTTGATTCATATGTCCTTTGCAAAGATTAACCTGCCCAATTCCAGCCTTGCTGAAGCATCCCAGATCATCACCGATCTGCCACAAAATTTCAGAGTGGGTGCAAGACACTATGGCTTGTATGCCTTTCCAGGTCTCTGTCTAACCATTAGATGACCAGGTGTTGGGCAAAGCTGAAAATTAGACTCATCAGAGAAGATTACCTTAATCCAGTCCTCTATGGTCCAATCCTTATGGTCTTTGGAAAACTTCAGCCTGGCTCTCCTTTGTTTCTCATTGATGAAAGGCTTTTTTCTAGCTTTACATGATTTGAGCCCTGCCTCTAGGAGCCTGTTACAAACTGTTCTTGCCGTGCACTTCAACCCAGCTGCCATTTGTCATTCCTTTTGTAGGTCACTTGTTGTCATCCTGCGGTTGCTGAGTGACATTCGAGTAAGATGACGGTCATCCCGGTCAATGTAAAGTCGTTTTCGCCCTCTGCCGATCTGTGGCTTTATTGACCCCAATGTCTGCTGCTTCACGTTGTTGTAATGGACTGCCGTCTTAGAAATTTTAAGGATGGAGGCAACATGAGGCTCACTGTATCCCTCTGCTAGTAAAGCCAGAATTGAGCCCTTCTTTTCCTCATTTAAAACTTTTCTTGTCAACTCCTTTGGCATGGTTAAAAGTTATTTTTTCATTCCTATTACTTTTGAGATATTACTAGCATTTGTTTTGCCATCCAGCTTGTCCTATTGCAAAAGGATTGTGAACAACACAGCAGTGTTTTTTATACTTTCCTTTGTTAAATAAGATTTGGTTCAGGTGATCACCTAATTATTATTATTATTATTATTTATTTCTATAGCACCATTGATTCCATGGTGCTGTACATGACAAGGGGTTACATGCAATTTACAGGTATCACTTACAGTAAACAAACTAACAATGACAGACTGATACAGAGGGGAGAGGACCCTGCCCTTTCAGGCTTACATTCTACAGGTGGGGAAGGAGACAGCAGGTTGGTGGGTCGCAGCAGTTCCAGTGTTGGTTGAGGCAATATCTCCTGTAGTGGAAGAGGTGGGTTTTCAGGTTCCGTCTGAAGGATCTGAATGTGGTTGATAGTCGGACGTGTTGGGGCAAAGAATTCCAGAGGATGGGGGATATTCGGGAGAAGTCTTGGAGGCAGTTGGGTGAGGAGCGAATAAGTGTGGAGGAGAGAAGGAGGTTTTGGGAGGATCGGAGAATACGTGAGGGAAGATATCGGGAGATTAGTTCAGAGCTATATGGAGGACACAGGTTATAGATGGCCTTGTAGGTCAGTATTAGTAATTTGAACTGGATACGCTGAAGGAATAGGAGCCAGTGAAGAGATTTGCAGAGGGGAGAAGCAAAGGAGTAGCGAGGAGAGAGATGAATTAGTCGGGCAGCAGAGTTAAGGATGGACTAAAGAGGTGCGAGGGTGTTAGCAAGGAGGGCAGAGAAAAGGGTGTTGCAGTAGTCGAGGCGGGAGATGATGAGGGCGTGCACAATCATTTTAGTAGATTGCGGGTTGAGGAAAGGACGGATTCTTGAAATATTTTTGAGCTGAAGGCGACAGGAGGTAGAAAGAGCTTGGATGTGCGGTTTGAAGGACAGGGCAGAGTCAAGGGTTACTCCGAGGCAGCGGACTTCTGGTACGGGGGAAAGCGTGATGTCATTAATTGTGATAGATAGGTTAGGTAATGAAGATCTGTGGGATGGGGGAAAGATGCACAGAAGCACATTAAGTAGAATGAGGTGTACTCTGGCTGGAATTCAACTGACACTGGAATGGAATGGCTGTCAGACAAGTAGAGAAGCTGATTTTTATAAAACTGTGCAGTGGTCACTTAATTTTTGCCAGAGCTGTATATGGAGAAATTGTGTGAACCTACCCATATATTGTTAGCTCATGACATCCATGCAAAGGGTTAAAATAAATAATAATATAAATAATTTTGCCAAAAGTAAAGGCATTTTAGCAGGATTGCTATCTTGAATTGTCGATATAGCCAATGTTGTTTTTCAGCTTTGGCAAAGGTTACAATGTATCTAAAATATATATTAAATTAAACAAGAAATATTAAAATGTATCTAATTTATGTGTCATACCTGAGGAATTATGTGACAAGACTTAATGGAGTCACTAAATCCCATCCAGTTTTGATAGCCTGGGTATTCCCCGCGTTTAAGATAATACTGAAATCCTGTGTAACCTGAACGTTCATAAAGCATCCAGCAGCCATTTAAAACTTTAGCTGAATTGCATCTGCTGAAATAAGATTGCAAATCACTGTGGTCACTGCTGCATTCATAAGATCTTCCGTGAAAGTCACGGTCATCATAGAAAATGATCTAAAATGTAATAATATATAAAGCAATATTGATATATTGATATGCCGAAATCGCACAGCAAAACTCTACATGTCACATGTAAATTGCATTCCTGAATAATAAATAATAAAAGCAGCTTTTTGTTTTACAAATAAATTCTACAGTAGCTCTTTCAGAGACAAAGGATCTAAAAATTGCTCACTGAATAATAAGACTTTCCTTCTCTGCACCATGTTAGAACTATGTAGTTCCTGTGAGACATTACACCAGGGCCGGCCTCAGCACCCAGCACACCCGTGCAAGTTCCAGGGTCCTGAGCAGGTGGCTGTCTCACATCAGCGTGCTATGGGGGCCCGGTACCTGTGCCGATACCCATGAGTGGGCCCACCCCCGCTTGCTCAGGACCCCGGTACTTGTAATACTTACTTTTCCCCCTTTCCTCCTCTGCAACATTTTCTAACTGTGATATTTCAGTTCAGAGGGTGTGATGACTTCACTAATATGCACTTGTGTTGACCCGCACCACAATTGTGGGTTACCAGGGCAATGGGGTACTCGGAGCCGAGCCCATGGAAGTCTATGGGATTTGTGTCACTGGCAGCGGTGGCTCGGTCCGTGGCCCTGGCGGTCAGGCGTATGATGGGGGGGAATTATTTACAGGGGATTTGGTAGATAACAATTCGTGACGCCACCTGTAGTTGTCTGATCACTAAGACCAGCGCTGCAGTAGATCTCTGAGGGGATGTTGTGGCAGCTAGATGACGGGTCCCCCACAGGTGGGACTGGTCCCTCAAAGTCTATGGTTATAATGATGTAGGGTGCAGATAAATGAATCAGTCTCACACCATCCAGCGTCTTTCCATACCTTTTACTTGTCAGATGTTTAGGCAGGTCCCGGGGAGCTGGTCGGGGTGGAGACTGCACGTCCAGGTAACAGCAGAGCAGGTTAGAGGCCTCCTTAACTTTCGATATGATGAGTCCAACTAGCATGGAGCCAAGTTAACTCCAAATACTCCAGCTAACTCCATAGCTGTATTGCCCGGTCAGTTTTGTGGTGGAGCCTTCTATGTGGTGGGAACAGAGTCCTTCTATGCTAGGCCTAGCTAAAAGTCCTTGTTCCTCCTGACCCCGATTACGTACCGACACTTCAAGGGCTGCTTTCTGCGACCTAAGGTCCAGTAAGACTCTGGTTGTCCCGTTACTATGAGTGAATCAATAGCAACTCCTCGGTCCCCAGTGACCGGATAATTAGTGTAGGCAATTCACTACCTAAGGCACTGCTCCGTCCTCTCCACTGTGCCATTCGCCCTGCTTTCCACTCTCAACACAGGCACTGCACACTTCCTAAGGTAGTACAAGTCAATCCTTTCTTGCTTCTTCCTTGGAGCTTGCTGACAGATTCTCAGTATACTCCTAGTTCAGGAACACATCGACTGAACTTCACTGTCCTTGAGACAGGCGACTGAAGTTTCTGCTGCAAACTTTCCTTTCTTCAAAGCTGTCTCTGTCTTCAGGTTAAGGAACAGCTCTGACTAGGCTAGGATGAACTGGCTCACCCTTACTAGCCTCCACTTTATGAACTGCTGACAGGAACCAACTGAGTGACTGTCTTTCACTTCACTTCCTGGAAGACTCCTCACTACTCCCCTCCTCTGCTGCATGTCACTAGCTTATATACCCTGAGGGTGTGTCTAAAGTGTGAATGGATGATGTAAGCTTTAACTGTTACCTTTCTGTGCAGACTCCAGGATAATGTGTGCCTTACATACCAGGGCTACACATCCCCCCTTGGTAAAATACAGCACTCCCGGGCTGTGAAATAGACAAAGAAAGAATTTTGTTTTGCATTTAAACAATTAACATCAAACTCTTCCCAGCAGGGAGGTGAGAAATTCTTAAAACGTTGCATTGTATACAATGGTCATTAGTAAAATACAAAAGTATCAAATCATCAAGACACTCAATAAATACACAGTATTCTTGTGAAGGACCCGCACCAAACCTTCAACGTGGGTCCTGGGTGGGCTGCAGGACATCTGACTGCAGACCTCGCTCAGTGCCACACCACACGGGTTTTATGTTCAGAGGTAAGTCAAGGCTTCGTGTGAAACCAAGACAAGGCACAAAGTGCAACTATTTACAGGATACAGTTTTTGGGGTGGCTCAGTCCTCAGCCACGCAGTCCATTATAAGACATTTTCAAGTAATTCACATTATATCACAATACTTTAAATTCCTTCAAGTGCAATAAACTTCTTTATACAACTTTATACAATTGATCATAGATAATAACCCTTTTCTGAGTCATAATAAACTACTGTTGATAACGAATAGGTAGCTTCCCTTTCGTTGTTCGTTCCGATCTACGTGGAGTAGCATCAGGTATATTGGTCTCTGATCTATCTGTTCTGCGTAACGACAAACTATAATACTGCCTCAATCTTTCTATGGATCTGGCAAGCGTACTGAGGGCTGGGCGGTGTGAGTCAGCTTCACCAGGGGATCCCATAGCATGGGGCGCTGCTTCTGGTGATTCTACTTCTTGAGGTTCTGCAGGCTGGGGTTCTGCTGGAATAGGTACCTCTAGAACTGGTTCTGTTGGCACAATGGGCACGACTGGAGGTAGAGTTTCCTCTTGTGGCTGATAAAACTGCAACACAGGAATGATTACCGCATCTCCCAGTCTGGGCCAATCCGCAGGTAAATCTCCCAGATCCGTGTGTATGACCTCCTCTTCACTTTCTTCTCGATTGACAATAGGGTTCTCTTCCCGAAGCTTTAACGGCTCTGGACACAACTTTAAATGGTCCCTAGACACAGTGGCGGTCGTTCTTCCTCCATCCTTACTGATGATACAGACTTTTCTGTTATCAAATTTGGAATCCTGTACGACATATGGTTCTTGTTCCCACTGGTTGTCCAACTTGTGCATCTTCCTTTTCCTTTTTAACACCATTTCTCCAGGCATCAAAGGCTTAGCGGGAGCATTCTTGTTGTAAATATTCTCCTGCTTTTCCCGAGCTTTATTAAGACTTTCTTCTACGCAGGCTTGCACTCTTCTGTATTGCTCTTGCCGATTTGTGTCCCAATTTCCAACGGTGTCATCTGCCTCTGGTTCCACCACACCAAGTTCCAAGTCCATTGGCAGTCTTCCAGGCCTTGCCCTCATAAGGTAAGCTGGTGTGCAGTTGGTAGAACTCACTGGTATGTGGTTGTACAAGTCAACCAGGTCAGGTAACAATTCTGGCCACCGATTTCTTTCTTCCAGCGGTATGGATTTTAGCAAGTCAACGACAATGTGGTTCATTTTCTCGCAAAGGCCGTTGGTTTGGGGGTGGTATGGCGTCGTTCTAATTTTCTTACACCCATACAAGTGACAAAATTCCTTAAACAGATCCGCTTCAAAAGCAGGGCCTTGATCAGTCAGTACCTGCTCTGGATACCCATGCGGTCTGCAGAAGCTTGCTTGGAAGGTCCTTGCTGCCGTCACTGCTGTCTGATCCTTGACGGGGATGAGCACCAAAAATCTCGAATAATGATCCACCATGGTCAGGGCATATGAGTATCCAGACCTGCTTGGCGACAATTTGACGTGGTCCAAGGCCACGATCTCCAAGGGACGAGTCGTCCGGATAGGCTGCAGGGGTGCCTTCTGACTACCGTAGTCCTTTCGTCTGAGACCACAGGGGCCACAGTTCCGACACCACCTCTCGATGGAGCTGCGCATTCCTACCCAGTAGAACCGGCACCTCAACAGGGTCTCCAGCTTTCTCCAGCCAAAGTGTCCTGCTTGATCGTGGTACGCTTCCAACACCATTTGGACGTCTGCCTTGGGGACCACTATCTGCCATACCATCTCATGGGTTCTGGGGTTGACGTATCTCCTGCACAACTTCTCACGGTATAGGAACAACCGGCTTCTCTCATTCCACAGGAGCTTTGCTGACATAGGTGCATCTTTTTCCAAGGAGGAACCTTCCTGTCTTAACAACTCCTTGATACGGCTGACCACTGGATCGCTGTCCTGGGTCTCTTTCCAGCTGTGATGGGGTAAGGGATTTAATGTTGCGCCATTCTGCTTTCTGTAGACACGCTGCTCATGGATTATCCCATTTCGATGGAACGCAGGTAGCTCAATTTCTTCCAGGTCGTCCGATTCTTCTTCCGTGTCAGATTCATGCGGCATTCGGGACAATGCGTCGGCGTTAGCATTCTTACGGCCTGCCCGGTACTTGATGGTAAACTGGTAATTTGACAACCGAGCCATCCAACGCTGCTCCATGGCTCCCAGCTTGGCTGTTTCCAGGTGCGTTAACGGGTTGTTGTCTGTGTACGCCGTGAACTTGTTGGAGGCAAGGTAGTGCTTAAATCTTTCAGTAATGGCCCAGACCAGCGCCAGAAACTCCAGCTTGAAGCTGCTATAATTTTCCGGATTCCTCTCAGTTGGCCTGAGTTTTCTGCTGGCGTAAGCGATGACTTTTTCTTGGCCATTCTGCTTCTGACTGAGAACTGCTCCCAAACCTTCATTACTGGCATCGGTGTACAGCAGGAACGGTTGGCTGTAATCAGGATAGGTCAAGATTTCATCACCTGTAAGGATCTCTTTCATCTTTTGGAATGCTTCAGCCTGTTCCTTACCCCAATTAAAGGGAGGGTTTCTGCTCTTTAGGGATTGTCCTACTAGGAGGTCCTGTAGAGGCGCTGCCTTCTTCGTGTAATCTTTCACGAACCTCCTGTAGTAACCCGTTAGTCCCAGGAACTGTCGCACTTCCTTGAGGTTCTTCGGCTCCGGCCATTTCTGGATGGCGGTGACTTTCTCTGGGTCCGGCGCTACTCCCTCTGAACTGACGATGTGCCCCAAGTATTGTACCTTCTGTTTAAGTAGATGGCATTTTGAGGGTTTCAACTTCATCCCGTACCTGGACAGGGACTCGAATACTTCTGCCAGGTGCTTCAGATGGTCCTCATATGTCTTGGAGTACACGATGACGTCGTCTAGGTATAGCAGCACGGTTTCAAAATTGAGATGTCCCAGGCAGTTCTCCATCACTCTCTGAAATGTTCCCGGGGCACTGCTGAGCCCAAACGGCATTCTGTCGAACTCACAGAGCCCCATTGGGGTGGTGAAAGCCGTTTTCTCACGATCCTCCTCAGCCACAGCCACTTGCCAGTACCCACTAGTCAGATCAAGGGTAGAAAAGTAGTTAGCCGTTTTCAGAGCAGCTAAGGACTCCTCAATTCGTGGTAATGGGTAAGCATCTTTATGTGTTATGCGATTCACTTGCCTGTAATCCACACACATTCTCATACTACCATCTTTCTTTTTAACCAGAACTAGAGGTGCTGCCCAGGGGCTACAACTATCCCTTATCACCCCGGCTTCCTTCATATCATGTAACATTTCCTTAGCTTTCTGATAATGGGCTGGAGGTATAGGCCTGTACCGCTCTTTGATGGGAGGATGACCACCTGTAGGGATATGATGCTGTACTCCCTTAATGGCCCCAAAGTCGAGGGGGTGTTTACTAAACACTTGTGCATACTCTTGTACCACCCGTAATACCCCTTGTTTCTGATGGGCGGGAGTGGTGTCTGTCCCGACATGGAGTTGCTGACACCAATCCGCCACCTGAGTTGCCGGGTCATTATCCTCCGCTAGTTGGCGGGAGTCTAAGGACTCAGTCGGGAGAATAGAATTATTATCGACGGCATGTAATTTAGCAACTGTTGCATAACGGGGTAAATTTACTTCATCATCTCCCCAGTTGAGAAGCCGTACCGGTACTCTCCCATTTATCACTTCCACTACCCCCCTCGCTGTCATGAGTGTGGGTCTATGTTCTGAGCAATGGGGTTCTACTACTGCTTGGTAGTTTTGTCCTCTCAGACCTATGGCTGCCCTACACCATATTATCATTTCACTCATTGGGGGTATCACAATAGGATTCGAGTCGGTGACCCGTACATTACCAATTTCGCCGTCTGTAAGCTTCGCTTGCTGCTGACACATCAGGGCCCGGATCTCTCTCTGGATCACTCCCTTCTGCCTTGGTCGGGCGATCTCAGCGAGCTGTTGGAGTAGAAACACAACTTCTCCCAGACAGTTACTGATAATGTTAGTACCCAGAATTATGTTTAAACCGTTCTCTTCATTTACAGTCTTTACTACTAGAAGCCCCTGGTCTTTCAACTCCTCTCTGCCCACTTTCACATCCACACTTTTGGTCCCGAGTACTTCCACAGGGAGACCATTAGAAGCATACACGGTAAAGTCAGGGCTCGGGGGTTGAAGACTATCCATAGACCAGAACTTCGTATATAGGGCATCAGGTATTATGGTCACCTGAGACCCAGTATCTAGCAACGCCGGAACTGCAATCCCATCCAGAATGATGGATAGGTAGGGTCGTCCACCCACGAACCTGCGGTTCCAATCTAAGGGGCCTGACGAGTCTCCACCTGGGTGTTGGCCCTCGGACCCAGGTTCTGCCCGTTTAAAGGACACTGTGTCGACATATGACCTTTCCGGTTGCAGCGGTAACAGATGATCTCCCGGCGAGGAGGGTGCTGATCAGGGGTCGCTCCTGGGGGTGGCGTTGTCCTCCTCCGGTGGGGCGACGTCCTCCTTCTACTCCGGTTCATCCATGGGACATCCTCCGGGCAGTCGGCTAATAAGATCTTTCCTTCTTCCTCTTTCCGCAGCTGCAGGGCACTCATCACAGCAGCCAGATTTTTAGTCAACTGGCGCACTTCCGAGCGCAGACAGTCCAATTCACTAGGGGGCGTCACCTGCGTTTTGGCTTCTGCCACTAGCGGGGAAAAGGTGAGTACTGCCGGTTCCAGAGTGATTTCACCCTGGTGATGTTGGGTTGCCACTTCAGGTTTGCCCAGGGGTCGCAGTCCTTTTATTGCCATGTCCTTTAGGGCATCAAAGGTGGCATCTGGATGATCTAAAGACCACCAATTTACAGTTCTGCGTTCCGCTTGGGACCTCAGTCCTTGCACAAATTGTTCTTTCAGCATCTTATCTTCATCAATGACACTTATGGTATTAACCTGCTTGAGGGCTCTCAGGGCCCCTTGTAGTCGGCAGGCATAGTCCCTTATGCTGTCACTTGGTTGCTGTGAACAGTTGTAGAATGCCATCCGGAGATCTGTTTCGGTGCGATCTTCAAAAATGGCCTGTAACTTTAAGAGGATCGCAGGCACCAACTCCTGGTCCGTGGTAGCCCAAGTCTCCACTTCTCTCTCAGCAGCGCCAGTTAGCTGCCCTATTAATACTGCAGCTTTTTGCCTCTCAGACATAGAGTACATTTCCAGGACACTGCATATCTTCCGTTTGAATCCTGCTAAAGTGCCTGGCTCGCCGCTGTACTGGGGAAGCCATTTTGCCCCAGGCATATATGGGAGCGTTAGTGGCATGAGCGGGACTACCGGGCCGGGTGCTAGGCCTGCGCCCCCATCCGGCGCTACAATGCCACGCGGCGCGGGGTCGGGGCCTCCGGCTGGGGCCGCACTGTCGGCCGGTTGTTGGACATATTAGTGCCCCTTGGTTAATCGGGGCCTACCGTTTCCAGAAGCTGCCGCTCCACAAGCACAGCGATGGGGACAGGACCTTCGTCGCAGGCGCTCTGATGTCAGAGCGTTTACTTCCTGTCGCAGGACCTGCCGCTGAGTCAGAGCCGGGGGCGTGTCCGAGACTCTGCGCGCCTTTCAGGTACGCCCACCTTCTTCTCCAGCGCCTCAGAGCGCGAATATGGCGGCAAATATGGCGGTATTTGGCGCCAAAAGCACAGACAGTCTTTTTCACCAAAACACTCCACAGGCACACAGGGCTCGCAATGCTGCAAGTTTCGGATCCTGTTTGTGACGCCAAAGTTGTGTTGACCCGCACCACAATTGTGGGTTACCAGGGAAATGGGGTACTCGGAGCCGAGCCCATGGAAGTCTATGGGATTTGTGTCACTGGCAGCGGTGGCTCGGTCCGTGGCCCTGGCGGTCAGGCGTATGATGGGGGGGAATTATTTACAGGGGATTTGGTAGATAACAATTCGTGACGCCACCTGTAGTTGTCTGATCACTAAGACCAGCGCTGCAGTAGATCTCTGAGGGGATGTTGTGGCAGCTAGATGACGGGTCCCCCACAGGTGGGACTGGTCCCTCAAAGTCTATGGTTATAATGATGTAGGGTGCAGATAAATGAATCAGTCTCACACCATCCAGCGTCTTTCCATACCTTTTACTTGTCAGATGTTTAGGCAGGTCCCGGGGAGCTGGTCGGGGTGGAGACTGCACGTCCAGGTAACAGCAGAGCAGGTTAGAGGCCTCCTTAACTTTCGATATGATGAGTCCAACTAGCATGGAGCAAGTTAACTCCAAATACTCCAGCTAACTCCATAGCTGTATTGCCCGGTCAGTTTTGTGGTGGAGCCTTCTATGTGGTGGGAACAGAGTCCTTCTATGCTAGGCCTAGCTAAAAGTCCTTGTTCCTCCTGACCCCGATTACGTACCGACACTTCAAGGGCTGCTTTCTGCGACCTAAGGTCCAGTAAGACTCTGGTTGTCCCGTTACTATGAGTGAATCAATAGCAACTCCTCGGTCCCCAGTGACCGGATAATTAGTGTAGGCAATTCACTACCTAAGGCACTGCTCCGTCCTCTCCACTGTGCCCTTCGCCCTGCTTTCCACTCTCAACACAGGCACTGCACACTTCCTAAGGTAGTACAAGTCAATCCTTTCTTGCTTCTTCCTTGGAGCTTGCTGACAGATTCTCAGTATACTCCTAGTTCAGGAACACATCGACTGAACTTCACTGTCCTTGAGACAGGCGACTGAAGTTTCTGCTGCAAACTTTCCTTTCTTCAAAGCTGTCTCTGTCTTCAGGTTAAGGAACAGCTCTGACTAGGCTAGGATGAACTGGCTCACCCTTACTAGCCTCCACTTTATGAACTGCTGACAGGAACCAACTGAGTGACTGTCTTTCACTTCACTTCCTGGAAGACTCCTCACTACTCCCCTCCTCTGCTGCATGTCACTAGCTTATATACCCTGAGGGTGTGTCTAAAGTGTGAATGGATGATGTAAGCTTTAACTGTTACCTTTCTGTGCAGACTCCAGGATAATGTGTGCCTTACATACCAGGGCTACACACACTCTCTGCCTGCACAGTTACAGTGCAGACAGCAGGAAGACGCCGATGCTGAGGAGTCTGGAGCAGAGCAGCGGCCAATGAAGAGAGGTGAGTATTTCATTATTCTTTTATGTTTGAAGCATTATATGCGACACAGCATATGCTAAAGCATCATATGGGGCTCATTATATATGAAGCATCATATGGAGCCCATTACATATGGATCATCATATGGGACCCATTATATGTGGAGCATCATATGCGGCCCATTATATATGGAGCATCTTATGGGACCTATTATATATGGAGCATTATATGGGGCCCATTCTGTTTGGAGCAATATATATGGCCCATCATATACTTTATGGACCATTATATGAGGCCTATTCTGTATAGAGCATTATATGGGATCCATTCTGTATGGAGCAATATATGGGGCCCATCATATACTGTATGGAACAGTATATGGGGCTCATTATTCTGCATGGAGCACTATGTTGTGCCTAGAATACTGTATGGAGCAATATATGGGGCTCATTATTCTGTATGTAGCACTATGTGGTGCCCCTTAATACTATATGGAGCAATATATGGGGGTCATTATTCTGTATGGAGCACTATGTGGTGCCCATAATACTGTATGGAGGAATATACTCTCCGGTTTCTGAGCTATTGTAGAATTTACAAAAGATATCACTCATGTAATGTAAGAAGTGAAATTTTTGGCATTGTACTTTACCTATATTTCTCTGCCGTATCTGTGCATTAAGAATTGTTAAAAGGGCCAAATGAGACACATTCGCCGAGGGCCAGGGCCGGATTACTAATAAGGCCAATTAGGCCATGGCCTATGGGCCCCTGAGCCTCTGGGGGCCCATAGGCCCCCACTGTCTGCCGGCGTTCGTACCTGCCGTCGGCTTCTATTGAAGAGCGGTGCCTGCGTGCCGACCCTCAATTCAGCCTGCACAGTCTCAGGCTCACAGCTGACTGTGCAAGGCTGAGTCTGAGAGGAGACAGCAGGCACCTATTTCCTGCGCTGAGTCTCCGCTCCTCTTCTACAAATACCCTGGACAGCTGCCTGTGAATCTGATCTAAAGCTGATTGGCTGCAATACAGCCAATCAGCATTAGTTTTCTTTATGTGACCTCACAGCACAGCTAAGGCAGGAAGCTGTGCTGTGATAGGTCGGCTGTCCTGTCCAAGCAGCACAGCAGATTTGTATACAGGAGCAGAGGGACAACGCTGCTGGCTGCAGAGTGTATGTAAGTAAATATAATATATGAAGCCTGCAGCCTAACTAGTTCTCCAGCCACTGAGGCAGTTAGGGAAGGGGCCCCCATGCAATCTAAAGGGGACACAGGTGAGGGGGCCCGGCTCACATGAAATTTCCTGTGGGCCCCCTCCTCCACTGTTTCACCTCTAATTTTCTGTGGGCACCCTTCCCCATTGTGTCAATCATCTGTATTTTACTGTGGGTCCCTTTACCCCATCTGAGCAGGCACACAGGAAGGTGACACCATGAGGAGGGGGCCCACTGGAAATTAGAAGTGAAAGAGTGGGGAGAGGAAGCCCATTGGAAATTAGAGATGAAACATTGGGGAGAGATGGGCCCACAGGAAATTAAGGGTGGAAGTGGGCCCAAATATATAGGATGACAGTGGGGGAGGTGGCCCGAAGATATTTAACCCCTTCATCCGCCTTACATGTATGGCACACGTTAAATGCCACTGTCCATCTATGACAGCAGCATATAACATGAGCTGACATGCGTGCATCATTCTCTCGCCAATCAGCACCTCAAAATCACATCACGGCTGTGCCAATGGTCATACTGTCATGACAGCCAGGGGTCTATTGATGACCCCTGTGGCTGTCATTACGGATCTCATTTGAAACCCTTCCTGCGGCCAGTCGTCAAAGGAGACCTTGATTTCTGCAACATGCAGCGATGTGTCTCATGTGATGTAGTATATAGCGGATCTGTCAGCTCTCCTGTGTGGTGTAGTATATAGAGGATCTGTCAGCTCTCCTGTGTGGTGTAGTATATAGAGGATCTGTCAGCTTTCCTGTGTGGTGTAGTATATAGAGGATCTGTCAGCTCTCCTGTGTGATGTAGTATATAGAGGATCTGTCCTGTGTGGTGTAATATATAGAGGATCTGTCAGCTCTCCTCCTGTGTGGTGTAGTATATAGAGGATCTGTCAGCTCTCCTGTGTGGTGTAGTATATAGAGGATCTGTCAGTTCTCCTGTGTGATGTAGTATATAGAGGATCTGTCAGCTCTCCTGTGTGGTGTAGTATAGAGGATCTGTCAGCTCTCCTGTGTGGTGTAGTATATAGAGGTCTGTCAGTTCTCCTGTGTGGTGTAGTATATAGAGGGTCTGTCAGTCTCCTGTGTGGTGTAGTATATAGAGGATCTGTCAGTTCTCCTGTGTGGTGTAGTATATAGAGGGTCTGTCAGCTCTCCTGTGTGGTGTATTATATAGAGGATCTGTCAGCTCTCCTGTGTGGTGTAGTATATAGAGGATCTGTCAGTTCTCCTGTGTGGTGTAGTATATAGAGGGTCTGTCAGCTCTCCTGTGGTGAGTAATAGAGACTGTCTGTGTGGTGTAATATATAGAGGATCTGTCAGCTCTCCTGTGTGGTGTAGTATATAGAGGATCTGTCAGCTCTCCTGTGTGGTGTAGTATATAGAGGATCTGTCAGCTCTCCTGTGTGGTGTAGTATATAGAGGATCTGTCACTCTCCTGTGTGGTGTAGTATATAGAGGATCTGTCAGCTCTCCTGTGTGGTGAGTATATAGAGGATCTGTCAGCTCTCCTGTGTGGTGTAGTATATAGAGGATCTGTCAGCTCTCCTGTGTGGTGTAGTATATAGAGGATCTGTCAGCTCTCCTGTGTGGTGTAGTATATAGAGGATCTGTCAGCTTCCTGTGTGGTGTAGTATATAGAGGATCTGTCAGCTCTCCTGTGTGGTGTAGTATATAGAGGATCTGTCAGCTCTCCTGTGTGGTGTAGTATATAGAGGATCTGTCAGCTCTCCTGTGTGGTGTAGTATATAGAGGATCTGTCACTCTCCTGTGTGGTGTAGTATATAGAGGATCTGTCATCTCTCCTGTGTGGTAGTATATAAGGATCTTCACTCTCCTGTGTGGTGTAGTATATAGAGGATCTGTCAGTTCTCCTGTGTGGTGTAGTATATAGAGGATCTGTCAGCTCTCCTGTGTGGTGTAGTATATAGAGGATCTGTCAGTTCTCCTGTGTGGTGTAGTATATAGAGGGTCTGTCAGCTCTCCTGTGTGGTGTAGTATATAGAGGATCTGTCAGCTCTCCTGTGTGGTGTAGTATATAGAGGATCTGTCAGTCTCCTGTGTGGTGTAGTATATAGAGGGTCTGTCAGCTCTCCTGTGTGGTGTAGTATATAGAGGATCTGTCAGTTCTCCTGTGTGGTGTAGTATATAGAGGGTCTGTCAGCTCTCCTGTGTGTGTGTGATATATAGAGGATCTGTCAGCTCTCCTGTGTGGTGTAGTATATAGAGGATCTGTCAGCTCTCCTGTGGTGTAGTATATAGAGGATCTGTCAGCTTCCTGTGTGGTGTAGTATATAGAGGATCTGTCAGCTCTCCTGTGTGGTGTAGTATATAGAGGATCTGTCAGCTCTCCTGTGTGGTGAGTATATAGAGGATCTGTCAGCTCTCCTGTGTGGTGTAGTATATAGAGGATCTGTCAGCTCTCCTGTGTGGTGTAGTATATAGAGGATCTGTCAGCTCTCCTGTGTGGTGTAGTATATAGAGGATCTGTCAGCTCTCCTGTGTGGTGTAGTATATAGAGGATCTGTCAGCTCTCCTGTGTGGTGTAGTATATAGAGGATCTGTCAGCTCTCCTGTGTGGTGTAGTATATAGAGGATCTGTCAGCTCTCCTGTGTGGTGTAGTATATAGAGGATCTGTCAGCTCTCCTGTGTGGTGTAGTATATAGAGGATCTGTCAGCTTCCTGTGTGGTGTAGTATATAGAGGATCTGTCAGCTTCCTGTGTGGTGTAAGTATATAGAGGATCTGTCATCTCTCCTGTGTGGTGTAGTATATAGAGGATCTGTCAGCTCTCCTGTGTGTGTAGTATATAGAGGATCTGTCAGCTCTCCTGTGTGGTGTAGTATATAGAGGATCTGTCACTCTCCTGTGTGGTGTAGTATATAGAGGATCTGTCAGCTCTCCTGTGTGGTGTAGTATATAGAGGATCTGTCAGCTCTCCTGTGTGGTGTAGTATATAGAGGATCTGTCAGCTTCTCCTGTGTGGTGTAGTATATAGAGGATCTGTCAGCTCTCCTGTGTGGTGTAGTATATAGAGGATCTGTCAGCTTCTCCTGTGTGGTGTAGTATATAGAGGATCTGTCAGCTCTCCTGTGTGGTGTAGTATATAGAGGATCTGTCAGCTCTCCTGTGTGGTGTAGTATATAGAGGATCTGTCACTCTCCTGTGTGGTGTAGTATATAGAGGATCTGTCAGCTCTCCTGTGTGGTGTAGTATATAGAGGATCTGTCAGCTCTCCTGTGTGGTGTAGTATATAGAGGATCTGTCAGCTCTCTCCTGTGTGGTGTAGTATATAGAGGATCTGTCAGCTCTCCTGTGTGGTGTAGTATATAGAGGATCTGTCAGCTTTCCTGTGTGGTGTAGTAATAGAGGATCTGTCAGCTCTCCTGTGTGGTGTAGTATATAGAGGATCTGTCATCTCTCCTGTGTGGTGTAGTATATAGAGGATCTGTCAGCTCTCCTGTGTGTGTAGTATATAGAGGATCTGTCAGCTTCTCCTGTGTGGTGTAGTATATAGAGGATCTGTCACTCTCCTGTGTGGTGTAGTATATAGAGGATCTGTCAGCTCTCCTGTGTGGTGTAGTATATAGAGGATCTGTCAGCTCTCCTGTGTGGTGTAGTATATAGAGGATCTGTCAGCTCTCCTGTGTGGTGTAGTATATAGAGGATCTGTCAGCTCTCCTGTGTGGTGTAGTATATAGAGGATCTGTCAGCTCTCCTGTGTGATGTAGTATATAGAGGATCTGTCAGCTCTCCTGTGTGGTGTAGTATATAGAGGATCTGTCAGCTCTCCTGTGTGGTGTAGTATATAGAGGATCTGTCAGCTCTCCTGTGTGGTGTAGTATATAGAGGATCTGTCCTGTGTGATATTTTTACATAACTGCATGGTGGGCCCCAAGAATGATTTTCTCTGGTGGGCCCAAGGTCATCCAGTCCGACGCTGGGCACACATACACATTACTACTTCTTCTGACACATTCTTGACACACTAGCAGTAGCAGTGCGCTGGCCGCGGAGCGGTACTTCACA
The DNA here is from genome assembly GCA_033576555.1 of Oophaga sylvatica. Lineage (NCBI taxonomy): Eukaryota > Metazoa > Chordata > Amphibia > Anura > Dendrobatidae > Oophaga > Oophaga sylvatica. The sequence continues at coordinate 12,545,387 of JARQOD010000007.1, forward strand.
TCATCACGTGATGTACCGTCCGGGCGAGAGCAGCGGCGTGCGGCGAGAACAGCAGCCAGCGCAGGAGTATTCTCCTGCTGTGTTTCGCCTCTCGCGATTGGCTGACAGGCGAGCGGCAAGATGCAGAAAGACTTCTGCATCTCCGCTCGTCATTGGCTAACGGGCAGCGCGGGAGTCCGGCCCCCCTCCCATGAACACGCAGCAGCCAGCAGCAGAGGAGCCGAGCGTGTGCTGGCTGCGCAGCGTTGTGAGAGAGTGAGCAGAGGGCGAGGCTGAGGCACGCTGCCGGGAGCTGGCTGACCGACTGACCGGACTCCGGAGAGAGCAGACTCTGCAGAGGAGCACAGTGTACACAGCCAGCCAGGCAGGCAGCACTGTCTTGTCCCCATATGGTTCTCTCTCCCAGACATATGGGGGGCATCGTTACTGAGACAACCATGTGGGGAGTCTGGGGACATTATTGCTGACTGGCCTGCAGACGAGAGGGCGGCAGGAGGCAGGCAGGTGTCACATTAGCAGGGCCGACATTACCTTAATCCGGTGCTGCATCCACCTCTAGACTAGACAAGAGGTGGTTGGTTTTTAGAAACAGGCCATTATTACCGTGGGACATCAGTGGCATTTTTTGTGTCTCCACTGTCCACATGTTTCCCTCAGTCAGCTCAGCAATAATGTCCCCATATGGTTGTCTCTCTCTCAGACTGTGAGAGGGACATGGGGGGGGGGGGGCAACGTTACTGAGAGAACCATGTGGGGAGCCTGGGGACATTATTGCTGATGGCTGAGGGAAACGTGTGGACTGTGTGATGGAGGGTGGGCAGTGGCAGAAGTGTATTCATAATGATGGGTGGGCAGTGGTATGTGTAAATGTGTGATGGAGGGGTTGGAGAGGTGTATTCATAATGATGGCAGAGGTGTATTCATAATGATGATTTTTCTTGGACACAGCATTATAAAGTTTATGTGAGGGCACAGTCAGTAGCGCTAGTTTCAGTTGATTAAGTGGTTGGTGCTATTTTTTTCCCAAGGAGCCATAGACATGTCTGGGCATCAGACTCCGCAAGAAGTATCTGATGAAGTGTTGAAGGTCCCAGACCCGAATCAGAAGGAAATTGACAATTCCAGAGAGCGCCAGCTGTAAGTTAGTGAAACTTAGAAATAAAAACGCATTGTTTCACAGAGAAGTTAGCTTATTTCCTAAAGATGAGCTTAAATTTTGTTGTTTAAATGTAAAAAAACAGTTGTTTGTTGCCTGTCGCCTGTTATCACTCACATTAGTACTGCAGCTGACTCCGGCGCTCACGTACTGTAGTATTGTCCACAGTCCACCCCGCTGCTGGCTGGCACCTGCTCAGTCTACCTGAGGCCGGTGACTGCATGTGTAGTCACCAACATGGTGCTGGAGGCTCTTAGTACCAATCAGAAGCTTCTTGTTGCTGGGCAGATTTGCAAGGCAAAAAAAGCCTCTGATTGGTGGTGAGAACCTCTGGCGCCATGTTTAGTGGATGGAGTGGGTGCTGGCTGGGACTCGGGAGCATGGTGTAATGCAACAGATTTCAAAGTTTAGGAATGCTAGACAGCTGCAAGACTTAGGTGAATGCTAACAGTTGTCTGGAGTGAGTTTTTGAAATGAAGAACAAAAATGTTTAGCTCCTCTTTAAAGACTAAATTCCTTTTGAACACAAGCTGCAGTTACCCAACAGAAGAGCACTGTCTACGCTGTTAAACAGTGATCTGTCCAAATCATTAAAGTGAGAACTGCCAGTAGTCACTTTTCACTGTTGTAGTATAGGGGCCATCCCACATGCCCTCTGCTGACACTCTTACCTGTATTGGTGCCTCCGCCACTCCTTAAGGGCTCCCGTTAGTTCTGGTGCACTGTATTACAATTAGCCCGACGGGTCGAGCCACGTCATCCAGCGTTTATCAGCACCACTCGATATACTGCCCTTCCACCCACTTCTGCAGCTAGTTATTCCGCCCATTACTGCTGCAATGAGAAGTGGGCCAAATAATTCGCTGCAGAAGGGCTGTATATCGAGCGGGGCTGATGAGCGCTGGATGACACGGCTAGACCCGTTGGGCAAATTATAATACAGCGCACCAGAACTAACGGGAGCCCATACGTAGCGTTGGAGGCATTGGCACAGGTAAGAGTGTCGGGGCGGGCCCAACACTACAGACTGCAACCTCTGCCCCTGGCATGGCTGCTGTGGAACTAAAGTTCCAGCTGTCATTGCAACCTTCATGCACAGATTGACCAGCTCTCTAGAGCCTGCCATCCCCCTGTGCATGCTGCTGATGTAATTTTACATCAATATTCATGTGTACTGAAAATCCTTGCGCTCGTCAGCACAAGGGCTATCACTGAGCATATAACAAAAGGGGGTATACAGCTCACCAATGCCGATCCAGAAAATGTGTCTCTGGAGCCCAGTGCAGGCGGGATCTACGCTGATCCATGCAGCGTTGCTTGCTTAAAGTGTATGGGACATTTTTTTTTTAAACTGCCCATACCCTCCTCCGCTGCCACACTCACCCCCCTGCATCGGGTCCGGCTGATCTCTGCTGCTCCGGTACAGAGATGCACCCGCCCGTGGTCCCGGCCGTGATTTTCTGGTCATGTGTGCCGCAGCGCTAGCGGCTCCATTGAAATCAATGGGGCGCGCTCTCGCTCTGCACGGCCACGCTAGAAAATTGGACCATTAAATGGTCAAATTTTCTAACGTGCCGGGAGCGTGCCCCATTGATTTCAATGGAGCCGCTAGCGCTGCGGCACACGTGACAAGGAAGTCACGGCCGGGACCACGGGCGGCTGTATCTCTGCAGCGGAGATCAGCCGTACTCGATGCAGGGGGGTGAGTTTGGCAGCGGAGGAGGGTATGGGCAGTTTAAAAAAAAATGTCCCATACACTTTAAGAGTGAAGAAAGAGAAGGTAGATCCGCAGCACTTGGATGCTAAAACTTGTACTTTATTAACGAATAATATTAAAAAGATGCTTAAAAGAGCAGGTGGAGTGGTGGGTCCACCAGTACAAAATTACGCTTTTCACCTTTGTGGCTTCCTCTGATTTCGACTCGTCAGTAGCATGCTGGGATGGCAGGCTCTAGAGAGCTGGTTGATGTGCGCATGATCAACTGGCCTCCAAGAACTCCTGTGGGACCTATCCTGGGATGGCACTATAGTGCAGGGTAAGAAATTTGTAAGGCATTAGCATAACAAAGTTTCGTACCCAGTGGTTGCCCAACATGTAAACAGAGTTTCATATGCTGGGAGTCTGGGACTACCCATTTAAACTACTGAAATTAGTGATAAACCACCAGAAACCCCAGCGCAACAAAGCGTTTGCTGTTACCCTTTTTCTAGACCCAAACCGTCAGCATCTGGAAAGAAGTACCACAGTGGTGCAGAAAAACGTAAAAATCAGCAAAAGAGAGCAAAGAATCTTGCTGAACAAATAAAAACGACACACAGTCTTTTTGATCTAGGCTTTACTGTTAAATCAGCAGTGGATCAACTTGAAGCCTCTTCAAGTACATCTGTTTGCGAAGTGATAGCAACAGAACTCCCCCTTCCACAGATTGATGAAGATGAGGTTATGGTTGAATTAAGTGCAGCTGAAACTGAGCCAGATGTCCAGATACTTTGCCAAAACAGAAATATTCTGGGACCAGAATATCAAAACGATATTGGATTATGGCGAAACATCTGTGCCCAGTTAGACAGATGCTTCGCCTGCTCACTGCTGTTCCTGGGTTAAGGGCATTTTCCACGAAAAATTGCACCGTTGAAAAGCATGGCCGATTACCCGAATGATAAATCTGCTGCCTGTCTGATGCTGTGCCCTGTTATACAGATGTGTTGTGACTTGTGATGCACATACCAGTGCTATGCTTTTTATTTTATTAAGAATACTTTATTACAGTATTGTTAAGGCCTCATTGTCTCATTCAGGTGCTAAATGCGCAAGTAACAACTAAGATTCTCAGGCACTGTTGACAAACAGCAGTTGGTCTTACTGTGGGCGGGGCTATGGTGCTTAGTGGGTGGGGTCCTGACACATTGTGGGTGGGGCTGAGGTGTAGTGGGCGGGACTGTGGCGCATGGATGAGAGGGGGGCCCCCAAAATTTTACCGGCCTAGGGGCCTCCATTACCTTAATCCGGCACTGCCGAGGGCCCACGAACACCTGGAGCCGGCCCTGCATTACACCATTAGGGTAGGTTCACTTGATTGTATAAAAATTCATTTAGAGTTTGATCCACAAAAGTGGGCTGATATTTTTCTTACTTGTCATCCATGTACAATCCATTTTTTTACAGCAACAGCTATTAATCATTTACAAGACCATTTACAATTTTTTACGTCACAGAATTGCAATGTATCTGTATAAATAGGATGCTACCCTGTGGTTCTGGATAGGATCTTTTTTTTTGCACCCATAGACTTGAATGTGTGAGTCTCATCTGATTTAAGGAAGAAACTGCAATTTTTTCATATACAGATTTGGCCAGTGAAAATAATCACTCATCTGCACTGCAGCACTGACTAACATTGATCCAAGTGCTGTTCATATTTTTTTTATGGACAGCACTCTGACCAAAAATACAGTCTTGTGAAAGGGCCCTTATGGTGCATTGGTGGCGCTGGAACTGGTGCTTTGTCCACATCATCACTCATTATCACGGGTAATTTTTAATATCTTATTCCTTGATAAAATGCCAGAGAACAAAAATAACTATGGTCCTAACTATTATAACCCCTATATACTAAAAATGTAAGTAAAGATAAATGATCTTTTTCATTTAAAATCAGCAACTTTGCCAAATCTTTCCCAAGATTTTGAATTACAGAAAATTTCAATGCTTAAAGTGAACCTGTCAGCAGGATTTTGCTCAGTAAACTACAGACATTGTCATGTTGCCACTGTTGTTATACTGATTAAAATGATACCTGGGGTGAAGAAATCCATCTTGTGGTTCTTGTGTAATCAGTGTAAGAAGTTTCCAGTTAATGATATGCCCGTGCTACGGGGTGGGACTGTAGGCAGAGTCTTATCTTCCTGCTTTAAGCCAGAGAAACCAAGGAAAGGCCTGCCCACAGGCCGCCCCGAAGCACAAACATGTTCCTCATCATTGAGACAGAGAGAGTCAGAGAGCGAGAGATACACAGAGATAGATAGAGATACACAGAGATAGATACACAGAGAAATAGATACAGAGCGAGACAGACAGATACACAGACAGACAGATACGCAGAGAGAGAGACAGACAGATAAACAGACAAAGAGAGAGAGACAGACAGAGACAGACAGAGATATACACAGAGAAACAAACAGATAAAAAGAGAGAGACAGATAAACAGAGACAGAGAGAGACAGACAGAGAAAGTGACAGAGTGAAAAATAAAGTGGAACAGCGCTCCATCCAGGTGTATAATGTAGAAAAAACTTTATTCAGCCATAAAAAAATGACGTTTCGACCACAATTGGTCTTTGTCAAGTATATACAAACATGTGAAAAGGCGGTCTTAAATAGTGTGGGGCTGTTGCCAGCACCAATCACCACAAGATACACGCCTACAACAATAAACATATACAAAAGACAATGTATAACAGAGATCAGACTTATGCAAAAAATATGACCATTTAAAATATACATATATAGACTCTTTATAAATAAATATGCAAACAAATTTACAATATATTACACATCTTCAACAATAGCGCCGTCACGTTGCCATAGGGATGTGAACCAATCATACCCCACTCTCATCTTCGTCAAAGTAGTAGATCCAATAGGACAAGTGAAGGAAAAAAGGCGCCATAGAAAATAGTCAGCCTATCTGTACTTGAATAACAGATAACACTGTCACACTCACCAATCACTGCATCACTATCGGAAAGAATAAAACGCTATGTGCGTCATAAAGAAGGGGACACCTACTGGATGTAATCCCCGAGCGTCGGAGCTCACTAAGCTTCATAGTGCGTGCAGGCGCATCAGAGCACCGGAAGCAGCACCTCACGTGGTGCCCTCACCAGTACAATGACGCGTCCGCGTCATCGCCCATCCAAGCCGTCTCCAGGGAAACCCAGGAAGCAGCAGGGATGCAGCGCATGCGTGCTATGCCAAAATGTGATCGCAGGCATACACTGCTGTCACCAATGATAAAGCTAGCCGCTTGTCTACCAAATGCACGTAGCTATATGAAAACGAATCCCTGATACTCAGAACAGGCTCACCATATCCATGCAAATGATTAGACTGTACTCATATCGTTAGCACAATTAGAAAAAGTTGGATATTATACTCAAAATGGAATGGCAGTACTATAATCTTTATTATTAAAGAAAAAACATATGAATAAAAAATATAAATAATCAGGACCATGGTGTACAAGGGGAGAGAGGGAACAAATTAATGCACACAAGCACTCCAAATATTCAACATCGTCTCAACTCCCCTTGTCCACCATAATGTCCTAAGAAAATAAAAAAAGAAAAAAAACAATTAGAAAAAATTAAAAAAATCAGAAAAACTCAATCATAAAATTATCCATATCAGCATAAGAGAACACCATGTAAGCCAGATCACATATTATACAAATTGAACTCAATATTCAGACCAACAGGTTGTAGAGAGCCCAACATATGAATCCATCTCAGTTCTTTGTTCCTAAGTAGTCTAGCCCTATCGCTTCCCCTCCTTAGCACCGGAACACTATCGATAACCCGGTTAACTGAATGTCTATTATCGATAAAATGTTCAGGGACCGGTAAATCAATAAGTTTTGTCCTAATCGTACTTTTGTGCTTACTAATACGAGCCCGCACCTCCATAGTCGTCTCCCCAACATATACTAGCCCACATGGGCATACAATCATATATACAACAAATCTGGATGTATAGGAGTACCTCTCCTTCAAAAAATTTTTTTTTACCAGCTTGGGGATGGCAGAAAATAATCTCCTTTAAGCATGTTATTACAACATGCACACCCCAAACATGGATTTTGATCGTATTGGTTCTATCCTTAGAAAACACTGGTCTCTGTTACAATGTGGTTTACCGACTTTTTCTGAATTTGAAGCTCCACCGATTATGTCTTTTAGTAGGGGCCGGAACTTGCGTGATAAACTAGTTAAGTCCGACTTTGGGTAATCTAAGATGTCGATTCAGCGTACCCTTAGTACTCCCCGCAAAGGAAATTTTCCGTGTTTGGGGTGTGCATGTTGTAATAACATGCTTAAAGGAAATTTTTTTCTGCCATCCCCAAGCTGGTAAAAAAAATTTTTTTGAAATATTACAGTATTTCCTTGCCTACCCTAGAGATCCATATGCTTACGTTTTCAATATGGATTTTACACCTGCGATATTCTGACATATCTCAGCCCTATTTAGGACATATTTGAGTTAATATTTTTTGTTTATTAGGATACTAATATCCACTATCAGGTTATATGACTATTTTGTATCAGATTGTAGGCTTGAGAATTGTATATATGCATAACATATGGAATATATGTACCGTATGTATATTTCTTTTTGTATCTTCTTGTACATCCTTTTGTTTGTTTATATGGCATATTTTTATTTGTTACAGAATAACAGATTAAATTCTTGAGGAAGGCTTTAAGCCGAAACGTCGAATGAATAATATCTGTACATATTGCGTATAAAGCCAATGTTCCACATTTTACACCAGAAGGTGTTGGTTATCATTAAAGAATCTTTTTTGGACATTTTTGTCTCCATCCCTTTTCTCATATTGGAAGTGCCGGAGTTATATATTATATTGATATTTGTTTTTTCTCCTGAGCACCCAGCCTCTCATATTTAGTGAGCACCCCTTATTGATTTATGTATTTTATAACTGGTCATATTTTTTGCATAAGTCTGATCTCTGTTATACATTGTCTTTTGTATATGTTTATTGTTGTAGGCGTGTATCTTGTGGTGATTGGTGCTGGCAACAGCCCCACACTATTTAAGACCGCCTTTTCACATGTTTGTATATACTTGACAAAGACCAATTGTGGTCGAAACGTCATTTTTTATGTCTGAATAAAGTTTTTTCTACATTATACACCTGGATGGAGCACTGTTCCACTTTATTTTTCACTACATGGATTCTCCAAGCTAGTTCCTTGGATCTGGTACGTGCGCCCCAATCCTGAGAGTGCTGTCAACTTGCTTCACTATTTGAAGAGAAAGTGACAGAGTGAGAGACAAAAAGAGATGCTGTGGTGGGGTTGCTGAAATACTCTGTGCTGCTATGGCAGGGTCTCTGTAGGGGGCTGTGTACGTATGAGTGGTTGATGTATAAGAGAAAGCGAGACAGTCTGTCTCTTCCTTTCTCTATGATGAGGAACATGTTTGTGCTTTGGGGTAGGCCTGTGCATGTTCCTCATCATAGAGAGAGAGAGAGACAGACTGCCTCTCTCTCTCTTATACATCAATCACTCATACGTACACAGCCCCCTCCAGAGACCCAGCCATAGCAGAACAGATTATGTCAGCGACCCCTCCACAGCATCTCTCAGTCTGTGTGCATCTGTTTGTCTCTCTCTGTCTGTCTCTCTGTCTCTTTGTCTCTCTCTCTGTCTCTCTCTGTCTGTCCCTGTCTGTCTCTCTCTTTCCGTCTCTCTCTGTGTATCTGTCTGTTTCTCTCTGTGTATCTGTCTATTTCTACGTCTCACCCTGTCTCTCCGTTTTTCTCTGTGTGTCTGTCTCTCTGTGTATCTGTCTGTCTTTCTGTGTGCCTCTGTGTATCTCTCTCTCTGTCTCTATGATGAGGAACATGTTTGTGCTTCGGGGCGGCCTGTGTTCAGGTCTTTCCTTGGTTTCTCTGGCTTAGAGCAGGAAGATAAGACCCTGCCAACAGTCCCGCCACGCAGCACGGGCATATCATTAACTGAAAACTTCTTTCACTGATTACACAAGAACCACAAGACAGATTTCTTCATCCCAGGTATCATTGTAATCAGTGTAACAATGGTAACATGACAGTGTTTGTAGTTTACTTAGCAAAATCCTGCTAACAGGTTCACTTTAAAAGATGTTACTTGCTCACAAAAACACACATAAAGGAGAAGAGAGAGTTAAGCCCGGGTCTCACATAGCGATACACCAGCGATCCCGACAACGATCAGGATCGCTGGTGTGTCGCTACATGATCGCTGCTGAGCTGCCAAACAGGCAGCTCAGGTAGCGATCAGCACAGCGACACTGCGGTAACATCGCTTAAGTTACCCGCAGTGTACGTTGGATACCAGCGCCCTGATGCAGGGAGCTGGTAACCAAGGTACACGTCGGGTTTCCAGGCGCTGCGTGGTGCCTGGAAACCCACTGTGTACCTTGGTTACCAGCTCCCTGCATCAGGGCACTGGTATCCAAGGTACACAGCGGGATTCCAGGCACAGCCCCGCGCCTGGAAACCCGCTGTGTACCTTGGTTACCAGCGAATCGCTGGTCTCCCGCCTGTCACACGCAGCGATGCGTGCTGGCCAGCGGGAGACCAGCGATCAAAAAAATGTCCAGGACATTCAGCGACGATCAGCGATACCCAGCAGGGGGCTGATCGTCGCTGAATGTCACACACAGCGATATCGCTGAGGGAGATCGCTGTTGCGTCACAAAACTAGTGACTCAGCAGCGATCTCGCTAGCGAGATTGCTGTGTGAGACGGGGGCTATAGAGAACCCAGCTGACCATAAGAGTTGATACTTTACAGGTGAGCGAGAGAGAAAATCTCAAATCATAAAGACTCACACTCTACAGGAGAAAGAAAGAGAGGACCCCACGGACCATAAAAGCTTATACTCCACTGGAGAGGGAGACTTACTCAGTGACTCTGGAAATATAAAACAGCTCTGTGATGCAAACTATGCTAATCTTGGAAACACTGATCTATGACTGCACAGGCATTGTCCACTACTGTACAAGGTATAATAATCATTACGATGTCCTAGCTGCAGGGCAATATGGGGAGGCCTGCAAAGCAATGCAAATCAAATCTCAAATGTTCAATTTTGTGTGAAACTGCAAATTTCAACTCAAACTCAATCTTCTGCTCATCTCATATGTAGATGATTATATCCAGATTGTTTGCTATAATTGCTAAGGTCTAATAATGAACCCCTAATTCTTGCCTCCCACATATGAAATCCTATTTGGCACTGCATCAAAATGCAATAATACATTGCTATATAGAAATACTGAAAAGTATTATAAAATCAATCAAGTAGCCTACCAAGACTTTTAATAAAGAAGTCTAAATTGTAAAAAATGCAATAAAAAATGAAAAATACTGTATATACTCGAGTATAAGCCGAGATTTTCAGCCTATTTTTTTAGGCTGAAAGTGCCCCTCTTGGCTTATACTTGAGTCATTGTCCCAGGGGGTCGGTGGGGGAGGGGTGCGCAGGAGCCGGCGGCTGTCAGATCATACTCACCCCCTCCTGGCGCGGTCTCTGCACTTCCCTGCTTCTCAGATGGTCTCTGGCGCCGCAGCTCTTCCTGTGTTCAGCGATCATGTGGTACCGCTCATTAAAGTAATGAATGTGCACACGACTGCACTCCCATAGGTCTGGAGCGCATATTCATTACTTTAATGAGCAGTACCACGTGACCGCTGAACACTGGAAGGAGCTGCCAGAGACCATCTGAGAAGCAAGAAGTGCAGAGACCGCATCAGGAGGGGGTGAGTATGATGGGGAGGACAGAGGGAGCCATGCAATATTCACCTGTCCCCGTTCCACCGCCGCGCGCCGCTCTGTCTTCCACATCCTCTGGCTGTGACATTCAGGTCAGAGTGTGCGATGACGTGGTTATTGCGCGCCCTCTGCCTGAACAGGCTGTGCAGAGAGAGACGGAAGACACAGAGGAGCACAGCGGTGGAACGGGGACAGGTGAATATCGCATTTGCTGGGGCCCTGAGCCAGCAGCGACACCGGCACCTGGCCCCCATAGCGCACCAGTGTCCCCGCCTGCTCAGAACACCGGCACCTGGCCCCTTTCGACAAGGGGACATTTTTATTTTTTTAATCGCAGCAGCAGCATATGGGGCATATATATCTATGGAGCATCTTATGGGGCCATCAACCTTTATGGAGCAGCATATAGGGCATATTATTCTATGGAGCATCTTATGGGGCCATCAACCTTTATGGAGCAGCATATGGGGCATATTATTCTATGGAGCATCTTATGGGGCACATATGGGGCATATATATCTATGGAGCATCTTATGGGGCCATCAACCTTTATGAAGCAGCATATGGGGCATATTATTCTATGGAGCATCTTATGGGGCCATCATTAACCTTTTATGCAGCATTATATGGGGCATATTTTAATATGGAGCATCTTATGGGCCATTATTAACCTTTGTGCAACATTATATGGGGCATACTTTTATATGAAGCATCTTATGGGGCCCATTATGAAGTTTATGGAGCATTATATGGGGTGTATTTTGTATGGAGCATCTTATGGGGCCCATCATGAACTGTACGGAGCATTATATGGGGCTCCTGATTCAATAAGGATATTCAAAAACATTTAACCTACTGATGTATCAATTAATTTTACTTTTATTGGTATCTATTTTTATTTTTGAAATTTACCAGTAGCTGCTGCATTTCCCGCCCTAGGCTTATACTCGAGTTAATAAGTTTTCCCAGTTTTTTGTGGTAAAATTAGGGACCTCGGCTTATACGTGGGTCGGCTTAAACTCGAGTATATACGGTAAGTAAAAAACTTGCTTATTTTCCCTCAAAAAGTATTTGTTATAAAAAAACATAATTTGTGTCATCGCAACTGTATTGACTTGCGAATAAATAAATAGACATGTTATTTCTTCCACATTGAAAAACGCATAAAATAAGAATGACAACATTTGTGAGGTGAGGATGTCCATCCCATCTCCCAAAAAAATGCATGTTACCCAAAATGTTAACCACTGAGAACTATAAATTGTCCCACAAAATGCCAAGCCCTCAAAAGGCTCTACTGACACAAATATAAAAATGTTTATTTTTTTTTTAAAACAGTCACAAATGTAGTGACCCACAGAATAATCGGTTGCCATTTGAATTAGCGTGCATGATGAGTGCCATGATAGAAACAGAGGAATTGCTGCTTTTTAACAATTCCCCAAAATAAAATTAGTTATACTTATACAATACATTATTTGTCATCCAAAATGGGGTCACTGAACATGCATTTTGTCCTTAAAAACATCCCTGTCCTGATATGGGTATATTAATTGGGGAGGTTTGTAACAAATTGTTAAAATGTAGATTGTTAGCTGTTGGCCATGGCAAGCAATTAATTTAATTCTTTCATTCAGAGAACCTCTAGAATCTGAAAGTGACCTAACTTTGCCATAGACACTTCACATATCCTTCTACGAGCTTGCTTAGATATTCCCACAATGTATGAAAACGATCATAAAACCTACCTTTCCCATTCTGATGTTCAGGTGTTGTCTGTTTGCATTCATGGGGCCTGGCAGCAGTCTTATATATGTTGGGCAGACTGCCAGACAGCATGTACCAAACAAAACGTTCTGCACAGTAAGGATAATGTACACTATGTGACAGTGTTTACTGCTTCTGGTATTATTACTTTTTTGTTTCTCCCTATTTGTAGTACAGTACTGCTGGTGTAGGTATAGTTTGCATAAAAAGTATTTTTCCAGTGAATCTCAACAATGGCAGAGTCAAACAGCATCAGTAGAAGATCACTGCATAGACTTATGTCCTGTGCAACCTTGTTAAAAGGTACTGATTTTGTCTTTAAGGCCGGGGTCACATTTGCGAGAAATTCGCAGGAGTCTCACACCTCATTACCCATCACTGCCGCTGGTACTCGGGGAATTCAGCTGCATAGAAATACATGCAGTCGCACACTCCGGTCCAGAGTGCCGGCGGCAGTGCCGTGTATTGTGGTGCGAGACTCGTGTGAATTTCTTGTAAGTGTGATCCTGCCCTAAGGAAAATAATATTCTTTTTATTTGTCCCCATTGTATTCTAGATGTCATAAATTATCAAATCTTTTGAAATACAAATTTACCTGGTCTGACAAATGTAAAAAAAAACCTTTAAGTTTGCAGTACTCTAATTGCCCTGAAAAGTTGTGTATAATACTCTAAGGTCTCCTAGGACTGCATCTAAAGAACCTTAGTAATGTCAAAGTGACCATACTATGGAAATTGATGGTAATCCGGTAGTAATCAATTGACCATGTCATAACAAAGTGTAGTGACAGACTTTTCATGTTTTTTTATTACAAATAATCCAACAATTATCCTTTTTAGCCATTTGTGATCAGAGACTGTTCTGTGCAGAACACTGACAGTGTCACTGCCAGAATTAATATGAGATAACTTTTATTAATGTATTAAAAGCATTTTGGACTCACAGATCAAACACATACTTAAAATGAACTTATATTGGTATAATTAAGATATAGCATTCAGGGTTAATGAGATCTGTTGGCTGTACTAGTGTGGCATATACAGATGTAAAATCTGACAAGTAAAAAATGTGAAAAATTGTCTGTTTGTGACACACACAATTTGTGAGGCAGACAGCGGAAGTCAAATGTCTGGATTTAGGTGATTGTTTTTGTATTTTTAAAAAACAATTATTCCCCTCCCCAATGGAAATGATTGCATAAGAAATTTAAAATATTCCATACAGTCATGGCAAGCAAGCGCACCATCTAACACCATCAGATTTCTTCTGTAAACATTGTGCTGTTTTGTTTTTGTGTTTTAGTGTATCGAGAATGGTTGAAAAAATATGTAAGTATAATTCCAATATGCAGAAGATGCCATTTATTCGTTATAGGAAGGTGCAGATGTGGCACCCCAGAGTCCAGTTGCCACAGTGACATTGCCTCCCTCTACAGGATGGTGATGTCATACCTGGAAGCAGGAAGAGGTCCCCATGCAAGGTAATATACGACTGCCAACACTTGTTCTAACTCCAGACCAAATGGGGCGGAGCTTAAGGAAGTGACTGTTGGTGGGAAGAGTTAGTGCTGAGGAGAGGAGATTGTTCTGGAATGAGTCTGAAGTGAGGGAAGAGAGACGAGCGGACACAAGGGCTCTGGGGAATTACAGCTGCATCAGAGATGATCCTGGATCAGAACGCTGATAAAATGGATGCCAGAGTCCAGGGCTGTGCAGTTGCTGTATACCCCGACAGCCGAATCTGGAGGTCAGGGGACTGCAAGCTCCCTGACCACACCGAACACCTGGAGGCACCACAGCAGACCAGGAGCCCAGGGCTGCCAGTGAACAGACAGTGCCTGTGATAGGCTCACGCTGTTTGCCATACAGGTTAAAGACAACATGCAGGAAAGGGTCGCTGCTTAGCTACATTTAACAGGGACCAGAAAAGAGAGCGCAGCGGGGAGGCCTTGAACTCCATCTGGCAGGGTTGATCCCTTGAATGCTTCCAGGCAAGCCGGACTCCTGCTACCATTTGTAACTAGTACCCCGGATTGCATCTTCATTTACCAAGAAGTAAAAGGTAAAGAAAACTGTGCTTTTCTGTGTCCCTTGCTTATTCTCTGCACCTCAAAGTTCACCATCACCTGAATAGACTGACATATCTGACCTGGGGCCACGTTCTACCCGTGGGGAGCAGTAACATCTCTGCTGCATCACCATCTGCCCCAGTGGACCTGAAACAACGCATCAGCCATATATAGCCGAACACCAAGGGTGGTGCACAAACTAATTCCCCTACAAACTACCCCACCATCATTTTTGACAATTATATTGGACACCCAGGGCCACAGACAGGTTTATTGCTGCTGTGACTTCCCCTTTAAGAACTGTCCGGCCCAGTACCGAGTACCCCACGGCCCTGGTGGGGTGCTCCATTTTGGCATCACAAACAGGATTTCGTAGTCCGACATTATCGGGTACTGTGTGCCAGAGACTTTATTGAATTGTGTGCCAGAGACTTTATTGAACTTTCAAATCACCGCCATAACTGCATCACATGGCGCGTGTGAGAAGAGAGAGAGGGGTGTGCTGTCATGGGCGGAGTCTGAAAAAAAGTGCGAAGCGAAGCCCTGCCTCGCGGTCTGACGTCAGTGGGTGAAGTGAAGCTGGAGCCTCTATTATAAGCGGATGAGTAGCTGGAAGTCCCGGCTTGGAGACTGAAAGGCGCTCAGATCAGCCCATCGGGGAGCAGCTGCTGACCACGGTAAAGGTAAACAGAGCCTGGCTGAAGTTCATTGAGGGGGGAAGAAAATGCCCAACCCTGGTGGAGATCCAGCCGCGGTCGCAGCCACTGCCCCCATAGTGCAGCAAGATTCAGCGGTGGCCACAGCCTCCACAGCTATCAATGCCATACATACCAGGATCGGCCTGGTTACCACACACCCTGAACAATTTCAAGGAGAGACTGTGCAGTTTGTTCAAAGTATACCCCCTGTCTGAGAGTCAAAAAGTCAGCATCCTCATTGACAAGTTAACTGGTGCGGCCCAGAGGGAAGTAAAGTCCTGGTCAGACACTGATAAAGGAACTGTCAAACCAATCTTGACAAAGCTGAAGGACACCTTTGACACCCGCACTGCAGCAGAGATAAAATTGAGAATCTTCTGGTGCAAACAAAGGGTGCAGGACAGTATACGGGACTATGCCCTTAATCTTCAGGAGGCACTATGGGCCGCAAAGCAGGATAACCCTGACAGCGTGCAAGATGAGGATAGATTGCTAACAGAGCAGTTTATAGAGGGACTACAGACTAATAATCAAAGTACACAGCTGCACATAATGGCCCTACAAAATACTGAACTGGACTTTGCACACTTTAAGGATAGGGCCATCCGGGTGCTGCATGAACCAAATCCTAGCAGCACAGAGCCCTCTAGGCGCCCAGCAATTACATACCAGCAGGAGGCAGCATCCTTTTCCCAGACCCCTATTGAGACCGACACGCCGGTCAAGATAATGACTCTGTAACAGACCAATGTCTCCAGGTCAAGGAACTGACCAAAAGTGTGGCTGCATTCACAAAAACTGTGCAGTCCATGCAAGTGGCTCTAAAGAAGATCCAGCTAGCGTCCAGTTCAGATGATGTCCAGTGGCGACGGAAGAGAATTCCTCTGACCAGAGGGAGAGACAGCGATAGTTAGGCCGGTGTCACACTGGCGAGTTTGATGCGAGTAAGTCGCACTACTTTCTCGCATCAACACCCGGCACGGCCGCCCGCTCTCGGACCCGAGTGTGCGGCTGCATAGAAATACATGCGACGAGGATGGACAGCCCATCTGTCGCCGCTGCAACAAGGCGGGACACATCGCAAGATTCTGTTATTTAAACAAGCAACCCCTGGGGCAAAGAGCCAGACCCCCAGGAGTAAGATGTCCAGGCCCTCAAAGTTGGCGAGGCAAGTATGTGGGAGGACGGCCAGTTCTTCCCGTCGTGATTGATGGCTTCCCGATGAACGCCTTACTGGACACCGGCTCCCAGGTGACAATGATGCCATATGTCCTCTTTAAGCTGTACTAGGCTGATTCAGACATTACTAGCAGCCCAGATGAACACCTTGCTATCTTTGCCAGCAATGGTTAGCCCTTCAATCAAATGGGGTTTAAAGAGGTGACCATCAAAATTGGCCAAGTGGAATTGCAGTCGCAAGGTCTGATTATAGTTGATATTGCCAAACAAGAATGCCATCCTATGATTACTTTAGGCATCAATGTAATAGAAAAATGTCTTGCAGAAATTATTGTTTTGTTACAACAAGTAGCCGAGATCTTCAGCTCCAGTCAGCAGCGGGTCCTGCAAAAGGAGATCAGAGCCCTGATGCAGAGACAACAGGTAAAGCTGTCTGGAGGAGAAATCGGCAGTGTCAGAGTAAGTGATCCATTCCCCATTGCAATACCCCCAGGAATGAAATGTTAATTTGATGTGGGGCAGCAATAGGCCTCCGGGGTCAATATTACCAAGCCCTGGTAGAACACATATACTCTGATAGTAGGCCCACCATCCTGACAGCAAAAGGGGTAGTTGATGTCCGCAAGGGGGGGTACCATTACGCATCTTGAATTGTGGGGAAAAAGAGGTCAATTTATCCCAATATGCCTCCCTTGCTAAGCTGTTCACTGTCAGTAACAATGCAATAGAGGCAGCAGAACCCTTGCTTCCGTCCGATCAGGTGGAGGACAATGGCTCTGAAGGGCAGCTGGAGGATTGGTGTCAGCGGCTACACATAGGCACTGACTCCACCCCTTCGCACTAAAAGCATGGGGATTACCAGGTGGCCAAGAATTTGACTGGGTTTTCAGCAAACACCCTCTAGACTTTGGGCAGGCAAAAGGGGTTGAACATCATATTCCCACAGGAGATCATCCACCCATTAAAGAGAGGTACCGACCTTTAACACCAGAATACTATCAATGTGCCAAGAGTATGTTACGAGAGATCAAGAAGGGGTAATCAGAGATAGTTGTAGTTCCTGGGCAGCTCCATTAATCCTTGTTAAAAAGAAAGATGATACTATGAGAATGTGTGTAGACTACAGGTGGATTAACAGCATTACACATAAGGACGCTTACCCATTACCTAGAATTGAGGAATCATTATTTGCACTGAGAACTGCTAACTATTTCTCTACTTTGGATCTCACTAGTGGGTATTGGCGGGTACCCCTGGCAGAGGCAGACAAAGAGAAGACAGCGTTATGACACCAATGGGCCTATGCGAGTTTAACTACATGCCTTTCGGGCTCATCAATGTGCCGGGAACCTTTCAGCGCTTAATTGAATGCTGAATTGGACATAAAAACTTTGAAACCGTTCTGCTGTACCTGGATGACATCATCGTCTTCTCTAAAACCTACAAAGACCACTTGCAGCACCTGACCGAGGTGTTCAAAGCCCTGTCCAACTTTGGCCTAAAAGTGAAGCCGTCCAAGTGTCACCTTTTGAAGCCCAAGGTGCAGTTCCTAGGCCATATGGTAAGCATGGAAGGTGTATCACCAGACCCTGACAAAGTCATCCGGGACTGGCAAAGACCCAACACCATTCATGAAGTATGGCAGCTTCTCGGGTTGGTAGGCTACTACCGGAGATTCATCAAAGGCTTCATCAAAATAGCCACACCCCTGCAAGATCTTCTAGTGGGCCAATCCAAGAAGGCCAAGAACAAGAGTCTTTCATTCAAGTGGAACAAAAGGATAGAAGAGTCATTCATCAGGTTTGAATTGGCCTTCACGGGAGATGAAGTCCTGGCCTACCCTGATTATGACCAACCATTTATACTTTACACTGACGTCAGCAATGTGGGATTGGGAGCAGTGCTATCACAAATGCAAAAAGGCAGAGAAAGAGAAATTGCCTACGCCAACAAGAAGCTTTGTCCCACTGAAAGGAACCCCAACAACTACAGTTCCTTTAAATTGGAGTCTCTCACCATAGTCTGGGTGGTAACGGAGCGCTTCAAGCACTACCTGGCTTCAGTGAAGTTTACCATCTACACGGACAATAATTCGCTAACCCACCTTGAAATAGCAAAGCTGGGTGCATTAGAGCAGCGATGGATGGCCCGGCTGTCCAACTACGAGTTTACCATTAAGTACCGAGCGGAACATAAGAATGTTAATGCCGATGCACTATCCAGGATGCCAAATTCACCAGATGGGGAGAAGATTCAGAAGAACTCGAAGAAATCGAGTTACCAGCCTTCTGTTAGAATCTATTTAGTTTGACCATCCGCTATCTTGTTGTGGTTTCAGGCTGCTGGTCTTTTCCCCTGGTGCTGGGCTTGTCGTTGGTCAGGTGATTGTATCACCCTTTATTACCCTGCACCTGCCTCCCAGTGCTTGCTGGACATCAGTGTTAATCCGCTTGAGTTCTGGCTAGGAGCCTTGATAGCTTTGTGTTATACTTTTGCAGTTCTGGGAACTCTAGTTCTGCTTGCTTAGTCTTGTTTTTTTCCTTTTGTTTCTGCAGCTTCTTCTATTTCCCTTCTAGGAGGTTACCAGTGTTTTGTTCCCAGTCCCTAGATCTTTCAGGGATCCCCTTCACCCCCCTCCTCGAGTCTAGACTAGGAAACGTCAGTGGGTCTATTTTCAAGGAATAGGTCGCCCGCCCCATCGTAGGGATCGAGTCTAGTCCCAGTGCAGGGTTAGCTTCTTTCCCTTCTTTCCTATTCCTTAGTTGCAGATCCATAACAGTATGTCTAGCCAGCATATAAAAAAAGGGGAATTTTTTTCTTTCTCCCGGAGTCCTTCAATATGAACAGAGTTCAAGAACTTACTCAACACTTGCAAGGGTTAACTTTGAAGGTAGCCAGCCTGCAACAGCACGTGAGTACTTGTCCTGGAGTACGCTGTGAAGAGCCTAAGGTAGGACTAACTGAGTTTCTTTCTGGTAAACGGCAGGAGTTTTTTACGTTTAAAAATGCATGTTTACTTTATTTTCGGCTTAGACCTGGATCTTCAGGGAGTGAATCACAGCGTGTAGGGATTATTATGTCTTTGTTGCAAAGTGATCCCCAAATCTGGGCATTTTCATTACCACCTAATGATCCTTGTTTGACGTCAGCAGAAGCATTTTTTACTGCTATAGGGTTGTTATATGATGATCCGGATCGAGTCACCACAGCTGAGGCAGTGCTCAAACGGCTTAAACAGGGTTCTGGTGATGCTGAGAGGTATTGCAACCTGTTCAGACAATGGTCCGCAGAGATCAGGTGGAATAACCCAGCACTCAAGAGTCAGTTTTTAGCAGGTTTGAGTGAAAGGGTTAAAGATTTTCTCATTGCTTATCCTGCACCTGATAGTTTGGAATCTGCTATGCAGTTAGCTATCCTTGTGGACAGAAGATTGAAAGACAGGCAGAATAATGGGAAGCCTCTTATACTGCTGGAACCTGTCTTTCAGGATAGCCCAGTCGACAGCTGGGAGCCTATGCAACTTGGACGATGTCCTCTCGTTCCCAGGAGAGGGAGAGGAGGTTCTCTGAGGGGCTATGCTTGTATTGTGGTAAGGCTGACCATGTTATTAAGCAATGCGAGGTTCGCATAAGGAAAGAAAGGAAAAAAAGGTCAGTAGGAGCAACACTCCCGTTCGTATTGCATTTTTACTGTCCGCAGGAGTTTTTTTCTGGTAATTCCACCTATCGTGGTCATTCCATTGATTTTCAGGTCATGGTGGATTGTGGTTCTGCACTGAATTTGATTGATCAACAATTTCTAAACAATTATAAATTTTATACTGAACCATTGTCATCTCCTTTTCCTGTTGTGGCGATTGATAACACTCCCCTGGAGCATGGGTGTGTGTCTCGAAAGGTCACTGGGTTCCCACATATTGTCAATATGGAACATGAGGAGTGTATTGACTTGTTTGTACTGGATAAATTGCCTGTTCCAGTCGTCCTGGGTTTACCCTGGTTAAAAATGCACAATCCTTTGCTGGACTGGTCGTCTGGCATTATAAGGTCCTGGAGTCAGGGCTATTATGGTAAATGTTGTAATGTTCACATTGCTGCTGTTGTGAAGAGAGAGCTTCCTAAAGCCATTAAGGATTTCTGGAAAGTATTTTCAGAAGTTAAGTCGCAAGCTCTACCACCCCATAGAGATTACGATTGCGCTATTGAGTTCATCCCAGGTGCTACACTCCCTAAGAGTCGTTTATTTAATCTGACGATTCCCGAGAGGGAGGCCTTAAAAGAATACCTACAGACTAGCTTGGCTGCAGGTCATATAAGACCCTCTAAGTCTCCTGTAGCTGTAGGATTTTTTTTTGTCAAAAAGGATGGGGGCCTTAGACCGTGTCTGCCTGGATTTTTGATAAATTAATAAGATCACTGTGCGCAATCCTTACCCGTTGCCGCTAATTCCCGATTTGTTTAGCCAACTAACCGGAGCTAAGTGGTTCTCTAAAATTGACCTTCGTGGGGCACATAATTTGCTGCGGGTGAAGGAGGGCGATGAATGGAAGACAGCCTTTAATACCTCTGATGGTCATTTTGAGTGTCTGGTGATGCCTTTTGGCCTTACTAATAAGCCTGCATTTTTTCAAAATTTCATTAATGACATTCTGAGGCCGTTGATCAATAGAAGTGTTATTGTTTATTTGGATGATATTTTTATCGATTCACCTGATCTGGAGTCGCATTGGTAGAGAGTCAGCGAAGTTCTACAGAATTTGAGAGAAAACAACCTCTTTGCTAAATTGGAGAAGTGCGAGTTTGCGGTACATAAAATGATTTTTTTGGGGTACTTGGTCTCCAGTAATGGGTTTGAGATGGACCCGGTGAAGGTTCAGGCAGTACTGGATTGGCCTAGGCCTGAATGTTTAAAGTCTTTCCAAAGATTTTTAGAGTTTGCCAATTCTTATAGAAAATTCATAAAGAATTTTATTGTTATCGCTTAACCCATAACTGATCTCACCAAGAAGGGTTCTAATTAGAGATGAGCGGTGTTCGAAGCGAACTGTTCGCCAATTTCAAATTCGAGCTGTTTTGGGCGGTGTTCGAGCCGTTCGACAAACCCGAACAATTTTGAAATAATCCGGCTGTTCGAGGCTATGTTCGATAACTGTTCGTGCACCTTAATCGTCACTGGATTTTTTCACAGTAATGCTGAGAATCACGGTTAATACACAGTTTGAGTGTACAGCGGGGCGGGGAGAGGGACATGGGATAGATCTCTGCAGAGATAATGAAGATCTCCATTTTTTTCTCTTTCCCGCATTTCCAGTGGGCGGTGCAGTCTGTCAGCCTATCAGCATCGCATACACGGAGCGAAGTGCTTTTTTTTCACACAAGCAAGGGCATGTGTCATTGGCTGTGTATGTCACATGTCCTTGCCCTGTAAGACCCAGCCATTTCCCCCCTCGCCACCATTTTCGTGTTAGACAGCACTGCTGCTGCTGTTAGCGCTATCTTTGTAACAGTGACTGTGAAGCGAATTTGCAGTTAGACAGGAAGGTTTAGGGAGTAGGGAGGGATTAGTTTGTAATTGCAGCCTTTTAAGGGCTAGGTTACAGCAGTTCCTGGCACTTTTAGCAGGCAGGTCTGTGCTCTATATAGACAGATAGGTCAACTTGGGAGTAGTGACTATTTGTAATTGCAGCACTTTCGAAGGCTAGGTTACATCAGTTGCTATCACTTTTTGCCAGCTCCACCAGCGTTGAAATACTCATAATTTTTGGCTGCATCTTGCCTGTAATATAATTGTGGGCATAGTAGCAGTCTGTGGTACTCATCGTATTAGGCCATCTATACAAAGCTCCACCAGCATTGAAATACTCATAATTTTTAGCTGCATCTTGCCTGGACAATAATTTTGGGCATAGTAGCAATGTGTGGTACTCATTCTATTAGGCCATCTATACAAAGCTCCACCAGCCTTAAAAAAAAAAAAAAATTCTATCTGCATCTTGCCTGGACAATAATTTTGGGCATAGTAGCAGTGTGTGGTACTCATTCTATTAGGCCATCTATTCAAAGCTCCACCAGAGTTTAAAAAAAATGAATTTCTATCTGCATCTTGCCTGTAGAATAATTGTGGGCACAGTAGCAGTCTGTGGTACTCATTGTATTAGGCCATCTTTACAAAGCTCCACCAGCATTTAAATACTCATAATTGTGGACTGCATCTTGCCTGTAATATAATTGTGGGCATAGTAGCAGTCTGTGGTACTCATTGTATTAGGCCATCTATACAAAGTTCCACCAGAGTTGAAATACTCATAATTTTTTGCTGCATCTTGCCTGTAATATAATTGTGGGCATAGTAGCAGTCTGTGGTACTCATTCTATTAGGCCATCTATACAAAGCTCCACCAGCGTTGAAATACTCATAATTTTTTGCTGCATCTTGCCCATAGTATAATTGTGCGCATAGTAGAAGTCTGTGGTACTCATTGTATTAGGCCATCTATACAAAGCTCCACCAGAGTTTAAAAAAAAAGAATTTCTATCTGCATCTTGCCTGTAGAATAATTGTGGGCAGAGTAGCAGTCTGTGGTACTCATTGTATCAGGCCATCTATACAAAGCTCCACCAGCGTTCAAATACTAAGAATTTTTTGCAGCCATCATTTTTTGTGCAAACAACTCCACAGTTGTCAATTAGGTAACCACCAAAATGAGTGGCAAAAGGCCTGCTGCTGGTGGAATGGGGAATAGGCGTGTTGTGAAAGGAAAAAAATGTTGTGTCTGTGGGGTAGGTGTTAAAGCAACAGTAACATCTGCAGAAGAAAGACCATCTTCCAGCCAAACTAAGATGTCTACTTCTTTTAGTGGACAATGTGGTACGATCCCTTTCTTACGGGCACGCCCATCGCTAAAAATTTCAGATGAGGCAAAAAATAAAAAGGTGCTTCAACAGATATCAAGTGCTCCTTTAAGTCGGCTCTCCACCTCAACTTCAACAAGACAAAAACTCCAGTCCTCAGAGGTGTCACCCAATCGCACTTGCTTCCTCACAGCATCCAAGTCTCCAACTGCCCGTCTGAGTATGGGGTAGAACAGATGGTTGAGTCTGCAGAGCTGTTTACTCTTACTCTAGCCTGGGAATCAGAGGTCGTCTCCACAGCTTCTGTGAATCCAGACGAGGAAATGATCTGTAATCCCAACCAAAATACTCATAAAGAAAAATTTTACATAAAAATTCCTTTTTTATATTAAAATATCATTAAAATTATTACCAACATTTTATTATAAAAAATGGATGAACACAACCAAATTTAATAAAATATAAAGCTTTATTGAAGACAAAATAAAATTAACATACAAAATATATAATATTTATTATTATAATTAGTGTGTGAGGCTTAATGAGTCAAATTTGATTGGTAATTAATTAATCCAAATAATAAACCTCCTTAAATGCTAAAGTGATTTGTGCATTATTACCAAAAAATTGGTGAAAAAATTATTATATAAAAAATATACACATATATTCTATAATAAATAATAATTTACGTGCAACTGAAAAAATATATATAATGACCCATAATAATTTTTTTCAAATTAATAAATCAGTGCACATAAATAAGAGTGATAGACAAAAAATAAATGTGTAGCAATTGAACACACAGCGCAAATAAATCACAAAAAAATCACAAAATATAGTGTCAGAATATCAGTGAATACCAAAACACTTAGTGCACAAATAACCATAATAATTTTTATCAAGTAAATATATCAGTGCACATGAATAAGAGTGATGCAATTAAACACACAGCGCAAAACTGGTCACAAAAAATAGTGCCAGAATACCAGTGAATACAAAAACAATTTGTGCACAAAATGAATAAAAGCAGGAGATACCAACCAGATTAGACACACTACTGCCCCAGCACACACCACTCCAACGCACATTTCGCAGTTGCTTCGTCAGGGAGTGGTGTGGCTGGGCATAAGTGTCCATTTATAGGAGAACCGCAGCTGTTTAATCAAAATTAAAACAGGAGCGCCAGAATTATGTGGCGCCACTTGCTGAGCATACCACCCCCACCGCCGCGATGTTCAAGGACCGGAAGCGCATCACAGAGGGCGTCAAATGACACCATCTGCGATGCACCAATCCGGACCCAGGAATCACGGCAGAGCGGGCGCATGCGCAGAATGGCGCACAGCGCTCCTGCATCCATCTTAGTCATTTAAGAATTCAGCTGAAGCTGCTCCTCATAATAACCTATAAGGAAAATCACAGATGGGTACGATATTAACCAAAAATTATTAACAAATATATACACACAAATAATTCATTATATCAATTAATATAACACTTTAATAATGAAGAAATATTTTTTATATAAATAAAATTAAATGAAACTCACACATATACAAAATATAAACTATATAGATATATATAATATATATAAACAATTATACAGCTATAAATCCAGTTAATCAATTAATTTAATAAAGAATATATATATAAAAAAATAAAAAAATGAAAAATAATAATTAAATAAAAAATAATAGTAGATAATGTACAAATGTGCATGTGTCACATACCCAAAAATATTATTTTATACTGAATCAGAAAACCCAGCCACTAAATACAATTAAAGAAAACTAGAAAAACCCCACTGTTCATTAAGACCCCTAGGAATCATACTCTCTAACATAGTGATCCATTTACATTCTTTTTGTGCCAGTAATTTCGTGAAATCCCCCCTCCTATTTCCCATATGAATTCTATCAATACCTCTGACTTTCAATAGATGTGTTTGATGTGGGTGAAATTCACAAAAAATGCCTTGCCAAGGGTTTTAACTTAGAAAAATCTCCACCCTCCGTAGCCCTGATCTTAGCTTTGATATCCTTGATGTGTTCTAAAACTCGGACATGTAATTCACGTGTCATCATACCCACATATATGGAATTACAAGGACAAGTGGCTAATTATATAACCATACTTGTACGACAGTTGATGAAATGTAATATCTTGAATTCCTTGGTGTTAGTGGAATCATAAAAGATATCCGTTTTCACTATATATTGGCAGACTTTGCATGTCCCACAACAGACAGAACCCCATTTAGGGCCCTTAGAGCCAAAAATAAATTTGGAAACAGGAGGCACATAATGACTATGTATCAGGGTATCTCGTATAGTTTTACTGCGCTTGGCCACAATCAAAGGTCTAGGGGGTAATAACCTGGACAAACCTGGATCTTTTAATAAAATAGGCCAGAATTTGGAGATAATACTGGTCATTTCATTCCATCTTGAATGATATTTGGTAATAAATCGTATCTCTCCATCTATATTCTTGTCTTTGTTTTTAGCAACTAACAAGACCGATCTATCTGTATCTCTTGCTCTACAATAGGCCTTATGAACGATATCTTTCTTGCATCCTCATTGCAAAAATCTGTCTTTCAACTCTTCAGCCTGTTCTTCAAAAACCTCATTACGATCACATATTCGCTTTGTTCTCAAGAATTGTCCAGTCGGAATCGCACAGATTATATGAGACGGATGTGATAATTTTGCATGTAGCAATGCATTAACACTTGTTTCTTTCCTATAAATAGATGTATGAAGTTGTCCGGTATTATCCATTGTAATCTTCAAATCCAGAAAATTGATCATATCTTGTTTAATATTCCAGGTAAGTTTTATGTTGTAGGAATTTTTATTCAAATGTTGTAAAAATTCTTCCAAAACTTTTTGTGGCCCCTGCCAGACAAACAGCACATCATCAATAAATCTCATCCATAAAACTATTGATTCTACCTGCATCATATCTATATTCTGAACATATTCCTGTTCCCATAAACCCATTGTTAAATTTGCATAAGAAGATGCAAAAGCCGCACCCATCACCACACCTCTTTCTGCAAATAAAAACGATCTTTAAAAACAAAATAATTGTGAAAAAGAGCATATTCCAATAATTGCATTAAAATTCTATCAAAGAAGCTTCATATAAACGACTGGATAAATAACGCTTGACTGCAAACAACCCATATTCATGGGGAATAGAAGTATAGAGCGCTTCTACATCACATGTGACAATATACATGTCACTGCTCATACATATCCCATCCAGTCGTTGCAAAGCTTCTGTACTGTCTTTGATAAAAGAAGGTAGGTCCATCACAATTGATTTTAAATAAAAATCTAAAAATTTTGAGATAGGTTCTATCAAACTGCCATTTCCAGATATAATAGGGCGTCCTGGTGGTTCTATTACGCTTTTATGTACTTTGGGTAAAAAATATATTGTTGGAACCCTAGGAAAATCAACCCTTAAGCCTTCCCAAATACTCTTAGTTATAATATCCTCATCTAAGGCTGAATCCAAAATATCAAATAGATCTTTCTGAAAAGCAAAAGTAGGATCCTGAGACAGCCGTTCATAACAAGATATGTCATTAAGCTGTCTAAATGCCTCTTTCTCATATTTGACAGATATTTCCTCCCTTGTCGGATGGTTTGAATACCACCTCTTTCATTTCTGCTAATTCATCCAGGGCTCGTCTCTGTTCATATTTTAAATTATCAAAAGATCTACTTGAAGGTAGTTGTTTAATTTCATCACAAACCATCCTTACAAAATTTCAATAGATGAGTTCAGGGTTAATGTTGGGAAGGACTTAGATTTCTTCTTAATAAATTCAGAGAATTTACCTGGTGTGTGCTCCTCTTCTGCAATAAGATCCTCTAAAGTCTGTAATGCCGCCAATTCTTCTTCTGTAGAAAAAGTGTTATTACAGGATCTTTTATCATTATGATATTTTTTCAATAGTAGTTTACGCGCAAATAAAAAAGTATCTTTTATTGCCGAAAAATGGTCTATTTTTGCTGTTGGACAGAGACCAAAACCTAAAGATAACACTGAAATTTGGTCAGAAGTCAGCTGTATATCAGATAAATTAATTACCTTAAGAGTTCCATCATTTGATTCATTTTCTCGATGATTCGTGGTTTTGCGCTTGTTCGTCATAAACCTTGTGTTATATTTATTATAGGTATCCATAGAACCACCATTTAAGGTATCAATAGAGCTTACAGAGCTACCACTTGTCATGAAGCTAGTTGATTCAGGTCTTCTAGATATTAATTTACTACGCCATTTATATACTTTATTATTCTGATAATCTTGAATATCTCATTGAAATTTTGTTAGTTTCAATTTCTGAATCTCTGATTCCCATTTAGAATAAGAAGTATTTAAATCTTCATCAAATTTAGACAGTTGATCACTTGTAAGGTTTTTCTGTAGATTTTCCTGTAATATTTTAATATCAGTCTCCAATAACTCTAATTTTTTCTTATCAATTTCAATCAAGATTTCAATAAAAGTGCGGGAGCAAATATTGCATGCATCTTCCCATTTCTTTAATAATAATTCATCTTCCAAATGAAATGAAGGAAATACCTGTATTCTTAGACCTCTGGGTATTAAATCTCGTTGTAAGTATTGTTCCAGAGAATTTTTGTTCCACCAGATTTTTATTCTTTTATATAAAATATCTTTCATAGTAGATTTTTCCTCTTTCATATTTGTAAACATTCCATCCGTACTATTGCTACCCGCCTCCTTAAAAATAGAGGAAAGCTGTGACAGCCAATTTGTTTCACGGTTTTTATAATCCATTTTGCTGGTCTCTTCCAAAACAAATAAAGCAAAGATCCTATATAGAAAAGAAATGCCAGAAATGACACTATTCAATATTTTTAATGAATATCAATAAACATATATATAATCCCAATAAAGATACTCATAAAGAAAATTATACATAAAAATTCCTTTTTTATATAAAAACTAGCTGTAGTACCCGGCTTCGCCCGGGTTAATGTACTTAACTGTGCCCTCATCAGGATAGCAACATAGAAGGACAAAGCTGTGGCTGCTACTATATATATATCCTCCCACATACAGGTGATGTGACTTACATCAGTCATTACACCAACATTGGCCAAGCATAGTAACTGAAATCCTATTACCTCACACAAGCTTTCTTATACTGACAATGTCCTCTGTTGCCTATAGTAACCAAACAGAGCTCATATTAATGACCTATGGCAAAATAGAAGCTGAGCTGTGATTGGTTGCTATAGGCAGCCTGATAAATCCCCAGCCAACAGAAAACATTCCCCTCTGGCAGTATATATTACCTCACACATACAAATAATATACAGCTCATGTGACTGACATGTGGCTTATTTCCCTATATGGTCATATTAATGTCCTGTCGCAAAATAGAAGCTGAGCTGTGATTGGTTGCTATAGGCAGCCTGATAATTCTCCAGCCAACAGAAAACATTCCCCTCTGGCAGTATATATTACCTCACACATACAAATAATATACAGCTCATGTGACTGACATCTGTCTTATTTCCCTATATGGCAAATTTATAACAAATTGGTCTTGTAGTTTGGCTGGTTATTAATCAGATATTTATTTTTAAAAGATAAAAATACCAGACGTGTGTGTGTTTTTAATGCGCGCAATTTTGAACACGTGGGGTTAAAATGTCGACTCAAAACACAGCCTATGATGCTCCCGGGGTCGAGACGTGCGGGTGTGCAAAATTTCATGCCCGTAAATGCAGATTCCTATGCCGGACATACACACAAGCATTCAGCTTTCTCCCCATTATGTAGATAGGGCCAAAATTGTTTGGCGATTTGGAACGTGCGGGGGTTAAAATTTCCATTCAACACATAGCCTATGATGCTCCTGGGGTTGAGATGTGCGGGCATGCAAAATTTCATGCCCGTAAGTACAACGGTGCAGATTCCTATCCCGGGCCAAAATTATTTGCCGATTTGGAATGCGCGGGGTTAAAATTTCGACTCAAAACCTAGCCTATGACGCTCCCGGGGTCGAGACGTGCGGGTGTGCAAAATTTCATGCCCGTAAATGCAGATTCCTATGCCGGACATACACACAAGCATTCAGCTTTCTCCCCATTATGTAGATAGGGCCAAAATTGTTTGGCGATTTGGAACGCGCGGGGTTAAAATTTTGATTCAAAACATAGCCTAGGACGCTTTCGGGGTCGAGACGTGCGGGCGTGCAAAATTTCATGCCCGTAAGTGCGACGGTGCGGATTCCAATCCCGGACAAACATACCCACATACATACACACATACATACATTCAGCTTTATATATTAGATATCATTAAAATTATTACCAAAGTGTTATTATAAAAAATGGATGAACACAACCAAATTTACTAAAATATAAAGCTTTATTGAATACAAAATAAAATTAACATACAAAATATATAAAATTTATTATTATAATTAGTGTGTGTGGGGCTTCATATGTCAAATTTGATTGGTAATTAATTAATTCAAATAATAAACCTCCTTAAATGCTAAAGTGATTTGTGCATTATTACCAAAAAATTGGTGAAAAAATTATTATATAAAAAATATACACATATATTCTATAATAAATAATAATTTACGTGCAACTGAAAAAATATATATAATGACCCATAATAATTTTTTTCAAATTAATAAATCAGTGCACATAAATAAGAGTGATAGACAAAAAATAAATGTGTAGCAATTGAACACACAGCGCAAATAAATCACAAAAAAATCACAAAATATAGTGTCAGAATATCAGTGAATACCAAAACACTTGGTGCACAAATAACCATAATAATTTTTATCAAGTAAATATATCAGTGCACATGAATAAGAGAGATGCAATTAAACACAGCGCAAAACTGGTCACAAAAAATAGTGCCAGAATACCAGTGAATACAAAAACAATTTGTGCACTAAATGAATAAAAGCAGGAGATACCAACCAGATTAGACACACTACTGCCCCAGCACACACCACTCCAACGCACGTTTTGCAGTTGCTTCGTCAGGGAGTGGTGTGGCTGGGCATAAGAGTCCATTTATAGGAGAACCGCAGCTGTTTAATCAAAATTAAAACAGGAGCGCCAGAATTATGTGGCGCCACTTGCTGAGCATACCACCCCCACTGCAGCTCCCAAGTCTCCAACTGCCCGTCTGAGTATGGGGTAGAACAGATGGTTGAGTCTGCAGAGCTGTTTACTCTTACTCTAGCCTGGGAATCAGAGGTCGTCTCCACAGCTTCTGTGAATCCAGACGAGGAAATGATCTGCACTGATGCCCAGAATGTTTATGAGTCGGATCCAGGACCATAAGAAGAAGGTTCTGAGCATAATGTAGACCCTCGTTCCCAAACTGTAACTCCTGTTGGTGAAGACAATGAGGAAGACGATGATGAGACTCAAATACCTGATGTGAGCGACAACTTGAGTTTTGTGTCAGGGCAGGAAGAGGTTGGCTCTGAGGACGACTGGGGTGAGAACACACAGGGTGATGATAACGAGGTTGTAGATCCCACTTACTGTCAACCCACAGTCAGACAGTCGATAAGGTCAGCAGAGGAGGTGGAGGAGGATTCGAGTGACGATGAGGTCAGGGTGCGCCTTCCTGGACAGAGACGTAGTACTGGAAGCACGTCACCAACTGCATCCTCAACCACAACTCTGCCTCTGACCACAAGTCATGGTGGCTCCTCAGGTCGCATGGGTTCTAAGCCTTTCATAGCCTGGGCATTTTTTAACATCGATAAGGATGACACAACTAGTGTTATCTGTAACATTTGTGGCCAAAAGCTAAGTAGAGGTCAAAAAATCCATAGTTTGAGTACTTCATGCATGAACCATTACATGGATAAGAAGCATAAGTTGCAGTGGCAAGCTCACTGTGCTACAATGCGGCCTAGCGGGCCGGCCCAACCACCGTCTACCCCATCTTGTTCATCCGCGGCCTCTTCATCCTCTGTGACTGGGGGGACAGCAGTCAGACCTGTTTTGAGACTCAGACCTGGCACCTCTTTACCAGCAACAGCCAGTCAGATTGGCAGGTCATCAGTTCATTTGGAAGTGGAAACACCAGCTGGTGTTGAGCGCTCTCCGACATTGAGAGCACCACCTTTGGATCAAGGCAACCTAACTTTTGCGCCTGCATCTTCCTCACAGACCGTCAGTTGTCTGGGGACACCCTACTCAACCCCATCTACGCACAACAGCCAGCCCTCAGTCCCTCAGATGTGGACAAGTAAAAGACCATTTCCTCCTAGCCATGAGAAAGCTAAGAGGTTGAATTTCACCATCTGCAAGCTCTTGGCTACAGAAATGCTGCCTTTCCACCTTGTGGACACAGAGGATTTTCGAGACCTTATGTCCGTCGCAGTGCCCCAGTATCAAATGCCCAGTCGGCACTACTTCTCAAAGAAAGGTGTGCCTGGGCTCCACCAGCATGTCGCACACAACATCACCGCTTCTTTGAGAAACTCAGTGTGTGACAGGGTGCATTTCACCACAGACACTTGGACGAGTAGGCATGGACAGGGGCGTTACATGTCGCTGACTGGGCACTGGGTAACTATGGTGACAGCAGGACAAGGGGCTGCTGTCCAAGTCTTGCTGTCCCCACAAGTTGTGCGTCAATCCTCTTTATCTCGAAGTTCCTCCACTGATTCTGCCTCCTCAACCTCCTCTCGGTCCTCCACCTGCACCCAAAGCCTGTCTGGTCATGCCACGGGTAGTGTTGAGCGATACTGCTCGATATCTAAAAATATCGGATCGGAATGGTATCGCCGATATCACTAAATATCGTCGATATCCGATTCCGATACCGGAAGTCCCATGTAAGTCTATGGGAACAAAATATCGCAACTAAAAAAACACTTTCTTTCATTGTAAACACAAAATATACACACATAGAATACATATATATATATATATATATATATATTGTGAGACAGTGAAGGAATGTGTGTTGAATGGGGTGTACATTTCACCTAGGTATAAGGGAAATGTGTGGCTTTGTAAACCTAGTGGTAGAGAAAGGTCACTACACCTTACATTCATTACACACTTGCAGCTCAGGCCTGAAACTACTCAGGTCTTGATTAGGAGACCAGAAGTAGGTGTCTGCAAACACAATCTGGGAGCTGTCTTTAGTCTGGACACAGGGAGGTGTCCCGGCACAAGGAAGCAGTCTCCAGGATTGGGAGCTGTCTTTAGTCTGGACACAGGGAGGTGTCCCGGCACAAGGAAGCAGTCTCCAGGATTGGGAGCTGTCTTTAGTCTGGACACAGGGAGGTGTCCCGGCACAAGAAGCAGTCTCCAGGATTGGGAGCTGTCTTTAGTCTGGACATAGGAAGGTGTCCCGGCACAAGAAGCAGTCTCCAAGAGTGGGAGCACGCTCAGTCTGGACACAGGGAGGTGTCCCGGCACAAGAAGCGTCTCCAGGAGTGTGAGCTATCTCAGTCTGGGTGCAGGAGGTACCCCGGACACAGGAGTAGTCTCAGTGAGAATCCGTGCGAATAGCGGCTGAATAGGAGTGGATCTCTCTCAAGTCTGGACACTGAAGGGGCCTTCAGACACAAGGAGGAGTATCTGTGAAGCTCCATACTGGTAACATATATCATGTGTGTTGTTTTGGGCCAGGCTGGTAGAGCCGGGACCCGGTTAGACAGGGCAATCGATCTATGTGTAATTAGTGGCTAGACAAGCCCAGGTTTTCTGTTTATGGTTTATTTTTATCTGTTTGCTGTGGACTTTAATAAAGCTGGTTGCGGCCAGTTTTCACCAGAACTGCTGTCTGAATGAACTGTTTTCGTGCCATTCTGTCTACCCAGACAGCGATCCTAGAGCTATATCCCTTGAAAATGTCACAATTGGCGGAGAATGCTGGGGCAGCGCAGGGGCTGATACAGTTAGTGCTGGAGTGTGCATGCAGCACAGTGGCGTAGAGACAGCAATAAAGGTGAAGTCTGTTGAAATAGCAGCAGAGAAAAAAAAAAAAAAAGTGCACAGCAGAGATGAATTTTTCTATGGAAAAGACTGTAGAGTGTGTATGTCTTGAGTGAAGACTGCCGTTGTTGAGACAGAGAAGTCTGACAGCATGGATGACAGCATGGAGGCGCTGTTTGAACAAATGGCACAAGTTAATGTGCAACATAAAACTGCCGTGGTTGAGACAGATAAGTCCGGCAGTATGAAGGAGCTCATTGAGTACCTGGTACAGGCCCAGCGAAGCATGCAGCAGAGCATGGAGCAGCAGCGCCTGCAGCACCAGCAGCGCATGCAGCAGGCCCAGCAGCAATTCCTGCAGCAGCAGCAGGAGAATAACCGGTTGTTTCTTGAACAGGTTGCAGCACTGCAGGGGACTGGTGGCGCATTGTCCCAGAGTAATGTTGTGAAGGCACCTGACTTGTCCGCTGTAAAGAAGGCGGTAAGACGGTCCCTGAAAAAGATGACACCTCGTGATGATGTGGAGGTATATCTCACTAGGTTTGAGAGATTGGCAGAGAAGGAGAATCTGCCCCTATCTGAGTGGGCCATGATGGTCGCACCCTATCTGATTGGAGTGCCCCAGGTGGCCTATGCTGACCTGAACGAGCAGGACAGCCAAGACTATGCCAAGCTGAAAGCGGAGATTCTTGCCCGGCTGGGTGTTACGGTGACAGCCCGTGCCAGGGGAGTTCGTGACTGGAGATACAGTTGGGAGTCTGCAGTCAGCAAACCTGATTATGGAGTTGAAAAGGTGATAGTGAACCGCTACACCCGAGCACGTCCTCCTGAGGTACAGCCGTCTGAGAGGTCGTCACTTCGGAGTTCCCGGACGCTGAACTCTCGCGGTAAGAGCGTTCCAGCTGTTGGGGACATGGGGTATGCTGATAAACGGGTTCAGGCCCGAGGGGACATATGGGAGGGTGATTGTGGTGGACAGTGTTGGAGATGTCGTGAAATTGCAGCCAACTGTCCAATAGAGGGGGAGCCTATGTATTGTGATGTTGGCAGATCCCTCTCTCTCTGCGCAGAACCTGTGTGTGTGTCCACCTCAGCCGAAGAGACTGGACCACAGGTGTGCCCAGTGGTTGTAAATGACTGCCTAGCACAGGCCCTCTTGGACTCAGAGAGTCCAGTGACTTCCGTATGTGACAGCCTGATTGATAGGGAATTCATCCCTGATAAGCACCTGAGTGTGGTGTGCATCCATGGAGACACCAAAGTCTACCCAGAGACTGCCGTGGACTTGGTCCCTAAACTCGGGAAGTTTCATATGAAGGGGGGGTAGTGAAGAACCTGGTGCAACCCGTCATATTGGGTAATGACTTTCCCCGATCTGGGGATCTCTGGGGGAAAAATGTTTCTGATGAACAGTGTGATGAAGCTCCTATTGAGGGTGCGCAGTCCCAAGGGGCGGAACACAATGCTAGTGGGACGTTAAATTTATGTGATAATGATGCTGATGCTGATAATGATGATGATGATGATGATCATGATAATGATGATGACCATGATAATGATGCTGATGCTGATAATGATAGTGATGATGATCATGATAGTGATGATGATACTGATCATAGTCATGATGATGATATTGATAATAATGATGACTGTGATAGTGATGAAATTCCTTTGCAGGTGATGTTGGGAGACGAGGATGGTGGTTCTCGGGAACCGAGTGTCCCTGACTTGCCTGTGTCCTGTGACGGTTTTGAGAGTGAGCAGTGGCGAGAACCCTCTCTTAAAACGGCCCACGAAAATATAAATGTTCTAAATGAGGTTTCCCAAGAGCCTTGCTCTGAGGAGAGGTTTCCTCATGTTGCCATAAACACTGAAGTCCAGGGAGAGGTCGTGAGTCAGCTCCTAGTACCTGAACTATATAAAAGTATAGTGCTGGGGTTGTCACATAGTCACATACTTGAGGGACCAGATGGTGCAGTTAATGTTGTGGATGACATGTTAACTAAGGTTCCAGATCAAGATGTGAATGAAAATGAATTGTATGGCCCTGACAGTGAGCAGGATGTGAGTGAAAATGAATTGTGTGACACTGACAGTGAGCAGGATATGAATGAAAATGAAGGGTATAGCCCTGACAGTGAGCCAGATGTGACTGAAGAAGTAGAGTGTGGGACGGACGGTGGGGCTTCTGGGCATGTCTTGCCAGAAGAGCCTGAAAGTGGGGAACTGGAGAAAAGTGAAAAGCCCCCTATACCTTCTGTGATAGTTGGTGACACATGGTCAGTGCACCAGGGACAGGAGGTACGTGAGTTTCTGAGGAAGAGTCAGCAGAAGTGTTCTGATGTGCCGGGTCGTACTTCTCTGGCCAGGCACTATATCGAAACTGAGCCCGGCCCTAAGGTCAAGATGAAACCGTGCAGGATACCCGAGGCCCGCAGAGAGTATAGGCCTGGGAGGGTACAGGGTAGTGCGGATGCTTCAGATGAAGAGAAAGCTGATGTTGGCTATGACTCAGGTGACGATACAAATGACAGTGGTGAAGATGAAGCTGATGAGGGCCATGACTGGTCCAGAGTTCACTGTCTCTGTTGGATTGTTGACCAGCCCTCCGGTCTGGATGGCCAGCCCTCCGGTCTGGAGAAGAGGGAGGGGATATGTGAGACAGTGAAGGAATGTGTGTTGAATGGGGTGTACATTTCACCTAGGTATAAGGGAAATGTGTGGCTTTGTAAACCTAGTGGTAGAGAAAGGTCACTACACCTTACATTCATTACACACTTGCAGCTCAGGCCTGAAACTACTCAGGTCTTGATTAGGAGACCAGAAGTAGTGTCGCAAACACACTGGGAGCTGTCTTAGTCTGACACAGGAGTGTCCCGCACAAGAACATCTCAGGATGGGAGCTGTCTTTAGTCTGGACACAGGGAGGTGTCCCGGCACAAGGAAGCAGTCTCCAGGATTGGGAGCTGTCTTTAGTCTGGACACAGGGAGGTGTCCCGGCACAAGGAAGCAGTCTCCAGGATTGGGAGCTGTCTTTAGTCTGGACACAGGGAGGTGTCCCGGCACAAGGAAGCAGTCTCCAGGATTGGGAGCTGTCTTTAGTCTGGACACAGGGAGGTGTCCCGGCACAAGAAGCAGTCTCCAGGATTGGGAGCTGTCTTTAGTCTGGACACAGGAAGGTGTACCGGCACAAGAAGCAGTCTCCAAGAGTGGGAGCACGCTCAGTCTGGACACAGGGAGGTGTCCCGGCACAAGAAGCGTCTCCAGGAGTGTGAGCTATCTCAGTCTGGGTGCAGGAGGTACCCGGACACAGGAGTAGTCTCAGTGAGAATCCGTGCGAATAGCGGCTGAATAGGAGTGGATCTCTCTCAAGTCTGGACGCTGAAGGGGCCTTCAGACACAAGGAGGAGTATCTGTGAAGCTCCATACTGGTAACATATATCATGTGTGTTGTTTTGGGCCAGGCTGGTAGAGCCGGGACCCGGTTAGACAGGGCAATCGATCTATGTGTAATTAGTGGCTAGACAAGCCCAGGTTTTCTGTTTATGGTTTATTTTTATCTGTTTGCTGTGGACTTTAATAAAGCTGGTTGCGGCCAGTTTTCACCAGAACTGCTGTCTGAATGAACTGTTTTCGTGCCATTCTGTCTACCCAGACAGCGATCCTAGAGCTATATCCCTTGAAAATGTTACAATATATATACATGTCATTGTGACATATATATATACATATATTTATAGTTTATACACTTCTACATAGTAAAATAGACTCTGATTCAATTGCCGGGTAAAGCCGTGACATACCCCATAGAAGTCGACGGGCTCGGTGCCGAGTACCCCCAAAACCTCTGGCTCTGTGCGACTCAACTTGGGCGTCACGAACAGGATTCTGTAGCTCGCTATAAGCGAGTCCTGTGTGCCTGAATTGAACTGGTTTTGTGCTTGAGAATTGCTAAAATCATCAGAGAATGTATTTGCCATTTTTCCGCCATATCTGCGTGCTCTTCGTGGGTGTACACTCACTCAGTGGCGCGAAAACGATGGCCGACCACTCTAAATGGTACTGCAATGTAAGATCGTGCCCCACGCTCTTGAGTTCCGCCTCCTCATCCTCCTCAGTGTGCGGAAACTAACACGAAGGTCCCGCCTCACTACAAAAGAGGGGCCCTCTCCAGATGCTAATGACAAATGTGACTTGGCAGAGATGGCTAATGGACACGAGCAGAAGTGTGAAGGGATGGAGCAGTCAGAGCTCTCCCCAACGGAAGCGACCCGATCGCCACAGAACCACCGTTGGGCACCCGGCCTGGAAACCCTCCTACGCTGCAAGAAGCGGAGGATACCCTAAGAGGCCTGGCCCGGCACCGGGAGGAGGTCGCCAGGATGGAAGCCAGCTGGCGTGCCCTAAAACTAAACTTGGAGCGGCGCCAATCCCTCTTACCTGAAGTGTCTGTACCGGAAGGTGAGGCACCCGTTCTAGTAGAGGAGTCCGTGCGGGCATCCCAGCCCTTGCAATGTGATCCGGTTGACGTTGTCGCAGTGGAGGCACCCGTTCCTGCAAAAAACTCTGCACCGGCAGCACCCCAGATCCCGCTGTCTGCCCCCGTCGCTGAGACAGAAGAAGCGACACCCGTCCTCATGGAGGAGGCCGCGCAGGCACCAGAGGTCTACCTGTCTGTACCGGAGCCCCGACTGTCATCTGTTCCAGAGCCGGCTGCTTCCTCCGCAGGTGAGCGCCGCCAGGACTGTCGGGCGCCAGGAGAGCTGCCGCAAACCGGACATCGTAAGCTGCAGTTTGATGGTGGAGACATGGAGATGCTGGTGGAGGAGAATTACAACCGGCGTCAGGAGGAAGAGTGGAGACGTTGGGAGAGAGAAGCCGAGCGACAAAGGGAGCAGCGCGAATCCCAGAAGCTTCGCCAACGTCACATCGAGAAGGACCGGGCAGATAAGGACCAGATGAGAAAAGATAAAGGAACCCTGAGGGAGCCGCGGCTTAAGGGTGCAGTACGGAGCTTTAAATTGAAAGCTGGTTGGGGCTTCATCCAGGAGCCTGGACTTTATTTAGAAGTGTTTGTGACCCGGCGGGACGTGGAGACTCACCTCCCAGAAGGACACCCGGGAAGGGACCTGTTGCCAGGAGACTTGGTAACTTACACCCGACACTGGGGTTACAATGGATGGTATGCCCTAAATGTCACCAGGTGTGACCCCTGGTCCCCAGAGTGTCAGGAACCTGTGAGACCCTCGGAGCCTTCAGCCTCCCACATCCAGGCCTCTGCACAAGTGCCCACCCCACGCCGTAAATCTCCCCAGCCTCCCTCAGTGGTTTCCTCAGCAGCCCCAGCTATGGACATGATAATGATAGCTGGCCCGTACCCGGCGCCTGTTAGGCCCCCTGGGGTTCGTTCAGTCCGGGACATAGGGCTCCAGACCCGGAGGGAGATGAAAGAGGTGGCCACACAGACACAGATAGCGGGTCACGACTTGACTGTACAGGCCACACGACGTCATCAGGTCCTGGTGGTCCTTGGTGTCTCGGATGTTTGGCAAGCATCAGAAGAGTACCAGGTGGTACCTGGAACACCCCTGCCAAAGAATTATAAATAACCCGGACAGGGTCCCTGTATGTAAATAGTTAAATTGTTGATGTACCCGGACGGGTGAATGTTCATAAAAAAGTTTTTTAATTTAATAAAAAAAACAACACAGTTTTCATTACTTTTATTACAGTCTCATCCTGCGACGCCATCGATCTCCTGTAAAAAAATGAAAAAAAAACAGCAGTATACCACCTGTCCGACGCAGTCCATAGTAACGAGTGTCCCACGACGATCCAGCTCTGCTACATCAGAATGACATCAGAGGCAGGCAGGCAGGCAGAGCCTGTCATCCCGGCGCAGCACAGCTGATTACCTGCTTCCCCGGCGGTGACGTCATCGGACTGGTTTACGGCCGGGATTACCCTGCAGTCACTGCAGTTATCGCGAAAAACTGCATGTGACCGCCAGGGAGAAGATAATGGCGGCCATCAAGCAGTCCAGGACGTGACCGCCGGAGATCTTCTGCCAGGTAAGTGCTGCTGACTCCTGACAGACCCGACCGACGGACACTCACAGTGACAGTGACAAATCCGATTCCGGTATCCGATATGACGAAAATATCGGTACTCGGAATCGAAAGCCCGATACAGCTAATATCGGCCGATACCCGATATTTGCAGTATCGTATCGCTCAACACTAGCCACGGGCTTTTTAACTGCGCAGAAGGGATCCTGCAGCACACCTCCTTGCTATGCTGGCAGAAGGGCTCAATGTAATCAGGCGGTTTTTACGTTGAAATGTCTGGGAAATGTGAAAGATATTTAGACTTGAGAGTCAGAAATGTGAGTCACACAGCTGAGGAATTGTGGTCAGCTCTGGAGAACCAGTTTCATGAATGGTGGCCTTCCCTGATTGAAGGTCCAGTGGAGACAGTGTGCGACAATGCCGCAAACCTGGGTGCGGCCCTTCGCCGGGGCAATGTCACACACGTGCCTTGTATGACTCACGTGTTGACGGTTGGCAGCACCAAGGCGGCTGGCATGGGAGGGTGGGGGAGAGGGATTAACCAGGGCGCATGGTAGCAGCCAAACTAGTGAGGAAGGTACAGGAGTCCAGGAAGAAGTGGAGGACGAACTGGCGATGGGCATGGAAGACTCATCAGATGAGGGAGACCTTGATCACATTTCTGTTGTGCGAGGTTGGGGGGAGAGGGCAGAGAAAGGAAGCATGATTCGTACCTCGCCACCAAAACAACAGGGACTTGGTGCTCCTGGATGCGCAAGACACATGAGTGCCTTCTTGCTGCACTACCTGCAACATGACCCTCTAATTGTCAGAATTCAAAATAATCCTGACTACTGGGTAGCCACACTGTTAGATCCCCGGTACAAAAGTAAATTTGCCGAAATAATTCCTGCCATAGAAAGGGATTCACGCATGCAGGAGTATCAGCAGAGACTGTTGCAGAATCTTACATATGCTTTTCCACAAGACACCAGTGGTGCACGTAGTGAATCTCACAGTTCTAACTTGCCAACCGTGGGACTGTCGAGTCTTCAGAACTCAAACCGTAACAGAAACACAGTATCTGCTGGTGTTCACAGCAATTTTGCGGAATCCTTTCACCAGTTTTTTAGCCCATCCTTTGCAAGGCCACAGGAGACAAGAAGTCAGACACATAGTCAATGCCTAGAGACAATGGTACAGGAGTATCTCCAACTGAACATCGAAGCCATGACTGTGTCACTGGACCCTTGCTCTTTTTGGGCTTCCAATCTGGATAGATGGCCGGAGCTCACCACTCACGCCTTGGAGATCTTGTCATGCCCCGCAGCAAGTGTTCTCTCTGAACGTGTGTTCAGCGCTGCTGGTGGTCTGCTGACAGATAAGCGCACGCGGCTGTCCACTGAGAATGTAGACAGACTCACGTTCATAAAGTTGAACAAATCATGGATCCACAAGGACTTTTCTACCTCTGTGTCATCCTGGGGAGAGTAAAAGCTTGAGGATTTGGTAAAATCACCTCACCAAACGTTTTAAGCTTTAAAATTGCTAATAATTTGTAGCTGCATTTAGGCCGGAAAATAATTTTGGGCCTGTAGCAGTGTGTGTTACTCATTCTAATAGGCCATCTATACTAAGCTCCACCAGCTTTCAAATTAATAATAATTTTTAGCTGCATCTTGCCTGTAGAATAATTTTGGGCCTGTAGCAGTGTGTGGTACTCATTCTAATAGGTCATCTATACTAAGCTCCACCAGCTTTCAAATTAATAATAATTTTTAGCTGCATCTTGCCTGTAGAATAATTTTGGGCCTGTAGCAGTGTGTGGTACTCATTGTATTAGGCCATCTATACTAAGCTCCACCAGCTTTCAAATTAATAATAATTTTTGTTCACTCTGAACATGTGTTCAGCGCTGCTGGTGGTGTGCTGAGTCTGACAGATAAGAGCACACGGCTGTCCACTGAGAATGTAGAAGACTCATGTTCATAAAGATGAACAAATCATGGATCCGCAAGGACTTTTCTACCCCTGTGTCATTCTGGGGAGAGTAAAAGTTTGAGGATTTGTTCACATCACCTCACCAACCGTTTTAAGCAACTCTGGGGCAATTGATGCTACTTAAGTGGTGTCTGTGCCACAAATTTTTGGAAAAATGGAGACTCTTTTTAGAATCCCCTTGCTGTGTTTTACGTGACGTTGGCATCGTCAATTACAGATGGGTTGGGTCTTTCCCCACCCCCCTTTTAACCGTAAGAAACTACATACACTATGGCTTGGGGTAACACAGATGGTTGAGTGTGAAGACTAGAGCTGTTTACTCATACTATAGCCTGGGAATCAGAGGTCTGCTACATAGCTTGAGTGTCTGCTAGTCAGCGGAGTAGCCACCGGCTGTAGATCTAATTACAAATTTTAACTGCATCTAGCCCAGACAATAATTTTGCAACCAAATTCAGTTAGACGGTTTCAAAGGAGCGCCAGGCTGGCAATAAAGGCAGTTGAGATTAAGGTTGTCCGCTGCAGCTCCGGCCGGGTACTTCAATAGAGGTTCAGACATAAGTGATGATAAAGCAATCCGGTCATAATGAGCGCGAGGGACGCAATACAGCTGATGTTAAAAAGTCTTCATTTATTGATACCCACAACGCGTTTCAACAGAATAGCTCTGTCTTCCTCAGGTGGCAGTTATACATAGAATGGAGTAGGAAAGCTATATAAAGGTGGAGCAGCAAATGAAAATTAAAAGGCAATTAATCAGAACACAAACATGATTAAAATTGCAAATATGACTGCAAAAAAGAAAAAAAAATAAAATAAATTGAATAAAACCAACCTAAAAACGACATAAAAACAATGTACACAAGGAAAAATAAATAAATAAATAAATAAATAAATAAATCTCAAACTGCATATATTACGTGACTTTTTCAATAGTGAGGTTTAACCCCTCAGGGGCCAGTGTGCCAAGTTTAAAAATCCCGAAACTCTCCCTTCTTATTAGATTATTATACCGATCAGGCATATCATCTGGTATCTGGTCAATAACAGTGAGTTTTAATGAATTCAAATTCTTTTGTTGCACTAGGGAGAAATGTTTTGAGAGACTGTGTAGCATGAACCCATTTCGGATATTTTGATGGTGATTGTTGAGCCTTGCATGCATCGTCTGTATCGTCCGACCGATGTACTGCAACCCACAACTGCACTCAATTAAATAAATAATGTAGCACGATTGGCAATTGACATGACAGTTGATTTTAAAACTGGTGCCTGTGGTACGAGATAGAAATTCTTGCACCCCATTCATAATAGAGATGCAACATAAACACTTAGAGGTCCTACATGCAAAACAACCCGGATTAGAATTTATCCAGGTTGCAGATGAAGATAAGGACTTGAGAGTTGTGTTGCTTGGGGCAACTAGATTTCGAAGAGTTTGGTTTTTCCGAAAAATCGACAATAATTTTGGGCCTAGTAGCAGTGTCTGCTAGTCAGCGGATTAACCCAGCTGTTAAGCAAGCTACACCACCTGTAGTTTGGACACTTAATTTTTTCAAAGGAAATGCTTCGGGCCCCCGGGACAATTAGTGAAGAGCATCGGGGAGGCACCCCAAGGCACAGGGGTGGTGAGTGGCGGTAGGACGCCTTGCGGTGGACCGCCAAGCTCGATCTTTATAAAAGCTTTTTAACTGCAGCAGCTTTACTGGATGCTACTGGACCTGGCTTTACCGCTGCTGCTGGCATGAGACTTGCCCTCCAATAGATCCTTGTGAAAGGATTTAAAGTGTACTCATTCAAATTAGAGAGACAAATTAAATGAAAAAGATTAGACCTGCCTCCACCGCAGGGGGGCTCGCTCGACCCACCAGCGGACAGGCACCAGTATTGGGAGAGGGGGGCTGGCCATCAGGGTCCACCGCAGCTCTGGCACAAACCCAGCGACACGCAGGTCGCACGGGCAGGAATGGACTGGCCGTGTCGGCTTGGCACTTTTTTGGCTTTAGAAGCGCATGACATGCCTATATCTGTGTCTCCCC
This sequence comes from Oophaga sylvatica, assembly GCA_033576555.1. Lineage (NCBI taxonomy): Eukaryota > Metazoa > Chordata > Amphibia > Anura > Dendrobatidae > Oophaga > Oophaga sylvatica. The sequence continues at coordinate 12,588,746 of JARQOD010000007.1, forward strand.
CTCCTTTTACTCCTCCACCTCTTTTCTTTTCGCATGAATATATGTACTTGTCACTTTTTCATGTGTTAGTTGTGTCTTGTGAGCAATTTGTCAGCTTTTGGACACCTTTGAAGTGTTTTTTATGAGTTTTCTATGTGTTTTCTATGTGTTTTGGTTTGCCTGCCATTGGTTTTAACGGTGTTCGACGGTGTTCGACGAACTGTTCATCGAACAGTTAGTCAAACACACGGCTGTTCGGCGAAGCGAAGCGAACTCGAACACTACGGGGGTGGCTCATCACTAGTTCTAATACCGTCCAATGGTCCACTGAGGTAGTGGAGGCTTTTGAGCATCTCAAGGAGAGATTTAGCTCTGCTCCTGTTTTGATCCAGACAGATGAGACCCAGCCTTTTCTGGTGGAGGTTGATGCCTCATCAGTAGGGGTGGGGGCAGTTCTGTCCCAGGAGGGAGAGGATGGGGTGCCTCCCTGTGCTTTCTTTTCTAAAAAAATTTCGGAGACTGAGCTCAACTATGATGTTGGGAACCGAGAGTTACTGGCTATTAAGCTTTTGCTTGAGCATTGGCGACATTTTTTGGAAGGGGCTAGACATCCGATACAGCTTTTTACTGATCATAAAAATCTGATATTTCTGGATGCTGCTAGACATTTGAATGCCCGTCAAGCTAGGTGGGCACTATTTTTTGCCCGATTCCATTTCTCCTTAACATATATCCCTGGCACAATGAATGTTAAAGCGGATGCTTTGTCTCTTAGTTTCTCTCCAGTAGTTAATACTGAGAAGGACGAATGTATTTTGCAGAGAGGGGTGGTGGTGGCAGCATTGGGTTCTGAGTTGGAGAATAGCATCCTAGAAGCCCAGAACTCTGCACCAACAAACACTCCGTATGGTAAATTATTTGTGCCCAAAGGCTTGAGGAGAGCTTTGTTTGCTGAATGTCATGAGTCTCGGTTGGCGGGTCATCCAGGGATTTCGGAAACTAGAAAGTCAATCGGTTGAAGTTTCTGGTGGCCAGGGTGGCATAGAGAAATCAAGTGGGTGCATCAGTGTACTATGTGCGCTAGGTCGAAGGCCTCTCATGCCCCGGCTACAGCATTGCTGTGCCCTTTGGAGGTTACTAGCTCGCCATGGACGCATCTTGCTATGTATTTTATCACTGATCTGCCGGTTTCTGAGGGTTTTTCTGTCATCTGGGTTGTTGTGGACCGGTTTAGTAAGATGTTGTCATCTGGTCCCATTCAATAAATTACCCTGCGCCAAGACTCTAGCTAAAGCATTTGTGAAAGAGATTGCCAGGTTCCATGGTGTTCCCACGGACATTATTTCCGACAGAGGACCACAGTTTGTGGCTCGCTTCTGGCGTGCTTTTTGTGACAGATTAAAGGTTCATTTGTCATTTTCATTAGGTTATCATCCAGAGTCCAATGGACAGACCGAAAGGAAGAACCAGGACGTTGAGCAGTTTTTGAGATGTTTTGTAGCAAACAGGAGATGTGGTCGGAATATCTACCACTAGCCGAGTTTGCTCTTAATAATCATATGTCTGCCTCGGCAGGGTGTTCTCCTTTTTTTGCTGTACAGGGAGACATCCATCTTTCGGTCCATTTTCAAAGATTGGGGAAGCTGTGTCTGAGGAGGAGAGTTTTTCAGGAAGTTTGGAAAGGGTTTGGACCAATGTACACCATAATCTGAAAGAGGCGAATAGGAGGTCTAAGAAATATTTTGACAGGAAAAGAAGGGAGGCGTTGTTCGCAGTTAGGGACATTGTCTGGTTGTCCTCTAGGAATCTGTGTTTGAAGATCCCTTCTAAAAAACTGGGGACTAAATTTGTAAGACCCTTCAAAGTGGTTCATGTTGTTAACTCTGCAGCTGTGAGATTAGACATACCCTCGTCCTGAAGAATTAATTTAGTTTTTCATGTGTCTTTACTGAAGAAAGTTGACACGCCAGATAAGGAGGCGATGCCAACTGTTCCTCCAGTTGATGAGGATGGCGAGTTTGAGATTTCACGCATATTGGATTCCAGGTGGCACAGACGAAGGTTGCAGTATCTCGTGTCCTGGAAGGGTTTCGGTCCCGAGGATAATTCCTGGGTGAAAGCTGAGGATGTCTCGGCCTCCAGGCTGAGTAAGGCTTTTCACAGGAGATTTCCGAATAAGGCTCGGCCAAGAGGATCAGGAGAATCCTCGTAAAAGGGGAGGTACTGTTAGAATCTATTTAGTTTGACTATCCACCATCTTGTTGTGATTTCTGGCTGCTGGTCTTTTTCCCCTGGTGCTGGGCTTGTCATTGGTCAGGTGATTGTATCACCCTTTATTACCCTGCACCTGCCTCCCAGTGCTTGCTGGACATCAGTGTTAATCCGCTTGAGTTCTGGCTAGGAGCTTTGATAGCTTTGTGTTATACTTTTGCAGTTCTGGGAACTCTAGTTATGCTTGCTTAGTCTTCTTGTTTTTTTCCTTTTGTTTCTGCAGCTTCTTCTATTTCCCTGTTAGGAGGTTACCAGTGTTTTGTTCCCAGTCCCTAGATCATTCAGGGATCCCCTTCCCCCCTCCTTCAGGTCTTCGCTCTAGTTTAGACTAGGAAACGTTGGTGGGTCTATTCTCAAGGACTGTCGCCCGCCCCATCGTAGGGATCGAGTCTAGTCCTAGTGCAGGGTCAGCTTCATTCCCTTCTTTCCTGTTCCTTAGTTGCAGATCCATAATGTAAGGGTCTGCGGCACGCACCAAATATTTGATGTAGAGAGGTGCATTCGCAGCCCGGGGTCCACCATGCAGGCGGAGCCTGCTACTGGTAAAATGGCGCAAGAAGCCAACTCTGTTATCCCGCAGAGTCGCCAAAATAACCGCCGTAACGTGCTGTGGCAATAAGTGCGAACTCTGTTATTCCACAGAGTCGCTAGAAGGAGTGCCGCAGCGCTATATGGCGATGTGTGCGAACTCACTAAACACAACTGATAGATAGAACAGGAAAGGAAAGAATACTGCAATCCAGCAAAAGCTCTAAGAAAAACTCCAACCCACTCTGATATGCAAAAATACTGAGACGACACGATCTCTCCCCCGCTAGATCAGACTCTGGTTTGCACTGTTATCAAATCAGAGGATGCTGAAATAACAGGGACCTGAAATTACATAAACAGAGGCAAAAGAGAAACAGAGTCCAGTGCAGGCCCCCACAGGGGAACTTGTCTGAACAAATCCAAAGGGCAGAAAACTGAGATAGACAAAACAAATGCCACAGATAAAACAGCAAATAACATCTGAAAGTTGCAGGACAAAGGAGGAAGCAAGCTGACTTCCAAAAGAGACCTGGAAGCAACAAATCAACGGCGAGGATCATGGGAAGTTAGCTCACTTATATCTCCCCAGTCAGTCCCACCTGATTGCCACTCATCACCTCCAGGTGATGGACTTCTGTTAGTCAAGGCAGCTTCATTGCTATCAGCAGCCACATGAGGGAGCCCAAACTCGGAAGTCAGATCCAGAGTGTTCACAACAGTGGTCCATGCAACCTGCGCAGGAAAGATCGTAACAGCCAGCGAGCCCCATTACAGCCGATCATCATGAAGCAACCGCTTGAACTGGTAGCTTTGGATCACGTGAAGTTGACTCCGAGTAGGACTGGCTACACCTACGCTCTGACCATAATTGACCATTACTCAAGGTTTTTGGTAGTCATGCCTGTCAAAGACCAAACAGCAAAGACCGCAGCCAAGGCATTTCAACAACACTTTTGTCGACTTCACGGATACCCTGAACAAGTGCTCACCGACCTAGTCCCAGCCGTTGAGGCAGAAGTGTTCCAGGAGTTTTGTAACATGTGCAGTTGCAAGAAAATCAGGATGACGCCATATCATCCACAAACAAATGGCATGTGTGAGAAGACGAATGAGGTGGTAATTGACCTATTGAAATCCTTGCCTCTGGAAGAATGAAACCAGTGGCCAGAGAAGTTGCCGGATCTGGTAGATCTATACAACCATATCCCAGTAAACTCAACCAATTGCACTGCAGCCTACCTGATGAGGACAAGACCTGGCAAATTACCCATTGATTTGGACATGGGAGTCTTAACACCTGAGTTGACATCACCAGATACAGACTGGGATATAGAGTGGGAGCAACAATACCGTAAAGTGCAAGAATGTGTAGAGAAAAGTTTGTCCCAGGCAAGACAGACTCAGGAAATAAATTATAATCAGCATGGACCTGCAGTTCCCTTGTCACCTGGAGAACAGGTACTCAAAAGAAAGAGACGAGTTCACAAATTAGTTGACCAGTGGGAGGCTGAGCCATACACCGTTTTACCTTCAGACTTTGATAACACCAAGATGTGCCTCATCAGTAAAGATAGAGGAGAAACCTCAGCGACTGTGTCAAGGGATCAGCTAAAACCGTGCCCTGACCAATTAAAGGAAAGCTTTGAAGACCCAAGCTGTCCTCAGCCTATAGAAGAGATGGAGGAAAAGGTCAGCACAGTGCTCGGCGAGTTCCCTCCAAATTGGACTAGAGTGAACCAGGCCATAGTTGTGCCCGTCTTGATCTTTCCCCAACCAGTAGTGCCAGAAGGAAATACAACTCTAGATCAGCCTGAAGACCATCGGGCTCCAGTAACAGATGCAACATCTGCAGTGGAAAGTGGAAATCTGCCAGACCCATGGTGAATCTAAGAATTCGCAGACTGTTGCTCAGTTTACCAACATCAACCACAAGCACACTAGGCCTAGTAAGATCATTAGAAACACCAGTACTGCGTAGATCCACACGTAGTAGGAGGGGTCAGATCCCAGCCCGGTATAGGGACTAAAAAGTAAATAAGTTAATAATGTATAGTTGCAACCGTTTAAGCATGAGAGCCTACAGAGACTTACCGTATGAACTTTTAAATATTCGTATTAAACTGTTGATGGACAATTGGGCCACAGGACTATTTGTGGCCAGGACCTTACTTGTAAATATTTACTCTGATTTGGCCTTGAAAATAAGCCACCGACGAGGCCGAAAACCAGGGCCACTTACAGAGTACCCTGTAGCCACGCCCAGGGTCGAAACACACAAAGTGGGCTAAGGAGGTTCCCACCAACCAAACTCCAGGTACTCTGACAAAGACAATTCTGGACAGCAGTGTAAGGACTAGGCGCTGCAGTAACTTTGTTATTGTTTTTCTTTTTGGGTTTTTGTAATTTTTACATTTTTAAAGCTTGGTAAACTTTCATTTATTGTTGTTATTAACTGTTCTTGTTATGTTTTCTCAGTCCGGGATGTACTGAAGTTAACTGGGGGGAATGTGGCACCCCAGAGTCCGGTTGCCACAGTTACATTGCCTCCCTCTACAGGGTGGTGATGTCATGCCCGGAAGCAGGAAGAGGTCCCCATGCAAGTTAATACACAGCAGCCAACACTTGTTCTAACGCCAGACTAAAAGGGGTGGAGCTTAAGGGAGTGACAGTTGGTGGGAGGAGTTAGTGCTGAGGTGAGGAGATTGTTCTGAAAAGAGTCAGTTGGTCTGAGGTGAAGGTAGAGAGAGGAGCGGAGACAAGGACTCTGGGGAATTACAGCTGCATCAGAGCTGATCTCGGAGCAGAGCGCTGATAAAAAGGATGCAAGAGTCCTGGGCTGTGTAGGTGCTGTATGCCCCGACAGCCCAATCTGGAAGCAGGGGACTGCAAGCTCCCTGACCACACCGAACACCTGGAGGCACCACAGCAGATCAGGAGCCCAGGGCTGCCAGTGAGCAGACAGTGCCTGTGATAGGCTCACGCTGTTTGCCATACAGGTTAAAGCCAACACGCAGGAAAGGGTCGCAGCTTAGCTACAGGCAAAAGGGACCAGAAAAGAGAGCATAGCAGGGAGGCCTTGAACTCCATCTGGCAGGGTTGATCCCCTGAATGCTTCCAGGCAAGCCAGACTCCTGCTACCATTTGTAACTAGTACCATGAATTGCATCTTCATTTACCAAGAAGTAAAAGGTAAAGAAAACTGTGCTTTTCTGTGTCCCTTGCTTATTCTCTGCACCTCAATGTTCACCATCACCTGAACAGACTGCCATATCTGGGATGAAACTGAATGGGAGGAGACACAGATTAGATATTAGAAAAAACTTTTTGACAGTTAGGGTGATCAAGGAGTGGAACAGGCTGCCACAAGAGGTGGTGAGTTCTCCTTCAATGGAAGTCTTCAAACAGAGGCTGGATAGACATCTGTCTGGGATGATTTAGAGAATCCTGCTTTGAGCAGGGGGTTGGACCAGAAGGCCCAGGAGGTCCCTTCCAACTCTACCATTCTATGATTCTATGATTCTATGATCTGCCCTGGGGCCCCGCTATACCCGTGGGGAGCAGTAACATCTCTGCTGCGTCACCATCCACCCCAGTGGACCTGAACTACCGTGTCGGCCATATACAGTATATATTGCAGTTATAGGTAGGCAGGGAGTGTATATGGGTATATACATATCAGTGAAAGGCATGCAGGCATTGCATGTGGGTATATAGATATCACTGATAGTCAGGCAGGCATTGTGGCATATTTCATTGCATACATAAAGAGGGTCCATTCCATTGCTGTCTGCAGCTGCAGCCTATTACATGAATTGACTGTTTATACATAGCTCCAGGTATCATTGGCCAGGAATATTTTTTTTGCATCTTAATCCTGATTATTTAATTCAAAAGCAATTCAGAGCACTTTTTTTTTTCTCCATTTGCTTGTTGGGACTGCAGAATACAGCCAGATCCTTTTTCATAGTACAGCATGAAGATCCATCTATTTTAAATGAGTTTGCCCATCCCATCTATCACATCTGAGTGTGCAGAAAATTCTGCCATTTTTGTGGTACTGTAACATTTTTTGGGAGTGTTTTATACAATTTCTTGACACCATTTTGCTGGCAAAAAATATTTAGCTGCCAAAAAAAATTAGCTACAGGGCAGATATTTAACACTGGGTTTTGTCTACCACACAGATCGCATATCATTGCTCTCAAAATTGTGCCATTTCATAGAATTGTTTTGTTATGTCTTAGCCTAACTATTGACACAATTTTACTGGCCAAACAAATACAGGCCACATATTTTACAGTGTGGTATCTCTGTCACACACCTCATCTATCTGTTGTCTAAAAATTGTGGCATTTCAGGCCTACATTGAACTGTTTTTGCTGTGTGCTACCCTAGTTAGTGACACGATTTTGCTGTAAAAAAAAAATATTAGGCCACATATTTTACAGTGTGATATCTCAGTCACATAACTGAGCTATCTGTGGGCTAAAAATTGTGGCATTTCATGCCTATATTCAACTATTTTTGCTGCATGTTACCCTAGCTCTTGACACTATTTTCCTTTAAAAAAAAAATCCAGGCCACATGTTTTACAGTGTGGTATCTCTGTCACACGACTCAGCTTTCTGTGGGCTAAACATTGTGGCATTTCATGCCTCAATACAACTATTTTTGCTGCATGTTACCCTAGTTGTTGACAATATTTTCCTTTAAAAAAATAAAATACAGGCCACATATTTTACAGTGTGGTATCTCACTTGGCTCAGCTATCTGTGGGCTACAAATTGCGGCATTTCAGAGCTCCATTCAACTGTTTTTGCTGTGAGTTACCCTAGTTCTGGATACTATTTTCCTGTAAAAAAAGAATACAGGCCACATATTTTACAGTGTGGCATCTCCGTCACATGACTCAGCTATCTGTGGGCTACAAAATGTGGCATTTCAGGGCTCCTTTCAATTGTTTTTGCTGTGTGTTACCCTAGTTCTTAACACTATTTTCCTGTAAAAAAATAAAAATACAGGCCACATATTTTACAGTGTGGTATCACTGTCACACGCCTCATCTATCTGTGTGCTGTAAATTATGGCATTTCATGCCTCCATTCAACTGTTTTTGCAGTGTTACCCTAGTTCTTGACACTATTTTGCTGTAAAAAAATAAAAGTATAAGCCACATATTTTTTCAGAGTGGTATCTCTGTCATACACCTCCTCTATCTGTGGGATATAAATTGTGACATTTCAAGCGTCCTGTCGTCTATTTTTGCTGTGTTACCCTAGTTCTTGACTATATTTTGCTGCAAAAAAATAAAAATACAGGCCACATATTTTACAGTGTATTATCTCAGTCACACGCCTCATCTGTCTGTGGGCTACAGATTGTAGCATTTGAGGCTTAATAAATAACAATAATAATAATCTTTATATAGCGCCAACATATTCCGTAGCGCTTTACAATTTAACAGTTTCAAAACACAAGTCATAAGTAACAACGTTAACAATACAATAATTAAAGCAAAATAAGCCACCCCTGCTGGAGAGAGCTTACAATCTACAATGAGGTGGGGGAAGACAAAGTACAGGTGTGCATATACAATGGTGCATTTACAATGATGGTCCAGCCATCTTGAGGGAGTGAGGGATGGATGGAGATAGTGAATGGGCTACACATACACACTTACACATAGAATGACTTTGATTAGTGAATGTGATAGGCCGCTCTGAACAAATGTGTTTTGAGGGAGCGCCTGAAACCATGCAAATTGTGGATAGTCCTAATTTCTTGGGGTAGAGTTTTCCAGAGGATTGGCGCAGCGCGGGAGAAGTCTTGGAGTCGGGAGTGGGAGGTACGGATTAGTGCAGAGGTTAGTCGAAAGTTGTTTGCAGAGCACAGCAGTCGGTTGGGCCGATAGATAGAAATGAGGGAGGAGATGTAGGGGGATGCTGCACTGTGGAGAGCTTTGTGGGTGAGAAACAGTACTTTGAATTGGATCCTATAATGAATGGGCAACCAGTGTTAGGACCTATCGAAGAGAGGAAGCGTCCGAGTACCGATTAGCCAGATGGATGACCCTGGCTGCTGCATTATGGATGGACTGGAGAGGGGATAGTCGAGTAATGGGGAGGCCAAGTAATAGAGCGTTGCAGTAGTCCAGGCGGGAGTGGATCAATGCTACAGTGAGGGTTTTTGTTGTTTCCATGGTGAGAAAAGGGCGGATTCTAGAGATGTTCTTTAGGTGTAGGTGGCAAGAGCGGGCAAGAGATTGTATATGGGAGGTGAAGGAGAGATTGGTGTCAAACATAGCACCCAGACAGCAAGCCTGGTTGTTATTATGGTGGCGCCCACGGAGAGGGAAATGTCAGATTTAGGGAGGTTAGTAGATGGTGGGAGCAGAAGGAGTTCAGTTTTGGAGAGGTTAAGTTTCAGATAGAGAGCGGACATGATGTTAGAGACTGCAGACAGACAGTCGGTGGCGTTCTGTAGAACAGCGGGGGTAAGGTCGGGGGATGACGTGTATAGTTGTGTGTCATCAGCATAAAGATGGTACTGAAAGCCAAATCTGCTGATGGTCTGTCCAATTGGGGCCGTGTAGAGAGAGAAGAGAAGGGGGCCAAGGACAGAGCCCTGGGGTACACCGACAGTGAGAGGAAGAGGATATGACGTGGAGCCAGAGAATGAAACACTGAAGGAGCGGTCAGAAAGATAGGAGGAGAACCAGGAGAGAACAGTGTCCTTAATACCTAGTGACTGGAGCCTAGACAGTAGGAGACAGTGGTCAACTGTGTCGAAAGCTGCAGAACGGTCGAGAAGAATGAGCAGAGAGTGGTCGCCGTTACGTTTTGCTATCAGAAGGTCATTGGTCACTTTGATGAGTGCAGTTTCAGTCGAATGTAGGGGGTGGAAGCCGGACTGTGAAGGGTCTAGAAGGGAGTAAGTGGAGAGGTAACGGGTGAGGCGAGACTAGACTAGGCGCTCCAAAAGTTTAGAGATGAAGGGCAGATTGGAGACCGGTCTGTAGTTGTTTGTGCAGAAAGGGTCGAGAGTGGGTTTCTTTAGTAGTGGAGTAATGATGGAGTGTTTGAAGGAAGATGGGAAAATGCCAGAGGAAAGTGAGAGATTAAAGAGTGTAGTTAGGCGAGTTGTGACAACTGGAGAGAGAGACTGGAGGAGATGTGAGGGAATGGGGTCGGTAGTGCAAGTAGTCGGACGAGAGGAAGAGAGGAGTCTGGAGACTTCTTCTTCTGTGATGGGATCAAATGTGGAAAATGAGCCAGGGGAAATGCAGAGTGGGATGGGAGTCACAGCATTTGGTGGTTGAGAGCATATTTCCTGACGGATAGTATCTATTTTTTCTATAAAGTGGGAGGCCAGGTCGTCAGCACAAATGTCTGTGATAGGGGCTTGTGCTTTTGGCCTGAGGAGGGAGTGAATAGTGTCAAAAAGTTTCTTGGGGTTGTTGGCTAGTGAGGAAATCAGGGTGGTGAAGTAGGTCTGTTTGGCGAGGTGAAGGGCAGCATTATAAGTTCTTAACATGAATTTAAAGTGGATGAAGTCTTCTGGTGTGCGAGTTTTTCTCCAGAGGCGTTCAGCACTCCTAGAGCATCGCTGAAGAAGTCGAGTTTGCAATGTGAGCCAGGGCTGTTTTACTGTGTGTTTGGAGGTTCTGAGGGTGTGCGGTGCTACTTGGTCAAGGTTGCTTCTAAGAGTGTCATTGTAGTGCTGAACTGCCAGATTAGGACAAGAAAAAGAGATTAGGGACAGCGATGAGTATAGGGAGTCTGAAAGTATCTGAGGGTTAATGGCTTGTAGATTTCTGAATGTATGGTAGGTAGGAGTGCGCTGAGATGGTTGAGGATTTGTGAGGATGAAGGAGAGAATGTTGTGGTCAGAGAGTGGAAGCGGTGAGTTATTTAGGTGGGAAATTGAACAGAGGCGGACAAAGACTAGGTCAAGGGTGTTACCATCCTTGTGTGTCTCAGAGGTTGAAAGCTGTGAGAGGCCTAGAGAAGTGGTTAGTGATAGAAGCTGAGATGCAGATGTGGAAGTAGGGCTGTTAATGGGGATGTTGAAGTCTCCAAGGATAAGGGTTGGTAGCTCTGAGGACATGAAGTGCGACAGCCAGGCTGAGAAGTGGTCAAGGAATCGGGTGGGCGAGCCTGGGGCCCGATATATGACCGCTATTCTGAGGGAGAGGGGACGGAAGAGCCTGATGGTGTGGACCTCAAAAGAAGGGAATGAGAGTGATGGATTTGGGGGGATGACCTGTAAAGTGCATTGTAGGGACAGGAGTATGCCAACTCCACCACCATGTCTGTTTGCGGGTCTTGGGGAATGGGAGAACTGTAAGCCACCATAGGAAATGGCAGCAGGGGAGACAGTGTCAGAATCCTGAATCCAGGTTTCAGTGAGGGCCAACAGATGAAGAGAGTTGTTCAGAAAGTAGTTGTGCAGGAAGGATAGCTTGTTGCATGCAGACCATGGATTCCAGAGGGCACAATTAAAAGAAGGAGATGAGGGAGTGCAAGTAATATTAATAAGATTATTATGGTTTCGATATGAGGTAGGGTAGGGATTGAGGTTGGGGGATGGTGGACCAGGGTTGGGAGCGATGTCCCCTGAAATCAGTAGGAGTAGGAAGATAAAGAGCAGGTAGTTGTTGGAGTTGTAAGTAGGTTTTTTCTGTGATGTTTTTGGGCAAGATGGGCTGAGGTTTCTCAGGAGGGTGAGGAATGCATGGGAGCTGTACATGGGAGAGGGAAGTATGGAGGGGCTGATGTGTATGAGTCGTGATGGAGGGGGGATGGGGCGGTGAATGTGGATGGCAAGCGAACATAGGAGGATAGAGATAAAGCACATAATTAAAAAGAAAGCAAAGTGTGGGGTACCTGATTTCAGCCCTGATTAACTGCCATGGATAGCTGCCGTTTACAAGATGCTTGTCTTCTGTGATGCTTTGCTTTCTGTGATGCGTGCGCCCCCTCACTGCGTGCGCCCCTTAGACTACTCCTAAATATAAAGCCCACACTACAGGGTCAAAAAAGTGGGATTGTGAGAGCTGCTTTGGGATAATTTGGCAGCTGGGGCCAGCACACCAGGGGTGGTTAGATCATCAAAGGCACTAGAGCTGGCTACATCTATATGCTTTAGCACCTTCCATCTGATAAGATCTAGAGAGGCCCCAGTCACAGGGATATACAGCAGTAAGTATTAAGAATAGAGTTGAGCATTCCGATACCGCAAGTATCGGGTATCGGCCGATATTCGCTGTATCGGAATTCCGATACTTAGTTCCGATATTTTCCATATATCGTATACCGGAATCGGAAGTTCCCATAATTCTTTGAGAGGCAATGTGATTTTAGTCAGCCAATGAGGAATCCTAAGAAGTGTGGGCACATCCTGTAATGCTGCGGTCATGTTAACTAATGGCATGGCTGTGATTGGATGCTGAAATGATGTCAGAATGCACTATAAAAGGCGCCGCCGCCATTTTAGCGTCACTGTGCTGTGAATTCAGTTAGGGACAGAACGCTTCTCTGCTGACTCTGAGGGACAGTTAGAGATTGCGATTTTGTGTACTGTGCTTTAGGCAGGTTAGTTTACCAACCGCTGTGTAAATCTTCCTTTTGCCTTGCAGTGTTGTTTTAACAGCTCTGTGCAAGGTGTGTGTGTGAGAGTGCAGGTGACGCTGCAGTTTGCTCTGCACCCAACGCTGTTTGTAGGCATCTGAACGTGTCACTCACAGACTCTTTTTTTTCTTTAGTGTAATTCTTGCTGCTCCATTCAATAGAAATTATAGTGTGACGCGCTTCCATCCGTATACAATACATTGGTTGCAAACACTATAGAAGTACAGAAAGGAGCCTTTCAGAGATAGTGAACAGTTGTGTGCAGTGTTCACTCTAGTCTGTGAGTTTTTTTTTTTTTGGAGTGCAAATCACGCTCCAGTCAGTTCTTCAACCACTGCTGCTTGTACTCTGCTGAGCGTGTCTCACTGCCTCATCCTTGACATTTTTCTCTAATTGGTGCTGCTCCATTCTATTTAAAAAAAAATGAAATCTATTAGTGTGACGTGCTTCCATCCGTATCCAATACATTGGTTGCAAACACTATAGAAGTACACAAAGGAGCCTTTCAGAGATAGTGAAGAGTTGTGTGCAGTGTTCACTCTAGTCTGTGAGGTTTTTGTTTTTTGAGTGCAGATCACGCTCCAGTTAGTTCTTGAACCACTGCTGCTTGTACTCTGCTGAGCGTGTCTCACTGCCTCATCCTTGACATTTTTCTCTAATTGGTGCTGCTCCACTCTATTTAAAAAAAATGAAATCTATTAGTGTGACGTGCTTCCATCCGTATCCAATACATTGGTTGCAAACACTATAGAAGTACACAAAGGAGCCTTTCAGAGATAGTGAAGAGTTGTGTGCAGTGTTCACTCTAGTCTGTGAGGTTTTTTTTTTTTGAGTGCAGATCACGCTCCAGTTAGTTCTTCAACCACTGCTGCTTGTACTCTGCTGAGCGTGTCTCACTGCCTCATCCTTGACATTTTTCTCTAAATGGTGCTGCTCCATTCTATTTAAAAAAAATCAAATCTATTAGTGTGACGTGCTTCCATCCGTATCCAATACATTGGTTGCAAATACTATACAAGTACACAAAGGAGCCTTTCAGAGATAGTGAACAGCTGTGTGCAGTGTTCACTCTAGTCTGTGAGGTTTTTTTTTTTTGGAGTGCAGATCACGCTCCAGTTAGTTCTTCAATCACTGCTGCTTGTACTCTGCTGAGCGTGTGTCACTGCCTCATCCTTGACATTTTTCTCTAATTGGTGCTGCTCCATTCTATTTAAAAAAAATCAAATCTATTAGTGTGACGTGCTTCCATTCGTATCCAATACATTCGTTGCAAACACTATACAAGTACACAAAGGAGCCTTTCAGAGATAGTGAACAGTTGTGTGCAGTGTTTACTGTAGTCAGAGGTTTTCATTTTTGGAGTGCAGATCCCGCTCCAGTTAGTTCTTCAACCACTGCTGCTTGTACTCTGCTGAGCGTGTCTCACTGCCTCATCCTTGACATTTTTCTCTAATTGTTGCTGCTACATTCTATTTCAAATAATTCAAATCTATTAGTGTGACGTGCTTCCATCCATATTCAATACATTGGTTGCAAACAATATAGAAGTACACAAACGGGCCTTTCACAGCTATTGAACAGTTGTGTGCAGTGTTTACTGTAGTCAGAGGTTTTCATTTTTGGAGTGCAGATCCCGCTCCAGTTAGTTCTTCAACCACTTCTGCTTGTACTCTGCTGAGCGTGTCTCACTGCCTCATCCTTGACATTTTTCTCTAATTGGTGCTGCTACATTCTATTAAAAAAAAAAAAAATCTATTAGTGTGACGTGCTTCCATCCGTATCCAATACATTGGTTGCAAACACTATACAAGTACACAAAGGAGCCTTTCAGAGATAGTGAACAGTTGTGTGCAGTGTTCACTCTAGTCTGTGAGGTTTTTTTTTTTTGAGTGCAGATCCCGCTCCAGTTAGTTCTTCAACCACTGCTGCTTGTACTCTGCTGAGCGTGTCTCACTGCCTCATCCTTGACATTTTTCTCTAATTGTTGCTGCTACATTCTATTTCAAATAATTCAAATCTATTAGTGTGACGTGCTTCCATCCATATTCAATACATTGGTTGCAAACAATATAGAAGTACACAAACGGGCCTTTCACAGCTACTGAACAGTTGTGTGCAGTGTTTACTGTAGTCAGAGGTTTTCATTTTTGGAGTGCAGATCCCGCTCCAGTTAGTTCTTCAACCACTTCTGCTTGTACTCTGCTGAGCGTGTCTCACTGCCTCATCCTTGACATTTTTCTCTAATTGGTGCTGCTACATTCTATTAAAAAAAAATAAAATCTATTAGTGTGACGTGCTTCCATCCGTATCCAATACATTGGTTGCAAACACTATACAAGTACACAAAGGAGCCTTTCAGAGATAGTGAACAGTTGTGTGCAGTGTTCACTCTAGTCTGTGAGGTTTTTTTTTTTGAGTGCAGATCCCGCTCCAGTTAGTTCTTCAACCACTGCTGCTTGTACTCTGCTGAGCGTGTCTCACTGCCTCATCCTTGACATTTTTCTCTAATTGTTGCTGCTACATTCTATTTCAAATAATTCAAATCTATTAGTGTGACGTGCTTCCATCCGTATTCAATACATTGGTTGCAAACAATATAGAAGTACACAAACGGGCCTTTCACGGCTATTGAACAGTTGTGTGCAGTGTTTACTGTAGTCAGAGGTTTTCATTTTTGGAGTGCAGATCCCGCTCCAGTTAGTTCTTCAACCACTGCTGCTTGTACTCTGCTGAGCGTGTCTCACTGCCTCATCCTTGACATTTTTCTCTAATTGGTGCTGCTACATTCTATTAAAAAAAATAAAATCTATTAGTGTGACGTGCTTCCATCCGTATCCAATACATTGGTTGCAAACAATATAGAAGTACACAAACGGGCCTTTCACAGCTACTGAACAGTTGTGTGCAGTGTTTACTGTAGTCAGAGGTTTTCATTTTTGGAGTGCAGATCCCGCTCCAGTTAGTTCTTCAACCACTTCTGCTTGTACTCTGCTGAGCGTGTCTCACTGCCTCATCCTTGACATTTTTCTCTAATTGGTGCTGCTACATTCTATTAAAAAAAAATAAAATCTATTAGTGTGACGTGCTTCCATCCGTATCCAATACATTGGTTGCAAACACTATACAAGTACACAAAGGAGCCTTTCAGAGATAGTGAACAGTTGTGTGCAGTGTTCACTCTAGTCTGTGAGGTTTTTTTTTTTTGAGTGCAGATCCCGCTCCAGTTAGTTCTTCAACCACTGCTGCTTGTACTCTGCTGAGCGTGTCTCACTGCCTCATCCTTGACATTTTTCTCTAATTGTTGCTGCTACATTCTATTTCAAATAATTCAAATCTATTAGTGTGACGTGCTTCCATCCGTATTCAATACATTGGTTGCAAACAATATAGAAGTACACAAACGGGCCTTTCACAGCTATTGAACAGTTGTGTGCAGTGTTTACTGTAGTCAGAGGTTTTCATTTTTGGAGTGCAGATCCCGCTCCAGTTAGTTCTTCAACCACTGCTGCTTGTACTCTGCTGAGCGTGTCTCACTGCCTCATCCTTGACATTTTTCTCTAATTGGTGCTGCTACATTCTATTAAAAAAAAATAAAATCTATTAGTGTGACGTGCTTCCATCCGTATCCAATACATTGGTTGCAAACAATATAGAAGTACACAAACGGGCCTTTCACAGCTACTGAACAGTTGTGTGCAGTGTTTACTGTAGTCAGAGGTTTTCATTTTTGGAGTGCAGATCCCGCTCCAGTTAGTTCTTCAACCACTGCTGCTTGTACTCTGCTGAGCGTGTCTCACTGCCTCATCTTTGACATTTTTCTCTAATTGGTGCTGCTCCATTCTATTTCAAATAACTCAAATCTATTAGTGTGATGCGCTTCCATCCGTATATAATACATTGATTGCAAACAGCCTTTTTGTTAAGGTACAGTATTATATCGACATTGTACAGGTGTCGCTATTCAGTCTGATAACTAGATATCATTCACCTTTTCTATCAGTTGTCGTTTCAGCAAAACTTGCAGGTATATATTTAGCTATTGTGACTATGCACTATTGACTTTAACAAGGTAATGCATGAGTTTTGTTACCGATTCTCATTTTTACATGATTGACCTTTATGATATGGGTTGTTAAATTTGTAATTAAATATGTATTTTTTGAAATGACACAAATATAAGTAATGTTGAAGAGGACTAGTCCTACATCCATTGTTTGCACAATATTACAGGTGTACATCACGTCCCTTAATCAACAATGGATTATTAAATTTACTTGTATGCTTTTATTTAAAAGCCAAGAACACTGAAGACTAACCTTCGCACTGCAGCTGTTGTCAAAGTTCAACCCACATTATGCACTTCCAACATTGCAGCATTTGAGGCATGATGTGAGTTGGATTTGTCTAAGTTATGGAGTGACAAGGTTCACCATCAGTACCCTATAGCATAAGTAGGCTTTTGTGTTAGCATTTGTGTTCGACATGTGGATATCTGCAGTAATATGCCACAATTATTTTGTTACAGATTTGTGACAAAGACTAATAATTTTATGGTTTTAAAGGTGACGTTTCACTTGTTTACAGCTTAGAAATAAGGGTGTAGCCTCTTATCTATGTGTAGCAGTAGCCACTTTAACATGTCATGTTTTTTTCAACATGTGTAGCTACCTAGCAGTAATTTTTGCCGGACACACAGCAGGGAAACAGCAGGCGTTACTGAACCCCACAAACACATCAGCGATTGTTTTGATCTGTGAATCCAACACTTCTGAGCAGCAACTGGCAGTGTTGTAGCCCAGGCAGTAGAGTTCAGGTGGTAGAAAGATGAACATAACAGGAGACATGGATAACGTTGCCAACCAGTTATTTAATCTGAAACCGGACAGGCAAATTCATGCAAGATCCATGCCTTGTTCATTTTCAGAAAAGTAAGCCGGTCTACATTATCGGAGGATAGTCGCATGCTACGGTCTGTTAGTACACCACCTGCAGCACTAAAGAAGCGCTCCGATAATACACTGGCAGCAGGGCAAGCCAGCACCTCCAATGCATACTGGCTAAGCTCTGGCCATGTATCCAGCTTAGAGACCCAAAACTTGAATGGGGAAGAGCCATCTGGGAGTACACTGAGAGGCCAAGACATGTAGTCTGTCACCATCTTACGGAAACTTTGCCTCCTGCTGACTGGAGCCGTCTTGGATGGTGCAGACATTGGTGGCGCTGCCACAAAACTTCGCCACAATTGGAACATACTAGTCTTGCTGTTGTGAATGTGCTAGAAATGAATTCTGAGCAGAAGCTCCCTCTGGTGGTTACAAACAGTACTGAACTATCCAATGAAGATTGTGAAGATTGGAGATCAGGTGTTACTGACTGGTGTTGTATAAGGGAGGTTCCCTCCCATCAGGGTTGACGGTGATCAATTGTTCTGGTCTCATCTTTGATTCCTGTACACTTTGTAGCTTGCTGTTTCGTGCCTGCATCTTTTTCTAACAGATAAGACATTTTCTTCTTTTAGTTTTTTGTGGGTTTTTTTGGCATTTTGTCCTGCACTTCTGTGGGGGTCTGCCGGGTCCCCTTGGGGGGCTTGTGCTCCTCTCAGTTTAGTTCAGCCACTGTTGTTTGTTCATTTTCCTTTTCCACTTTTTTCTGTGGCTGCTGTTTAGTTTTTGTTACACCAGAGAACTAATTTAGGTGCTAGAGGTCGTGTCATCTCAGGTGTTTTTGTAATTAGTAGAGTTGGTACTTTTCAGGGTTTTTTGTGATTGCATAAAGTGCCCTTCCTATCCTTTTCTATTTATGAAGTTTGAGCCCCAACGTTTGCTCATACTATTTTCTGTCTGTGTCAGTATTTCTTCTTGTCTAACCGCCATTACATGTTTGGGGGCTTTCTATGTTCTTTGTGGATCTGCTCCGGGCAGATAGCTTTCCTCTTTCTATCTTTAGGTGTAGTTAGCTTCTCAGGCTGTGACGAGGCGTCTAGGACCAACGTAGGTACGCTCCACGGCTGCCTTTAGTTGTGGTGGTTAGTCAGGGTACTGCAATCCCATAAATTCCAACCTCTCTGATGTATTGCCTTTTTTGCCTGCTCTCCTCAGCTACCAAATCATAACATCTTGCCCTGTGCAGAGGCGCTGCTTGTGCTCCCTCTTGTTGCAGAGCTGTCTCCACTGCCTCGACACACAGAGCTGCTTTGTAGAGCAGTAGTAGCAGCAGTGCTCTCGGCTGGAATGGAGAACATTATGGATTGCACCAGTGTGTCTTGGTACTCCCGCATTTTACGCTCCCGGTTCAATGGTGTGATGAGGCTTTGTAAGTTGTCCCGGTAGCGAGGGTCTAGGAGGGTGGACACACAATAATCAGACATGGTGAGAATGTGGGCGATGCGGCGGTCGTTTCTCAGGCACTGCAGCATGAAATCAACCATGTGCTGCAGACTCCCAACTGGCCAAGAAACGCTGTCCCCTGCAAGAGGCATCATCTCTGCCTGCTCTGCATCACCCCACCCTCGCTATACATACTGACTAGAGCATTGTGTACCTCCCTCTGGAGCGATGTCTTCCTCCTCCATTGACTCCTCCTCATCCTCCTCACAAAGTGAGCCCTGCCCAGCCCTTTGTGAGGAACCACGTTGCGCTGACTGTCCAGAAGGTGACGGAATTTGTGACTCCTCATCCTCCACCTCTTCCAAAACCTCATCCCTTAGTGCTTGCATTGTTTTTTGAAGCAGGCAGATAAGGGGGACAGTCATCTGCACTCACCATCCGCGTTGACTCATCAAACGCACGCAAAACGTGGCAGATGTCCTTCATAGAGTCCTTCGCCAGTCCTTACACTGGCTGCCCATTCATTATAGTATCCAATTCAAAGTACTGGTTGTCACCCACAAAGCTCTCCACAGTGCAGCACCCCCCTACATCTCCTCCCTCATTTCTATCTATCGGCCTAACCGACTGCTGCGCTCTGCAAACGACCTTCGACTAACCTCTGCACTAATCCGTACCTCCCACTCCCGACTACAAGACTTCTCCCGTGCTGCGCCAATCCTCTGGAATGCTCTACCCCAAGTAATTAGGACTATCCGCAATTAGCATGGTTTCAGGCGCTCCCTCAAAACACACTTGTTCAGAGCGACCTATCACATTCACTAATCAAAGTCATTCTATGTGTAAGTCTGTGTGTGTAGCCCATTCACTATCTCCATCCATCCATCACTCCCTCAAAATGGCTGGACCATCATTGTAAATACACCATTGTATATGCACACCTGTACTTTGTATCTCCCCCACCTCATTGTAGATTGTAAGCTGTCACGAGCAGGGGCGGCTTATATTGCTTTAATTATTGTATTGTTAACGTTGTTACTTATGACTTGTGTTCTGAAACTGTTAAACTGTAAAGCGCTGCGGAATATGTTGGCGCTATATAAATAAAGATTATTATTATTATAGAGGCCCAGTCAGTAGTGGTGAAGTGTGAATGGCGCAAATTGCGAGTTGATTGCGCTGAATGCAGCTGATACTCCATTACTGTTGGCTGCTGCTCACACAACCGCTCCAACATATGTAACGTGGAATTTCACCTGGTGGGTACGTCACATATGATGCGATGTTCAGGAAGGCGAAATCTGCGTTGCAGAGCTGCAATCAGCGATCTGGCCATGCTGGAACGTCGCAAGTGAGCGCACTCTAGGCGGACCTTGTGCAGCAGTGCATCAAGATCCGGATAGTCCCTCCAAAAACTCTGCACGACCAAGTTGAGCACATGTGACAGACATGGTATGTGAGTGAGGTTGCCAAGGCCCAGAGCTGCCACCAGATTTCGGCCATTGTCACACACTACCAAGCCTGGCTGGAGATTCGCTGCCAAAAACCACACGTCGCTCTCCTGCTTGATGGCATTCCAGAGCTCCTGCACTGTGTGGTTCGATTCCCCATGGAAATTAATTTCAGGACGGCCTGTTGACGTTTGGACACGGCTGTGCTCATATCGGTCGCAACAGGTAACCGTTCACGGGTCCATGTGGAGGTAGACCGTGACGGCTCCTGCAGCGATGATTCTGAGGAACTGGAGTAGGAGGAGGAGTCAATGTGTACAGACTTGATTCCTGCAATCCTTGGAGTTGGCAGAACACGTACAGCGCCACTCGCAAGATGAGTACCCGGCTCCACAACATTGACCCAATGGGCAGTGAGGGAAAGGTATCGTCCCTGGCCATGGGTGTTAGAACCCTCTTGTTAGGTTTTGTTTCAGTTTGCTGGTCACATGACCTTTTTTCCCTATTTAGTCTGGCTCGGCCCTTCTGGCTTTGCTTGACTTCATTGTATTATCTACTGTTAAGCTAGCCAGGTGCTTAGGTGCTTTACTCAGTCAGTTTTGCTTGACGTTAGGATCTCAAAGTACTTTGTTTTCTGTTTAATTATCCCTGCTACAATTTCTGTTAGGAGGTGTCCACCTTTTCTCCCAGTCCCTAGATCTTGTAGGGATTCCTCCCTCGCAACTATAGGTCTTCGTTCAGACTAGCTGAGGACTTTAGCGGGTCTGGTCGCAAGATCAGGTTCCCCGTTACATCGTAGGGATTCAGCTTAGTTCTATTGTAGGGACAGAATTCCCTTCTTTCCTTAGTGGTTGTAGCAGATCATAACAATGGGTACTGGTCCACGCATCGGTGGTCAGGTGCACCTTGCTACTGATGGCGTTTAGTAGCGCATGTTTAATTTTTCCCTCAACATGCTTGTAAGGTTCTGTGTACATGTTCCTGAAACTCAGTTTTTCCGTCAGCCATTTTACTTTCTGTCTTGCTGCAGCTATCTTGCCCTCAGTCAATATGGAGTTTCCAGCTTGCATGTTCCCCCCTGATTCTCTCCTCTTGCTTCTTAAGCAGCCACAGCTGAGCAATCAGTGCTTCAGAATCAAGCCTGCAGTGAACCTGTGACCTGACTCCTGAAAGCCTTGGACCTTGTACTCCAGTTATTTCCTATTGTGGAACTTTGGAACACTCGTGGACTTTGGAACCTTGCTATTTGATAAATCCACGTTTGCATGGACTTACGGTAACAGAGAAGAGATCCTGAACCTGTTGTGGAGAGTGATTGCTGAGCTTAAGTTACTCTGGCCTGCTGTGTCTCCTGCTTTTGTATCTGCAAACTGTGTGACTATTATTGCCACTTGTATGAAGTAATACAAGACCTTCTATATCAAACCTGTGACTCCTGTGTTTTCATCGCACCCAAGCACAAGACACTATATGAACTGTACTACTTACATTACAAGATTCTGAAGCCAAACGTTAGTGTCTGCTGGGTCTGGAAAGGCTGTGTCTGCTGTAACTGTGGATATCGGATGTCCGGTTGTACTTTCTGTGATGACAGTGGTTGTGACTTCTCACAACCATTCCAGGTGAGCAATTCCCTTAAGTTTTTTTTTTCTGCAGTGTTACCACAGGTAAACACTATTGTTTTTTTTTCTTTCCTCTTTTGTGTCTGCTGTAACTGTGGATATCAGATGTCCGGTTGAACTTTCTGTGATGATAGTGGTTGTGACTTCTCACAACCATTCCAGGTGAGCAGTTCCCTTAATTTTTTTTTCTCTCTGCAGTGTTACCACAGGTAAACACTATTTGTTTTTTTTTTTTTTTTTTTCCTCTCCTCTCCTTTCAGTACTCCTGTCTTAAAAGATCTGGAAAATGGAGGCCCGCATAAAGGAACTTTGCGGAGTGACTGATAATATCCTTGCAGATTTGCAGAATATAAAGACCCGTTTTACAAACCTACAGGACCTCACTAATCACAATTTGCAAGTGTTTGGACAGACTGCCCAGGATTTGCGAGCCAGGATTGAGGTTCTAGAGGGGCGAGTCCAGGCTCCTGCCGTAGCCCCGAGTTCTGGGATTCCCCAAGTTGCCCCCTTTTCGTTTTGGCGGTGAACGTGAGAAATTCAGAGGATTTATTAATCAATGCAATCTTTTTTTTTCTGCACATGCTTCACAATTTCCCTCTGAACGATCTAAGGTGCTTACTATAATTATGTTGCTTACCAACAAGGCTTTGATGTGGGCAAACCCTCTGATTGAGACTGAGGATGAATGTTTGGATCATCTTGATGCTTTCATTTCAGCCATGGGGCAGGTGTTTGATGACCCCAATCGAGGTGCAACAGCTGAAGCAGCCATGTTAGCTTTGCCCAAGGTAAGCACTCGGTAGCTGAATATGCTTGGATTTCAGGAGATGGGCCCTTGATACCTCCTGGGACAGTTCCGCCAAAAAATCTATTTTTCGAAAAGGGTTATCTCCACTGATTAAGGATGAACTTGCTCGTGCCGACCCTCCCACTGCGTTAGGTGACTTTATTAACTACTGCATCCGTATTGATACTCGTCTGACTGAACGCAGGCAAGAGAGATGGTTCGAAAGCAATCGCACTAACCTTTTCCTACCTTCCTCTCCAGCTAAGGAACCTTTGAGTAGGATTACACGGGAACCTGAACCTGAACCCATGCAGGTAGACTCTTTACAACGACGGGTTAGTGATTCATGCAAGGAACATCGTTTTAAGGAGAATCTATGTTTCTATTGTGGTAAGTCAGGGCACTTCATTATAAACTGCCCCAGCCGTTCTCGTAAGACTACTGCAGCACTCATTCACTGTGAGTGTTGCGAGAGGGGATCTGTCAGGTCCGAGCCTCAGGCTCCAGAGAGATCTGCAGCAACAGATCTTGATTTCTCGGACTTAAACTCCGTTACCTCTGAGGACGTTGACTGTGTAAACGCTGCAATTTTTCAAGTTTCCTCAGCGGTGTCCCAGCTGAGTTGTAAGAAAAACAATTCTCATTGCTTTCTTTCCATCAAACTCTGGGTTGACTCAGCTTGGGTGTCTAGCTCTGCTATGATCGACTCAGGGGCAAGTGGAAATTTTATGGATGTCTCCTTTGCGCTGAAACAGGGAATACGTTCAGTGAAGAAGGGTACTCCAGTACAGATGGAAACTGTGGATGGCTCCCTGCTGACCTCTGGACCAGTGGATCAGGAAACAGAGCCTTTGAGGGTTCTTATGGGTAAAGATCATCAAGAGAAACTGTCCTTTATGCTTATCTCTTCTCCCCACTTTCCCATTATTCTAGGGCTACCATGGCTGCAGGCTCAGAATCCTACCATTAACTGGGAGACCAAGGAATTACACTTTCCAGAGAAACAGATGAGTCCAAAAGTTTCAGCTTGCTCTGTTCCTAAAGGAACCATGTCAGTCCCTGAACTACCAGCTGTGTACCAGGACTATGTGGATTTATGTGACAAGAAGAACGCTGACCAGCTTCCCCCTCACCGTCCATATGATTGTCCAATTGAATTATTGCCTGGAGCAGAGATACCTTTTGGTAAGATCTACCCCCTGGCGGGGCCCGAGCTAAAGGCTTTAAAGGATTACATAGATGAAAATCTAGCCAAGGGCTTCATACGCCCCTCTTCATCTCCTGCAGGTGCACCCATCTTCTTTGTAAAGAAGAAAGATGGATCTCTAAGACCCTGCGTAGACTATAGGGAACTCAATAAGGTTACTATTAGAAACCGTTATCCATTGCCTTTAATCCCTGAGTTATTGGAGAGAGTGCGACATGCCAAAATTTTCTCTAAACTAGATCTTCGTGGGGCCTATAACTTAGTCCGTATTAAAAAAGAAAAAGATGTCAGCTTACCCCAATCTTCACATAACATGTGTGTCTTCACTCCTCGCACGGATATGGCAGAGCAACCAGAGCAGATGAAAACGAAAAAAAGAAAAATCCAGCGTAGAGCAGAAGTATTAAAAAATTCAATTCTTTAATGAATAAGATAAAAAATAAACAGCAATATATCGGCAGTACAGGTCCACAAAAATATAGCAGAGCGATCAACGCGTTTCGACGTAAAGTCTTTCTCAAGATCTAACTCCGACTGAGGCTAAGCGTTCTTTATAGTAGTAACGCACTACACCTGGAGAAGAACTCCTGGTGTGGCCATCATGTGAAAACAATTACATATGACTGCAAGAAATAGCTGCAGTGACTGAACAAATAAAGACAACCTCAAAAACAATATATATACACACATTAAAAATGTTAACTCTACAGCTAGAAACATCCCATATAGTGAACTTATAAATACAGATTAGTAATGTTTAATTAGGTCGCACCTGGCATTTAAGCCTGCTGGAGATCTAGTACCTAAGGTAAAGATCCAAAAAGACTCTCTGTTAAGCAGTTTGCGTTTGTGATCTCCACCTCGGTGCGGTTGTGACACTTTTTCTATGCCATTAAATCTAAATGAACTAACGTCACCCTTATGTTCCCGCAAGAAATGTTTCGACACAGCCGAGGATGAGTGAGCTAGGGATTAACCGCATCTGATAAATGCCGTCTGATGCGTACTTTTAGGGGACATGAAGTACATCCTACATATAATATATCGCATTTAGTACAAGCGATTAAATAGACAACGTACGTAGTGTTGCAATTTATGTAGTTGTTAATTTGGTATATTCTATCTCCTAGCGCTGAAGTAAAGATCTTAGTTCTATTAGCATATATACAGGCTTTACACTTATTCGCACCGCACTTGTAAAATCCTTTTGTACTTAACCAGTGATCTGTATGAGGCATCATATCATTACCTGAAAAAAAACTGGGTGATAATATGTTCTGAAGAGTGGGTGCTTTTTTGGCTGAAAAAAGAATATCATTATTAGAAATAATTTCCTTAAGAAGGGGGTCAGAATTTAATACCGGGAGATATTTTTTAACAATAGCAGTAATTTGCGAATATTCTTTGCTAAATTGCGTGGTGAAAGCTATACGATTCTTGGGCATTATATTATCTTTAGCCTTCTGTGACAAAAGAACTTTCCTATCTAGATGCATGGCTTTATTAATTGCTTTTTTTAGAATCGTATGCGAGTAACCACGATTGAAAAATTTTTTCTCAGTTTTTTTCACTTCTTTAACATAAGTGACTTCTTCTGTGCAATTGCGTTTTAATCTCACTAATTCTCCATATGGTAAATTATTAATGACATGTCTGGGGTGGCAAGAGTCTGCTGCTAAGACAGCATTACACGCTGTTGGTTTTGAATATGGTGAGACTATTATGGTCTTCTTGTTGGTATCCCCTAATAAAGTTAGGTCGAGAAAATTAATCATGGATTTGTTAAATTGGTAGGTGAATTTCAGGTTGAAGTCATTATTATTGAAATAAGTAAAACAATCTAACATTTCATCTTCACTGCCATCCCAAATAAACAGTAAATCGTCGATATAGCGACCATACCATTTGATATATTTAGAATATGGATTATTATCATTATATATAAAAAGTTCTTCCCAACAAAACATGACTAAATTAGCCAAAGAAGGAGAAAACTTCGCTCCCATACTGACTCCACTTATTTGTAGGAAATATTCATTATCAAATGAAAAATAATTGTGGTTTAATAAAAATTCTATAGCCATATACAAAAAATCTTTCATCGCTGTAGTGTAAGGACTAAATTTGTCAAGATAGTATTTGAGACATCTCAAGGCAACTGTATGCTGTATCGAGGGTATAAGCTAATCACGTCGCAGGAGAACCATTGGAAATTGTCTTCCCACGAAAAACCATCCAAAACCGATGCGACATATTTAGTGTCTCTAATAAAACTAGGTAAATTTTGTACTAGCGGTTGTAGGTGGAAGTCCACCCAGGCTCCCAAATTCTCTCCCAAAGAGTCAATCCCGGAGACTATAGGTCTCAATGGTGGTGGAAATATTTCTTTATGAATTTTGGGAAAAGCATGATATAGTGGTGTAACCGGGTACTCTTTATACAGAAAATCCGCTGTTTTTTTATCATAGATGTTCATCACGAAACCTTCCTGTATAATCTTAAAGATCTTTTGATTAAATTTGACCGTGGGGTTATAAGATAATTTCACATAAATATTATTGTCATTCAGGTATTGCAGGATTAATTCTTTATATAGTCCTGCATTCATCAGTACTATCGACCCTCCTTTGTCTGATTTTCTAATAATAAGATCTTTGTTGTTTTTTAATTTTTCCAAGGCTGTTTTTTCTTGTATAGTAAGATTATTTTTATATTTTATTTGCGAATCTTTTTTTAGAGAAATCAGCTCTTTTTCTATTAGGTCTTGGAATTGATCCAATACTAGAGGTCTGGCTTGTAATGGATAAAACCTGGGATTATTAGTATTAAATTTCATATTATTAGAAACCAGATTACTATTAGATTCTATATTAAGTAGTTGTAAATCTATCAACGTTTTATGTTCCTGGAGCGACATTGCTGTCTCCGATGGAAAAATATGCATATCATCTGGGACAGCTGTGCGACTACAAGATTCTATAGATTCTTCTTGAAAAAATGACATTTAACTGTTAAATTACGTGCAAATCTATTAACATCTAATAGGGTATTAAACAGATTGAAATGTGTAGTTGGAGAAAAACCCAATCCTTTACTCAAAAGTCTTATCTGGTCTTGGGAAATTATATGACTAGATAAGTTCCATATAGGGATATCTTTTAATAACGTTTCTTCTTCCTGAATGGATATCTTCCCCTTTCTGTGTTTTCTCCCCGCCCGTTTGCGTCGTTTTTTGATGGCTTGTCATTAGTTGCTGAAAAAAAGTCCTCCTGGAAAAAAAAGGATTTTTATTACTGCTGCTGGTTGATGCCACAGAGGAGTCTGAGTGTTCGTCCGATGATAAGGCAGAGGTATCGGTGAATATTTCAGAGTCCTTAAAGCTGACTTTATTTGCATTGTATCTGCCTTTATACGGTCGCTTTTTCAGGATGGAATAAGGTTTATCATGCCAGTTATAAATTTTATCTGTAGCATAATCCTCTACATCCCGTGTGAATTTTCTTTTCTTCACTTCCATAATGTTGTTTTCCAGCTTGGCGATATTTTCTTTCAGTTTGGTATTATATTGAACAAACTCCGCTGTGGTAGTATACTCTTTTAGCGATGTCTGCAGGCTCGTGATTTCAGCTTTAACTGTTTCTAGTTCAGCTGCTTCATATTTAACAATCAGAGCAATGAGTTTAGATGAACATTGACTCAATATTAGGTTCCAATCTTTCTGAAATGTATCATTGAACAAAGTGGTGGGATTTTTCTTTATCCGTAATCCTCTAGGGATCATATTCTTATTTTCATAAGTTTGTAGAGTAGTTAAATCCCACCAAATCCTGGTTTCTTTGGCCATTTTATGTTCGAGTTGAGTCATGAGATCCTTCAAAGTCTCTGAGTCAGCAGAGTTAGTAGGTAATGTATTATTAAAGAGAGATGCTAGTTTGCTGATTCTAGCTGAGTGATCATTAACATCACTAAAACCGCTGGTATGCGGATCCATATTGGATGGAAAAAGAAAAGTAAAAACAAAGTGGACGCTGCTTTAATTCTGCATGCAGATAGTAAGCTGCTATATAGATCAGTACTTAGTTCATGGGGGTTTTTAAGCACGACTGTAAACTCCAAACCATAAGCAAAAAAGAAAAAGATGTCAGCTTACCCCAATCTTCACATAACATGTGTGTCTTCACTCCTCGCACGGATATGGCAGAGCAACCAGAGCAGATGAAAACGAAAAAAAGAAAAATCCAGCGTAGAGCAGAAGTATTAAAAAATTCAATTCTTTAATGAATAAGATAAAAAATAAACAGCAATATATCGGCAGTACGTTGTCTATTTAATCGCTTGTACTAAATGCGATATATTATATGTAGGATGTACTTCATGTCCCCTAAAAGTACGCATCAGACGGCATTTATCAGATGCGGTTAATCCCCTAGCTCACTCATCCTCGGCTGTGTCGAAACATTTCTTGCGGGAACATAAGGGTGACGTTAGTTCATTTAGATTTAATGGCATAGAAAAAGTGTCACAACCGCACCGAGGTGGAGATCACAAACGCAAACTGCTTAACAGAGAGTCTTTTTGGATCTTTACCTTAGGTACTAGATCTCCAGCAGGCTTAAATGCCAGGTGCGACCTAATTAAACATTACTAATCTGTATTTATAAGTTCACTATATGGGATGTTTCTAGCTGTAGAGTTAACATTTTTTAATGTGTGTATATATATTGTTTTTGAGGTTGTCTTTATTTGTTCAGTCACTGCAGCTATTTCTTGCAGTCATATGTAATTGTTTTCACATGATGGCCACACCAGGAGTTCTTCTCCAGGTGTAGTGCGTTACTACTATAAAGAACGCTTAGCCTCAGTCGGAGTTAGATCTTGAGAAAGACTTTACGTCGAAACGCGTTGATCGCTCTGCTATATTTTTGTGGACCTGTACTGCCGATATATTGCTGTTTATTTTTTATCTTATTCATTAAAGAATTGAATTTTTTAATACTTCTGCTCTACACTGGATTTTTCTTTTTTTCGTTTTCATTTAGTCCGTATTAGACCTGGGGATGAATGGAAGACTGCATTCAGGTCACGCTATGGACACTTTGAATATCTAGTTATGCCTTTTGGTCTGAGTACCGCCCCAGCCACTTTCCAACACTTGGTGAATGACATCTTCAGGGATCTCCTAGATACATTCGTGGTGATTTATTTGGATGATATTCTAATTTTTTCTAACTCCACAGAGGAACATCATGGACATGTGAGAATGGTCTTGGAACGTCTAAGACAAAATCATCTTTACATCAAACTTGAAAAGTGTGAATTCCATAGGACCGAAATTCAATTTCTGGGGTATGTACTGTCTACACAAGGAATTAGTATGGATGGAAGCAAAACCCAAGCCATCAAGGATTGGCCAAGTCCTAGAAATGTGAAGGAGGTACAGCGCTTCATCGGGTTTGCCAACTTCTATAGACGTTTCATTATTAATTTCTCTGAGGTAGTGTCACCTATCACCCAACTTACCCGGAAAGAGTCTAGGTTCTCCTGGACTCCCCAAGCTCAGGAAGCATTTTCCCGTCTAAAAGATAAATTTACCACTGCACCTATCTTAGTACATCCCAACCCCGAGCTTGCCTTCATAATAGAGGTGGATGCTTCAGACTGTGCCGTTGGAGCTATACTCTCTCAGAGAACAGGTGAGAAGAATGTCTTGCATCCCTGTGCCTTCTTTTCCCAGCAGTTGTCTTCGGCTGAGAGGAACTACGATGTGGGCAATAGAGAGTTGTTGGCCATTATTGCCGCCTTCAAAGAATGGAGACACCTTCTTCAGGGAGCTGCACAGCAAATAGTCGTCCTGACAGACCATCGTAACCTTGAATTTATCAGGTCGGCTAAGTGCCTGACTCCTCGCCAGGCTCGCTGGAATCTTTTCTTAAACCAATTTAATTTTATCATTTCTTATAGACCAGGATCGCGCAATGGAAAGGCTGATGCACTCTCTAGGATTTACTCAGCAGAGACACGTCCAATTACTCCTCCTAAGACTATTCTTCCTGACTCTAGATTCCTGGGAGTGATTCATAATCAAGACCTACTTAAGGACATCAAGGAAGCATACCATGCGGATTCCTTTTTGGCACAACCCCAAGGGACGTAAGTCTTGTCTTTAAGAATGGTGTGTGGATTCAGGGACAACGCCTGTATATTCCTGAAACAGTCAGATTGAGAGTATTGCAACTCATTCACGATTCCAAGATAGCTGGGCATAGAGGAATTCTAAAGACACAGGAATTTCTTTCTCGTTTCTTTTGGTGGCCCACTTGCAGGAAGGATGTTTTAAACTATGTCACTTCATGTGAAGTCTGTGCAAGATGCAAAACACCTCGCTCCTCACCAACTGGTCTGTTGCAACCTCTTCCCACCCCGTCCCGCCCGTGGGGATCCATTTCTATGGACTTCATTGTGGAGTTACCAACCTCTCAAGGGAAGAACACCATTCTAGTAGTGGTTGATCGTTTAACAAAAGCAGCTCATTTTATTCCTTGTGTCGGCTTACCCACTGCAAGACAGACATCAGATTTGATGATTAAAAATGTGTTTCGCTTACATGGAGTACCAGATGAGGTTATTTCGGATCGAGGGGTGCAATTCACTTCAAGGTTTTGGCAAAATTTCTGTGCAGCATTGGACATTAAAGTAAACCTTTCTTCTGCTTTTCATCCTCAGACTAATGGACAGACAGAACGAACCAATCAGACCCTGGAGCAGTATCTTCGCTGCTTTATCTGCCACCTACAGGATGATTGGGTGGATCTACTTCCACTGGCTGAGTTCTCTTATAACAACTCTCAGAGCGCCTCCACTAAGCAGTCTCCTTTTTACTCCAATTTAGGTTATCATCCTAATATTCTTCCTCGATTTCCCATAGAAACGCCTTTGCCAGCAGTGGCTGAAAGAATCACGTCTTTACAAAAGAATATGGATCTTCTAAAGGGAAATCTGGAATTGGCTCAGGAAAGGTACAAGAAAGCCGCAGATAAATTTCGTAAACCTGCACCAGATTTCAAGGTAGGAGACCTGGTTTGGCTGTCAACCAGAAATCTTAAGTTAAGAATTCCATCATCTAAGTTGGGACATAAATACATTGGACCTTATAAAATCAGTAAAATTATAAGTGCTGTCGCTTGTCGTCTTCAACTGCCCAGAACTATGAGAATCCACCCTGTCTTTCATGTATCCCTACTAAAGGCTGCGACACCCAATACGTTTCCTGGACGTTCTTCTCCTTGCCCTGACCCAGTGCTAGTCGATGGTCAGGAAGAATTTGTGGTGGAAAGGATTTTAGATTCCAGGTTGTATAGAAATCAGTTACAATATCTGATTAAATGGCAGGGCTACCCAGTGGAGGACAACTCATGGGAACCAGTCAATAACGTTAATGCTCCTCGCTTGCTCCGTCAGTTTCATCAGAGGTACCCACACAAGCCTGGTCTGAGGTCATCCGGAGGTTGTCCCTAAGGGGGGAGTAATGTAAGGTTCTGTGTACATGTTCCTGAAACTCAGTTTTTCCGTCAGCCATTTTACTTTCTGTCTTGCTGCAGCTATCTTGCCCTCAGTCAATATGGAGTTTCCAGCTTGCATGTTCCCGCCCTGATTCTCTCCTCTTGCTTCTTAAGCAGCCACAGCTGAGCAATCAGTGCTTCAGAATCAAGCCTGCAGTGAACCTGTGACCTGACTCCTGAAAGCCTTGGACCTTGTACTCCAGTTATTTCCTATTGTGGAACTTTGGAACACTCGTGGACTTTGGAACCTTGCTATTTGATAAATCCACGTTTGCATGGACTTACGGTAACAGAGAAGAGATCCTGAACCTGTTGTGGAGAGTGATTGCTGAGCTTAAGTTACTCTGGCCTGCTGTGTCTCCTGCTTTTGTATCTGCAAACTGTGTGACTATTATTGCCACTTGTATGAAGTAATACAAGACCTTCTATATCAAACCTGTGACTCCTGTGTTTTCATCGCACCCAAGCACAAGACACTATATGAACTGTACTACTTACATTACAATGCTTTTGCAGACCAGGGATGGCTTGCTTGCTGAAATGAAATCGGCTTGACACATTGTATTGTGGGACTGACAATGATATTAAGTTACGGAAACTGTCTGTCTCCACCAGCCTGAATGACAGCATTTCAAGGGACAGGAGTTTTGCAATGCCAGCATTCAGAGCCTGTGCTCATGGATGGTTTGCCGACTATGGCCGTCTTTTATCCCATGCCTGTGCTACCGATGGCTGTTTTGTGGCCTGGGAGTGTGAGGATGACAGGGAACTTGCTGCTGTGTGTGGAATAACACTTTGTCTCTGGACAACAGTGACCGAGGTTCTTCCATGGCGATCCTGTGAGGAAGCAGAACCAGCTGTGTGTGAGCTGGAGGAAGAGGCTCCAACACGACCTGAACATGTAGGTGCTGCTGTAGGTTGGCCTACATCTCCAGTGTGTCTTTGTAACTCAACTACGTGCTTTGGCCGCACATGTTTCCACATATTAGTGGTATTGAGGTTACTGACACTTTTACCTATTTTTAATTTTTGATTACACAGCTTGCATTTGACATAGTAAATATCATCTGCAAGTGTGTCAAAAAAGGACCACGCAGTGCAAGTCCTGGGAGCGCATGTTTTGACTTTTGGAAGACAACTACTCCGAACAGGTGCCAAACTGGAGGCTACAGGCAACCGAGTCTGCAGCCTAACTCTCCCTCCTGTTTGTACCGTTGGGGCAATGTCTTCCTCTATCTTCCTTCTATCACTAACCACTTCTCTAGGCCTCTCACAGCTTTCAACCAAAGTACTGGTTCTCAGCCACAAAGCTATCCACAGTGCAGCATCCCCCTACATCTCCTCCCTCATTTCTATCTATCGGCCTAACCGACTGCTGCGCTCTGCAAACGACTTTCGACTAACCTCTGCACTAATCCGTACCTCCCACTCCCGACTCCAAGACTTCTCCCGCGCTGCGCCAATCCTCTGGAATGCTGTACCCCAAGAAATTAGGACTATCCACAATTTGCATGGTTTCAGGCGCTCCCTCAAAACACATTTGTTCAGAGCGGCCTATCACATTCACTAATCAAAGTCATTCTATGTATTCTGTGTAAGTGTGTGTGTGTGTGTGTGTGTCTAGCCCATTCACTATCTCCATCCCTCACTCCCTTAAGATGGCTGGACCATCATTGTAAATGCACCATTGTATATAAACACCTATACTTTGTATCTCCCCCACCTCATTGTAGATTGTAAGCTGTCACGAGCAGGGGCGACTTATTTTGCTTAAATTATTGTATTGTTAACGTTGTTACTTATGACTTGTGTTCTGAAACTGCTAAACTGTAAAGCGCTGCGGAATATGATGGTGCTATATAAATTAATATTATTATTATTATTATTAGTATTCCTCTAAGCTGCTCCCACCACCTTCCTGTTCCTCACGCCATGTTGGGTCTTGGACCTCATCATCTCCACTACCCTCTTCCAACACCTGCTGCTGTTGGGTGGTCTGGCCAGCACCATGCTCAACAGAAACTGGCACCTAAGTCTCATCATCATCAGATGCGTTCTGTGGTGTGCTGACCATCGGCACTGTCTCACCCGCCTCTTCAGATTCAGAGAGACACAGCTGTTGCGCATCACTGCATACTCCCTCTTCTTCACATTCCAGAATGCTGCTTGGCTGGGCCCCTGTTTGCAAGC
Organism: Oophaga sylvatica; assembly: GCA_033576555.1. Classification (NCBI taxonomy): domain Eukaryota; kingdom Metazoa; phylum Chordata; class Amphibia; order Anura; family Dendrobatidae; genus Oophaga; species Oophaga sylvatica. The sequence continues at coordinate 12,622,298 of JARQOD010000007.1, forward strand.
CAACAGATTCTGAGAACAGAAGCAGACACTCAGCTGGCTCCTGTACAGAACTCTGTGACTGCCTGGGCAATTTGGCAGGCGGTGAAGAGACAGATGGTTGCTCAACAGTGCTGTGGTCCTGAGAGGAGGTGGAAGCAATTGAAGTCGATGCATTGGCTGACATCCAACCAACAACGGCTTCAATTTGTTCTTCCCGCAGCAGGGGGGTACGCCAACCTCCTACAAAAGTGCGCATAAAGGAACGCTCACGGGGAAAACTGGTGGATGCTGTGTCACTGGGGGCGGCAGCAGCCACAGAATCCCAACGTCCTCTCCCTGCTGAAACTCCACGGCCACGACCACGTGCCTTACTCCCTGCCTTCTTCATCTTGGTAGATTGATAAAGAAAGTCTGAAAAGTTATAAGGCCTAAGTGTGGTTATTCCGCAGAGACTGCAGTGAACACTGCACACAACTGTTCACTACCCAACGCGTCACAGCAGGAAGGCAGTCTGTGCGTCCAAACAAAGGCGCAAGCATACATGCACGTACCCTGTTTATAAAACTATATAAAAAAAATTATGTAGTAGTGACGCACACTTTATTGAGGTACAGTATTACATGGCCATTCACCATCTGTGGCTATGCAGTCTCATCTATATATACCTTATCTATCCGTTGTCATGCTTGCAAGTCCACAGTCAGGCATAAATAGCAATTTGCACTATGCACTTTTTAAAGGTTATGTTTGTTAATAAAAATGATTATTGGCACATATTATGAGTATTACATGATGGAAATTGGATAATTTTTATAAACTGTTTAGTGACATTATTCAGCAAATGTAACATTTTATTAATGTCACAGATAACTTGTAATGCTGATGATGTTTTGAAGTCAGACATTCATTGTCTATACAATAAAAATGGTGTACATACTGTTACTTATCCATCATTAATGGATTCAGATATGTACTTGTATGCTTTTATGTACAACCGTATAGCAGATTCCTTAACTAATTTATTTTGTGGTTTGCATTGCTGTTAAACATGTTAATGTATGCGTTTATGTTTGTCAATTCTTTATTTATCTCGATATTTTTTTAACTGAAATCATCATCTTATGGTAGTAAAGCTTATCTTTCTCTTGTTTGGAGTATAGACATTTAAAATTGACACGTAACAAGGAAAATACTTGATCTACTATTTAAACATCCTCCTTGACCCTGGGCTCCAACACCGCCAGTTGTTGCCTAGAAGTGCTGTTAGCACAGTCAACACTTGCTCCTGTGTTACTGGGGTTCAGTAACACCAGCTGTTCCCCGGCTGTGTGTACGTCAAAAAGTCCTGCTGCCTCCACCCTGTCCTCCTCTCATCCCTGGGCTCCAACACCGCCAGTTGTTGCCTGGAAGTGCTGTTAGCACAGTCAACACTTGCTCCTGTGTTACTGGGGTTCAGTAATGTCAGCTGTTCCCCTGCTGTGTGTACGGCAAAAAGTCCTGCTGCCTCCACCCTGTTCTCTTGTCATCCCTGGGCTCCAACACCGCCAGTTGTTGCTCGGAAGTACTTGGCATGGGTACTGACTCCTGCCCAGCCTGGTTACAGCACGACAGCTGTTTCCTGGCAGTGTCAACGTCAATTAGCCTCCAATAAGTTGTCCTGTCGTGTTGCATTCTGGTTAGCCGACTATATGGTGCCTGCAGTTTTGGTCATTCCTATGTGTGCTGTGGGATATGTAAATAAAGGCTGTTTCCGTTGTGACAATAGGACAAGCACCCACTGTAGGACTGTGTGATTCGGTAACTGCGGACGGCTTGCGGCCTGTCAACTTACATTTTCATGGGTGCCTTATGGTACCCGTCCGGGTTCCAGTACCGTCAACTGGTTCTCCGCAGTGCCTTTGGCCTAGGTGCCTCCATCTCGGTATCCGAGTTCCAGCAACGTCTGCTGGTCCTTGGTAGTGCTTTGGAGCACAGGTACCTCCTGCTTAGTAACCGTGTCCCAGTAACGTCAGCCGGTCCTCGGTTGTGCCATTGGCTCTTTTCCTTCTGCTGCCCCTCCGGGTTCCAGCACAGTCAGCTGGTCCTCGTTACTTGCATTGGCTCTTGTACCTTCTGCTACCCGTCCGGGTTCCAGTACCGTCAACTGGTTCTCCGCAGTGCCTTTGGCCTAGGTGCCTCCATCTCGGTATCTGAGTTCCAGCAACGTCTGCTGGTCCTTGGTAGTGCTTTGGAGCACAGGTACCTCCTGCTTAGTAACCGTGTCCCAGTAACGTCAGCTGGTCCTCGGTTGTGCCATTGGATCTTTTCCTTCTGCTGCCCCTCCGGGTTCCTGTAACGTCAGCTGGTTCTCGGAAGTTAGTCAGCCTTCTTGTACCTTCAGCTACATTTACAAATTGAAGATTTTTTAAATGTTTTTTTGGGTAATCACTCTGGATCTCCAACAATGAAGACGACGACCCTGATGACCACCCTGAAGAAGATGACGACCACAAGGACGACGAGCATCAAGCCAACCAGCCTGAACACCATCACAAAGAAGAAATAAAAGATTACCCAGAAGAACATCACCAACAGGACAAAGAAAGTTAAGACAAACTACAAGATACAGAAAAAGAGACAGAAGAACAATAAGCAGAAGATCAAAAAGCAGAAGACCAAAATGAAGAGCAAAATATATGCTCTAAATTATAAGCAGAAGAAGACTAAGCAGTGTATGGGGGTGAGTCCGTTCCTCCTCGTGGTGCCCCTGGAAAATGCCTGCTGCTGCAGGCTAAACTGAACACGGACAAATACTGTTGTAATTTAAATCTTTTGTGACAACAAGAACGGAAGGATGAAAAATTCATACTTTTACAGATTACAAGTACAGGAATCTCTGTCACAAATAAGAATATGATGAAGAAGATGAAGATGAAGTAGAATATGAAGAAGAATAATAGTTGAATAAGAACAATATGAGTAATGTTAACAAAAAGATGAATAGCAAGAAGTTTAAGAAGAAGATAAAGAAGGTGAAGATGAAGAATAATTTGATGAAAAAGATGATGCTGCTGAAGATTATGAAGGAGAAAGTGTGTCAAAAGTTAAAAGAGTGAAGAGCATGGAAGTTGTGAAATATACATATTTGCCAAAATAGAAAAAAACGTTAACAACATTGTCAATTTCTTCGTCAATCCGAACATCTTTAAAAAAAAAAATATTAATGCTATTCCATTTGATTGGGTTAAACATCTATGCCTTTAATGTCTCCTCAACCTCCCCCAATACATTCTACATTACTCTTTGTTGTTTTCCTTCATGTACAATTAACCAACAAGGCAAGAATGGGTTTTTTTTAATTCCGATATTTTGTTCCCATAGACTTACATTGGATTTCCGGTATCGGTATCGGGTATCGCCGATATTTTTTGGGTATCGGCGATACCATTCCGATTCCGATACTTTTGGATATCGGAAAGTATCGCTCAACTCTAATTAAGAACAGTGCAAAAAAATTAATTATACCAAAGCTTTACCAGGCACATTAAACTATGTTGCAAGATGGTAAAGCAGTGGTTGGCAGCAAGCAGAAGTATGGAGTGCATACGATTTGTATATATTTCAGCATACAAGACAAATAGGGATTGTATCATTCAGCTGTTTGCTTCCAATGAATGGAGTGCATACCATTTGTATATATTTCAGCATACAAGAAAAATTGGGATTGTATCATTCAGCTTTTTGCTTCCAATGAATGGAGTGCATACCATTTGTATATATTTCAGCATACAAGACAAATAGGGATTGTATCATTCAGCTGTTTGCTTCCAATGAATGGAGTGCATACCATTTGTATATATTTCAGCATACAAGAAAAATTGGGATTGTATCATTCAGCTGTTTGATTCCAATGAATGGAGTGCATACCTGTGTGAAGACAGAAGATGAATGTTAATTCCTTGCCATGGATAACTGCTGTTTACAAGATTCTTGTCTTCTGTGATGCTTTGCTTTCTGTGATGCGTGCGCCCCCTCACTGCGTTCCATTCAGCTGATTTTGCTGTGTGTTACCCTAGTTCTTGACATTATTTTGCTGTAAAAAAAATACAGGCCACATATTTTACAGTGTAGTATCTCCATCACATGCCTCATGTATCTGTGGGATACAAATTGTGGTATTTCAGACCTCCATTCATCTGTTTTTGCTGTTTGTTACCCTAGTTTTTGACAATATTTTGCTGTAAAAAAATTAAAACACAGGTCACATATTTTACAGTGTGGTATCTCCGTCACACACCTCATCTATCTGTGGGATACAAATTGTGGCATTTGAGGGCTCCACAAAGATAGTGAGCGGCGATGAAACCATAATTAGCGTCACCATCCCATATCTCTGTATTCTGAAAAGCTCTCTGCTAACAATGAAAGAGGATGCATTGCAGGTGGAGCACAATGAGATGGAGCAAGGAATCATGCAAGGTGATTACACACAGCCCAGTCTCATGTCATCCCAATGTGGATTGTTTGACAATGAGGAAGAGGAGGAGGAAGAACAGAAGCTAGACAGTAGTACAAGCACAACTGTCATACTGTCTGTTCAGCATGAATGTCCTGAGTACAGGGAGGAAGAGGAGCAGGAGGAGATACTGGTCAGTCATCCTCTTGATGAGGACACAGAAGTCTTGCCTGTTAGCAGTCTGGCACACATTGCTGAGTTTATGTTGCGCTGCTTTTCGCATGACCATAGGGTTCTCAATATTTACTGGTAGGTAACAGTTCTACACCCACGCTACAAGAAGAATGTACTATCTTTTATTCCAGAGGAAGACAGCCTCAGTGTTAGGGTCTGCGGAATGCACCTAATAGATATAGTAGAGAGGTGCGTTCGCAGCCCGGGGTCCACTGTGCAGGCGAAGCCCGCTGCTAGTAAGATGGCGAAAATAGCGAACTCTGTTATCCCGCAGAGTCGCTAAAATAAACGCCATAGCGCGCTGTGGCAGTAAGTGCGAACTCTGTTAATCCCCAGAGCCGCTAACGTGAATGCCACAGCACTATATGGCGATAGGTGCGAACTCACTTAGCTTCAGTGAGCTGCAAAGTAAAACGCTAGGGCGCTGAACCAGCGTTATAAAGCGAACCCTGTTGCATCACAGAGCCGCTGAGAAAAAGACTGTGTCCTGTTAACACCACAGGGATACACAGATAACTGCTGTGTGGATAGCAGTCCGTGATCAAGCAGACAGCAACACAATCAAGCACTCTCCTCACCGGAGAAGCCGGTATTCTAGGGGCTTATTTCAGCCAAGCCCAAACCACTTGCACTCAAATCTCCTCACCGGAGGTGCCGGTATTCTAGGGGCTTATTTCAGCCAAGCCCTAACCACATGTGTGCATGATCACACTGGCGCAAGGCACATAATACAATTGATACTAGCACATGGCGGCCCAGCCATGCCACCCTTTTATAGTAACAGCTACAGGACCTGCCAGAAACAAGGACCAATGAAACTGTTCCAGAACACCAGTAGTCACAGGACCTTCCTGGCGGACCAATAGGAGCCGCTGCAGTACCTGAGCATGTGACCCCGATCTCCAATGAGAGATCTCACCCTGGGCATGCTCAGAAGGGGAAAACAAGGACTTTGTCCTAAAGACTTCTGCTCGCCGCTAACCAGTACTGGCCACAATAGCAGAGCCTGGAGAGGCAGTAGTAATCCTCTGCACACTGTTAGACTGGGCGAGATGCTGGGACTGATGTCTAAGCTGAGCAGAGTCCACTGTGGCCAGAGACGAATGGGAGACCGCAGCCAGGATGGCTCGAGATTCCCCTTGTGCGAAGCGGTAACTCAATCCCTAACATCAGGTCTACTAAAATGGTGCAGTACAATAGGGCCCTTGTTTTGGAATTATTAAAAAATTCCCATTTGAAAAAGTTGGTGGCAGAGGTCACAGTTCGTTGGACAACCAAGAAGTTCAGGCGAGAGAGACACAATTCCAATCCTGCAGATACAGGGCAACACTTGCAAAGTTCTGGGAGAGTTTTTTCAGACCCTACCATCTCACAGGCTCAGAGACATGGGGTACTCTCACAAGGAGTGCAAAGATTTGGAAGATGCTGAGGGAATACCTTGCTGACCGTACCAAAGTCATCCATGATTCCTCTGTACCTTTTAATTATTGGGTATCCAAGCTGGACACGTGGCATGAACTGGCTCTGTACTCTTTGGAGGTTCTGGCCTGCCCTGCCACCAGTGTTTTGTCAGAGGGGGAATTTTGTGTCCCTGCTGTAATTCTAACTGATAAGTGCATCTGCCTGTCAACTGAAAATGCTGACAGGCTGACTCCTATAAAAATCAACGAGGGCTGGATTGGGGCAGAATTCTGTACACCACCGAAAGATAGCAGCGAGACATACACTGTAATCCAGTGTCTTTTTTTGGTAACTGTATTACCATGCACCTCTTCACATTCACACATGGTATACACTTCCTGATTTTGCCTATTTGCTGTTGTCGTCCTCCTCCTTCTCCTCATCCTCTTCATCCAGCACCACTAGATCACCAAGGTGACCGTAGTCCGTGATGTAAAAGCCATGTTATTGTTTGTAAAGGGGTGAATTTGGCCTCAGCAAAGTTCACCTATCGTTTTTTGTGTCTACCCCCTCCCAATGAGGACTCCCAATAAATATGAATTTAAAAAAATTATAGGGTTGTACAGGAAGAGCAAATAGATAGTTGTGGTATGGCACTGCACCCAGCCAACACTAGAGTTATTTTTTTTAATAACCAGTTTTCTGTCCTCTTTTGTGCAGCAAGTTAACTCATAGCATAGTTCCGGTTATGACCACTAGTTGACATAAGTCGTTCCCATTTGCCCTGTTCCAGGTTTCCGGGATGTTTCCCCTTTAATTGAGCAAAGTGTTCTGGTTGGGAACTGCCCCCTTAGCTTCCCGGGAAAACTAGTCACGCAGACATATTCTCCCGTGCTTTCTGAAGAGATTCATGTGTGTCTTGCTCTCTGTAAATCACTGCTTCTGTCAAAGCGGATTCCGGTGAGGGTTTAATACAGTTATGTGTAGTGCTACGTATCTGTGTTAGTTAACCGTTATGCAGCCACAGTGTAGTGCATTGTAAGTGAGGCATATTGAGCCCTGTATTTCTCAGTTAGGATGTAATGTTGTTTACTCCGCATATAGATAGATGCATTTTCGTATGGTGCAGAGCAGTACTAGTAGCATTCTTGTATTATGTACGCTGTATCATTCTTTGCTGTAATGTTCCAGTTACTTATGTAATTGCACACTGTTAGAGTTGAGCGATACTTTCCGATATCCAAAAGTATCGGAATCGGAATGGTATCGCCGATACCCCAAAAATATCGGCGATACCCGATACCGATACCGGAAATCCAATGTAAGTCTATGGGAACAAAATATCGGAATTAAAAAAACCCCATTCTTGCCTTGTTGGTTAATTGTACATGAAGGAAAACAACAAAGAGTAATGTAGAATGTATTGGGGGAGGTTGAGGAGACATTAAAGGCATAGATGTTTAACCCAATCAAATGGAATAGCATTAATATTTTTTTTTTAAAGATGTTCGGATTGACGAAGAAATTGACAATGTTTTAACGTTTTTTCTATTTTGGCAAATATGTATGTTTCACAACTTCCATGCTCTTCACCTTTTTAACTTTTGACACACTTTCTCCTTCATAATCTTCAGCAGCATCATCTTTTTCATCAAATTATTCTTCATCTTCACCTTCTTTATCTTCTTCTTAAACTTCTTGCTATTCATCTTTTTGTTAACATTACTCATATTGTTCTTATTCAACTATTATTCTTCTTCATATTCTACTTCATCTTCATCTTCTTCATCATATTCTTATTTTGGACAGAGATTCCTGTACTTGTAATCTGTAAAAGTATGAATTTTTCATCCTTGCGTTCTTGCTGTCACAAAAGTTTTAAATTACAACAGTATTTGTCCGTGTTGAGTTTAGCCTGCAGCAGCAGGCATTTTCCAGGGGCATGTCTGGTTGCGCAAGGCTTTATCCGGCAACACTACCTTCCTTGTGTCACGGGTAGGGTAGCGTGTGTCTATTATATGACTCTCTCTAAAATGTGACGTTACGCAGCCTTATTCTGCCCTAGGGACACCAAAAATACGACAGCAGTAATCATTTACTGTATAAAACTCCACCTATGAGCAACAAAACAAGCACGTTCCCTCTTCTGTTTCCTGCGCTGACATGTGAGGAGGGAGTTTGGAGATGCTCCTGAATTCCTCCCAGGTATCCAAGCATATCGGGCCCATAGGAGAGCAGTAAAACCACCCCTGGGAACACTGACACCTTTTACATTCGTGGGGACATAATTTATGGAGCGCTACTTGCTACGGAGTTCAGAACAGACCCCGAACGGTTTACCTATCCAACTGAAGCAGAAGGACAAGATGGCGCATGGAGGAGACAAAGAGGAAAGAGGCGCGATGATGAGCGCTGCCATAGACATGCAGCAAGAGCTATTATCAGAAGCACCATGTGACCTGAGAGTTCCTCAGGAATTTGATTCGCAGAAAATGGCTGAAGAGAGGTCACAGCCCTTCTCTTACCAGACATTCAGAAGCTGCTGGAGTCGGCATTGCAATCGTCATTGTCTTCCATACAAAAGTCTGTACACCTGAATACCATTGCAATTACCAAGCTGCAACAGGATGTGGCACTGCTACAACAGGAGAAGCAACTTGGCCAAGACAGAGAACAGAACCTTCAGCAGAAGTTACAAAATTTGATAGACAAAACAGAGGACTTGGAAAATCGCTCGAGACAAAGCAATTTACGTCTCGTCGGACTGCCTGAATCGTTTAAATCAGCAGACTTACAATCCATCTGTGAGAATGATCTACCGAAAATATTGTGACTTAACTACTACTGTCGTGTGTAACGTGCACATCATGTGGGACCGCCGCAAAACAACAACAGCGAGGGGAGGCATCGAAACCAACGATGTACAGACCACGGCAAGTAATAATTAAGCTGTTACATTATAACGACAAAGTTTCATTGTTACGGCCATTCAGAGAAGCGAGGCGCCCAGTGCTACTCCATGGCTATGAGATTCTGCTCTTTGATGACTTCTCAGTATTGGTGTCCAAGAAGAGGAGGGCGTTCAGTTTCATTTGCACAACGTTGTTTGAGCGAGATGTTCGCTTTCAACTACTGTTCCCAGCGCGTTAGCGGTTCCAAAGATCTGACGGGACATATGTCATTAATGACACACCAGAACAAGCAGAAGCAGCCTTGGAACGAAATCCACAAAGTGATAGGGAAGTACAGCGACGCAGTTCCAGGTTCTCCCCACGCAGACGATGACAAGATGGCAGTTCATGAAGGAGATCAGGAAAGATGAAAGAGATTCTCTCCACGTTAAATGACATATGAGATATATTTGCTGTTTGAGCCGTTTCTATTGGAGTTCCTTCATACCTATGCTAAAGCATGATAGTTTTGCTGCAATTTTAGATGGTTAAATTAGTTAATTGATATTAGATGTTGAAGATCTCTCATGAGAGTGGGGGTCTTGATAAACGTGGGACAACTGAGTTAAACATTACATATGGAGGGACAATAAATGAAGCAGGCTATTGGGGTTTCATGCTTTGGACACATGGGGGGGGGTACACTGAATAGCCTGGGAGGATGGGGGTAATCTCCTCACAGGTTAGAAAAAAGGAAGTCACATAAACACAGGTAGTGGTGGAGAAACTACGACCGCTTACAGCGGTTTATTGGTAAACAAGAGTTACTAGAAAAGGGTAGCAAGGGACCTCTCTCCAATAATTAATCCTGGAATTGTCAATATATCTTGATTTGGTATTTGATATTGTGGTGCTGCTTCCTCCTTTCCTCGCAGGTTGGTGCCAACGACGACCATAAGAGGGTACACCGTCTCCTCCAGCACACTCTTAATTTTTCTGCCGCCCATTCAACATGAAGATCATCTCTTGGAATGTCAAAGGCTTGCGTGCGCCGGAGAAGCGCACAAAGATTCTGAGGTACCTCCGCCGGTGGAAGCCGGACATAGCACCTTTTTGTTTTTGAAAATCCAAATAAAAAGGAACTTTAAAAAAAAAAAAAAAAATCCCTCTTCAACAATCTACAAGACAAACAAGCATGATGGGTGACGCTGCCTTTATTGAGGTACAGTATTAGATCGACATTGTCCATGAGTAACTGTGCACTGTGATAGCTATATAGCATTATTAATTTAAATCTGTTGTGGTTGTTTCAACAGCACTTGCAGGTCTAACTACCTATTGTTTGTATGCATGATGCACTTTCTTGGTGTAATTATTTATTATTGCGCATTATTACCAGGTTTACATGATGGCCATTTCATATATGGTGTGTGAAGTTAGGCTACTTTCACACATCAGGCTTTTTGAATCAGGCGCGGTACGGCGTCGCGCCGGAGCGCCGGATGCGGCAATGAAATAAAAAACCTGATACGCCGGATCCGTTTTTCTGCCTGATCCGTTTTGCGGATCAGGCAGAAAACCTGATCCGGCGCATCAGTTTCATCCGTTTTTGGACGGATTATGACGGATCCGGTTTTCAATCACGCCCCTTTCATTTCAAAATCTGATTGGCTATTGTAAATCCTATATATACAGTGTTCCTACAGACCATCTTTGACAGGTTGTAGAGGAGCATTTTTGAGAGAAGAGCAAGTGACTGATGAAGATGGAGGCGATTATTGGTAATATTTTCCGGAATCTCGTGGATTTCACAGCGGAGGCGAATCGCTTGCGTTTTATCGTTATGGAGAAGGAGAGAAGGATCGAGCAGCGCCTAAAGCGTCAGCGACAGCGCCGCCGTCGTATGTGGATCCATCCCATCACGGCACAGCGACTAACCCGTGGAGTCTATTCAACACTCAATATGGAGCTAAGAGAGAATCCACATAAATTTTTTTCTTATCTTCGTATGAAGAAGGCAACCTTTGACATGTTGGTGGAGAGTAGTGTTGAGCATTCCGATACCGCAAGTATCGGGTATCGGCCGATATTCGCGTTATCGGAATTCCGATACTTAATTCCGATACTTTTTCAATATCGTATACCGGAATCGGAAGTTCCCATAATTCTTTGAGAGGCAATGTGATTTTAGTCAGCCAATGAGGAATCCTACGAAGTGTGGGCACATCCTGTAATGCTGCGGTCATCTTAACTAATGGCATGGCTGTGATTGGCTGCTGAAATGATGTCAGAATGCACTATAAAAGGCGCCGCAGCCATTTTAGCGTCACTGTGCTGTGAACTCAGTAAGGGACAGAACGCTGCTGTGCTGACTCTGAGGGACAGTTAGATATTGCGATTTTGTGTACTACTGTGCTTGAGGCAGGCTAGTTTACCAACCGCTGTGTAAAGCTTCATTTTGCCAGTGTTGTTTTAACAGCTCTGTGCAAGGTGTGTGTGTGACAGTGCAGGTGACGCTGCAGTTTGCTCTGCATCCACCGCTGTTTGTAGGCATCTGCACGTGTCACTGACTCTTTTTTTTTATTTTATTTAGTGGAATTGGTGCAGCTCCATTATATTAGAAAAAAATCAAATCTATTAGTGTGACGTGCTTCCATCCGTATACAATACATTGGTTGCAAACACTATAGAAGTACAGAAAGGAGCTTTTCACAGATAGTGAATAGTTGTGTTTCAGTGTTCACTGCAGTCTGTGAGGTTTTGATTTTTTGAGTGCAGATCACGCTCCAGTTAGTTCTTCAACCACTGCTGGTTGTAGTCTGCTGAGCGTGTGTCACTGCCTCATCCTTCACATTTTACTCTAATTGGTGCTGCTCCATTTTAGTGGAAAAAAATCTAATCTATTAGTGTGACGCGCTTCCATCCGTATACAATACATTGGTTGCAAACACTATAGAAGTACACAAAGGGGCCTTTAACAGCTACAGAACAGTTGTGTTTCAGTGTTCACTGTAGTCTGTGAGCTTTTCATTTTGTGAGTGCAGATTACGCTCCAGTTTGTTCTTCAACCACTGCCGGTTGTAGTCTGCTGAGCGTGTGTCACTGCCTCATCCTTCACATTTTTCTCTAATTGGTGCTGCTCCATTTTAGTGGAAAAAAATCTAATCTATTAGTGTGACGCGCTTCCATCCGTATACAATACATTGGTTGCAAACACTATAGAAGTACACAAAGGGGCCTTTAACAGCTACAGAACAATTGTGTTTCAGTGTTCACTGTAGTCTGTGAGCTTTTCATTTTGTGAGTGCAGATTACGCTCCAGTTTGTTCTTCAACCACTGCCGGTTGTAGTCTGCTGAGCGTGTGTCACTGCCTCATCCTTCACATTTTTCTCTAATTGGTGCTGCTCCATTTTAGTGGAAAAAAATCTAATCTATTAGTGTGACGCTCTTCCATCCGTATACAATACATTGGTTGCAAACACTATAGAAGTACACAAAGGGGCCTTTAACAGCTACAGAACAGTTGTGTTTCAGTGTTCACTGTAGTCTGTGAGCTTTTCATTTTGTGAGTGCAGATTACGCTCCAGTTTGTTCTTCAACCACTGCCGGTTGTAGTCTGCTGAGCGTGTGTCACTGCCTCATCCTTCACATTTTTCTCTAATTGGTGCTGCTCCATTTTAGTGGAAAAAAATCTAATCTATTAGTGAGACGCGCTTCCATCCGTATACAATACATTGGTTGCAAACACTATAGAAGTACACAAAGGGGCCTTTAACAGCTACAGAACAGTTGTGTTTCAGTGTTCACTGTAGTCTGTGAGCTTTTCATTTTGTGAGTGCAGATTACGCTCCAGTTTGTTCTTCAACCACTGCCGGTTGTAGTCTGCTGAGCGTGTGTCACTGCCTCATCCTTCACATTTTTCTCTAATTGGTGCTGCTCCATTTTAGTGGAAAAAAATCTAATCTATTAGTGTGACGCGCTTCCATCCGTATACAATACATTGGTTGCAAACACTATAGAAGTACACAAAGGGGCCTTTCACAGATACTGAACAGTTGTCTGCAGGGTTCACTGTAGTCTGTGAGGAATAACCACACTTAGGCCTTATAACTTTTCTGACTTTCTTTATCAATCTACCAAGATGAAGAAGTCAGTGAGTAAGGCACGTGGTCGTGGTCGAGGCCGTGGATTTGCAGCAGGGAGAGGACGTGGGGATTCTGTGGCTGCTGCCGCACCCAGTGACACAGCATCCACCAGTTTTCCCCGTGAGCGTTCCTTTATGCGCACTTTTGTAGGAGCTCAGCGTACCCCCCTGCTGCGTGAAGAACAAATTGAAGCCGTTGTTGGTTGGATGGCAGCCAATGCATCGACTTCAATAGCTTCCACCTCCTCTCAGGACCACAGCACTGTTGAACAACCATCAGTCTCTTCACCGCCTGCCAAATTGCCCAGGCAGTCAGAGAGCTCTGTACAGGAGCCAGCTGAGTCTCTGCTTCTGTTCTCAGAATCTGTTGGCTTGGAAACAGGGGCCCAGCCAAGCAGCATTCTGGAATGTGAAGAAGAGGCAGTATGCAGTGATGCGCAACAGCTGTGTCTCTCTGAATCTGAAGAGGCGGGTGAGCCAGTGCCGATGGTCAGCACACCGCAGAACGCATCTGATGATGATGAGACTCAGTTGCCAGTTTCTGTTGAGCATGGTGCTGGCCAGACCACCCAACAACAGCAGGTGTTGGAAGAGGGTAGTAGTGGAGATGATGAGGTCCAAGACCCAACATGGCGTGAGGAACAGGAAGGTGGTGGGAGCAGCTCTGAGGAAGAGATTGCCCCAACGGTCCAAACAGTAGGGAGAGGTAGGCTGCAGACTCGCTTGCCTGTAGCCTCCAGTTTGGCACCCGTTCGGAGCAGTTCTCTTCCAACAGCCAAACCGGGCGCTCCCAGGACTTGCTCTGCGTGGTCCTTTTTTGATACAGTTGCAGATGACATTTGCTATGTCAAATGCAAGCTGTGTAATCAAAAAATTAAAAGAGGTAAAAGTGTCAGTAACCTTAATACAACAAATATGTGGAAACATGTGCGGTCAAAGCACTTTGTTGAGTTACAAAGACACACTGGAGATGTAGGCCAACCTACAGCAGCACCTACATCTTCAGCTCGTGTTGGAGCCTCTTCCTCCAGTTCACACACAGCTGGTTCGGCTTCCTCAAAGGATCGCCATGGAAGAACCTCTGTCACTGTTGTCCAGAGACACAGTGTTATTCCACCCACAGCTGCAAGTTCCCTGTCATCCTCACACACCCAGGCCACAAAACAGCCATCGGTAGCACAGGCATGGGATAAAAGACGGCCATACTCGGCAAACCATCCACGAGCACAGGCTCTGAATGCTGGCATTGCAAAACTCCTGTCCCTTGAAATGCTGTCATTCAGGCTGGTGGAGACTGACAGTTTCCGTGAATTAATGGCATTGGCAGTCCCACAATACAATGTGCCCAGCCGATTTTATTTCAGCAGGCAAGCCGTCCCTGGTCTGCAAAAGCATGTTGAGGCAAAAATTAAACATGCGCTACTAAACGCCGTCAGTAGCAAGGTCCACCGGACCACCGATGCGTGGACCAGTACCCATGGCCAGGGACGATACCTTTCACTCACTGCCCATTGGGTGAATGTTGTGGAGCCGGGTACAGATCTTGCGAGTGGCGCTGTACGTGTTCTGCCAACTCCAAGGATTGCCGGAATCAAGTCTGTCCACATTGAATCCTCCTCCTACTCCAGTTCCTCAGAATCATCGCTGCAGGAGCCGTCACGGTCTACCTCCACATGGACCCGTGGACGCTTACCTGATGCGACCGATATGAGCACAGCCGTGGCCAAACGGCAACAGGCCGTTCTGAAATTAATTCCCATGGGGAATCGAAGCCACACAGCGCAGGAGGTCTGGAATGCCATCAAGCAGGAGAGCGACGTGTGGTTTTTGCCAGCGAATCTCCAGCCAGGCTTGGTAGTGTGTGACAATGGCCGAAATCTGGTGGCAGCTCTGGGCCTTGGCAACCTCACTCACATACCATGTCTGGCACATGTGCTCAACTTGGTCGTGCAGAGTTTTTTGAGAGACTATCCGGATCTTGATGCACTGCTGCACAAGGTCCGCCTAGAGTGCGCTCACTTGCGACGTTCCAGCATGGCCAGATCGCGCATTGCAGCTCTGCAACGCAGATTGCGCCTTCCTGAACATCGCATCATATGTGACGTATCCACCAGGTGGAATTCAACGTTACATATGTTGGAGCGGTTGTGTGAGCAGCAGCCAGCAGTTATGGAGTATCAGCTGCATCAGGCGCAATCAACACGCAATTTGCGCCGTCCACACTTCACCATTAATGAGTGGGCCACTATGAAGGACATGTGCCATGTTTTGCGTGCGTTTGATGAGTCAACGCGGATGGCGAGTGCAGATGATGCACTAGTCAGCCTGACTGTCCCCCTTATCTGCCTGCTTCAAAAAACACTGCAAGCAATAAGGGATGAGGTTTTGGAAGAGGTGGAGGATGAGGAGTCACAAATTCCATCACCTTCTGGAAAGTCAGCGCAACGTGGTTCCTCACAAAGGGCTGGGCAGGGCTCACTTTGTGAGGAGGATGAGGAGGAGGAGTCAATGGAGGAGGAAGACATCGCTCCAGAGGGAGGTACACAACGCTCTAGTCAGTATGTAGAGCGAGGGTGGGGTGATGCAGAGCAGGCAGAGATAACGCCTCTTGCAGAGGACAGCGTTTCTTTGCCAGTTGGGAGTCTGCAGCACATGGTTGATTTCATGCTGCAGTGCCTAAGAAACGACCGCCGCATCGCCCACATTCTCACGACGTCTGATTATTGGGTGTACACCCTCCTAGACCCTCGCTACCGGGACAACGTCAAAAGCCTCATCACACCGTTGAACCGGGAGCGTAAAATGCGGGAGTACCAAGACACACTGGTGCAATCCCTAATGTTCTACCTTACTGCCGAGAGCACTGCTGCTGCTACTGCTTTACAAAGCAGCTCTGTGCGTCGAGGCAGTGTAGAGAGCTCTGCAACAAGAGGGAGCACACGCAGTGCCTCTGCACAGGGAAAGACCAGTATGTTAAAAATGTGGCAAAGTTTTGTGGCAGCGCCACAAATGTCTACACCATCCGAGAGGCTCCAGTCAGCGGGAGGCAACGTATCCGTCAGATGGTGACAGACTACTTGGCTTTGCCTCTCAGTGTACTCCCAGATGGCTCTTCCCCATTCAAGTTTTGGGTCTCTAAGCTGGATACATGGCCAGAGCTTAGCCAGTATGCATTGGAGGTGCTGGCTTGCCCTGCTGCCAGTGTATTATCGGAGCGCGTCTTTAGTGCTGCAGGTGGTGTACTAACAGACCGTCGCATGCGACTATCCTCCGATAATGTAGACCGGCTTACTTTTCTGAAAATGAACAAGGCATGGATCTCGCCAGAATTTGTCTGTCCGTTTTCAGATTAAATAACTGGTTCGCAACGTTATCCATGTCTCCTGTTATGTTCATCTTTCTACCACCTGAACTCTACTCCCTGGGCTCCAACACTGCCAGTTGCTGCTCAGAAGTGTCGTGTCCACAGAACAAAACACAAGCTCTACTGTTAGTGGGGTTCAGTAACGCCAGCTGTTCCCCTGCTGTGTCAACGGCAAGAAGTCTCCTGTTCCCGACACATGGACAGAAAAACACATGACCAACATGCTCCAAATAGGGAAGAGCCGTCACCCTGCTTGTTATGCTGAAAACATGAAATTGTGAAGTTTTGCAGGCCTAGAATGATAAATTTTTATGACAAATATGGACAAATAATAATTTGTCATCACAGCGCATATCTGCACATGTCTATTAGAAATGGTAACAAAAAATAAAACATAGTCTACTCTTCACATTTTGAAATTAATGCATAAAAGTACATTTCAGACTTATGAATTAATGCTTTTTAAGGAACTTTATCTGTACCTGTAAGATAATGCAGTCAATGGATGTACGAATCATTAAATCCTCATCATCATCATCACGAGTTTTATTTATGACAGACATTATAAAATACACATACTGATGCCAACTGTAACTTCACACACCATATATGAAATGGCCAGCATGTAAACATGGTAATAATGTCCAATAATAAATTATTACATCTAGAAAGTGCATCATGCATACTGACAATAGGTAGTTATACCTGCAAGTGCTGTTGAAACAACCACAAGAGATATAAATTAATACTGGTATATAGGTATCACAGTGCATAGTTACTCATGGACAATGTTGATGTAATACTGTATCTCAATTAAGTCAGCGTCAACCATTAGGCTTGTTAGTCTTGTACATTGTTAAAGAGGGAACGTAATTTTTTTGTTTGTCATAGGTGGAGTATTACACATTAAATTATTACTGCTGTATTTTTTTTTGCGTCCCTAGTGCGCAATAACGCAGCCTAACCTCACATTTGATAGTCAGCTAATTGCCACACGCTACCCTACCCTACCCTACGCGTGACAGTAGGAAGGTAGTGTTGACGGATAAAGCTTTGCGCAACCAGACATTCTTTTACCCTCTTCAACACTCTACAAGCAAAAAATGCATGATTTCAGCCGCAGACTTTATTGACGTACAGTATAACATCGGCATTACCCATCAGAGGCTGTCCACTGTCTGATACAGACATAGAATATACCTTTGCTATCCGTAGCCTTTGTTTCACCTACACTTGCAGGCACACACTTAAATTGTGACAAACAATGCCTAATGTTTTTTTAAATGGTTATTTTTTATTGTACATTATTGTGTCATCAATCACATTGATGAGTCCATGCTGGACATGTCATACATGCTATAGAAAGTTACGATTTTATGAACTTAAATAATTGAAATGTCTGTGACTGTCACATAAAATTTGCGATGATGATGATGAGTGACTATTACAAAATCCATTGTCTTCACTATGTTATGGTTTAACATAGCGTTCCTTAAGCATTATTCAAAAAAAAAAAATGGACTTTTATTCTTAAATTTACAACACTATATTTTGTTACCAATTTTTTGGGTGTTGTGTTGTTCCATTTATTTTTGGCATGTGCAATATATTTGTATTTTCTTTATTTTTCCTTCTTGAAATTAGAAAACATGTGTATCTTTGTACCGTGTTAGCCAGTAGATAGAAAAATATTTAGACTTCAGAGTCAGCAGTGGTTGATACCTTTTAATGGATAACTGAAAAGATGGAAACAAATTGCAAGCTTTCAAGGCTACTCACGTCTCTTCATCAGGGAAAGACTAACTAAAAAAATTAAGCATCACATATTTCTATACACAACAGGACACAGGAATAGTGCAATAGGTAAGACAAGTAAGTGACGTGTATCAGAACTGTCATTATCTCACAGGGATGAACATAAATATTGGAACAGTTCCTAGATAAGGATAGAAAGTTTGATTGCCCTCTCATTGGCGTATTTTTTTGGGTTTTCATGACCCTGGAAGGGCATAGACGCAGATTCCTTAATTGATATAGAATGACATAAATCCATGTGATCTATTCATTCCATCACTAACAGTGTCAAAGGTCATGATGAGCTTATATTCTGAAACCTTTGTACGTTTCTCATATTTGAAGTTATATTTTAATACCAGTAATTCCATATCCATGATGCTATGACCGGGCATACAAAAGTCTTTTGCCACAGGTAAATTCATTAATTTATCTGTGATTGTGTGGCGCTGATAATTCATCCTTGTTCTCCTTTTGTTGCCGGTCTCCCCTCACTTGTCCCTCCCTCACTTGTCTTAGCTATTCCTGTGTCCTGTTGTGTGTAGAAATATGTGATTCTTCATTTTTGGCTTTACTCTTAGCCTGATGAAGACACCTGAGTAGTCTCTAAAGCTTTGAATTTGTTACCATATTTTCAGTTAGCCATTAAACGTTATCAACCACAGAGGACTGTCAAGTATAAATATTTTTCTATTCTTGTAATTGAAATTTATCATTTTATTGTTGTAGTAAAAGTTCATTTATTCTTGTTTGAAGTACATACATTTGCAATTGCCACGTAACAAGGCAATAACTCAATATTTTGTGCCTACACCCTCCTTGACCCTGGGCTTCAACAGCGCCAGTTGCTGCTCAGAAGTGTTAGATGCACAGATGAAAACAATCGCTGATGTGTTTGTGGGGTTCAGTAACGCCTGCTGTTCCCCTGCTGTGTGTCTGGCAAAAATTACTGCTGCTAACTACAACTTCAACTTCAAACGTCTCATACTAGGCCTCTGCCTACACCCTCCTTGACCCTGGGCTTCAACAGCGCCAGTTGCTGCTCAGAAGTGTTAGATGCACAGATGAAAACAATCGCTGATGTGTTTGTGGGGTTCAGTAACGCCTGCTGTTCCCCTGCTGTGTGTCCGGCAAAAATTACTGCTAGCTACCTAATCATGGTGAAAAAAACATGACATCTCAAAGTGTCTAGTGCTACACATAGATATGAGGCTACACCATGATTTCTAAGCTGTAAACATTTGAAACGTCAACTTTCAAACCATAAGATGATTTGTCTTTGTCACAAATCTGTAACAAAATAATTGTGACATATTATTACAGATATGCACATGTCGAAAACAAATGCAAACACAAAAGCCTACTTATGTTATAGGATACTGATGGTCAACCTTGTCACTCCATAGCTTAGACAAATCCAACTCACATCATGATGACTCAAATACTGCAATGTTGGAAGTGCATAATGTGGGTTGAACTTTGACAACTGCTGCAGTGCGAAAGTTATACTTCAGTGTTCTTGCCTTTGAAATAAAAGCATACAAGTAAATATAATATCCAATGTTGATTAAGGGACGTGATGTACACCTGTAATATTGTGCAAACAATGCATGTAGGAATAGTCCTCTTCAACATTACTTATATTTGTGTCATTTTAAAAAATACATATTTGATTAGAAAGTTAACAGCCCATATCATAAAGGTCCTTCATGTAAACATGATAATCGCTAACAAAAATCATGCATTACCTTGGTAAAGTCAATAGTGCATAGTCACAATAGCAAAATATATACCTGTAAGTGGTGCTGAAAGAACGACAACTGATAGAATAGGTGAATGATATCTATTTATCAGACTGAATAGCGACACCTGTACAATGTCGATATAATACTGTACCTTAACAAAACAGCTGTGTCAACACCTCACACGCATTTTTCTTGTAGCTTGTTATGTAATAGGGCACATGCGTGTATGTTTCATCATAGGTGCATGTTTACTGAGTAAAGCAGTCATGACAACGCCTTTGTGTTGTCGGTACGCTTGCGATGATGAACGATGCGCACCGTGAATGTTAGTCTGCGTCATAAGACGCACAGACGCTCCAATACCCAACGCGTCACAGCAGGAAGCCAGTCTGTGCGTCCAAACAAAGGCGCAAGCATACATGCACGTACCCTTTTATAAAGCTATATAAAAAAAAGGATGTAGTAGTAACGCACACTTTATTGAGGTACAGTATTACATCGCCATTCACCATCTGTGGCTATGCAGTCTCATCTATATATACCTTATCTATCCGTTGTCATGCTTGCAAGTCCACAGTCAGGCATAAATAGCTGTTTTCACTATGCACTTTTTAAAGTTTTTTTTGTTAATATAAATGATTGGCACATATTATCAGTATTACATGATGGAAATTTTAGATATTTTTAAAAACTTTTTAGTGATATTATTCAGCAAATGAAAATGGTGTACATACTGTTACTTATCCATCATTAATGGATTCTGATATGTACTTGTATGCTTTTATTTAAAACCGTATAGCAGATTATTTAACCGATTTTTATTGTGGTTTGCATTGCTTTTCAACATGTTAATGTATGCGTTTATGTTTGTCAATTATTAATTTACATATATTTTTTAAAGTAAAATCATCATCTTATGGTACTAAAGGTTATATTTCTCTTGTTTGGAGTATAGACATTTTTAATTGACACGTAACAAGGAAAATACTTGATCTAGTATTTAAACATCCTCCTTGACCCTGGGCTCCAACACCGCCAGTTGTTGCTTGGAAGTGCTGTTAGCACAGTCTACACTTGCTCCTGTGTTACTGGGTTCAGTAATGTCAGCTGTTCCCCTGCTGTGTGAACGGCAAAACAGTCCTGCTGCCTCCACCATGTTCTCTTCTCATCCCTGGCTACAACACCGCCAGTTGTTTTCTCGGAAGTGCTGTTAGCACAGTCTACACTTGCTCCTGTGTTACTGGGTTCAGTAATGTCAGCTGTTCCCCTGCTGTGTGAACGGCAAAAAGTCCTGCTGCCTCCACCCTGTTCTCTTCTCATCCCTGGGTTACAACACCGCCAGTTGTTTCTCGGAAGTGCTGTTAGCACAGTCTACACTTGCTCCTGTGTTACTGGGGTTCAGTAATGTCAGCTGTTCCCCTGCTGTGTGAACGGCAAAAAGTCCTGCTGCCTCCACCCTGTTCTCTTCTCATCCCTGGGTTACAACACCGCCAGTTGTTTTCTCGGAAGTGCTGTTAGCACAGTCTACACTTGCTCCTGTGTTACTGGGGTTCAGTAATGTCAGCTGTTCCCCTGCTGTGTGAACGGCAAAAAGTCCTGCTGCCTCCACCCTGTTCTCTTCTCATCCCTGGGTTACAACACCGCCAGTTGTTTCTCGGAAGTGCTGTTAGCACAGTCTACACTTGCTCCTGTGTTACTGGGGTTCAGTAATGTCAGCTGTTCCCCTGCTGTGTGAACGGCAAAAAGTCCTGCTGCCTCCACCCTGTTCTCTTCTCATCCCTGGGTTACAACACCGCCAGTTGTTTCTCGGAAGTGCTGTTAGCACAGTCTACACTTGCTCCTGTGTTACTGGGTTCAGTAATGTCAGCTGTTCCCCTGCTGTGTGAACGGCAAAAAGTCCTGCTGCCTCCACCCTGTTCTCTTCTCATCCCTGGGTTACAACACCGCCAGTTGTTTCTCGGAAGTGCTGTTAGCACAGTTAACACTTGCTCCGTGTTACTGGGGTTCAGTAATGTCAGCTGTTCCCCTGCTGTGTGAACGGCAAAAAGTCCTGCTGCCTCCACCCTGTTCTCTTCTCATCCCTGGGCTACAACACCGCCAGTTGTTTCTCGGAAGTGCTGTTAGCACAGTCTACACTTGCTCCCGTGTTACTGGGGTTCAGTAATGTCAGCTGTTCCCCTGCTGTGTGAACGGCAAAAAGTCCTGCTGCCTCCACCCTGTTCTCTTCTCATCCCTGGGTTACAACACCGCCAGTTGTTTCTCGGAAGTGCTGTTAGCACAGTCTACACTTGCTCCTGTGTTACTGGGGTTCAGTAATGTCAGCTGTTCCCCTGCTGTGTGAACGGCAAAAAGTCCTGCTGCCTCCACCCTGTTCTCTTCTCATCCCTGGGCTACAACACCGCCAGTTGTTTCTCGGAAGTGCTGTTAGCACAGTCTACACTTGCTCCTGTGTTACTGGGGTTCAGTAATGTCAGCTGTTCCCCTGCTGTGTGAACGGCAAAAAGTCCTGCTGCCTCCACCTGTTCTCTTCTCATCCCTGGGCTACAACACCGCCAGTTGTTTCTCGGAAGTGCTGTTAGCACAGTCTACACCTTGCTCCTGTGTTACTGGGGTTCAGTAATGTCAGCTGTTCCCCTGCTGTGTGAACGGCAAAAAGTCCTGCTGCCTCCACCCTGTTCTCTTCTCATCCCTGGGCTACAACACCGCCAGTTGTTTCTCGGAAGTGCTGTTAGCACAGTCTACACTTGCTCCTGTGTTACTGGGTTCAGTAATGTCAGCTGTTCCCCTGCTGTGTGAACGGCAAAAAGTCCTGCTGCCTCCACCCTGTTCTCTTCTCATCCCTGGGCTACAACACCGCCAGTTGTTTCTCGGAAGTGCTGTTAGCACAGTCTACACTTGCTCCGTGTTACTGGGTTCAGTAATGTCAGCTGTTCCCCTGCTGTGTGAACGGCAAAAAGTCCTGCTGCCTCCACCCTGTTCTCTTCTCATCCCTGGGTTACAACACCGCCAGTTGTTTCTCGGAAGTGCTGTTAGCACAGTCTACACTTGCTCCTGTTACTGGGGTTCAGTAATGTCAGCTGTTCCCCTGCTGTGTGAACGGCAAAAAGTCCTGCTGCCTCCACCCTGTTCTCTTCTCATCCCTGGGTACAACACCGCCAGTTGTTTCTCGGAAGTGCTGTTAGCACAGTCTAACACTTGCTCCCGTGTTTACTGGGTTCAGTAATGTCAGCTGTTCCCCTGCTGTGTGAACGGCAAAAAGTCCTGCTGCCTCCACCCTGTTCTCTTCTCATCCCTGGGTTACAACACCGCCAGTTGTTTCTCGGAAGTGCTGTTAGCACAGTCTACACTTGCTCCTGTGTTACTGGGTTCAGTAATGTCAGCTGTTCCCCTGCTGTGTGAACGGCAAAAAGTCCTGCTGCCTCCACCCTGTTCTCTTCTCATCCCTGGGTTACAACACCGCCAGTTGTTTCTCGGAAGTGCTGTTAGCACAGTCTAACACTTGCTCCTGTGTTACTGGGTTCAGTAATGTCACGCTTCCCCTGCTGTGTGAACGGCAAAAAGTCCTGCTGCCTCCACCCTGTTCTCTTCTCATCCCTGGCTACAACACCGCCAGTTGTTTCTCGGAAGTGCTGTTAGCACAGTCTACACTTGCTCCTGTGTTACTGGGGTTCAGTAATGTCAGCTGTTCCCCTGCTGTGTGAACGGCAAAAAGTCCTGCTGCCTCCACCCTGTTCTCTTCTCATCCCTGGGTTACAACACCGCCAGTTGTTTCTCGGAAGTGCTGTTAGCACAGTCTACACTTGCTCCTGTGTTACTGGGGTTCAGTAATGTCAGCTGTTCCCCTGCTGTGGAACGGCAAACAAGTCCTGCTGCCTCCACCTGTTCTCTTCTCATCCCTGGGCTACAACACCGCCAGTTGTTTCTCGAAGTGCTGTTAGCACAGTCTACACTTGCTCCTGTTTACTGGGGTTCAGTAATGTCAGCTGTTCCCCTGCTGTGTGAACGGCAAAAAGTCCTGCTGCCTCCACCCTGTTCTCTTCTCATCCCTGGGTTACAACACCGCCAGTTGTTTCTCGGAAGTGCTGTTAGCACAGTCTACACTTGCTCCTGTGTTACTGGGGTTCAGTAATGTCAGCTGTTCCCCTGCTGTGTGAACGCAAAACAGTCCTGCTGCCTCCACCCTGTTCTCTTCTCATCCCTGGGTACAACACCGCCAGTTGTTTCTCGGAAGTGCTGTTAGCACAGTCTACACTTGCTCCTGTGTTACTGGGGTTCAGTAATGTCAGCTGTTCCCCTGCTGTGTGAACGGCAAAAGTCCTGCTGCCTCCACCCTGTTCTCTTCTCATCCCTGGTTACAACACCGCCAGTTGTTTCTCGGAAGTGCTGTTAGCACAGTCACACTTGCTCCTGTTTACGGGGTTCAGTAATGTCAGCTGTTCCCCTCTGTGTGAACGGCAAAAGTCCTGCTGCCTCCACCCTGTTCTCTTCTCATCCTGGGTTACAACACCGCCAGTTGTTTCTCGGAAGTGCTGTTAGCACAGTCTACACTTGCTCCTGTGTTACTGGGTTCAGTAATGTCAGCTGTTCCCCTGCTGTGTGAACGGCAAAAGTCCTGCTGCCTCACCTTTCCATTCTCATCCTTTCAACACCGTCCAGTAGTATGTTTCCGAGTGCCTTTGCCTAGTGCACTTCCTGTTCGGTTCCAGTAAGTCAGCTGTCCTGCTGTGTGACGGCAAAAAGTCCTGCTGCCTCCACCCTGTTCTCTTCTCATCCCTGGGTTACAACACCGCCATTGTTTCTCGGAAGTGCTGTTAGCACAGTCTACACTTGCTCCTGTGTTACTGGGGTTCAGTAATGTCAGCTGTTCCCCTGCTGTGTGAACGGCAAACAGTCCTGCTGCCTCCACTTCATTTCTGTACCTTCTCTACCCATCCGGGTTCCAGTACCGTCAGCTGGTTCTCCGCAGTGCCTTTGGCCTAGTTGCCTCCATGTCGTATCCGAGTTCCAGCAACGTCTGCTGGTCCGTAGCTTGGAGCACAGGTACCTCCTGCTTATAACCGTGTCCCAGTAACGTCAGCTGGTCCTCGGTTGTGCCATTGCCCCTTTTCCTTCTGCTGACCCCTCCGGTTCCAGCACAGTCAGCTGTCCTCGTTACTTTCATTGGCTCTTGTACCTTCTGCTACCCATCCGGGTTCCAGTACCGTCAGCTGGTTCTCCGCAGTGCCTTTGGCCTAGGTGCCTCCATGTCGGTATCCGAGTTCCAGCAACGTCTGCTGGTCCCGGGTTCCAGTACCGTCAGCTGGTTCTCCGCAGTGCCTTTGGCCTAGGTGCCTCCAGTCGTATCCGAGTTCCAGCAACGTCTGCTGGTCCTTAGTAGTGCTTTGGAGCACAGGTACCTCCTGCTTAGTAACCGTGTCCCAGTAACGTCAGCTGGTCCTCGGTTGTGCCATTGGCTCTTTTCCTTCTGCTGACCCTCCGGGTTCCAGCACAGTCAGCTGGTCCTCGTTACTTCCATTGGCTTTTGTACCATCACCAACAGGACAAAGAAGGTTAAGACAAACTACAAGATACAGAACAAGAGACAGAAGAACAATAAGCAGAAGATCAAAAAGCAGAAGAACATTAAGTATAAGACCAAAATGAAGAGCAAAATATATGCTCTAAATTCTAAGCAGAAGAAGACTAAGCAGTGTATGGGGTGAGTCCGTTCCTCCTCGTGGTGCCCCTGGAAAATGCCTGATGCTGCTGCAGGCTAAACTGAACGCGGACAAATACTGTTGTAATTAAAATCTTTCGTGACAGCAAGAACGGAAGGATGAAAATTCAGAGTTTTACAGATTACAAGTACAGGAATGTCTGTCACAAATAAGAATATGATGAAAAGGATGAATAGGAAGAAGATGAAGAAGTAGAATATGAATAATAATAACTGTTTAATAAGAACAATATAAGTAATGTTAACAAAAAGATGAATAGCAAGAAGTTTTAGAAGATTAAGAAGGTGAAGATGAAGAATAATTTGATGAGAAAGATGATGCTGCTGAAGATTATGAAGGAGAAAGTGTGTGAAAAGTTAAAAAGGTGAAGACCATGGAAGTTGTGAAACAGACATATTTGACAAAATAGAAAAAAGGTTAACAACATTGTGAATTTCTTCGTCAATCCGAACGTATTTCCTAAAAAAAAAAAATTAATGCTATTCCATTGGATTGGGTTAAACATCTATGCCTTTAATGTCTCCTCAACCTCCCCAATACATTCTACATTACTCTTTGTTGTTTTCCTTTTCATGTACATTAACCAACAAGGCAAGAATGGGTTTTTTTTAATTCCGATATTTTGTTCCCATAGACTTACATTGGATTTCCGGTATCGGTATCGGGTATCGCCGATATTTTTTGTGTATCGGCGATACCATTCCGATTCCGATACTTTTGGATATCGGAAAGTATCGCTCAACTCTAGTGGAGAGGATTGAAGACAAGATCAGGAGATGTGACACGTACTGCCGGTATTCGATTTCTCCGTCGGAGCGTCTCATGGTGACAATAAGGTAAGCTATTATTTTTGAATGTGCTTGCTTGCACACAGTTGTATTGTTGTTTTTTATTCTAGGACTAAAAGGCAACAGAAGGATTACTACCGGTGCAATAAAAAATGGTCAAAAACTTGTGTGTGCTTATTTCATTCAATTGCATATTTATGTGTATCTTTGTGGGTAATGTTTAATACAATGTGGTTATTGTTATATTATTTTTTTGCTAACTTTTATGCTATGTGGGTATTGCTGTATTCTGTTTTGGCATGCTTGAATAATTTCTGGGTAGTGCCATGTTATGTTTTGGCGTACTTTTAATAGTTTGTGGGTAGTGCTATCTTATTTTTTGGTGTAATGTAATTTAATGTGGCTATTGCTCTATTCTGTTTTGGCGTACTTTTAATAGTTGGTGGGTAGTGCTATGTTCTTTTTTGGGATACTTGTAAACTATGTCTGTATTGTTTTATACTATGTGTGTAGTGATCTATTCTGTTTTTTGACTTTTAAAATTTTTGTACCTGAGTTCTGAGCATTGATATGTTTTTTTTTTTTTTTAGATTCCTTGCAAGTGGAGAATCACTCTCCTCACTCCATTTCCAATTTCGTTTGGGAATCTCTACCATATCTGGGATAATAAAGCACACATGCCGTGCACTCTGGGACTGTTTGGTCTCAGAATATATGCCTGAACCTACCACACAGCGGTGGATGGAAATAGCAGATAAATTCCAAAATATCTGCCAATTTCCAAATTGTCTTGGAGCAATTGATGGCAAACATGTCAGAATTGTGAAGCCATCAGGAAGTGGATCACAATATTTAACTATAAAAAATATTTCTCTGTTGTGTTGATGGCCATCGCCGATGCCGAATATAGGTTCATTGCAGTCGATATAGGGGCATATGGTCGATCGAACGATTCTCAAGTATTCAAAATTTCAGCAATGGGACGTCGACTCTATGGCAACACATTCCATTTTCCAGCCCCTAGGCCGCTGCCTCAAACCACAGGCCCACCTATGCCATATGTGTGTGTTGGTGATGAGGCTTTCCAACTCTCAGAACATTTACTGAAACCATATGCCAGCAGAGGACTGAACCATAGCAAACGTATTTTCAATTACCGGCTGACTAGAGCCCGAAGAATGGTGGAGTGTACATTTGGAATACTTACTGCAAAGTGGCGGGTGCTAATGACAGCCATCAATTTGAAAACGGACACTGTTGACGAAGTAATAAAAGCCTGTGTGGTACTCCACAATGTTGTGATCTCCAAAGAACAATTGACCATTGAGGACCACCATCGACAAACAACTTTACACGATTACCATAATAATACTTATAGAAGTTCTGTGGCTGTTTCGAGGATGAGGGACAGATTTGCCCAGTACTTTATTTCAGCCGAAGGACAGGTAGACTGGCAGGATGAGCGTGTTTAATAAATTGTTATGTTTGTGTTTGTCCCCACATATTGCTACTGTTCTTAATCTTTATTACACATATAATCTTACATAACATGTAATATTTTAAAGAAATGACAGACAAAAAATTGAATCAACCAATTCAACATTTATTGAAAAAATTTTAACAAGTTTGTTCAAGTTTACTTGAAAAATATCTTTCATAAAATTTTTGTTTTGCATCAAATGACTCGTATTTTTTTTAAAACCAAAAAAACAGAACATTACAAGGTTGTGTAGTGTGTGGTGGACATACTATTGGAGGGGCTGCGGGACACTTCGACCGTGGGAGTGTGTAGAGAGGACTGGGATGCTGGTGGGGAAGGAACATTAATAAGAGGTGAAGGGTGGAAAGGGTTAAAGAATGGGAGGACAAGTTGGAGGCAGATTCGGTGATGGGTGGGGGCGTGCAGGGTGGGGCAGGTACTGGAGGAGCAGGTGATATGGTAGGGAATTGGTAGAGGGAAGGAGATTGGTAAGATGTGGGAGTGTTGTACGGGGTAGTTTGTTGGTACGGGGTAGGTGGCTGGTACTGGGGTGGTTGTTGGTATTGAATAGGTGACAGGAGTTGTTGAGGGGACTGGAGTTGGTGATGTGGCTGAAGGTGTTGAGGTGGCTGAAGGTGGGAAGTGCTGAATTTGGGAAGGTGGCTGAATTTGGGAAGGTGGCTGGTACTGGGGAGGTTGGTGATAGTGGGGAGGTTGCTGGAACTGTTGAGGTGGCTGATAATGAATAGGAGGGGAGGAGGCACGATGACTGAAGGGGGTGGAGGTGGAGGAACAACTGGGGTGGATGGAGGAGGATGGGAGACAACCTGCACTAGAGCAGCGTGGCACGTGTGCATCACAAACATCTGCTGGTCAGCAGATAGCGGATCTATGCGCTCCGCAACTTACCGAAAAAAACTGTGGTTTGGGGATCCTCTTACCTCTGAACGCACAGTTTCCAGAAGTGTCTTCACCTCACCAACTAGTGAGGTTATCTGATTAACACCTGCGGTAACTTGCTCAGATAGCAACTTAAGGCAGTTCTGGAAAGATGCGTTCATGTGTAAGAACTCGGGCGCATAGTTACTTTCCTGACCTCTCTGCCGTTGCCGCCCAGTAGCCGCAGATGTACTAGAGGTGGCAGGGGCAGAAGGGTGGGGTAAAGGAAAATCTATCTGTTGACCAGCAGACTCATGCAATGCACTCGGCCACGCTGCTGCAGTGCTGGTTGAGGGGAAAGAGGGCTCACGTGTGGGTGCAGATGGGTCGGGGCGGTCAATGTGTCCCTCTGTGCCGGTCTCCTCAGGGATCGCCTCAGTAGGGCCCAACTCTGCGGGCGCCCGAGTGCTGCTCACCGTGCTGTGGAATAAAGATAAAAGATACAATTAATAAAGTGTATTTCAATGGCCCTGGCTGTGAAAAAAAAATTATAAATACATGTATTTTTTAATATTTACCTTCTGGTGACCATCGTTTCACGCAAGAACGCCAGAGCTCTTGCATATTTATATTTACTCTGGCGTCCTGAAGAACCACTCGGGGCCCGCATTTCTTTGTTGAACTCTTTCTTGAAGCGATCCCTGATAGACCGCCACCGCTTCACAATTCTCTCCCCTGAAACGAGATAGCACAAATTGGTTAGTATAATACATATGTGTTTTATACAAACTACAGTCCTCATGTCACCCATGGGTAATGTTTTCAGTATTTACATAGTGTTGGACCTAATGAAATCCTGAAAACATTACCTCTTGGGGTTCAAGAGGAGTGGAGTTGTGGAAACACAGGTTTAAATCCAGCATCCCTACTGAACTGTATATACTTACGCATTTTAGACTGTGACCGAGCTTCGAGGTCCTCCCAGTATGCAACAAGTAGGGAACAAACTTCATCCCAGAGCCGACGTGTCACTATCTGATCTGAATGGCGGCGGTCCCCCATGTTCCACAGCGGCTCCCGCTCTCTAATCAGATCTATCAATAGATCGATGTCGATCCCCTCCTCTCCGTCTGAGTCGGGAGCACGCTGTAAGCCTTTAAAAAAAATTTGAAATAAAAAATTTTAATTAATAAAATTATTAAAAAAAATTTTTTAAAACTAAAAAAAAAAAAAAAATTATACTTACAGATGGAAGACCGCCGCGTTCTTCAGGTCGACTCTGGGAGGCACTGGTTTGACCTCTTGAAGCCACAGGTGCGGAAGACTGCCAAAAATTTAAAAAAAAAAATTAATTTTTCTTTTATTTTTTTTTTTTATTTTTAGGATGCGTTGTGTAGTGAGATGTTGTGTTGTAATGATGGATGCAGGAAACTTACGAATTGCGAGCCCACTCCGGGTATCTGTCCACCACGTCCTTCTTCTGGGAGCTCCTCTTGTTCAGATTCCTGTATTGAAAAGAAAAAAAATAAATGCATTGTTTTAAATAATCAAAAAAAAAAAATTATGATTTTGGAAACTTCTTTTTTTCAAAAATACCGCTAAACGCTGCCGATGAGTGGGAGGGCTCCCAGAAGAACTACTGTCCTGCTGGCCATACTCAATTTCTATCAGAGATGCTCGTCTGTTGTGCATTAAAGAGTAGAATAAAATAAATTAATACATAGACACAATCATGCCCCGTGCTGAAAGAAAAAAAAATCTAGTTTGCGGTTATTTGGTTTGAGATATTTACCGTCTCCTGGATGGCGTCTGTTCTTCTGCCTCAGGTTGTGGTGGTGGTGTCACTGACCGCGGCCTCCTATGCTGTACTCTGCAGTGTAACAAAAATAACAAAAAGGAGAAAAAAAAAATGGCTCAAACCATGGACCGGTCTGAAAGACAAAAGTTTCTGTTTGCGGTTATTTGGTTTGAGATATTTACCGTCTCCTGGATGGCGCCTGTTCTTCTTCTGCCTCAGGTTGTGGTGGTGGTGTCACTGACCGTGGCCTCCTATGCTGTACTCTGCAGTGTAACAAAAAAAAGAAAAAGAAAAAAATAAGGCTCAAACCATGGACCGGTCTGAAAGACAAAAGTTCTGTTTGCGGTTATTTTGTTTGAGATATTTACCGTCTGCTAGATGCGGCCCGGGCACGATGCTGTCCTCCAGCTCTCACATTTTGTGCTGATGCAGTCGCAGCCTGCTGCCTCTGATGTCCTCTGCTGTGGAAAAAATAGAATTCAATTTAATACATGGACACAATCATCATATACATGATACATTGAGCAAATCAAATCATGATTAATTAGGATATTTTCACTGCATAGCACAACCCTCCTAGCATACAGCAATAACAACATAATAGAGAAAATTGGCAACACTATACATAAATTACCATAATAAAGAAGCATGCAAACACAGTATATACCTATACACAAATAGTATACATCAATTCAAAAAGGATATATCTTTTGGCACATTGTATAGTACTGTGCCAAACACAGTATATATCAATACCCAATTTGTATACAAGTACCCCAAAAATCAATATTGCAAAACCCACATTTATTTAAGCACTAGCCACATAGATTATAATACCCACATTGCATAAACATTACACACAAAGCTACACAGAAATATGCAATTGAATGGAATAAGCACACACAAGTTTTTGACCAATTTTTATTGCACTGCTAGTAATCCCTATGTTGCCTTTTATTACTAGAAAACAAAAAGTACAACTGTGGACAAGCAAGCTCATTTAAGTACGCCAATAAATAACATAGTACTACCCACAAAATATTCAAGTTTTTTTAAACCATCATACAGCAATACCAACAATGTATATAAAAATACGAAAAAACACAATATAGCAATGCCAACAATGTATATAAAAATACGACAAAACATAATAAAGCAATACAAACAATATATTTAAAAATATACCAAAACACAATAGAGTAATATCCACATTGTATAGAGCACAACCCATAAAGTATGCAACAATGCAAATACATAAAATACACGCATAGTATCATGGGGTGGGTGATATTTACCGTCTGCTATTTTCTCCCGTCTCCTCCGCTCCCACATCTTGTTGGTCCCCAGATTCCATTTTGCAGGTTGTGGTGGTGGCTCCAAAATCCTGACAAAAATTGATGACGTGTCTCTCTTGCTGCTTTAATTGCATGTGGCAGAGTGTCCCACAGGCGTGGTATATATCTGTTTGCTTCTGTCTGGGCTAATTAACATTCCCAGACAAAAAAAACCGGATCAGGCCACCGGATCAGGTTTCTGCCGGATGCGGCGCAATGCGGCGCTCATAGACTTCCATTGCACACAAAGGCCGGAAGCACCGGATCCGGCCCTTCCGGCGTTTTGGCCAGACAAAAAAAAAGTTTCAAAATGCGTCTTTTCTAGACGCCGGAAACAAACCAGACACCGCATCCAGAAGAAAGCGGACAGAACGCAGGTACATGCGGCGCAATCCGGCGCTATATCTTTTTAATGTTAAACCCACCGGATCCGGCGTGTCCATTCGCCGCATCCGGTGTTCAAAAAAAAGGCCGGATGGCGCCTGATTCAAAAAGCCTGATGTGTGAAAGTAGCCTTACAGTTGTCCTCAGTCTGTGTATTTTATTATGTCTGTCATTAATAAAACTCGTGAGGATGATGATGATGATGATGTTTATGATTCGTACATCCATTGACTGCATTATCTTACAGGTACAGATAACGTTCCTTAAGAAGCATTAATTGATAATTATGAAATGTATTTTTATGCATTAATTTAAAAAAGTAAACAGTATGTTTTTATTTTTTGTTACCATTTCTACTAGCCATGTGCAGATATGCGCTGTGATGACTAGAGTTGAGCGATACTTTCCGATATCCTAAAGTATCGGAATCGGAATGGTATCGCCGATATCACTAAAATATCGGCGATACCCGATGCCGATACCGGAAGTCCCATGTAAGTCTATGGGAACAAAATATCGCAACTAAAAAAACCCCATTCTTTCCTTGTAAACACTAAATATACACACATAGAATACATATATAATATATATATATACATGTCATTGTGACATATATATATACATATATGTATAGTTTATACACTTCTACATAGTAAAATATCCTCTGATTCAATTGCCGGGTAAAGTCGGCTTCAGTGAAAAGACAGAAGCACCCGACATGAAATGACGCTTAGTGTACATAGGGTTAACCATGTCTTTTCATGTCGTTTGCTATCTAATTTGCACAAACAATTAAATCAGACTATGTGTGCAAAATTTCACACCTGTAGGGGTTAATTAAAGGTGTAAATTCGTTGTAAAAAAACCAGACTTTTTTGCTACGAATTTACACCTTTAATTAACCCCTACAGGTGTGAAATTTTGCACACATAGTCTGATTTAATTGTTTGTGCAAATTAGATAGCAAAGGACATGAAAAGACATGGTTAACCCTATGTACACCAAGTGTCATTTCATGTCGGGTTCTGCATTTTCACAAAAGCCGGCAATTGAATTAGCGGCTATTATACTATGTAGAAGTGTATGAACTACAAATATAAATATATATATATATATATATGTGTCACAAATTCAATGACATGTATATATATATATGAGGTGTAAAATTGCTGAAAAAAAATGCGTGGGCTCCCGCCCTATTTTCGCAACCAGACAGACAAAGCCAGTGAGTGGGGGCAGATAATAATAGCCCAGAGAGGGACCATTATTTTTGCCCCCCCCCGGCTACTAACATCTGCCCCCAGACACCCCAGGAAAGACAAATCTATAATTAGATTCGCCCTTTCTGGCACTTTGCCCGTCTATTCCCATTGCCCTGTAGCGGTGGCGAATGGGTTAATATGGGGTTAAAGCCACCTTGCTATTGAAAGGTGACCTTAAGCCAGGTTAATAATTGAGAGCTGTCAATTAGACAACTATCAATTATTAATCCTATTGCATGAAATAAAAATAAAACACACACACTTTAATTAAAAATCATTTTAATGAAATAAAGACACATGTTTTTGACCATCTTTTATTTTACTGCAAAAACCATTTCCTTAAAAAAAAAAAAAAAAAAAGCAAAATTTTCTTACCCCATCCCAAGCACCGTTTAGTCCCACGGGGAATTTCCCCAGAAAGGGTTTTTTACGCGGGCCGCAGCTAAAAAAGCGCCTCACGTAAACCCCAAATGAAAGAGTTCCTCTCCT
>JARQOD010000007.1:12656516-12707643 GCA_033576555.1 Oophaga sylvatica
GCACAGGTACCTCCTGCTTAGTAACCGTGTCCCAGTAACGTCAGCTGGTCCTCGTTGTGCCATTGGCTCTTTTCCTTCTGCTGACCCTCCGGGTTCCAGCACAGTCCTGGTCCTCGTTACTTTCATGGCTCTTGTACCTTCTGCTACCCATCCGGGTTCCAGTACCGTCAGCTGGTTCTCGCAGTGCCTTTGGCCTAGGTGCCTCCATGTCGGTATCCGAGTTCCAGCAACGTCTGCTGGTCCTTAGTAGTGCTTTGGAGCACAGGTACCTCCTGCTTAGTAACCGTGTCCCAGTAACGTCAGCTGGTCCTCGGTTGTGCCATTGGCTCTTTTCCTTCTGCTGACCCTCCGGGTTCCAGCACAGTCAGCTGGTCCTCGTTACTTCCATTGGCTTTTGTACCATCACCAACAGGACAAAGAAGGTTAAGACAAACTACAAGATACAGAACAAGAGACAGAAGAACAATAAGCAGAAGATCAAAAAGCAGAAGAACATTTAAGTATAGACCAAAATGAAGAGCAAAATATATGCTCTAAATTCTAAGCAGAAGAAGACTAAGCAGTGTATGGGGGGTGAGTCCCGTTCCTCCTCGTGTGCCCCTGGAAAATGCCTTATGCTGCTGCAGGCTAAACTGAACGCGGACAAATACTGTTGTAATTAAAATCTTTCGTGACAGCAAGAACGGAAGGATGAAAATTCAGAGTTTTACAGATTACAAGTACAGGAATGTCTGTCACAAATAAGAATATGATGAAAAGGATGAAGGAAGAAGATGAAGAAGTAGAATTATGAATAATAATAAACTGTTTAATAAGAACAATATAAGTAATGTTAACAAAAAGATGAATAGCAAGAAGTTTTAGAAGATTAAGAAGGTGAAGATGAAGAATAATTTGATGAGAAAGATGATGCTGCTGAAGATTATGAAGGAGAAAGTGTGTGAAAAGTTAAAAAGGTGAAGACCATGGAAGTTGTTGAACAGACATATTTGACAAATAGAAAAAAAGGTTAACAACATTGTGAATTTCTTCGTCAATCCGAACGTATTTCCTAAAAAAAAAAAAATTAATGCTATTCCATTGGATTGGGTTTAAACATCTATGCCTTTAATGTCTCCTCAACCTCCCCCAATACATTCTACTTACTCTTTGTTGTTTTCCTTTATGTACAATTAACCTACAAGGCAAGAATGGGTTTTTTTTATTTCGATATTTTGTTCCCATAGACTTACATGGGACTTCCGGTAATCCGGTATCGGGTATCGCCGATATTTTTTGTGTATACGCGATACCATTCCGATTCCGATAACTTTTGGATATCGGAAAGTATCGCTCAACTCTAGTGGAGAGGATTGAAGACAAGATCAGGAGATGTGACACGTACTGCCGGTATTCGATTTCTCCGTCGGAGCGTCTCATGGTGACAATAAGGTAAGCTATTATTTTGAATGTGCTTGCTTGCACACAGTTGTATTGTTGTTTTTTATTCTAGGACTAAAAGGCAACAGAAGGATTACTACCGGTGCAATAAAAAATGGTCAAAAACTTGTGTGGCTTATTTCATTCAATTGCATATTTATGTGTATCTTTGTGGGGTAATGTTTAATACAATGTGGTTATTGTTATATTATTTTTTTTGCTAACTTTTATGCTATGTGGGTATTGCTGTATTCTGTTTTGGCATGCTTGAATAATTTCTGGGTAGTGCCATGTTATGTTTTGGCGTACTTTTAATAGTTTGTGGTAGTGCTATCTTATTTTTTGGTGTAATGTAATTTAATGTGGCTATTGCTCTATTCTGTTTTGGCGTACTTTTAATAGTTGGTGGGTAGTGCTATGTTCTTTTTTGGGATACTTGTAAACTATGTCTGTATTGTTTTATTACTATGTTGTAGTGATCTATTCTGTTTTTTGACTTTTAAAATTTTTGTACCTGAGTTCTGAGCATTGATATGTTTTTTTTTTTTTTTTAGATTCCTGCAAGTGGAGAATCACTCTCCTCACTCCATTTCCAATTTCGTTTGGGAATCTCTACCATATCTGGGATAATAAAGCACACATGCCGTGCACTCTGGGACTGTTTGGTCTCAGAATATATGCCTGAACCTACCACACAGCGGTGGATGGAAATAGCAGATAAATTCCAAAATATCTGCCAATTTCCAAATTGTCTTGGAGCAATTGATGGCAAAAACATGTCAGAATTGTGAAGCCATCAGGAAGTGGATCACAATATTTTAACTATAAAAAATATTTCTCAGTTGTGTTGATGGCCATCGCCGATGCCGAATATAGGTTCATTGCAGTCGATATAGGGGCATATGGTCGATCGAACGATTCTCAAGTATTCAAAATTTCAGCAATGGGACGTCGACCTCTATGGCAACACATTCCATTTTCCAGCCCCTAGGCCGCTGCCTCAAACCACAGGCCCACCTATGCCATATGTGTGTGTTGGTGATGAGGCTTTCCAACTCTCAGAACATTTACTGAAACCATATGCCAGCAGAGGACTGAACCATAGCAAACGTAATTTCAATTACCGGCTGACTAGAGCCCGAAGAATGGTGGAGTGTACATTTGGAATACTTACTGCAAAGTGGCGGGTGCTAATGACAGCCATCAATTTGAAAACGGACACTGTTGACGAAGTAATAAAAGCCTGTGTGGTACTCCACAATGTTGTGATCTCCAAAGAAACAATTGACCATTGAGGACCACCATCGACAAACAACTTTACACGATTACCATAATAATACTTATAGAAGTTCTGTGGCTTTTCGAGGATGAGGGACAGATTTGCCCAGTACTTTATTTCAGCCGAAGGACAGGTAGACTGGCAGGATGAGCGTGTTTAATAAATTGTTATGTTTGTGTTTGTCCCCACATATTGCTACTGTTCTTAATCTTTATTACACATATAATTACATAACATGTAATATTTTAAAGAAATGACAGACAAAAAATTGAATCAACCAATTCAACATTTATTGAAAAATTTTTAACAAGTTTGTTCAAGTTTTACTTGAAAAATATCTTTCATAAAATTTTTGTTTTGCATCAAATGACTCGTATTTTTTTTAAAACCAAAAAAACAACATTAAAAGGGTTGTTGTAGGTGTGGTGGACATACTATTGGAGGGGCTGCGGGACACTTCGACCGTGGGAGTGTGTAGAGAGACTGGGATGCTGGTGGGGAAGGAACATTAATAAGAGGTGAAGGGTGGAAAGGGTTAAAGAATGGGAGGACAAGTTGGAGGCAGATTCGTGATGGGTGGGGGCGTGCAGGGTGGGGCAGGTACTGGAGGAGCAGGTGATATGGTAGGGAATTGGTAGAGGGAAGGAGATTGGTAAGATGTGGGAGTGTTGTACGGGGTAGTTTGTTGGTACGGGTAGGTGGCTGGTACTGGGGTGGTTGTTGGTATTGAATAGGTGACAGGAGTTGTTGAGGGGACTGGAGTTGGTGATGTGGCTGAAGGTGTTGAGGTGGCTGAATTTGGGAAGGTGGCTGAATTTGGGAAGGTGGCTGGTACTGGGGAGGTTGGTGATAGTGGGGAGGTTGCTGGAACTGTTGAGGTGGCTGATAATGAATAGGAGGGGAGGAGGCACGATGACTGGAGGGGGTGGGGTGGAGGAACAACTGGGGGTGGATGGAGGAGGATGGGAGACAACCTGCACTAGAGCAGCGTGGCACGTGTGCATCACAAACATCTGCTGGTCAGCAGATAGCGGATCTATGCGCTCCGCAACTGACCGAAAAAAAAACTGTGGTTTGGGGATCCTCTTACCTCTGAACGCACAGTTTCCAGAAGTGTCCTTCACCTCACCAACTAGTGAGGTTATCTGATTAACACCTGCGGTAACTTGCTCAGATAGCAACTTAAGGCAGTTCTGGAAAGATGCGTTCATGTGTAAAACTCGGGCGCATAGTTACTTTCCTGACCTCTCTGCCGTTGCCGCCCAGTAGCCGCAGATGTACTAGAGGTGGCAGGGGCAGAAGGGTGGGGTAAAGGAAAATCTATCTGTTGACCAGCAGACTCATGCAATGCACTCGGCCACGCTGCTGCAGTGCTGGTTGAGGGGAAAGAGGGCTCACGTGTGGGTGCAGATGGGTCGGGGCGGTCAATGTGTCCCTCTGTGCCGGTCTCCTCAGGGATCGCCTCAGTAGGGCCCAACTCTGCGGGCGCCCGAGTGCTGCTCACCGTGCTGTGGAATAAAGATAAAAGATACAATTAATAAAGTGTATTTCAATGGCCCTGGCTGTGAAAAAAAATTATAAATACATGTATTTTTTAATATTTACCTTCTGGTGACCATCGTTTCACGCAAGAACGCCAGAGCTCTTGCATATTTATATTTACTCTGGCGTCCTGAAGAACCACTCGGGGCCCGCATTTCTTTGTTGAACTCTTTCTTGAAGCGATCCCTGATAGACCGCCACCGCTTCACAATTCTCTCCCCTGAAACGAGATAGCACAAAATTGGTTAGTATAATACATATGTGTTTTATACAAACTACAGTCCTCATGTCACCCATGGGTAATGTTTTCAGTATTTACATAGTGTTGGACCTAATGAAATCCTGAAAACATTACCTCTTGGGGTTCAAGAGGAGTGGAGTTGTGGAAACACAGGTTTAAATCCAGCATCCCTACTGAACTGTATATACTTACGCATTTTAGACTGTGACCGAGCTTCGAGGTCCTCCAGTATGCAACAAGTAGGGAACAAACTTCATCCCAGAGCCGACGTGTCACTATCTGATCTGAATGGCGGCGGTCCCCCATGTTCCACAGCGGCTCCCGCTCTCTAATCAGATCTATCAATAGATCGATGTCGATCCCCTCCTCTCCGTCTGAGTCGGGAGCACGCTGTAAAGCCTTTAAAAAAAATTTGAAATAAAAAATTTTAATTAATAAAATTATTAAAAAAAATTTTTTAAAACTAAAAAAAAAAAAAAAATTATACTTACAGATGGAAGACCGCCGCGTTCTTCAGGTCGACTCTGGAGGCACTGGTTTGACCTCTTGAAGCCACAGGTGCGGAAGACTGCCAAAAATTTTAAAAAAAAAATATTAATTTTTCTTTTTTTTTTTTTTTTATTTTTTAGGATGCGTTGTGTAGTGAGATGTTGTGTTGTAATGATGGATGCAGGAAACTTACGAATTGCGAGCCCACTCCGGGTATCTGTCCACCACGTCCTTCTTCTGGGAGCTCCTCTTGTTCAGATTCCTGTATTGAAAAGAAAAAAAATAAATGCATTGTTTTAAATAATCAAAAAAAAAAATTATGATTTTGGAAACTTCTTTTTCAAAAATACCGCTAAACGCTGCCGATGAGTGGGAGGGCTCCCAGAAGAACTACTGTCCTGCTGGCCATACTCAATTTCTATCAGAGATGCTCGTCTGTTGTGCATTAAAGAGTAGAATAAAATAAATTAATACATAGACACAATCATGCCCCGTGCTGAAAGAAAAAAAAATCTAGTTTGCGGTTATTTGGTTTGAGATATTTACCGTCTCCTGGATGGCGTCTGTTCTTCTGCCTCAGGTTGTGGTGGTGGTGTCACTGACCGCGGCCTCCTATGCTGTACTCTGCAGTGTAACAAAAATAACAAAAAGGAGAAAAAAAAAATGGCTCAAACCATGGACCGGTCTGAAAGACAAAAGTTCTGTTTTGCGGTTATTTGGTTTGAGATATTTACCGTCTCCTGGATGGCGCCTGTTCTTCTTCTGCCTCAGGTTGTGGTGGTGGTGTCACTGACCGTGGCCTCCTATGCTGTACTCTGCAGTGTAACAAAAAAAAGAAAAAGAAAAAAATAAGGCTCAAACCATGGACCGGTCTGAAAGACAAAAGTTCTGTTTGCGGTTATTTTGTTTGAGATATTTACCGTCTGCTAGATGCGGCCCGGGCACGATGCTGTCCTCCAGCTCTCACATTTTGTGCTGATGCAGTCGCAGCCTGCTGCCTCTGATGTCCTCTGCTGTGGAAAAAATAGAATTCAATTTAATACATGGACACAATCATCATATACATGATACATTGAGCAAATCAAATCATGATTAATTAGGATATTTTCACTGCATAGCACAACCCTCCTAGCATACAGCAATAACAACATAATAGAGAAAATTGGCAACACTATACATAAATTACCATAATAAAGAAGCATGCAAACACAGTATATACCTATACACAAATAGTATACATCAATTCAAAAAGGATATATCTTTTGGCACATTGTATAGTACTGTGCCAAACACAGTATATATCAATACCCAATTTGTATACAAGTACCCCAAAAATCAAAATTCAAAACCCACATTTATTTAAGCACTAGCCACATAGATTATAATACCCACATTGCATAAACATTACACACAAAGCTACACAGAAATATGCAATTGAATGGAATAAGCACACACAAGTTTTTGACCAATTTTTATTGCACTGCTAGTAATCCCTATGTTGCCTTTTATTACTAGAAAACAAAAAGTACAACTGTGGACAAGCAAGCTCATTTAAGTACGCCAATAAATAACATAGTACTACCCACAAAATATTCAAGTTTTTTTAAACCATCATACAGCAATACCAACAATGTATATAAAAATACGAAAAAACACAATATAGCAATGCCAACAATGTATATAAAAATACGACAAAACATAATAAAGCAATACAAACAATATATTTAAAAATATACCAAAACACAATAGAGTAATATCCACATTGTATAGAGCACAACCCATAAAGTATGCAACAATGCAAATACATAAAATACACGCATAGTATCATGGGGTGGGTGATATTTACCGTCTGCTATTTTCTCCCGTCTCCTCCGCTCCCACATCTTGTTGGTCCCCAGATTCCATTTTGCAGGTTGTGGTGGTGGCTCCAAAATCCTGACAAAAATTGATGACGTGTCTCTCTTGCTGCTTTAATTGCATGTGGCAGAGTGTCCCACAGGCGTGGTATATATCTGTTTGCTTCTGTCTGGGCTAATTAACATTCCCAGACAAAAAAACCGGATCAGGCCACCGGATCAGGTTTCTGCCGGATGCGGCGCAATGCGGCGCTCATAGACTTCCATTGCACACAAAGGCCGGAAGCACCGGATCCGGCCCTTCCGGCGTTTTGGCCAGACAAAAAAAAAGTTTCAAAATGCGTCTTTTCTAGACGCCGGAAACAAACCAGACACCGCATCCAGAAGAAAGCGGACAGAACGCAGGTACATGCGGCGCAATCCGGCGCTATATCTTTTTAATGTTAAACCCACCGGATCCGGCGTGTCCATTCGCCGCATCCGGTGTTCAAAAAAAGGCCGGATGGCGCCTGATTCAAAAAGCCTGATGTGTGAAAGTAGCCTTACAGTTGTCCTCAGTCTGTGTATTTTATTATGTCTGTCATTAATAAAACTCGTGAGGATGATGATGATGATGATGTTTATGATTCGTACATCCATTGACTGCATTATCTTACAGGTACAGATAACGTTCCTTAAGAAGCATTAATTGATAATTATGAAATGTATTTTTATGCATTAATTTAAAAAAGTAAACAGTATGTTTTATTTTTTGTTACCATTTCTACTAGCCATGTGCAGATATGCGCTGTGATGACTAGAGTTGAGCGATACTTTCCGATATCCTAAAGTATCGGAATCGGAATGGTATCGCCGATATCACTAAAATATCGGCGATACCCGATGCCGATACCGGAAGTCCCATGTAAGTCTATGGAACAAAATATCGCAACTAAAAAAACCCCATTCTTTCCTTGTAAACACTAAATATACACACATAGAATACATATATATATATATATATACATGTCATTGTGACATATATATATACATATATGTATAGTTTATACACTTCTACATAGTAAAATATCCTCTGATTCAATTGCCGGGTAAAGTCGGCTTCAGTGAAAAGACAGAAGCACCCGACATGAAATGACGCTTAGTGTACATAGGGTTAACCATGTCTTTTCATGTCGTTTGCTATCTAATTTGCACAAACAATTAAATCAGACTATGTGTGCAAAATTTCACACCTGTAGGGGTTAATTAAAGGTGTAAATTCGTTGTAAAAAAACCAGACTTTTTTGCTACGAATTTACACCTTTAATTAACCCCTACAGGTGTGAAATTTTGCACACATAGTCTGATTTAATTGTTTGTGCAAATTAGATAGCAAAGGACATGAAAAGACATGGTTAACCCTATGTACACCAAGTGTCATTTTGATGTCGGGTTCTGCATTTTCACAAAAGCCGGCAATTGAATTAGCGGCTATTATACTATGTAGAAGTGTATGAACTACAAATATAAATATATATATATATATATATGTGTCACAAATTCAATGACATGTATATATATATATGAG
Source organism: Oophaga sylvatica (assembly GCA_033576555.1). Classification (NCBI taxonomy): domain Eukaryota; kingdom Metazoa; phylum Chordata; class Amphibia; order Anura; family Dendrobatidae; genus Oophaga; species Oophaga sylvatica. Next base: position 12,664,910 of record JARQOD010000007.1, read on the forward strand.
GTGTAAAATTGCTGAAAAAAAATGCGTGGGCTCCCGCCCTATTTTCGCAACCAGACAGACAAAGCCAGTGAGTGGGGGCAGATAATAATAGCCCAGAGAGGGACCATTATTTTTGCCCCCCCCCGGCTACTAACATCTGCCCCCAGACACCCCAGGAAAGACAAATCTATAATTAGATTCGCCCTTTCTGGCACTTTGCCCGTCTATTCCCATTGCCCTGTAGCGGTGGCGAATGGGTTAATATGGGGTTAAAGCCACCTTGCTATTGAAAGGTGACCTTAAGCCAGGTTAATAATTGAGAGCTGTCAATTAGACAACTATCAATTATTAATCCTATTGCATGAAATAAAAATAAAACACACACACTTTAATTAAAAATCATTTTAATGAAATAAAGACACATGTTTTTGACCATCTTTTATTTTACTGCAAAAACCATTTCCTGTAATAAAAATAAAATAAAAAAGCAAAATTATTCTTACCTATCCCATGCACAGTCAGGTCCCACGGTGTAATCCTTCAGAAAGGGTTAATGTTTACTGCAGGGACCGCAGCTAATGCTGCAGCCTCACAGTAAACCCCAAATGAATGAGTTCCTCTCCTGCCTGACAGGAGAGTAAAGGCTGGGTGTCACATAACGATACACCAGCGATCCCGACAACGATATGCACTTGTCAGGATCGCTGGTGTATCGCTACATGATCGCTGCTGAGCTGCCAAACAGGCAGCTCAGGCAGCGATCTGGGACAGCGACACTGCGGGTAACATCGCTTAAGGGCCCGTCTCACATAGCGATATCGCTACCGAGATCGCTGCTGAGTCACTAGTTTTGTGACGCAGCAGCGAGCTCACCAGCGATATCGCTGTGTGTGACATTCAGCGACGATCAGCCCCCCTGCCGGGTATCGCTGATCGTCGCAGAAATGTCAGGACCTTTTTTTGATCGCTGGTTTCCCTCTGAAAGGCACGCATCGCTGCGTGTGACAGGCGGGAGACCAGCGATCCGCTGGTAACCAAGGTACACAGCGGGTTTCCAGGCACCGCGCAGCGCTTGGAAACCCGCTGTGTACCTTGGATACCAGCTCCCTGCATCAGGGCGCTGGTATCCAAGGTACACAGCGGGTTTCTAGGCACAGCCCCGCGCCTGGAAACCCGCTGTGTACCTTGGTTACCAGCGGATCGCTGGTCTCCCGCCTGTCACACGCAGCGATGTGTGCCTGTCAGCGGGAAACCAGCGATCAAAAAAAGGTCCTGACATTTCAGCGACGATCAGCGATACCCGGCAGGGGGGCTGATCGTCGCTGAATGTCACACACAGCGATATCGCTGGTGAGCTCGGTGCTGCGTCACAAAACTAGTGACTCAGCAGCGATCTCGGTAGCGATATCGCTATGTGAGACGGGCCCTTAAGTGGAAAGCTTAATTGATTGCTTTCCACTTTCACTTCAGGTCAGCCAGGGACACAATCAGTGACGTCAGAGGGAACTGATTAACAAAAATAGGGGTTCCCTTCGAAAAAAAAATGGCGTGGGGTCCCCCCTATTTTTGTTAACCAGCCAGATGAAGCAGACCGCTGAGGCCTGGATTTTCAGGCTGTTAAGGAGCCAAGATCCATGGACCTTGCCAGCCTGATAATACTAGGCCACAGCAGTCTGCATATCTTGGCTGATTAACAAAAATAGGGGATCCCCTCGAAAAAAATTGGCGTGGGGTCCCCCCTATTGTTGTTAACCAGCCAGATGAAGCAGACCGCTGAGGCCTGGATTTTCAGGCTGTTAAGGAGCCAAGATCCATGGACCTTGCCAGCCTGATAATACCAGGCCACAGCAGTCTGCATATCTTGGCTGATTAACAAAAATAGGGGATCCCCTCGAAAAAAATTGGCGTGGGGTCCCCCCTATTTTTGTTAACCAGCCAGATGAAGCAGACCGCTGAGGCCTGGTTTTTCAGGCTGGTAAGGATCCAATATCCATGGACCTTGCCAGCCTGATAATACCAGGCCACAGCAGTCTGCTTAGCTTGGCTGGTTAACAAAAATAGGGGATCCCCTCGAAAAAAAAACGGCATGGGGATCCCCCCTATTTTTGTTAACCAGCCAAGTAAAATGCAGACTGCTGCGGCCTGGTATTAAAAGACTGTCAAGGCCCATGGATTTTGGCCCTCAACAGCCTGATAATACCAGGCTACAGCAGCCCCACATTTGGCGCATCAAAAGATGTGCCAATTGTGGCACTTTACCCGGCTCTTCCCACTTGCCCTGTAGCGGTGGCAAGCGGGGTAATAAGGGGTTAATGTCACCGTTGATTGCACGGTGACAATAAGCCCGGTTAATAATGGAGAGGCGTCAATAAGACACCGATCCATTATTAATCCCAAAGTTATTAAATGTATAAAAAAAAAGACAAAGCAAGAAAAAAGTCTTTTAATGAAATAAAAGAGACAACACAGTTTTCATTAATTTTATTATACACTCATTCCTGCGACGCCATCGATCTCCTGTAAAAAAGAAAAAAAACAAACCAACAGTATACCACCTGTCCGACGCAGTCCATAACGACAGTCCCACGACGATCCAACTCTGCTACATCGCAATGACAGGCAGAGCCTGTCATCGCGACGCAGCACAGCTGATTACCTGCTTCCCCGGCGGTGACGTCATCGGACTGACTGCTTTACGGCCGGGATTACCCAGCAGTCACTGCAGTTATCGCGAGAAACTGCATGTGACCGCCGGGGAAAGAAGATTGCGGCCATGAAGCAGTCCAGGACGTGACCGCCGGAGATCTTCTGCCAGGTAAGTGCCGCTGACTCCTGACAGACCCGACCGACGGACACTGACAGTGACAGTGACAATCCCGATTCCGGTATCCGATAAGACGAAAATATCGGAATTCCGATACAGCCAATATCGGCCGATACCCGATATTTGCAGTATCGGAATGCTCAACCCTAGTGATGACAAATGAATATTTGTCCATATTTCTTATAAAAATATTTCATTTTAGCCCTTGAAAACTTAAATCTTTCCTGTTTTAAGCATAACAATCAGGGTGACGGCTCTTCCCTATTTGGAGCATGTTCGACATGGGTTTTTCTGTGCATGTGTAGGGAACAGGAGACTTCTTGCCGCTGTGGTACACCAAAGGGGATCTTGCTGGATGTGAGATATATTTCTTCTAGCAGACTGAAGTTTGCTCAGGATTTTCCATGATCACAAGGACCTGTGATAAGGTCATAGTCACGTGATCTGGTCATCTGATGTGTACCTCACCTGAGGGTGTGGAGCAGGCCTATAAAACAAGGAGCTGTTGTAGTTGGTGTGTGGAAGGAAGGATTTTAGCTGGAGTCAGCCTGGAAGATTGTTTTGTTACTGTGTGCCAGTGTGCACCAGGAAGCGAGTACCAGACCACCCGGAATGGGACCTAGGGGTCTCTGCTGACCTGCAGCCGCTTAGTTAAGCCCGTCCCAAGCAAGGGTGAGTCTGGCACCAGTGGTTCTCCAAACTGTGGTGATTTATGTTCTGTTTTTATTTTATCTGGACTTTTTGTTGAACTCATGATTAAAACCACTGAAATTTGAAGTAAAAGGCGGTGTGTTTGCCTCATTACTGCGGCCCAGCCCTGCTTACCAGAGCGGATCCCTACAATTGGTGGCTTCAATGCGGGCAATGCAGTGAGGTCAGGCTGTTTTTTCCTGCATGACAGTAAATGTCCTAGGTAAAGGAAGTGACGCAAAACCCGGTGGATAACTGTCCCAAGATGGAGAACACAGTAAAAATGCTGGAGGAGGCCATGCGGCAGCAACAGCAGGCTATGCAGCAGCAGCAGCAGGCTATGCAGGAGCAGGCTATACAGCAGCAGGCTATGGAGCAGCAGCAGGCTATACAGCAGCAGGCTATGGAGCAGCAGCAGATATTTAATCGACAGCAACAGGAAACCAATAGTCTAGTGATGCAGCACATCACAGCGCCGCAGACAGCAGGAGCTGCCCGGGGATGGCAGGATGTCCGGAAAGCGGTGCGTACAGCGATCCGAAAGATGGAGCAATCAGATGACGTCGAGGTGTACCTGGAGATGTTTGAAGGCGTGGCTAAAAGGGAGAGACTGGCCCGGTACCAGTGGGCCGAGATCGTGGCTCCGTTTTTTTAATTCAGGACCCGCAAAAGCCTCTAGTGACCTACCCCCCGAGCAACAGGAGGACTATGAGAGCGTCAAGGGTGAGATACTTGCACGTCTTGGGGTAAATGTTTTGGTCCGGGCACAGCGGGTACACCAGTGGAACTTTTCCCCTTCCGAGCCAGCTCGGTCACAGTATTATGACTTGATACACCTGATAGAAAAGTGGTTGCAGCCGGAGGTGTGTCACCCCGCGCTATGCTGGATCGTACAGTGACTGATAAATTCTTGAGAAATTTGCCACACACCCTTCAAACATGGCTTGGACAGGCAGCCCCTACTGATGGTCTCCAAATGGTAGACCTCATTGAAAGATATGGGGCTACCAAGGAGATACAGGGAGAGACTACCCGGAGGTACCAAGTAAATTCCACAAACCTTCACCCACAGCTCGGCGAGCAGAGACTCGGAGGGCCGCCCAGGACGGGTCGGGGAACGAAAGGGGCCCCATAATCTGTTGGCGCTGCCAACAACCAGGACATGTGAGAGCTGTTTGCCCCCACCTGACAGAGCCCATGGACAACAACTTTGGCTACTATCAGTCTCACTATGCAGAACACATGTGTGCAGTGGTCAAAGCAGAGGGACCCAATATGAACCATTTGTGTAAAGTGCAGGTGGAGGGTAACCCTGCTGTGGCTCTAGTGGACTCAGGGAGTCTCGTGAGTGACCCTAATACGAGCCAGCCACGTCCAAATCAGCAAGTATACTGCTGTGAAAATGGGTGTGTTGTGTATACATGGTGACTTAAAACATTATCCTACCACCCTGGTGATGATAAACACACCAGCGGGGAGTAGGTGACACGAGGTGGGGGTGGTGGTTAATTAGCATTAATAATGGGGAGAGATTTTCCGTTATTTTCTGTGCTTTGGCCTGTAATTACCCCTCCCACAGAACAGTCGTCAGCACCAGTGGCAAACAGGTTGCATTCTCCAGAAATCGGGCATGAACCTGGTGGCCCAGAGGAAGATGTACTGGCGGTAGGAGTACCTTAGCCTTCGGTGGAGGAGGAAAACCCCTCTCCTATAGAAGTGTTAGGTGGGGAGATGGAAGATTTGCCACCGGGACCAGAATTGTCATACTTAAATGTGGCAGGTGACAATTTTGGTACGGCGCAACTACGGGACCCTACGTTGACTCGAGCCCGGGAAAATGTACTGGTTGTCAATGGGGAACCCCAACACCCCAGGGCAGCTAAAGTATTTCCCTGATTTGAGCTGAACCAAGATTTGCTGTATGGTGTTGAAAAAATACATGGGGAAATTGTCGAGCAATTGCTGGTACCGCAGTCATATCGGAGGTTGGTAATGGACTTAGCGCATGCGCATGTACTAGGGGGACATTTGGGACCAAAGAAAACCCTAGACAGAATTTTACAACGGTTTTACTGGCTATGGGTCTATGAATAAGTTAAACGGTATTGTTACTCTTGTCCCGTGTGCTAGGTAACCAGTCCGCAGCCTCATTTTCAGAGTCCCTTGGTGCCTTTACTAATTATAGAGGTACCGTTTGAGAGAATAGCCAATGGATCTGGTGTGGACGGTTAATAAATCAGAAAGGGGTCATCAACACATCCTCGTAGTTCTAGATTACGCTACCAGGTATCCTGAGGCTATTCCCCTGCGACACACCTCAGCAAAACTGATCGCAAAAGAACTCATGGGTATGTTCTCTCGGGTGGGAATCCCTCAAGAAATCTTAACAGATCAGGGGACCCCCTTTATGTCAAAAATCATGAAGGAACTCTGCCACGTGTTAAACAGTTGCGCACATCGGTCTATCATCCCCAAACAGACGGTTTAGTAGAAAGGTTCAATAAAACCCTGAAGAATATGTTGAAAAAAAAGTCTCTAAAGATGCTAAGGACTGGGATCTCTTGTTGCCATACCTGATGTTTGCAGTGCGGGAGGTGCCCCAGGCATCTACGGGATTCTCGCCCTTTGAACTATTATATGGCAGACATCCCCGTGGCTTACTCGATATAGCTAAAGAGGCCTGGGAAAACCATACAACTCCCCACAAAAGTGTGATAGAACATGTGGCCAAAATGCAAGAGAGAATGGAGACAGTCCTACCATTAGTCCGAGAACATATGGAATCAGCACAAAGGTCACAGAGGCAGGTCTATACCCGGGAGGCACGGGTAAGGTCCTTTAACACTGGGGATCGGGTGTTGGTACTTGTGCCTACAGTGGATAGTAAGTTCCTTTCAAGGTGGCAGGGACCCTACGACATTATAGAGAAGGTGGGACCAGTAAACTATAAAATACACCAACCAGGGCGGAGAAAGCCAGAACACATATACCATGTGAATCTGCTCAAACCATGGAAAGACAGAGACCCGCTTGGTGAGAATTGTCCACGGCCTGCATTTCCAGTACAGATGGCTTCTTTGCCTCAGGAGAAGGCAAGAGAAGTCCTCTCCGCCGTCAAAATATCAGACACTTTGTCGCACAGACAAGTTCAGGAAGTCCGAGAGTTTGTTAGCCGAAATACAGATGTTTTTTCGGAACTTCCTGGTCGTACCTCCCAAATACAACATGACATTGTCACTGAGCCGCAGGGCAAAGTACGATTAAAGCCATATCGGGTGCCTGAGGCCCGGCGACAAGCCATTAAGGAAGAGGTCAAGTTAGGGGTCATTGAAGAGTCCCAGAGTGAGTGGGTCAGCCCAATAGTCCTAATACCAAAGCCAGATGGGACACTAAGGTTCTGTAATGACTTCAGAAAACTGAATGAAATTTCTAACTTTGACGCCTACCCCATGCCCCGGGTCGATGAGTTAATAGAGCGGTTTGGGCAGGCACGTTATTTTTCACTCATTGACCTCACAAAAGGGTATTGGCAGGTGCCACTAACAAAAGCAGCGAGAGAGAAAACGGCTTTTGTAACACCCGAGGGACTGTTCCAGTATATAGTCCTACCCTTCGGGTTGCATGGCGCTCCAGCGACATTCCAGAGGTTAATGGACGTTGTTCTTCGCCCTCATCGCCGATATGCCGCGGCCAATCTGGACGATATTGTGGTGTACAGTACAGACTGGGAAAGTTACTTAGCCAAGGTACAGGCGGTGATAGATTCGCTGAGACAAGCAGAGCTAACTGCCAACCCAAAGAAGTGTTCCATAGGGTTGGAGGAAGATCGCTACCTGAGGTATATGATTGTGAGAGGAGTTATCAAAGCCCAAATAAACAAAGTGGAGGCAATCCAAAACTGGCCCCGTCCCCTTACCACTAAACAAGTGAAAGGGTTTTTGGGGTTAGTGGGATACTACCGGCGGTTTATTCACAATTTTGCAACACTGTCGGCGCCGTTAAATGACTGCCTAAAAGGCAGGAATTTAGTAATGGTGCGATGGAATGATCAGCTTGAAGAAGCGTTTGTAAAACTAAAAGGGGCACTGTGTGTGTGTCACCGTTTTTGATCACACCCGACTTCAAAAGAGAATTCATTGTCCAGACTGATGCGTCAGAGGTAGGTGTGGGTGCCATTTTGTGTCAGGAGGTTAACGGGGAGGAGCATCACATTACTTTCCAGAGTCGAAAGCTAACTCCAGCTGAAACCAGATACAGCATTGTAGAGAGAGAGAGTGCCTGGCGATCAAGTGGGCACTGGAGTCGTTGTGCTACTATCTGTTGGGGATAACATTTTGGTTGTTAACTGATCATTCCCCTCAGACTGGCAGTGTTGTATCCCAGGGAGTAGAGTTCAGGTGGTAGATAGATGAACATAACAGGAGAAATTGATAACGTTGCCAACCAGTTATTTAATCGGAAAACGGACAGGCAAATTTTGGCGAGATCCATGCCTTGTGCCTTTTCAGAAAAGTAAGCCGATCTACATTATCGGAGGATAGTCGCATGCGACGGTCTGTTAGTACACCACCTGCAGCACTAAAGACGCGCTCCAATAATACACTGGCAGCAGGGCAAGCCAGCACCTCCAATGCATACTGGCTAAGCTCTGGCCATGTATCCAGCTTAGAGACCCAAAACTTGAAAGGGGAAGAGCCATCTGGGAGTACACTGAGAGGGCAAGACAAGTAGTCTGTCACCATCTTACGGAAACGTTGCCTCCTGGTGACTGGAGGCGTCTCGGATGATGTAGACATTGGTGGCGCTGCCAGAAAACTTCGACACATTTGGAACATACTGGTCTTGCCCCCTGTGTAGAGGCGCTACTTGTGCTCCCTCTTGTTGCAGAGCTGTCTCCACTGCCTCCACACACAGAGCTGCTTTGTAAAGCAGTATCAGCAGCACTGCTCTCGGCTGGAATGGAGAACATTATGGATTTCACCAGTGTGTCTTGGTACTACCGCATTTTACGCTCCCGGTTCAACGGTGTGATGAGGCTTTGTAAGTTGTCCCGGTAGCGAGGGTCTAGGAGGGTGTACACCCAATAATCAGACGTGGTGAGAATGTGGGCGATGCCGCGGTCGTTTCTCAGGCACTGCAGCATGAAATCAACCATGTGCTGCAGACTCCCAACTGGCCAAGAAACGCTGTCCTCTGTAAGAGGCGTCATCTGTACCTGCTCTGCATCACCCCACCCTCGCTCTACATACTGACTAGAGCGTTGTGTACCTCCCTCTGTAGCGATTTCTTCCTCCTCCATTGACTCCTCCTCATCCTCCTCACAAAGTGAGCCCTGCAAAGCCCTTTGGGAGGAACCACGTTGCGCTGACTGTCCAAAAGGTGATGGAATTTGTGTCTCCTCATCCTCCACCTCTTCCAAAACCTCATCCCTTAGTGCTTGCAGTGATTTTTGAAGCAGGCAGATAAGGGGGACAGTCAGGCTGACTAGTGCATCATCTGCACTCGCCATCCGCGTTGACTCATCAAACGCACGCAAAACGTGGCAGATGTCCTTCATAGAGGCCCACTCAGTAGTGGTGAAGTGTGAACGGCGCAAATTGCGTGTTGATTGTGCCTGTTGCAGCTGATACTCCATTACTGCTGTCTGCTGCTCACACAACCGCTCCAACATATGTAACGTGGAATTCCACCTGGTGGGTACGTCACATATGATGCAATGTTCAGGAAGGCGAAATCTGCGTTGCAGAGCTGCAATGCGCGATCTGGCCATGCTGGAACGTCGCAAGTGAGCGCACTCTAGGCGGACCTTGTGCAGCAGTGCATCAAGATCCGGATAGTCCCTCAAAAAACTCTGCACGACCAAGTTGAGCACATGTGCCAGACATGGTATGTGAGTGAGGTTGCCAAGGGCCAGAGCTGCCACCAGATTTCGGCCATTGTCACACACTACCAAGCCTGGCTGGAGATTCGCTGGCAAAAACCACACGTCGCTCTCCTGCTTGATGGCATTCCAGACCTCCTGCGCTGTGTGGCTTCGATTCCCCATGGAAATTAATTTCAGGACGGCCTGTTGACGTTTGGCCACGGCTGTGCTCATATCGGTCGCAACAGGTAAGCGTTCACGGGTCCATGTGGAGGTAGACCGTGACGGCTCCTGCAGCGATGATTCTGAGGAACTGGAGTAGGAGGAGGAGTCAATGTGTACAGAATGGATTCCAGCAATCCTTGGAGTTGGCAGAACACGTACAGCGCCACTCGCAAGATCTGTACCCGGCTCCACAACATTGACCCAATGGGCAGTGAGGGAAAAGTATCGTCCCTGGCCATGGGTACTGGTCCACGCATCAGTGGTCAGGTGGACCTTGCTACTGACGGCGTTTAGTAGCGCATGTTTAATTTTTCCCTCAACATGCTTTTGCAGAGCAGGGACGGCTTGCCTGCTGAAATAAAATCGGCTTGGCACATTGTATTGTGGGACTGTCAATGCCATTAAGTTCCGGAAACTGTCAGTCTCCACCAGCCTGAATGACAGCATTTCAAGGGACAGGAGTTTTGCAATGCCAGCATTCAGAGCCTGTGCTCGTGGATGGTTTGCCGAGTATGGCCGTCTTTTATCCCATGTCTGTGCTACCGATGGTTGTACAGTGGCCTCGGAGTGTGAGGATGACAGGGAACTTGCAGCTGTGGGTGGAATAACACTTTGTCTCTGGACAACAGTGACCGAGGTTCTTCCATGGCGATCGTGTGAGGAAGCCGAACCAGCTGTGTGTGATCTGGAGGAAGAGGCTCCAACATGACCTGAACATGTAGGTGCTGCTGTAGGTTGGCCTACATCTCCAGTGTGTCTTTGTAACTCAACTACGTGCTTTGTCCGCACATGTTTCCACATATTAGTGGTATTGAGGTTACTGACACATTTACCTCTTTTTACTTTTTGCTTACACAGCTTGCATTTGACATAGCAAATATCATCTGCAAGTGTGTCAAAAAAAGACCACACAGTGCAAGTCCTGGGAGCGCCCGTTTTGACTTTTGGAAGAGAACTGCTCCCAACAGGTGCCAAACTGGAGGCTACTGGCAACCGAGTCTGCAGCCTACCTCTCCCTCCTGTTTGTACCGTTGGGCCAATCTCTTCCTCAGAGCTGCTCCCACCACCTTCCTGTTCCTCACGCCATGTTGGGTCTTGGACCTCATCATCTCCACTACCCTCTTCCAACACCTGCTGCTGTTGGGTGATCTGGACAGCACCATGCTCAACAGAAACTGGCAACTGAGTCTCATCATCATCAGATGCGTTCTGCGGTGTGCTGACCATCGGCACTGGCTCACCCGCCTCTTCAGATTCAGAGAGACACAGCTGTTGCGCATCACTGCATACTCCCTCTTCTTCAAATTCCAGAATGCTGCTTGGCTGGGCCCCTGTTTGCAAGCCAACAGATTCTGAGAACAGAAGCAGAGACTCAGCTGGCTCCAGTTCAGAACTCTCTGACTGCCTGGGCAATTTGACAGGCAGTGAACAGACAGATGGTTGCTCAACAGTGTTGTGGTCCTGAGAGGAGGTGGAAGCAATTGAAGTCGATGCATTGGCTGCCATCCAACCAACAACGACTTCAATTTGCTCTTCCCGCAGCAGGGGGGTACGCCGAGCTCCTACAAAACTGCACATAAAGGAACGCTCACGGGGAAAACTGGTGGATGCTGTGTCACTGGGGGCGGCAGCAGCCACAGAATCCCCACGTCCTCTCCCTGCTGAAACTCCACGGCCACGACCACGTGCCTTACTCCCTGCCTTCTTCATCTTGGTAGATTGATAAAGAAAGTCAGAAAAGTTATAAGGCCTAAGTGTGGTTATTACGCAGAGACTGCAGTGAACACTGCACACAACTGTTCACTATCTCTGAAAGGCTCCTTTCTGTAATTCTATAGTGTTTGCAACCAATGTATTGGATACGGATGGAAGCGCGTCACACTAATTTGAGTTATTTGAAATGGAATGGAGCAGCACCAACTAGAGAAAAATGACAAGGATGAGGCAGTGACACACGTTCAGCAGACTACAACCAGCAGTGGTTGAAGAACTAACTGGAGCGTGATCTGCACTCAAAAAAAAAAAACCTCACAGACTAGAGTGAACACTGAACACAACTGTTCACTATCTCTGAAAGGCTCCTTTCTGTAATTCTATAGTGTTTGCAACCAATGTATTGGATACGGATGGAAGCGCGTCACACTAATAGATTTGAGTTATTTGAAATGGAATGGAGCAGCACCAATTAGAGAAAAATGACAAGGATGAGGCAGTGACACACGTTCAGCAGACTACAACCAGCAGTGGTTGAAGAACTAACTGGAGCGTGATCTGCACTCAAAAAAAAAAAACCTCACAGACTAGAGTGAACACTGAACACAACTGTTCACTATCTCTGAAAGGCTCCTTTCTGTAATTCTATAGTGTTTGCAACCAATGTATTGGATACGGATGGAAGTGCGTCACACTATAATTTCAATTGAATGGAGCAGCAAGAATTTCACTAAAGAAAAAAAAAGAGTCTGTGAGTGACACGTGCAGATGCCTACAAACAGCGTTGGATGCAGAGCAAACTGCAGCGTCACCTGCACTCACACACACACCTTGCACAGAGCTGTTAAAACAACACAGGCAAAAGGAAGCTTTACACAGCGATTGGTAAACTAGCCTGCCTAGAGCACAGTACACAAAATCGCAATCTCTAACTGTCCCTCAGAGTCAGCAGAGCAGCGTTCTGTCCCTTACTGAATTCACAGTACAGTGACGCTAAAATGGCGGCGGCGCCTTTTATAGTGCATTCTGACATCATTTCAGCATTCAATCACAGCCATGCCATTAGTTAACATGACCGCAGCAGTACAGGATGTGCCCACACTTCTTAGGATTCCTCAATGGCTGACTAAAATCACATTGCCTCTCAAAGAATTATGGGAACTTCCGATTCCGGTATACGATATATGAAAAATATCGGAACTGAGTATCGGAATTCCGATACAGCGAATATCAGCCGATACCCGATACTTGCGGTATCGGAATGCTCAACTCTACACACTGTACATGCCAGTATTGATACTATACTGTCTATTTCTTGCAGTTTTTACACGATTTCACCCACTATTGTGTTCACCAATTTCCTTCATTATACCATCCGTTATCATCTACCATTGTTGTTCACATCATCTTAATAAATATAGACTTAAGCACCCATACTGTCTTTTATTGGAGTGGATGAAGGGTTTAGCCGTATGCTGGAAGCCACACAGTCATACATGGAAGAAGGCAGAACAGTAAAAACGGAACCGCCGGTCGCAGGCGGTGGTTACACAGGCTATACTTGACCGCTATCACCCAGACTGCACCACATACGGGTATTACAGCAGCCGCCATACAGCGGCAGAGAGTAAGAGCACAGTGCTCAGTAAAAACTGACCGCCGATCCCAAGCGGTGATTGCATAGACTGTACGGGACTGCTACCACCCAAACTGCTCCGCATACTGGTATTATAGCAGCCGCCATACAGCCGCAGGGAACAAGAACCCAAGCCCAATATGAACAGATTAGCTGCCTTCAGTGAAACTGACAGCCGGTCGCAGGCTGCAGTTGAACAGGCTGTATGGGACCGCTAACACCCACACTGCTCCGCATACGGGTATCACAGCAGCCTCCATACAGCCGCAGAACGTTTCTGTAGCACGCCAATAAGTGCTGCATCATTCCCGCCACGCATAGACTCAGTTTCCCGCCAAAATACTCAGCTGACCGCAGCTAAGCACACCATGTCTCGAAACAGCACTTCCTCACTCAAAACAAGATCACGAGCAAGCTCCAGCAGGTCGTCATTAGCAGAGCTCGCTACTTTCGCCTATGCCGAAGCCGAGGCAGCCAAAGCAAGATCCTCCTTTGCCGAAAGAGAGATGCACCTAAAGCTGAGACAGGCGGAGCAAGATGCAGATACCGCACGTCTGCAGGCCGAAAGTGCACGTCTGCAGGCAGAGAGAGAGGCCGTAATCTCACGCCTGCAAGCCGAAACTGCACGTTTGCAAGGAGAGCTAGAAAGACTTGTGGCAGACAAAGAGACAGCAGCTGCAATTGCTAAAGCAGAGTATTTGGAAGCTATGAAGGATCCTGATTGTGAGAGATGCAGCAACATTCGCAGACAAGATCTAGGACAGCAAGATCCAGAGCAGCGTGTCACACAGTACGTCCGTCAACATTCCGGCATGGATGACAGCCCTGACGCACCCAATCGACCAGCCTACACCGATTACCAGCGATCCAACTCCGAACTTCTTTACCACAAACAAGGAGTCATCCAGCGCAGAGATGTCGACCACAGCGGCTGTTTCACTGAACAGAAGGTACAGCTCCCATCCCGCCTCAAAGAGACACCTTCTGCACCTTGAAGGTACTGCACAGACTATACGAAGTCTGAAGAGTCTCACAGATATGGCGATACACCACACACTAGGCATGACTATAACACACCAGCTCGTGCCACCACCGACCAAGCCACCATAGACTTTGCAAAGTTCCTTGCCCACCAAGAACAGGTTACAAAAGGACTTGTAAAGTTCACTGATAAACCCGAGAACTATAGGTCATGGTGAGCCTCGTTCCAGAATGCCATTCATGGTCTGGACCTTTCTAGTAGTGAGGAGTTAGATCTCATAGTAAAGTGGCTCGGAAATGAGTCGGTCGAGCATGCCAAAAGACTAAGAGACATCAATATAAAGCATCCACACATAGGTCTACGCACAGTGTGGGAAAGACTTGATGAATGCTATGGGACAGTAGAAGTCATAGAGAATGCTTTATACAAAAGAATTGATGATTTTCCTAAGATAGGACCTAAAGGTTATCATAAGCTTAGAGAATTGCGTGATTTATTGATAGAGTTACAGGTTGCCCAGGAGGAAGGAGACTTGCCCGGATTGGCATTCTTAGACACCGCTAGGGGTGTCAATCCGATAATACAAAAACTTCCTTACAACCTACAAGAAAAGTGGGTTACATATGGTTCACGGTATAAACAAATTCGTAATGTACCATTCCCTCACTTCACTGTGTTCGTTGAATTTCTCACCCAACAAGCTAAGATCAGAAATTACCCAAGTTTTGACTTCACTCTGTCATGTTCCACTGCCTTCGGTGTCAAACCCAGTAGGATACCCGTGGCAGTCCACAAAACTAACATTGTTTACACAGGCCCTCCTCACAATGCGAGTTAACCCCCTCCAGACGAGAACAAGCCTCAGGATGTCAGTAAACAGTGTCCTCTACACAAGAAACCACATCCTCTACTAAAATGCAGAGCCTTCAGGGAGAAGTCTTTGGAGGATCGCAAAGGTTTCTTGAAAGAGGTAATATGCACTGCATTCACTGAAAGCAAACAGCTCAATGATACAATCCCCACCTCTGCTATCTGTCTTGTATGCTGCAATATATACTAATGGTATGTACTGCATTCACTTAAAGCAAACAGCTGAATGATACAATCCCCACCTCTGCTATCTGACTTGTATTATTATTATTATTATACATTTATATAGCGCCATTTATTCCATGGCGCTTTACATATGAAAAGGGAAAAATATAGACAGGTACAATAAACATGTGCTAGACAAGGGACACACAAGTACAGAAGGAGAGAGGACCCTGCCCGCGAGGGCTCACAGTCTGCGGGGATGGGTGAGAATACACTAGGAAAGGGTAGAGCTGGTCGTGCGATGGTTCAGTACACTGAAGATCATTGCAGGTTGTAGGCTTGTCGGAACAGGTGGGTCTTCAGGTTTTTCTTGAAGGTCTCTGAAGGTATGCTGCAATATATACTAATGGTATGCACTACATTCACTGAACGCAAACAGCTGAATGATACAATCCCCACCTCTGCTATCTGTCTTGTATGCTGTAATATATACTAATGGTATGCACTTCATTCACTGAAAGCAAACAGCTGAATGATGCAATCCCCACCTCTGCTATCTGTCTTGTATGCTGCAATATATACTAATGGTATGCACTTCATTCACTGAAAACAAACAGCTGAATGATACAATCCCCACCTCTGCTATCTGTCTTGTATGCTGCAATATATACTAATGGTATGCATTCCATACTTCTGCTTGCTGCCAACCACTGCTTTACCATCTTGCAACATAGTTTAATGTGCCTGGTAAAGCTTTGATATAATTCATTTTTTGCACTGTATTTAATACTTACTGCTTTATATCCATGTGACTGAGGCCTCTCTAGATCTTATCAGGTGGAAGGTGCTAAAGCATATAGATGTAGCAAGGTCTAGTGCCTTTGATGATCTAACCACCCCTGGTGTGCTGGCCCCAGCTGCCAAATTATCCCAAAGCAGCTCCCACAATCCCACTCTCCTGACCCTGTAGTGTGGGCTATATATTTAGGAGTAGTCTAAGGGGAGCACGCAGTGTGGGGTGCAGCACGCAAGCATCCCAGAAGCAAAGCATCACAGAAGATAAGTATCGTGAAAACGGCAGTAATCCATGGCAGTTAATCAGGGCTGGAATCAGGTACCCTACACTTTACTTTCTTTTTAATTATGTACTTTATCTCTATCCTCCTGTGTTACCTTGCCATCCACATTCACCGCCCCATTCCCACTTCCACCACGACTCATACACATCAGCCCCTCTATACTTCCCTCTCCCATGTACAGTTTCCATGCACTCCTCACCCTCCTGAGAAACCTCAGCCAATCTTGCCTAAACACATCACAGAAAAAACCTACTTACAACTCCAACAACTACCTGCTCTTCATCTTCCTACTCCTACTGATTTCAGGGGACATCTCCCCAACCCTGGTCCACCATCCCGCAACCTCAATCCCTACCCTACCTCATATCGAAACCATAATAATCTTATTAATATTACTTGCACTCCCTCATCTCCTTCTTTTAACTGTGCCCTCTGGAATCCACGGTCTGCATGCAACAAGCTACCCTTCCTGCACAACTACTTTCTGAACAACTCTCTTCATCTGTTGGCCCTCACTGAAACCTGGATTCAGGATTCTGACACTGTCTCCCCTGCTGCCATTTTCTATGGTGGCTTACAGTTCCCCCATTCCCCAAGACCCGCAAACAGACATGGTGGTGGAGTTGGCATACTCCTGTCCCCACAATGCACTTTCCAGGTCATCCCCCCAATTCCATCACTCTCATTCCCTTCTCTTGAGGTCCACACCATCAGGCTCTTCCATCCCCTCTCCCTCAGAGTAGCGGTCATATATCGGCCCCAAGGCTCGCCCACCCAGTTCCTTGACCACTTCTCAGCCTGGCTGCCACACTTCATGTCCTCAGAACTACCAACCCTCATCCTTGGAGACTTCAACATCCCCATTAAAAGCCCTACTTCCACATCTGCATCTCAGCTTCTATCACTAACCACTTCCCGAGGCCTCTCACAGCTTTCAACCTCTGAGACACACAAGGATGGTAACACCCTTGACCTGGTCTTTGTCCGCCTCTGTTCAATCACCCACCTAAATAACTCACCGCTTCCACTCTCTGACCACAACATTCTCTCCTTCACCCTCACAAATCCTCGACCACCCCAGCCCACTCCTTCCTACCACACATTCAGAAATCTACAAGCCATTAACCCTCAGACACTTTCAGACTCCCTACACTCATCGCTGTCCCCAATCTTCTCTTTTTCTTGTCCTAATTTGGCTGTTCATCATCACTACAATGACACTCTTAGAAGCACCCTTGACCAAGTAGCACCGCTCACCCTCAGAAATTCCAAACACACAGTAAAACAGCCCTGGCTCACATTGCAAACTCAACTTTTTCAGCAATGCTCTAGGAGTGCTGAACGCCTTTGGAGAAAAACCCGCACACCAGAAGACTTCATCCACTTTAAATTCATGTTAAGAACTTAGAATGCTGCCCTTCACCTCGCCAAACAGACCTACTTCACCAACCTGATCTCCTCACTAGCCAACAACCCAAGAAACTTTTTGACACTTTTCACTCCCTCCTCAGGCCAAAAGCACAAGCCCCTATCACAGACATTTGTGCTGATGACCTGGCCTCCCACTTTATAGAAAAAATAGATACTATCCGTCAGGAAATCAGCTCTCAACCACCAAGTGCTGTGACTCCCATCCCTCCCTGCATTTCCCCTGGCTCACTTTCCACATTTGATCCCATCATAGAAGAAGAAGTCTCCAGACTCCTCTCTTCCTCTCGCCCGACTACATGCACTACCGACCCATTTCCCTCACATCTACTCCAGTCTCTCTCTCTAGTTGTCACAACTCACCTAACTACAATCTTTAATCTCTCACTCTCCTCTGGCATTTTCCATCCTCCTTCAAACACTCCATCATTACTCCATTACTAAAGAAACCCACTCTCGACCCTTCCTGCACAAACAAATACAGACCGGTCTCCAATCCCCCCTTCATCTCTAAACTTTTGGAGCGCCTAGTCTACTCCCGCCTTACCCGTTACCTCTCCACTCACTCCCTTCTAGACCCATTACAGTCCGGCTTCCGCCCCCTACAATCGACTGAAACTACACTCATCAAAGTGACCAATGACCTTCTGACAGCAAAACGTAATGGTGACCACTCTCTGCTCATTCTTCTCGACCTTTCTGCAGCTTTCGACACAATTGACCACCGTCTCCTACTGTCTAGGCTCCAGTCACTAGGTATAAAAGACACTGTTCTCTCCTGGTTCTCTTCCTATCTTTCTGACCACTCCTTCAGCCTTCAGTGTTTTGTTCTCTGGCTCCACGTCATCTCTTCTTCCTCTCGCTGTCAGGGTACCCCAGGGCTCAGTCCTTGGCCCCCTTCTCTTCTCGCTCTACAGGGCCCCAATCGGACAGACCATCAGCAGATTTGGCTTTCTGTACCATCTTTATGCTGATGACACAAAACTATACACGTCATCCCCCGACCTTACCCCCGCTGTACTACAGAACGCCACCGACTGTCTGTCCGCAGACTCCAACATCATGTCCACTCTCTATCTGAAACTCAACCTCTCTAAAACTGAACTTCTTCTGCTCCCGCCATCTACTAACCTCCCTAAATTTGACATTTCCCTCTCCATGGGCGGAACCATAATAACACCCCGGCAGCAGGCTCGCTGTCTGGGTGTTATGTTTGACACCAATCTCTCCTTCGCCTCCCATATACAATCTCTTGCCCGCTCTTGCCGCCTACACCTAAAGAACATCTCTAGAATCCGCCCTTTTCTCACCATGGAAACAACAAAAACCCTCACTGTAGCATTGATCCACTCCCGCCTGGACTATTGCAATGCTCTATTACTTGGCCTCCCCATTACGTGACTATCCCCTCTCCAGTCCATCCTTAATGCAGCAGCCAGGGTCATCCATCTGGCTAATTAGTACTCGGACGCGTCCGCTCTTCACCAGTCCTTACTCTGGCTGCCCATTCATTATAGGATCCAATTCAAAGTACTTGTTCTCACCCACAAAGCTCTCCACAGTGCAGCACCCCCCTACATCTCCACCCTCATTTCTATCTATCGGCATAACCGACTGCTGAACTCTGCAAATGACTTTTGACTAACATCCGCACTAATTCGTACCTCCCACTCCAGACTCCAAGACTTCTCCCGCGCTGCGCCAATCCTCTGGAATGCTCTACCCTAAGAAATTAGGACTATCCACAATTTGCATGGTTTCAGGCGCTCCCTCAAAACACATTTGTTCAGAGCGGCCTATCACATTCACTAATCAAAGTCATTCTATGTGTAAGTGTGTTCACATCGGGTTTGTGATGAGCCGGACTAAACTGGAACCACTCTGCGAACACACGGTACCCAGACTGGAACTGTGTGCTGCTGTCCTCGCAGTTGAGTTCGCCAAGCTTATCTCAGGTGTGATGAATCTGGAGACCAAAGAAGCAGAGTTCTACTCCCATAGCAAAGTGGTACTAGGATACATCTACAATGAAATGCAATGCTTTTATGTCTATGTCAGCAGCCGGATACTGAGGATAAGAAGATCTAACTGCCCTAGTCAGTGGCACTATGTACCTACTCACCTCAATCCTGCGGACCATGCGACTAGATCCATTGCTTCAAGTCATCTTAAGGACACTACGTGGTTCACAGGCCCTGCTTCCTTGTACTGTTCGATGCCCCACATCGACAGGCCTGAAACGTTCGAACTAGTGGATCCATATGCCGACAACGAGCTCCATCCTCGTGTGTCTGCTCTGCATACAGAGATTTCAAGTCATTACCTGGAATCTCATTGGTTCAGCAGGTTCTCAACCTGGAAGTCACTTGTTCGAGCCGTTGCTTATCTACTTCATGTGGCCCAGTCCTACAAGTCAGCATTACCTGCAAGCCAGAGATCTTGTAAAGGTTGGCATCACTGCAAGCATGCTTTTACCGCCCTCAACCTATAAAGAGCGAGGGTAACAATACTTTGGTACAAAAGGAAACCTACCCAGAGAAATGGACAACCTCAACAAGGAACAACCCTTTCCTGGAGACAGCACGCTAAGGAAGCTCGATCCAATTGTTGACCAAGATGGGGTGCTGAGAGTAGGTGGCCGTCTTCAAGAAACTGAGGTAGAAGTTTCAGAGAAACACCCAGTAATAATCCCTGGACGTCATCACGTCACAACCCTACTCATCCAGCATCATCATGACTTGGTGAGACACCAAGGCCGTTTGTTCACAGAAGGGAATCTGCAGGCGGCTGGACTATGGATAGTCGGTGCAAAGAGAAGCGTGAGCAAATTCATCTTTAACTGTGTTACGTGTCGCAAACTCCGTGGCATGTTACAAATCCAAAGATGGCTAATCTTCCATCTGACAGATGTAGTACTGAACCCCCTTTCACCAACGTTGGACTAGATGTATTCGGTTTTTGGTCCGTGGCTACTCGACGCACTAGGAAGATCAATACTGAAGCACAAAGTGTTGGGCAGTTCTATTCACCTGTCTGTCCATCTGAGCCGTTTATATTGAAGTAATCGAATCCATGGACACTTCAAGTTTTATAAATGCGCTTCGACGCTTCATCGCAATCAGAGGCCCTGTGAAGCATATTCGCTCTGACCGAGGTACAAATTTCGTCGGAGCGGCAAGAGAACTCCAAATTCCTTCCAATTTAGACATCGCTAACGTTGAAAGGTACCTAGGTGAGCAAGGATGCACTTGGACTTTCAATCCCCCACACTCTTCGCACATGGGAGGTGCCTGGGAAAGAATGATAGGGATAGCACGCAGAATACTAGACTCTTTCTTCTTACAAGCGAACACCAGGCTCACAAATGAGAGTTTAACTATGTTCTTGGCAGAGGTCTCAGCTATCATGAACGCCAGGCCACTCACAGCACTTTCCAGTGATTCCAGGGACCCGACAGTCCTTACTCCTGCAATGCTACTCACACAGAAAACCTGGGTCTCGAGAGCTCCACTCGGAGAATTTAACGATAAAGACCTCTACAGGCGATAGTGGAGGCAAGTGCAAAGCATGTCCAATGTCTTTTGGGACAGATGGAGGAAGCAGTATCTCTCACCTCTGCAAACCAGGACGAAGTGGCAGAAAGACCGCCCAAACATCCAGCCTGGTGATGTTGTACTCGTCAAAAACAGTTACTCGCATCGAAACGAGTGGCCACTCGGCCTAGTCACCAAACCTCTTCCCAGCAAGGATGGGAAAGTACGAAAAGTAGAAGTCAGAGTGTGCAAACTTGGGGAGAGCAAACTGTTTCTCAGGCCAGTTACAGAACTTCTGTTGTTATTTTACCCAAAGGAACCAAATAGTGGCATACGTTGATGCCAAGCGGGGAGTGTTCTGTCCACTTTTGTGCAGCAAGTTAACTCATAGCATAGTTCCGGTTATGACCACTAGTTGACATAAGTCGTTCCCATTTGTCCTGTTCCAGGTTTCCGGGATGTTTCCCCTTTAATTGAGCAAAGTGTTCTGGTTGGGAACTGTCCCCTTAGCTTCCCGGGGAAAACTAGTCACGCAGACATATTCTCCCGTGCTTTCTGAAGAGATTCATGTGTATCTTGCTCTCTGTAAATCACTGCTTCTGTCAAAGCGGATTCTGGTGAGGGTTTAATACAGTTATGTGTAGTGCTACGTATCTGTGTTAGTTAACCGTTATGCAGCCACAGTGTAGTGCATTGTAAGTGAGGCATATTAAGCTCTGTATTTCTCAGTTAGGATGTAATGTTGTTTACTCTGCATATAGATAGATGCATTTTCGTATGGTGTAGAGCAGTACTAGTATCATTCTTGTATTGTGTACTCTGTATCATTCTTTGCTGTAATGTTCCAGTTACTTATGTAATTGCACACTGTACATGCCAGTATTGATACTATACTGTCTATTTGAGAAAATGGGAAACAAAAAATATATAGTCAGCTCACCCTTCTGTGAAATCTTCATTAGACAGCTGGTGCTCAGCACGGTTCCATGGAGCAAACGTACTTGGGAAGAGAAAAAAAAACAGTGAGAAGGTTGCAGTCTAAAAGATAACCTTTAATCCATTAGGTTAAAACATAAGTGGCACAGGATTGCCGGGCATGGGAAAAAACACTTCAAAAACAGATGACGCGTTTCGACTTTTCACTGCTAATAAAATGAATTCAGAAGTAGCAGTATCATAAAGACCGTATTTGTCCAAATAAAACGATACACTCTGGATAGCAATGTTGTGAGGAATGGATGGATAAAGCCCCACAACATCACAAAAAAGCCATGAAAAATTATTATTCCAGGTAAATTTATTAAAGATAGTAGTAATAAATTTGGAGTCTCTAATGTATCCTGGAAGAGCCTGTACAAGTGGTTGTAAGTGGAAATCTACACAAGATCCCAATCGTTCTCCCAGGGATCCAATGCCTGCCACAATTGGCCTAAGAGGATGTGGAAACACCTGTTTATGGACCTTGGGGAACGCATGATAGATAGGGACAATAGGATGATCATTAAACATGAAATCAGAGATTTTTTTGTCAATGACTTGCATATGCAAGCCCTCTTGTATTAATTTGAAAAGAACCAGATTGTACTGATCTGTGGGATCATTGGGTATTTTCTCATACATTTCCATATTGTCTAAATCAATAAATACCAATTTTTTGTACAGACTAGCATCCGATTTCACCCACTATTGTGTTCACCAATTTCCTTCATTATACCATCCGTTATCATCTACCATTGTTGTCCACATCATCTCAATAAATATAGACTTAAGCACCCATACAGTCTTTTATTGGAGTGGATGAAGGGTTTAGCCGTATGCTGGAAGCCACACAGTCATACGTAGAAGAAGGCTGAACAACCAGCATTAAATAAAAAATTTTAAATGCAGATGAAGTTCATAGAAAACCACTATCTATGTCCTATTAGCATTCCTCTGTAAACATCTCAGTATTTAGATCACTTTTAGCGTGATCTATTTCCCTTCAGCATTTTTCTGTATTCAGATCACAGATATCACAACATGCTTCAGCCGCAGGGCAATAAGCATTGTCTAATATTGAACAGTTCTGGATGACATTTTTACAGTGTGAAACATTAATTATACATAAAAAATTTATTTGTTTAGAACACAGTCTGTGGACACTTAGTAATTTCCCCCCATTTACTGGAATATGAAGGTCTTGAGATCCATTTGTAGGAATCCAGACATTAAAAACACAAAACAACAAAGATGATCTTCTAAGTAGAAGCAGATTATTGAAGAAACTTAAACAAGTTATTCAACATTTATTTAGCCTCCCTTGACAGAACAGTAGAACCATAATCGTGCTGTATCAGAATGCTAGAGCAAGGGGAAAACAGAAATTCTTGATGCAATAACACAACTGCCCAACAACACAACAAAGGTGAACTGTTCTACAATACTGGGAACAGGATTAATTGTCTAATGTCTGATGCCAGACTCCTTCAAACATGAACTGCCTGCTGGTGATCATCAGCGCTAAACAAAAGCCAAGAAGAAAATGAAGGGTTTTTTTAAAGTTTTTTTTACAAGGAGTCTCTGGGCCCATATGTGAATTGTGAGCCTCTCTTATTATAGTCTCCAATTTGTGCTGGTGTCATCAGTAGTGTTGAGCGATACGATACTGCAAATATCGGCTATCGGCCGATATTAGCTCTGTCGGCCTTTCGATAATTCGTTTCGATATTTTCGTCTTATCGAATACCGGAATCGGATTTGTCACTGTCACTGTCTGTGTCCGTCGGTCGGTCGGGTCTGTCACTGTCAGTGTCCGTCGGTCGGGTCTGTCAGGAGTCAGCGGCACTTACCTGGCAGAAGATCTCCGGCGGTCACATCCCGGACTGCTTCATGGCCGCCATCCTCTTCTCCCCGGCGGTCACATGCAGTTTCTCGCGATAACTGCAGTGACTGCTGGGTAATCCCGGCCGTAAAGAAGTCAGTCCGATGACGTCACCGCCGGGGAAGCAGGTAATCAGCTGTGCTACGTCGCGATGACAGGCTCTGCCTGTCATTGCGATGTAGCAGAGCTGGATCGTCGTGGGACTGTCGTTACTATGGACTGCGTCGGACAGGTGGTATACTGTTGGTTTGTTTTTTTTCTTTTTTTACAGGAGATCGATGGCGTCGCAGGAATGAGAGTACAATAAAAGAAATGAAAAGTGTGTTGTCTCTTTTATTTCATTAAAAGACTTTTTTCTTGCTTTGTCTATTTTTTATGCATTTAATAACTTTGGGATTAATAATGGATCGGTGTCTTATTGACACCTCTCCATTATTAACCGGGCTTATTGTCACCGTGCAATCAACGGTGACATTAACCCCTTATTACCCCGCTTGCCACCGCTACAGGGCAAGTGGGAAGAGCCGGGTAAAGTGCCACAATTGGCATATCTTTTGATGCACCAAATGTGGGGCTGCTGTAGCCTGGTATTATCAGGCTGTTGAGGGCCAAAATCCATGGGCCTTGACAGTCTTTTAATACCAGGCTGCAGCAGTCTGCATTTTACTTGTTACTGGTTAACAAAAATAGGGGGACCCCTACGCCGTTTTTTTTTCGAGGGGATCCCCTATTTTTGTTAACCAGCCAAGCTAAGCAGACTGCTGTGGCCTGGTATTATCAGGCTTGCAAGGTCCATGGATATTGGATCCTTACCAGCCTGAAAAACCAGGCCTCAGCGGTCTGCTTCATCTGGCTGGTTAACAAAAATAGGGGGGACCCCACGCCAATTTTTTTCGAGGGGATCCCCTATTTTTGTTAATCAGCCAAGATATGCAGACTGCTGTGGCCTGGTATTATCAGGCTGGCAAGGTCCATGGATCTTGGCTCCTTAACAGCCTGAAAATCCAGGCCTCAGCGGTCTGCTTCATCTGGCTGGTTAACAAAAATAGGGGGGACCCCACGCCAATTTTTTTCGAGGGGATCCCCTATTTTTGTTAACCAGTTCCCTCTGACGTCACTGATTGTGTCCCTGGCTGACCTGAAGTGAAAGTGGAAAGCAATCAATTAAGCTTTCCACTTCCTCTCCTGTCAGCCAGGAGAGGAACTCATTCATTTGGGGGTTTACTGTGAGGCTGCAGCATTAGCTGCGGTCCCTGCAGTAAACATTAACCCTTTCTGAAGGATTACACCGTGGGACCTGACTGTACATCGGATTGGTAAGAATAATTTTGCTTTATTATTTTATTTTTATTACAGGAAATGGTTTTAGCAGGAAAATAAAATATGGTCAAAAACTGTGTGATTATTTCATTAAACTTCTTTTTTATTAAAGTGTGTGTGTTTGATTTTTCTTTCATACAATAGGATTAATAATTGATAGTTGTCTAATTGACAGCTCTCAATTATTAACCTGGCTTAAAGTGACCTTTCAATTGCAAGGTCATTTTAACCCCTTATTAACCCATTCGCCACCGCTACAGGGCAATGGGAACAGACGGGCAAAGTGCCAGAAAGGGCAAATCTAATTACAGATTTGCCCTTTCTGGGGTGTCTGGGGGCAGATGTTAGTAGCCGGGGGGGGCCAAAAATAATGGTCCCTCTCTGGGCTATTATTATCTGCCCCCACTCACTGGCTTTGTCTGTCTGGTTGCGAAAATAGGGCGGGAGCTCACACCTTTTTTTTCAGCAATTTTACACCTCATATATATATATATATACATGTCATTAAATTTGTGACACATATATATATATATTTATATTTATAGTTCATACACTTCTACATAGTATAATAGCCGCTAATTCAATTGCCGGCTTTTGTGAAAATGCAGAACCCGACATGAAATGACACTTGGTTTACATAGAGTTAACCATGTCTTTTCATGTAGTTTGATATCTGATTTGCACAAACAATTACATGAGTGTAAGTGTGCAAAATTTCACACCTGTAGGGGTTAATTAAAGGTGTAAATTCGTAGCAAAAAAGTCCGTTTTTTTTTACAACGAATTTACACCTTTAATTAACCCCTACAGGTGTGAAATTTTGCACACATAGACTGATGTAATTGTTTGTGCAAATCAGATTGCAAACGACATGAAAAGACATGGTTAACCCTATGTACACCAAGTGTCATTTCATGTCGGGTGCTTCTGTCTTTTCACAGAAGCCGGCTTTACCCGGCAATTGAATCAGAGGATATTTTACTATGTAGAAGTGTATAAACTATACATATATGTATATATATGTCACAATGACATGTATATATATATATATATATATATATATATTCTATGTGTGTATATTTAGTGTTTACAAGGAAATAAAGGTTTTTTTTAGTTGCGATATTTTGTTCCCATAGACTTACATGGGACTTCCGGTATCGGAATCGGATATCGACGATATTTAGTGATATCGGCGATACCATTTTGATACAATATTTTTAGATATCGAGCACTATCGCTCAACATTAGTCATCAGAGCTTAATCTTAAATGTAGGTGGTTGGATGACTGATGATGACCCTGAGGATTTAAAGAGTGCTTTTAAGATAGTATCGGGATTAACTTCAGCTGGAGGATTTGAAGCAACACTGGAGGAGGAGGAGGTTGTGTTTCTTCTAGATTCACCTTCCTTCTTTGATGGGGTGTCACTTAATCTTAGAAGTATGGGTTGGTCGGATATTATCACACTACCATTCAAAGGAAGATTGCATTTCGTTGGTTGTCCATCTTGGTATCTGTTGTTGTATTTTTGTAAGCACCAACTCCATCTTCCTTTCTTACAAACACAACCTCTGCAACTCCGGTACTCAACAAGCAGGTGCGATTTAAGGAACCGCATACACAGAAAAGCTCCACGATATCTTCCTCTGTGTCTCTTGGATGCAAATTATTGATGGTCATTTTTGTGCCTTCTAAAGGGCTAAAGACAGACTCTTTTGGAGTGGGCCCTACTGATGAACTGGCCTCCTTTGTAACAAGTGTCCGTGACACGTTGGTTATAGCCCTTGTGTGCAATAAATGTGGCGAAGTCTCATGCTGAGTAGACATGGGAGCTGTGTATGCATCATTCTGTACCACTTTAGTAAGAGTTAAAGTTTGCCCAAGAGAAAATGAATTTCCAGACACTCCTGGCCTTTTTAGCACAGTGTTGGCAGCTGTGATCTTCATCTTCTTGGTGTGGATGTGGGAAAGTTCCAAGTCATCATCAATGCCATCATTGTCTAGATCTTGTAAAGAGGAAATATGTTGTTTCCCGGGTTTGTGGTTAACTTCGTTTACTGGCATTCCTTTAGCAGTGTTCGTTACACCTGAAAAAATAGTTTTTGGGTGTGAAATTTGGATGGTCTTGGTAATATGTATGGGTGAAGATGAAGAACCTTGTGCCACGAGTGGCCGGTGCACTCCTCTTTAAGCATCTTACGAGCATATTGCAATTTACCATTTATACGGACACGTGCGTCTTTGGCAACCAATATCTCACGGGCATCTTTTATGACGAGCTTCGGCCGCTCAACTGTTACACCTGTCTACTAACTGGCATCAAACAAATTCTGGTAATTGGTGGTGGGAAAACGACTAATTATTGTAGGCTGGATCCTGGATCTCATGACTCCCATAGCCCCCTGTTATTAATCCTTTATGTTCCCATTCCTGCCGTCACCATGCCACTTTTCCTGATCACTTCATCCAACGACTCGTCCGCCATATTTCTGCTAAAAACCTGCACCTTTCCAGCAGCAACTGTGCAGGAAACCACGTTATTGTTTTTGAGGGTGTTTATTATGCCTGTAAAAAAAATTTACACAGTATGTAGATGTGTACCCCACAGGGGGAAATGTTTGTCATCCCACACTTAGTGTATGTGCATTACAAGTATAGGAGACCTGCACCTTTGTATTGGGAAATGTTTTTATGAGGCCCTCCTCCACGTTTCTTCCAAGGGGGATTGGGGTGCGTGCAAATTTTGGGCAGTCCTTGCGTTCACTGCAAAGCCAAACAGTATGGGACATCCAGTTCATAATAATGGCAACTGTAGTGGTTGGTCCGCTGCTTCAACAATGCAATTCTCAACTTTTGAGTCTTCATCCTCACACTGAGATTCTGTACTGCAGGTTCTTCAGCTTCAACATTGAAATTCTCCACTGCAGATTCTTCATTCTCAACAATGCAATTCTCCACAGCAGTTTATTCAGCCTCAGCACTGCAATTCTCCACTGCCAGGTTTTCTTTAGCCTCACAACTGCAATTCACCAATGCAGGTTCTTCAGCCTGAACACTGCAATTCTCCACTCCATGTTATTCAGGCTCACCACTGCGATTCTTCGCTGCTGGCTCTTCATCCTCAACACTGCAATTCTCCACTGCAGTTTTTTCATCCAAAAACACTGCAATTCTCCAATGCAGGTTCTTCAGGCTTAAGGGCTCATTCCCACTTGCGATGAAATCGGACAAATTCAATCTGATAAAAAATCGGATTGAATTTGGACCAATGTTATTCTATGATTGTATGCTCATCTAAATTTTTTTTTTCCATCTCGGATTGGATCATGTTCGGGCTGGAAAAAAATCGCAGCATGCTGCGATTGTAATCAGAAAATGGATTGCATCCCACAATAGAAGACAATAGGTGTGCTAAAAAATCGCACAGCAAGTGTACAATGCGAGTGCTGTGCGATTTTTATGCATCGGTGTCCTTTGAAAAGCCGGCATTTCATATGCAGCTACTTTAAAAACACACTGACAGGTTACAATAGAAAACATAAATTACATATATACACATAGAATAGGTATATATATATATATATATACATACTGTATATGTATGTCAGTGACATATATATATATATGTCTTTACATTTCATAGACTGATAGAAGAATAGCCGTTAATTCATTTGTCGGCTTCTGTAAAATCAATGCAGGTGCCGACAGGATAGGAGACATGGTTTACATACAGTAAATCCATGCAGAATAGTTAGATATATAGATGTCAGTGACCAATACCATTAGTATAGTGTGTGTGCAGATTATGGGACATGTGTGTGTTTAATAAAATAATATTTTCGTGGAAAAAATTGGCATGGGCTCCTGCCCAATTTTCCAAGCCAGAGAGGGAAAGCCAGCAACTAGAGGCAGATATTCATAGCCTAGGAAGGGACCATGGTTATTGGCTCCCCCAGCAACAAACATCTGTCCCCAGCTGCCCCAGAAATGCCACATCTTTAAGATGCGTCAATTCTGGCACTTAGCCTCTCTCTTCCCACTGCTCTGTAGTGGTGGAATATGGGGTAATAGGGGTTTGATGTCACCTACGGTGACATCAAGCTTGGTTTAGTAATGGAGAGGTGTCAATAAGACACCTCTCCATTACTAATCCTATACTTGGTAAAGGGATAAATAAATACACAGCCAGAAAAAAGTTTTTTAATGAAATCAAATACAACACAGTTTCCCATCTTTATTGGTCTGCTAATCCATGCGACGCCCTTGTTCTGCTGTAATAAATATAAAATAACAAATCAACAATATAAAATACCTGACCAGAGTTAAGTCCCACGCCATAATCCATATCTGGGCCATATACAGTTTACAAGCGGGACGGTGCTAAAGCAAAATAAATAACCCCCCCAAAAAAAATGTACCTTCACCACTTGGGCTATGTTCACACATAGTGTTTTTGATGCGTTTTTCAACTTTAGCATTGCTTTCAACCAATACAAATGCATTCACAGCTAAATGTCATTTTAACATTTAACTACCTTACCTGGCCATGTGGTGTGTGACACATCATCAGACACATCCTGTTTCATTTATGAAGAAGGGACTCTGAAAGTCACAAAGACTATTTTTATAGGGGCATCAGGAGGGATTAATATTCTTAAAGGGCCATCAGCCAGCTATGCTTTGTTGTGCCCATTATTAACAGTGGGTCTCCTATACTGCTGTTGCCTATGCAGTGAGTGGCTGGGCTGCCAAAAATTAGAACGCACCCCAATACCCCTTTGACGAGTAGTACAGGAAGGCCTCATGAAAAAAAGTTCCCATTATAAGAAAATGAATCTCCCATAGTGTTTGCCTATGAATTGAATGCAAGGCCTGCTTTGCCCCAAAGTTAAACACACCCTAATAATCCTTTGAACCGACGTACTGGATGGCCACATGAAACCAAAGTTCCCATTATTATTTATTTGGTATTGCTACATTGTTTGCCTATGCATTGAATGCAAGGCCTGCCTTGCCACAAAGTTACACACACATCAATAATCATTTGAACCGACGTAGTGGATGGACACATGAAACCAAAGTTTCCATTATGCTTATTTTTTCACTCCTATACAGTTTGCCCATGAAGTGAATGGAAGGCTTGCCCTGCCACAAACTTACACACACCCCAACTACACATGGAACAGACGTCCTGGATGGCCACATGAAAACAAAATTCCCATTATTAGAAATTTTGTACTTCCATACTTATTTTGCCTTACATTCAAATCATTACACTGAAAAGGATGTTCCTCAACATATTTCCCAGGAAAATACATTTTGGTTTCGTTTTTGTATGTTTTAGTGTGTGCCTGTAAAAGTGGCCTAACACTCTGACAACATTATTCACAGCAGTGAACTAGGAGTCAGAAATGCTTCCAGGGGTCTTCCCCATGTTGTTACCATGTCATTTGAGCACTGTTCCTATAGATTTCCGACGTTTTGATACCCTAAAACGACCTCCGGGGGTGTCGTGGCAAAAAAGCTCGGGATTCACATAGACTTAAATTGGGCTTGTTGCTCGGATCGAGGACCCGATCATTCCAATTTGCTCGACTAGAGCAACGAGCACCCGAGCATTTTAGTGCTCGCTCATCACTACTGTTCACATTTTCTTCACTGTTACAGATATTCAACATATTTCTGTTTGGAGTATTTGTCCAATGTTTTCAGATTGACGGGACCTGCAAATTTCCTAAAATTCAATTCAATTCTGATATGTATCAGACTTATTCAATCATCTTTAGTCATAACTATTTTATTCTTTGCTTTATATAGCTGTGTGGGAATAGCTTTTTGTCCACTGATTTGTACTTTATTTAGGTGTCATGTTATGGTTCAAAACTACTATTACATTTTGTTTGTTCTACAAATAATCAAGGGAAAAAGCAATTCCACAGTAGTTCTTATGTTTTAAAAGGAATACAGTGATACTATAATTTCATTGCATAGGTCAGGTCATAATTCTAAATATGTTTCAAATTTGAAATCCAGTGCTAAAAATGACCATTATGCACTGCAATGTTTAAACAACATTCTTGTGCACTTCTTTTAATTCTTTCAATGTTCTACTAGGAAGTCACTTACAAGTATAGTGGAAAGTACAGAGAAAAGCAGCTGCAAAATTGATCAAGTACCAACAAAAATAAATCAAATGCCCACTTAGTCTTATAAAATATACAATTTATTGGAAGTATTAAAACAATACACAGTAAATAAAGATATGGAGTAATGCAAAGTACCAAAAAATGGGGGGAAGAAACACTATATAAAAATATGAGGTGCAGGAGAATGAGGTATGGGAGATTGACACGTGATCCAAACATGAGGCTGTAATTACTAAGTATCACAGATACTTAGTAATTACATAAATATGCATAAGGTGTTGCAACAAGCAGGTGCAGAGAAACAACAGAACACCTAAAAGACCAGAATTTGCATTCATCAAAAAAAAACTTTTTGAAATAATAAAAAAAAAAAAAAAAAAAAATAAATTTTTTAATAAACATGAAAGATGTCATTCCTGAAATTCATAACTTTTGGATATTTTCTGTCTAGTTTTAATATCCAGAAAGCTTCATGTGTGGTTAAAGCTTTCGGTCTGTTCCCTCCCCGAATGGGATTACAAAACTTTCTCTATGCCATAAAATGCAAAATGTGAAACGTTTGTAATCCCATTCGGGGAGGGAACAGATAGAAAGCTTTAACCACACATAAAGCCTTCTGGATATTAAAACTAGACACAAAATATCCAAAAGGTATGAATTTCAGGAATGACCTCTTTTATGTTTATTAAAAAATTATTATTATTTTTTTTTTTCAATAAGTTTTTTTTTTCATGCATGCAAATTCTGGTCTTATAGGAGTTCTGTGGTTTCTCTGCACCTGCTTGTTGCAACACCTTATGCATACTGATGTAATTGCTAAGTATCTGCGATTCGTCATTTTTGACTTTATATTATCTATCTCATGTAGCCATACCGGGTTGTAGTGTCACGTGTATTCCTGTTTCCTTTTCCTATACAAAAATATATGTGTCACAATCCATTTTTGGATTTATAACAGCTCTGGCTCTGCTTTAACTTAAAAGTTTTTTTTTTGCTTTCGTTCCAGTAGGGTTTAATGTCAGTTTCCTTGGTGGAAACGGTTGTGTTGCTAGGTCAGCTGATGTGGGTGATGTCTGTCTCGGACTTGTCACTATCACCTTTGTTTGTACTATCTGCAGTGGTAAGGATACCTTCCTTGCCAGCCAGTGCACTAGCCGAGGTTTAGTGAGGTGCCAGTTAGGGACCAGGTACTTGACAGCGACGGGGGGAAAGACCTGCATAGGGCAATAGGGGAGCTAACAATATGAAGGTAATGAAGGACATATACCCAGTACAACAACAGAGAGAACCAAAAGAAGAGAGCCGAACATGTGGTCAAGGAAGGATAGGAACAAAAATAAAAGTAAAATACCTTTATTGATGCAAAACTTGATAAGTGGTAACACAATACAAAAGGGTGTACACAAGATTAAAATTGAAACATACTGTAGCTGTATGTGGTAAAAAGTAAGCGACCAACAAACACCACCAGGTGAGATGTATATTACATAGGTATAATATTAAGTAAACATGCTGTACAGTATTAAATCATCTACTATATAATCGTCTAATTCTGTCTGATGGGACTACTGCTCCCATCAACCTACCTCAACTGCCGCTAATAACAGCAATAGTAAGCGCTGGCTGTTGGGAATATTCATGAGCTGGTGCTTGCGCTCTAAATACATAATTAAAAAAAAGCTGTTTGAGTTTCCCTGTATTTTTGAAAATCAGTCAGAAAAAACTGACAGCTGCAGACTGCAACCCTCAGCTGCCAGTGTTAGCAAGACTGGTTATCAAGAATTGAGGGGTCCCCATGTTGTTTTTGTAAGTTATGTAAACAAATAATTTAAAAAAATGGTGTGGGGTCCCCCCATTTTTGACAATCAGCCAAGCTAAGGCAGACAGCTGGGGGTTGGTATTCTCAGGCTGGTAAGAGACCATGGATATTGGCACCCCCGGGCCTAAAAATAGCAACCGCCCATAAAAGAGCAATTCTGGCACTTTGCTCCCTTCCCACTTGCCTTGAGTCAGTGGCAAGTGGGGTTCAAATTTGTGGAGTTGATGTCACCATTGTATTGTCCGGTGACATCAAGCCTACTGCTTAGTAATAGAGAGGCGTCCATAATAGAGAGGCATATCCATTGCTAATCCTATAGCTATATTGTAAATAAAAACACAGCCAGAATAAAGTCCTTTATTTGAAATAAAAACAAAACACACTTACTTTTTATAAAAAAAAAGTAACAACCACAGTTATACTCACTTAACACCCATTCCATTGAAGCCCTCATCTCCTGTAATTAAACAAAAGTAATAAACAAACATATCCCTTATCCAACACCGTAATCCATGTCTGGGGATAAACCATTTTCAACCTGGACAAGATTCGACCATCCAGGCTGAGAACCACTGGGGAATGTGCTGCCGTGACATCATCGAGGTTAAAGCCAGGCACTGAGGCTGCATTTCTAGCTGGGCCCCTGAACTGTGGGGATCTTGATAGAAAATTTAAGATAAAACAATGAAACCCTTTTAAAACTAATTTTCCCTTTATCCCTTTAACATTGCTTACAGAAATATAAAAACAGAATAGAGAACCAAATTACTCAACAAACTTGATCATTTTAGAATTAATAAGTAATTGCTAAGTAAAGATGTAACATTTACAAAAGATACTGCAGTATGTGCAGAAGCCACTTATCTCGGTCATGCTAACCTTTTAGGATCAGTATTATCTAGGGTAAAACTTTTAACAACAACCTCTTGCGTCGCATCTTTTTATTAACATAATGCATTTTGTACAGTGGGTTTGGAAAGTATTCAGACCCCTTTAAATGTTTCACTCTATGTTTCACTGCAACTATTTGGTAAATGCAAAAAAACTAATTTTTTTCTCATTAATATACACTCTGCACCCCATCTTGACTGATAAACACCAGAAATGTAGAAATTTTTACAAATTTATTTAAAAAGAGAAACTGAAATATCTCATGGTCATAAGTATTCAGACCCTTTGCTCAAACACCCATATTTAAGTCACATGCTATTAATTTCCTTGTGATCCTCCTTGAGATGGTTCTACTCCATCATTGGTGTCCAGCTGTTTTAATTAAACTGATAGGACTTGAGTTGTAAAGGCACAAACCTGTCTATATAAGACCTTCCAGCTCACAGTGCATGTCAGACCAAATGACAACCATGAGGTCAAAGGAACTGGCCCAGAAGCTCAGAGACAGAATTGTGGCAAGGCACAGATCTGGCCAAGTTTACAAAATAATTTCTGCAGTTCTCAAGGTTCCTATAAGCACAGTGGACTTCATAATCCTTAAATGTAAGAATCAAAAAAGGGGACGACACAGGAAGCTATAGGCCATGAAAATTCAGAAAGTTTATTGATATAAGTAAAATTAATAACAATGTAAAAAGTGTAAAAACAGGGACAACAATGCAAAAGACAGCCACAAAAAAGGACACAGCGCCAGAAATATATGTATGCCCACTGCACATTGGATCCTAAGTAAAAAATGTTGCTATGTGGCCAAAGAGTAATGTATCATTAAGTATAAGGAGCAAAATAACAGCTTCCAAGGGATATGATATATCTCTATGCCGAATACAAAGATCATATATATTGTGTTAAAAGGAACAAAGCAACTATCCACATATCCTGGGTCAGAAAAAACAGGCAAAGATTGCACATAAATTGGTATTGCACCTAAATTGAATAATGGAAATTGAAAATCATGAAGTAAAGACCCAAAGGATAGAGGAATGAATATCACCAGAAAATAGGCACTGTATATTTAAGTGGCGGTGGCCACCATATGATCTTTATATTCGGCATAGAGATATATTATATCCCTTGGAAGCTGTTATTTTGCTCCTTATACTTAATGATACATAACTCTTTGGCTGCATAGCAACATTTATTACTTAGGATCCAATGTGCATTGGGCATACATATATTTCTGGCGATGTGTCCATTTTTGTGGCTGTCTTTTGCATTGTTGTCCCTGTTTTTACACTTTTTACATTGTTATTTTTTAATTTATATCAATGAATTTTTATGGCATTTACAGTAGCTTCCTATTTCTTCTCCTATTTTGAAACATGAATTTTGGAAGTGCCCCTGATCTAGGCAGCTTCATATTGTGATGCATAAATGGAAGAAGTTTGGGACTACTAGAAGTCTTCCTAGACCTGGCCATCCAGCCAAACTGAGCAATTGTGGGAGAAGAGCCATGGTGAGAGAGGTAAAGAAGAACCCCAAGATCACTGTGGCTGAGCTCCACAGATGCAGTAGGGAGATGGGAGAAAGTTCCACAAAGTCAACTATCACTGCAACCCTTCACCAGTCGGGCCTTTATAGCAAAGTGGCCCGACGGAAGCCTCTCCTCAGTGCCAGACGTATGAAAGCCTGCATAGAGTGTGCTAAAAAACACATGAAGGACTCCCAGACTATGAGAAATAAGATTCTCTGCTGTGATGAGATGAAGATAGAACTTTTTGGTAACAATTCTAATCAGTATGTGTGGAGTAAAAAAGCACTGCTCATCATCTGCCCAATACAATCCCAACAGTGCAACATGGTGATGGCAGCATCATGCTATGGGGTTGTTTTTCAGCTGCAGGGACAGGACAACTGGTTGCAATTGAAGTAAACATGAATGCGGCCAAGTACAGAGATATCTTGGATGAAAACCTCTTCCAGAGAGCTCTGGACTTCAGACTTGTCTGAAGGTTCACCTTCCAACAAGACAATGACCCTAAGCACACAGCTAAAATAACAAAGGAGTGGCATCAGAACAACTCTGTGACCATTATTGACTGGCCCAGCCAGAGCCCTGACCTAAACCCAATTGAGCATCTCTGGAGAGACCTGAAAATGGCTTTTCACCAACGCTCACCTTCCAGCCTGACGGAATTGGAGAGGATCTGCAAGGAAGAATGGAAGAGGATCACCAAATCCAGGTGTGAAAAACTTGTTGCATCATTCCCAAGAAGACTCATGACTGTACTAGCTCAAAAGGGTGCTTCTACTCAATACTGAGCAAAGGGTCTGAATACTTATAACCATAGTGATATTTCAGTTTTTCTTTTTTAATAAATTTGCAAACATTTCTAGATTTCTGTTTTTTTCAAGATGGGGTACAATGTGTACATTAATGAGAAAAAAATGAACTTTTTTGCAATTAACCAAATGGCTGCAATGAAACAAAGAGTGAAAAATTTAAAGGGGTCTGAATACTTTCCGAACCCACTGTATGTTCAGATGTCATACACTGATTGGCTGTTAATTGTTTGTACTGTAATATAGTTGTCTATGTGAGTCCCTCCCTATGTCCCTCCTACATGTACATCCTTCTGTAATTTATTATAAGAATTGAGTGTCACGCTGTATAGCAGATATATATATATATGTGATGACAGTAATCTATATCAAAAGGGCAACATACAATATAACATGCGCATAGATATATGATAACATAGAATTACCTGACAGAATGTCCAGTGGGTCAATACTGAATCCGTTATACGCTGTCTCTGGCTAGAGGGTGACCGGGTCTATGCTGACCCTAAACTGGGGTCCTAACTAATCCCTCTACCTGGAGGTACTGTTAAAGGTACAGAGGTCCAGGCCACCAGCGTAAACCCTGTCTCCTATCAATCCCTGCCAACTGTATTCTAGTCCTAAGAAGGACCCTGAATACCACCAAAGGGAATGAACAGGTAACGGATAATGAACAGAAAGACATACAAGAAAGAGAAGGAATAAAGTAAATAAAGTCTTACATACAACACTCACACACAGTAGGAACACCTAAGGTCTCAGAGATAAACTATAAGCTATAAGAGTAAAAACAACTAATGAACTCTTAGCTTAAATATTCTCAGAACCGATCCAGTCTGCTGAACTACATGAATGCTTTCACCGGCATCTAACACCCAGACTGGCAGAAATATAAAGGAAACTAATTAGAACATAATCAAAAGCAGCCGGGCGAGGCTGCACCTAGCCTTAGCAAAGAGCTAGGAAAAATTAACTCTCACATTACCAAAAAACAAAGAAACAGCAGCTCAGCTGTGAGAAGTCAGAATGTGCAATCGCGACGATCTTCGTGGCGATGCACCCATGACAGTGAGCCCCGACATAATGGAGGAAATTCTGCTCTATCATTGATCAGAGCTCTTGTGGCTACAATAAAACTTTATTTAATCCTTAGAGAAAGTTGTGTTGCCATCCTTGGGAAACTGAGAAGTTATTATTCCTTATCAATTGGTGCAGAAACCCGGGACTCAGTGATCCCAAATGGGAGATTTCCAAGTGAGGCTCAGACGGGAAAAGTGGATCACTACAAAAGCACATTGCAGAAGAAATTCCTTGTTTTTATGTGGTCATCTACTTTGCTTGTTGGTAACTGTTTGATCATGTCTGGTGTCGCCTGGGGTCCCTATTTTTCTTTTATTTCTAATTTGTCCACTCTATCAAAGGGTTCTTTTCTTAAGGTTAATTTTATAGTTGCAATATTCTACATATGGTACAGAGTATTAAGTACAAAGTCTTAAGAAAAGTTAAATCTTGTTAGTTGTACGAAAAAAATATAAAATGTAATTGTTTTCTTTTGTGTCTACAATCTCTGGTTGCATATCTGATAAGCTGTGTGAACTAGAACATTGTTTGCTAAATAAAGCAATATATCACTCACTAATTTACTGTTTGTCACACCTATCTTCTCACAAGCATCAAATGCTCTCTGGTAATTGGTGTTGGGTAGATGAGTAATACAGTCCCTGACAGAAGTTATGTCGCTTATCCATGTTATGTAAATCAAAGCTTATAACCTGACGTTAAATTCATCCATTGGTTTTATAAATTACTCTTTTGAAAGCTGAAACCTCCCAAATTTGGTTTAGGTTAAGAAAATAAATTGGCATCAATGCTGAAATATTGATCATTTAATGAACATAGAATGGTCAGATTTTGGCAAGACAAAAGTTTTGTCGCCCACAGAAAGTAATGTGATATTCAAACAAATAATTATCTTAAAATACAAATATATGTTGTTAGGGTCTGCGGAACGCACCTAATAGATATTGTTGAGAGGTGCGTTCGCAGCCCGGGGTCCACCGTGCAGGCGAAGCCCGCTGCTAGTAAGATGGCGAAAGTAGCGAACCCTGTTATCCCGCAGAGTCGCTAAAATAAACGCCGTAGCGCGCTGTGGCAGTTAGTGCGAACTCTGTTAATCCCCAGAGCCGCTAAAGGGAATGCCACAGCGCTATATTGCGATAAGTACGAACTCACTTAACTTCAGTGAGCTGCAAAGTATAACGCTAGGGCGCTGAACCAGCGTTATAAAGCGAACCCTGTTGCGTCACAGAGCCGCTGAGAAAAAGACTGTGTCCTGTTAGACTCACAGGGATACACAGATAACTGCTGTGCGGATAGCAGTCCGTGATCATGCAGACAGCAACGCAATCAAGCAATCTCCTCACCGGAGAAGCCGGTATTCTAGGGGCTTATTTCAGCCAAGCCCTGAACACGTGCATACAAATCTCCTCACCGGAGAAGCCGGTATTCTAGGGGCTTATTTCAGCCAAGCCCTAACCACGTGCACTCAAATCTCCTCACCGGAGAAGCCGGTATTCTAGGGGCTTATTTCAGCCGAGCCCTAACCACATGTGTACATGATTTTTTTTTCTTCCCTCAGATGGGAAGTTCCACAGTCAGATAACCAAAACTATAAGGAACTCGACTCCCAAACAGCGTGTACACTTACATAATGCACCACAAAGAAAAAATTGCGAAAGAATACCTAGCAGGTTTTTAAGTATAAAAAGTTACAATTTTATTGATAAACATACATATCAGGAATAAGGGAACAAGGGGTTGAGAAATAGAGGTCAATTGACCGTATGCCATATGTTGGACAGGGGACAACAGGAATCATATGGTTAGACAGTAGTAAGCTTAAAGGATAGTGCAAAATTTTTTTTTATATAGTATACATATGTAGTTAAACATTCTTAAATTATTGCACAAATCCCAAAAGGAGTAGGTAGTGAACACGTGCTACTGTGGCTGTGATAACATTAGTATCGCACAAAGCATACAAATATCATAGTTAGAAGTTGCATGCCACAGCAACAATGGTAATGTGGTTTAACTAGGTATCAGCAGGGGAAACATAACCCATAGCGCAATAGAAAAACTACCACAAATTACCTGAGCACGTGTATAGCACTGACCGCCTGGTGTACCCTCCCCAATTATTCCCCTATTCCTGATATGTATGTTTATCAATAAAATTGTAACTTTTTATACTTAAAAACCTTATGGGTATTCTTTCGCAATTTTTTCTTTGTGGCGTTTTAAGTTCAGCGAATATTCCCATTATAAATATCCATACAACTATTCACCAAATATGATTTAATTCTTACTCTACCTGATTGTATAGTTGTATTTATTCATGAAGTGGTATTACTTACATAATGCAGCAGCTGTTCCCATCATCATCGGAAAACCAACTTTATTTACAAGCACAAAAAAAAACCACACAAAACTAAGACAGATTAACAAGGTGTTTCCACTTTTTAACTTTCCAAATTCCCTCTGCGTCTTCCTCCCCCCTCTTTCTCTTATCACACACAAAGCAAAAATACAATTTTCCCAAAACAATTTTTAAACAATTTTTAACCTCAATCTCCTTCCTCTTAAACACATACACGTTCCTCACATCCCACAACACCTCTTTTATACATGCAAGCATCAACCACAACACTCTCTCCTTTTCTCCACACATACCCAACCCAAACATAAATAACTCAAACGTCAAAAAATTCACATCACACAACTCCTTACACAACGGGCCCAAACCTGAAATCACATTTCTAGCATACTGACAATTCCAAAACAAATGCACCACACTCTCTCTCCCACCACATCCCCTCCTTGGACACATCTCACTCCTCACTAAACCCCGGTTTCTCTGGAACTCTCTCACCGGTAACACCTCATGCAATGACTGCCACACAATCTCGCTCTGTCTATTTGTCATACCATCCATACGTACCTTCTTCCATACTTTCTGCACATCACTTCCTCTCACCATATTGATACCACATTCCATCTCTCTACACTCAACCATCCTATATACCGCTTTCTTCTTCTCTAACAACCTCACATCCACATCACACAGTTCATACTTCGCCAAAAATTTGTAAACCCACACATACCACACAGGCACCTCAAAAGCCACTGGGCACCTTAGATGCCTTTCCCGCCACTTCAAACGGAACAGAAAACTTCCAAACAAATACCTGCACATACATGCACACCTCCCATCCATCCTAATCACACCCAATACAAATGCCATAATATTCACGCCAAAAAAACATTCAAATTGGGGAATCCCAGCCCCCCTTTATCCATTCTCTTAATCACAACCTCTCTCCTTGCACGCTCCATACTTGAACGCCAAAAAAATACAAACAAAACCCTATTTAATCTTCTAACACACATATAACCTGGTGGAAAAACCACCGCAACATGCAAAAAAATTGGTAACACCACACTCTTAATAACTAAAATTTTACCAAAAAACGTCAGATCTCTCATCTTCCAAAAATTTAACTTGCGCTCCACTCTCTCTCTCACATCCACCCAACTTTCCTCTCCATCCAACTTCTCTGAAAATTTCACACCCAGCACCTTTATCGGTCCACTCACCACATTCACCCCAATATCATTGCTCAGAGTCCTCCCACCAAAAATCTTACATTCAGTCTTCTCCCAATTCACTTTAAACGCAGACGCTCCACAAAAAACGGATACCAACAACTTCACACGACGCACCGAACACTCTGAATCACACAATACACACACATCATCCATGTAGCCATTCACCTTCCACTCCCTCCCCCTGCCCCCAGCATTTGCACACCCCG
Organism: Oophaga sylvatica; assembly: GCA_033576555.1. NCBI lineage: Eukaryota > Metazoa > Chordata > Amphibia > Anura > Dendrobatidae > Oophaga > Oophaga sylvatica. The sequence continues at coordinate 12,706,149 of JARQOD010000007.1, forward strand.
AATCACCTTATCTTTCCTCAACATACACAACAACGGCTCAATCGCGCAAATGAACACGACAGGGGACAATGGGCACCCCTGCCGTACACCGGAAAACACATTCACTCTCCTACCTACATTCCTATTCAACAAAACACAACTATAAATATTTTTATACAAACTTCTCACTCTCTCAACAAACTCAGCCAGAAAACCCATCTTCACCAACACTCTAAACAGATACCCATGCGCCAACCTATCATACGCCTTCTCAAAATCCAAACTCAACACATACACCCCCTTCTTACAGTTCATACAGTCCCACAAACAATCTCTCAGCATACACACACCCTCATGTAACCGCCTTCCAGGCACCGCACAACACTGCTCCTCACCCACCACACTCCCTACCACATCACGCATCCTATTTGCCAGAAGCTTCGCATATATCTTATAATCACAATTAAGCAACGTGATCGGCCTCCAGTTTTTTAGATTTTTCAAATCACCTTTTTTTGGCAACAACACAACCATTCCTGCACACATACCATTCGCCACCTCTGCATTCGCCCACATATACTTACATACATCCACAAAATCCTTCCCAATCACATCCCACATTACACGATAAAATTCCACCGGGAGACCATCCTCCCCGGCATTTTATTCAGCGCCATGCTACACACCACCTTCCATATTTCTTCACTCGTCACCTCACCTATCAAACTCTCCCTTTCTGTTCCATTCAATCTATTTTCCAAAACGCTCAGCACATCACTCTCCAAACCTTCATCCCTCCATTTCACTGCATACAAATCATCATAAAACTTTGCCACTTCCTCACACAAGTCCGCACCACTCACTTCATTTCCATCCACTCCATTCAAAACACTCATGCTCTGTCTTTTTCCAAAAACTTTCTTGAAAAAAAACCACGAACACTTCTCACTCTTTTCCAAGTTCTCTATTTTAGCCCTATACACAATACTCCTCCCTCTCTCTCTCAAAATCTCATTCACTTCTTTTTTCACTCTCAACAAATCTTCACTCACATCGATCCCTCCCTCTCTTAGCTTATATAACACACTCAATCTTGCATTCAACCCAGCAAACCTTTCTCTCTTAGCAGCTGCACACTTTGTAACCAAGTTTTTTTAATAAAACTTGGTTTTTTCCCTTTAACCCAATCCCACCATTCAACACACATTGCGAATTTTCCCCCCTGCCTTACACCACTCCTTATAATGCCTCTCATACCTCCTCCTCACCTCCACCCCCTCCAGTAAACTCACATTCAGCTTCCATACACCTTTTCCCCGCTACCTCCTTAGTAAGCACAACCACTTCCCACTTCATTTCACACAAGATCTGAAAACGGCACACTCTCCTGTGCTAACTAACAGCAATCAGGTTTTTTGAAACAAAACAATAGTCCAGTCTAGACGCCACCCTCCCACTCTCAGAAAAAAACGTATTAAAAAGGGGGTTTCTTTACCTCCCCTGAATATCCCTCAAA
>JARQOD010000007.1:12707743-12745361 GCA_033576555.1 Oophaga sylvatica
AATCCCCATCCATGTGTTTGCAGGATTTTCCCTTTTTAAGGGGAAATACGGGTGACCCAAATAGTTAGGACGCTATCAGCATCCACAGCCAATTACTGGGATAAAAATTAACGACGGGAAGTGGAATAAAAGGTCACACAGTCCCCGCTCACTCTGCAGGGGCCCGGGAAGTTCCTGCCCTCAAAGAAGATGATCTAAATTAAAAAAAAAAATATCAAAATTAATCAAATTTTAAATAGGCGATTTTCTATTGCTTAATTTAAACTTTCAGTTTCATCTAGAAAAAAAGTCGGCATATAATTATTGAACGTTAAAAGTAAAGTAATTTCACCTATTTTTTCCTTTCCCTTTAAAACTGGAGTGTGGATGCAGTTCCAATACCTAGGCACAGCTTTGCACTCTTAAATACATCAATATCCATGCTTGACTGCAGAATTTTAACAAAGGGGAAAACATTTTCTGTGCAGTAGGGTTTTGTTTAAAACTCTGCACTTGACTGTATTTGGGGGAAAAATTTGTTTAAAAATAAATTATTTAAAATCTGTTGGCAAATGTTTTCATTTTTTTTGCTTTTTATTAAAGTTTTTAAAACCTTTTCCCAAAAAATTTGATCTCTAATGGATTTTACGTTGATATAGTGCTTAAAAAATCTATTTTAAAACATTAAATAGTTTGGGAATTTGGGGAAAAAAATCAATTTGTTTTGATTTATTTTAAAACCCCTTAGTGGCAGAGCCAATTTGCAAATTAAATACTAGTCCAATTTTTTACAATTCGACCACTGTCATTTTATGGATTTTTTGCTCTGGAACGCTTTAATGAACCCCGCTGTTTTCGGGAAAATTTTTTTTCGTGAAATATTGTACTTATGGTGTGGTAAAATTTCTTCATTACAAATTGCTTTATTTATGAAAAAAAAGGAAAAATGTGAATTTTTTTTAAATTTTTCAATTTTCAAACTTTTATTTTTTTATGCCCTTAAATCAGAGAGTTATTCACAAAATACTTAATAAATAACATTTTCCCCTGTCTATTTACATCAGCACAATTTTTGAAACAAAATTTTTTTGTTAGAAATTTAAAAAAGGGTTAAAAAAATTACCAGCGATTTTTCTTTTTTTCACTTACAAAACCCTTTTTTTTTGGGACCCCTTCACATTTGAAGTCATTTTTGAGGGGGGTACATGACAGAAAAAAACCCAAAAATGACACCCTTTTAAAAAACTCACCCCTTAGGTGCTCAAAACCACATTCAAAAGTTTTTTTAAACCCTTTTCGTGCTTTACAAGAACTGAAGCAATGTGGAACCCCAACTTTTTTTTTTTTTTTCACAAATTAAAAAAAAGGGAAAATGAACCAAAAATTTTTTGTGCAATTCTCCTGAAAAACACAGATACCCCACATGTGAGGGTAAACCAGTTTAGGTGCACGGCAGAGCTCGGACTGGAAGGAGCGCCATTGACTTTTACAACACAGAATTGGCTGAAATTGAGATTGGACGCCATGTTGCGTTTTGAGACTCCCTGATGTGCCTAAACAGTGGAAATCCCCCACAAGTGACATCATTTTGGAAACTGAACCACCCAAGGAACTTATCTAGATGTGTGGTGAGCACTTTGAAACCACAAGTGCTTCACTGACATTTATAATGTAGAGCCGTGAAAATAAAAATTCATATTTTTTTCACAAAAATGATGTTTTTTACCCCCAAATTTTTATTTTTCTAAGGGTAACAGGAGAAATTAGTCCCTCAAAGTTGTTGAGCAATTTGTCCTGAGTACACAGATACCCCATTTGTGGGCATAAACTACTGTTTGAGCACACGGCAGAGCTCAGAAACTAAGGAGCGCCGTTTGACTTTTTCAACACAGATGTGACTGGAACTGAGATCGGATGCTATGTCGCATTTGGAGACCCTCTGTTGTAAATAAACAGTGGAAACCCCCCCAATTCTAACTCCAAACCTAATTGCAACACACCCCTAGCCCTAATCCCAATCCTAACCATAACCCTAACAACAACCCTAACCCAACACACCCCAACACTAATCTCAACCCTAACCATAACCCTAACCACAAACCTAACCCTAACACACCCCTAACCCTAATCCCAACCCTAACCCTAGCCCCAACCCTAACTTTAGCCCCAACCCTAACCCTAACTTTAGGCCCAACCCTGACCCTAACTTTAGCCCAACTCACTTAAGCAAAACTCTAACCCTAATGGGAAAATGGATATAAATACATTTTTTTATTTAATTATTTTTCCCTAACTAAGGGGGTGATAAAGGGTGGTTTGATTTACTATTTTTTATTTTAATCACTGTGATAGGGTCTATTGTAAGGGGGACAATCATACAGCGGGAACCTGCGTGCTGGGGCCTGAACTAATGAGGCTGCATCCCCTTTTTCCTGGGGGAAGGATTAGTGAGCGGGACCTTCGTCTTGATAGAGGGGGGTGGGGCATAAAAGGAAAAAGAGCAAGCAGCAGAGGAGTTTAGCACCAATAAACACCAATGCATGGCAGCATGCAGAGAGGGAGAGGCACGCTCTGCTTCCCCTTCCTCCACCGAGGACCAGCGCTGTGTCAGCCTCCGTTGGCTGCAAAGACATCGCCTCAGAGAAAGAGAGTAGCCAGGAGTGCAGCAACAGTTCAGAGAGAGAGGGACTGCTGCTCCCAGGGAAGCCGTGAGCTCAGCAGCGACCAGTGAGAGGAGTGCTCCATTCTGAGAGCACCAGCAGCATGCAGGCCAGTGCCCATTGTCTGTCGCTGCCAGCAGCGGGGATCAGAGAGAAAGAGATGTGTAGTGTGAGATAGTGACTAACAGAATCCAAGGCACCAAACGTTCCATGTCCGTGAGTACAGCACACGTGACACATAAGAGTGACTGGGGACAGGACAGACACTTGCACCCTGACTTTGCCAGTAAATATTTGCCAAGCCACGTTGGGCTTGTACAGGACTGTGGCCCGTACCCTGCAGTAGGGACTAGTGAGTTCTTTAGTCCCATAGCATCCATACAGCGTAGGCCCACACCCAAGCACCGTCAGCGCAACCGCTGACAGAGACTGTGAGGAGAGTCGTGCAGGTGCCACGTCAGGCTCAGATAGTGCGGTGGCCCATGCTCCTCCAGCCACATCAGTATATGGATTAAGGGCCTAGTGGAAGGTACCGAATACCGACCACTGCTGCCAGAAGACAGGAAGACAGACTACCGTCTTTATCAGGACCCTCTTGGACAATCACCGCACCAGCTGTTGTCGGCACTACTTACTTTCAAGGAGCACCTACAGTTGGAAAGACGTCTGACACGATAAGTGTATAACCGAACTGCCATTATTTGAACCGTTGTTCTTTACCTCATGATATCTTTTGCCATTTATACTGTTTAATCCCCTGTTTAACCCTTTACCTCCTTGAGTGGAGTATTCCCCTGTTAAATAAAACTGTTAACTCTTGCTCTGTCTCCTGTCAGTCATTGCATCCCGCAATCTGCTCACACTATCACAGTAATCAAAATGAACCAATAGGAAAATATCTCCTATTGTTGCCTGCGTGCCAGCTGGCAGATCTTGGTGGCCTCACAGCGCATGTGCCAGCCATTTTCTCCTGGAAGAAGAAACCGGGGGCCCGAGGGACTTCAGGGGGCATGCAGGGACAACAGAAGTACCGGGGCGGTGATCGGGGGACCGGGGAACTCTATTTTTCTCTCCTCTGATGTGCGATGACATCAGAGGAGAAAGAAATTAAATGGAAAATCTGACTTTTTTTTGCTGTCAAAGTTATACCTTTAACCCCTTTCTGCCATCTGATGTACTATCCCGTCCATGTACCCTGGGACTTAATTCCCAAGGACCGGATAGTATGTCATCACCGATCAGCTGCACTCACGGGGAAGCGCGGCTGATCGCATCCGGGTGTCAGCTGATTCTCACAACTGACACCCGGCACTAAGTGCCAGGAGTGGTCACGGACTGCTCCTGGCACTTTAACCCCCAGCACACTGCGATCAAACATGATCGCAGCGTTCCGGTGGCATAGGGAAGCATTACGCAGGGAGGGGGCTCCCTGCGTGCTTCCCTGAGACTCTCAGAACAACGTGATGTGATCATGTTGTTCCGAGGGCCTCCTCCCTGCAGGCCCCCTGATCCAAGATGGCCACAGGGTCCTTCCGGGTCCTGCAGGGAGGTGGCTTGTCAGTGCCTGCTGAGAGCACGCAGCTGCAAGCCTCCTGCACTGCCTGTCAGATCGCTGATCTGACACAGTGCTCTGCAAAGTGTCAGAACAGCAATCTGACATTATATGGTAGTGTCCCATCCTGGGACAATGTAAAAATGTAAAAAAAAAATTATATTGTGTAAAAATATTTTTAAAAAATCCCTAAATAAATAAATAAAAAAAAATTTCCCCAATAACCACAAGATTATTACGTAAATAAAAAAACAATAAAAGTACATATATTCACTATCGCCACGTCCATAATGGCCCGACCTATAAAATTGTCCCATTAGTTAACCCCTTTTAAAAAATATAAAACAAGGTAAAAAAAACAATGCTTTATATCATAACGCCAAACAAAAAGTGGAATAACACGCGTTCAAAAAGACGGCTATAAATAAACATGGTACCGCTGAAAATGTCATCTTGTCCCCAAAAAATGAGCCACCATACAGCGTCATTAGTGAAAAAATTTAAAAGTTATAGCTTGCAGAACAAAGAGATGCAAAAATAATAATTTTTTATATAAAATTGTTTTTATTGTATAAAAGCGCCAAGACATAAAGATATAAATGATGTATCACTGTAATCGTACTAAACCGAAGAATAAAACTGCTTTATCAATTTTACCACAAGAGGAACGGAATAAATGCCAAAGAAATTAATGAATTGCTGGCTTTTGTTCATTCTGCATTCCAAAAATCGTAATAAAAAGCGATCAAAAAATGTAATGTGACCAAAAATGTTACCAATAAAAATGTCAACTCATCCCGCAAAAAATAAGACCTCATATGACTCTGTGGGCCAAAATATGGAAAAATTATAGCTCTCAAAATGTGGTGCTGCAAAAACAATTTTTTGCAATAAAAAGCGTCTTTTAGCATGTGACAGCTGCCAAACATAAAAACCCGCTATAAATAGTAAATGAAGCCCCCCTTTATCACCCCTTCAGTTAGGGAAAAATAATAAAATTAAAAAATGTATTTATTTCCATTTTCCCATTAGGGTTAGGGCTAAACTTAGGGATTAGTGTTGGGCTAAAGTTAGGGTTAGGGTTGGGGCTAGGGTTAGGTTTGGGGTTAAAGTTAGGGCTAGGGTTGGGGCTAAAGTTAGGATTAGGGTTGGGTTTAAAGTTAGGGTTAGGGTTGGGGATAAAGTTATGATTAGGGTTAGGGTTGAGATTAGGGTTAGGGTTAGGGGTGTTTTAGGGATGGGTTGTGGTTAGGGTTATGGTTAGGATTGGGTTTAGGGTTAGGTGTGTGTTTGGGTTAGGGTTTGAGTTAGAATTAGATGGTTTCCACTGTTTAGGCACATCAGGGGCTCTCCAAACATAACATGGTGTCTGATCGCAATTTCAGCCAATTCTGCTTTGAAAAAGTCAAATGATGCTCATTCCCTTCCGAGTTCTGCAATGCGCCCAAACAGTGGTTTAGCCCCACTTATGAGGTATTAGCATACTCACGACAATTTGTACAATAACTTTTGGGGTTCAATTTCTTTTTTTACCCTTGGGAAAATAAAAAATTGGGGCAAAAAGATCATGTTTGTGGAAAAAATATGATTTTTTTATTTTCGTGCCCGGGCGTTATAAACTTCTGTGAATCACTTGGGGGTTCAAAGTGCTCACCACACATCCAGATAAGTTCCTTGGAGGGTCTAGTTTCCAAAATGGGGTCACTTGAGGGGGGTTTCCATTTATTAGGCAACTAAGGGGCTCTCCAAACGCGACATGACACCCGCAGACCATTCCATCAAAGTCTGCATTCCAAAACGTCACTACTTCACTTCCAAGCCCCGACGTGTGTCCATACAGTAGTTTTCTCCCACATTTGGGGCATCAGCGTACTCAGGACTAATTGGACAACAACTTTTGGGGTCCAATTTCTCCTGTTACCCTAAAAAATAAAAAATTGGGGACTAAAAGTTCATGTTTGTGGAAAAATATGTTTTTTTCTTTTATTTTCACGCTGGGGCGCTATAAATTTTTTTGAAACACCGGTGGGTTCAAAGTTCTCATCACACATCTAAACAAGTTCCTTGGGGGGTTTAGTTTCCAAAATGGGGTCACTTGTAGGGTTTCCACTGTTTAGGCACATCAGGGGCTTACCTAACGCGACATGACGCCCGCAGACCATTCCATCAAAGTCTGTATTTCAAAACGTCACTGCTTCATTTCCAAGCCCCGACGTATGCCCATACAGTAGTTGTCTCCCACATTTGGGGCATCAGCGTACTCAGGACTAATTGGACAACAACTTTTGGGGTCCAATTTCTCCTGTTACCCTAAAAAATAAAAAATTGGGGACTAAAAGTTCATGTTTGTGGAAAAATAGTGTTTTTTCTTTTATTTTCACGCTGGGGCGCTATAAATTTTTTTGAAACACCGGTGGGTTCAAAGTTCTCATCACACATCTAAACAAGTTCCTTGGGGGGTTTAGTTTCCAAAATGGGGTCACTTGTAGGGTTTCCACTGTTTAGGCACATCAGGGGCTTACCAAACGCGACATGACGCCCGCAGACCATTCCATCAAAGTCTGTATTTCAAAACGTCACTGCTTCATTTCCAAGCCCCGACGTATGCCCATACAGTAGTTGTCTCCTACAAATAGGGTATCAGCGTATTCAGGACAAATTGGACAGCAACTTTTGGGTTTCCACTGTTCAGGCATATCATGGGCTCTCCAAACTCAACATGGAGTCCGATCTCAATTCCAGCCAATTCTGTATTGAAAAAGTCAAACAGCGCTCCTTCCCTTCCGAGCTCTGCCATGCACCCAAACAGTGGTTTACCCCCACATATGGGGTATCAGTGTACTCAGGACAAATTGCACAATAACTTTTGGGGTCCTGTTACCCTTGGGAAAATAAAAATTGGGTGTGACAAGATCATTTTTGTGTAAAAAATATGATTTTTTAATTTTACGACTGTGCGTTATAAACTTCTGTGAAGCCATTGGGGATTCAAAGTTCTCACCACACATATAGATAAGTTCCTTGGGGAGTCTAGTTTCCAAATGGTGTCATTGATGGGGGGTTTTCACTGTTTAGGCACATCAGGGGCTCTCCAAACGCTACATGGCGTCCGATCTCATTTCCAGACAATTTTGCATTGAAAAAGTCAAACAGCGCTCCTTCCCTTCCATGCTCTGCCATGCGCCCAAACAGTGGTTCCCCCCACATATGGGGTACCAGCGTGCTCAGGACAATTTCACAATAACTTTTGGAGTCCAATTTCTCCTGTTACCCTTGGGTAAATAAAAAAAATTGGACCTTTTGTGAAAAAAGTTAAATGTTCATTTTTTTTTTAAACATTCATAAAATTCTTGTGAAGCACCTGAAGGATAAATAAACTTCTTGAATGTGGTTTTGAGCACTGTGAGGGTGTAGTTTTTAAAATGGTGTCACTTTTGGGTATTTTCTGTCATATAGACCCCTTAAAGTGACTTCAAATGTGATGTGGTCCCTAAAAAAATGGTGTTGTAAAAATGAGAAATCGCTGGTCAACTTTTAACCAAAATTTGTGCTGATGTTGCTAGGAGTCGAGTTCTCGCTTCTGCACAAGGGGAATCTTGAACCATCCCCGCTGCGGTCTCCCATCCGTCTCCGGCCGCAGTGGACTCTGCTCAGCAGAGACGTCGGTCCCAGCATCTCACCTAGTCTAATACTGTGCAGAGGATTACTGCTGCCTCTCCAGGTTCTGCTATTGTAGCCAGTACTGGCCAGCGGCGAGCAGACGTCTTTGGGACTAAGTCCTGCGTTTCCCCTTCTGAGCATGCCCAGGGCAAGGTCTTCCATTGGGGACCAAGCGTCACATGCTCAGGTACTACAGCAACTCCTATTGGTCCGTCAGGAAGGTCCTGAAACTGCTTGTGTTCGGGAACAGTTTCTCATTGGTCCTTTTCTGGAAGGTCTTGTAGTTGCTGCTATAAAAAGGTTGCACTAGTATCAATTCTGTTATGTGCTTTGCTCCAGTGTGGTCATGTACGCGTGCGGTTAGGGCTCGGCTGAAATAAGCCCCTAGAATACCAGCACCTCCGGTGAGGAGTTTTTGTATGCACGTGTTCAGGGCTTGGCTGAGATAGACTCTAGAATACCGGCTACTCCGGTGAGGAGTTGGTTTTTTGTGTTATTGTTTGCATGACCATGGACTGCTATCCGCTCTGCAGTGATCTGTGTGTTCCTGTGAGGTTAACAGGACACAGTCTCTATCACAGTGACTCTGTGGAGTAACCGAGTTTGCTCTTACCGCCATATAGTGCCACAGCTTCTATATCAGCGACTCTGTGGATTAACAGAGCTCGCTTATACCACCACATTGTGCCATCTTACTAGCAGCAGGCTCTGCCTGCACAGTGGACCCCGGGCTGCGAACGCACCTAATATCTATATTTATTTGGTGCGTTCCGCCAGCCCTAACAGATGTAAAGTAAATATGTAGGAAATGCTACTTATTAAGTTTTTTTGTGTAACATATCTGTGTGATTTAAGGGCATTAAAATTCAATGTTGTAAAATTGCAAAATTTTCAAAATTTTCGCCAAATTTCTTTTTTTTTCACAAATAAACGCAAGTCATATCAAAGAAATTTTACCTCTATCATGAAGTACAATATGTCATGAGATAACAGTGTTAGAATCACCAGGATCCATGGAAGCGTTCCAGAGTTATAACCTCATAAAGGGACAGTTCTGTAGGGTCTCGGCTACTCCCCGGCAGCCAAGACCCTGGAGAAATTCCAATGCTGGGGGGGCGCTAAAACCTAAAACCTCAGCTCCATTAAAAAGTAGCGCTGTGGTTTAAGTATCCTTAACTGCCGCCGTTAAAAGCCGTATCAGCAGTCGTTAAGGGGTTAAACTTTTAGTGATTTTTCAATGTAAACAACTCTGTCTCTATTCATCTGATGATGAGATAGAGACTTTAAAATGCTTTGTATTGTAGAGACAAATAAAAGCTGGTTACATTATTGAACTTTCCTTAAAGGGAACCTGCAATGTCCAAAAACACTATTTAACTGCAGATATAGGTTTAATCTGCAGGTAAATGGTGTAAAAACCCTGTGTGGCTGCCTTACTGGATAAGCAGTGATAAGGAAAAAATGAACTTGTGTTCTCCCTGTAGCTGCTCACTTCCAGTCATAGGGGCGGTGCAGGGACTGGTTACAGTCACCATTCTCCATCCAGTGAGTGCAGTAATCACTGCCTGACACCTTCACTGAAAGCCTTCACCACAGCATATGTGTGCAGAGCAGGCTGTCAGTCAATGTTCCAGAGAATGATTACAGCTGCACTCGCTGTATCGACCTCGCGTACACTGTAGTGTACAACGGTTTCTGGGTTCTGGGACTTCTGGGTCTGAGGAGGATGTATAGTGACTGGTGACTGTAGCCGCTCCTTGCACTGCATTGATGACTGAAAGGAAAACATATTAGTTCATTTTCTCCCTGTAGGCACTGCATCAGCATGGCAGTCAGGTAGGATTTTAATGCTATTTACCTGCAACTTAACACTATATCTGCAGGTAAGAAGTATTTTTGATATAACAGACTCCATTTACAATTTTCAAGAGGGTAGCATTTGTCCTGTACCATATACAACAAATATGTTTGTACTACACATTGTGTCATGCAACATTTATCATTTACAATAAGGGAATAATTCCCATACACTATTAATCTTTACCTAGCAGTAGACTATTCACATTGCTCAAAACTTTCTGTAGTGCAGTCAAAATAGTCTGCAATTTGTTGTCAGAAGTCGCCAGAACAAAAAAAAGAATTCCAACCGCTCAATTCGCAGAGATGCCAAAATGAAAAGTTAGTATTTTATTGCCTTAATGTTTTATTGAATATTTTTACACTAAGAACTAGAGTACACTAGATGTGCCTGTGCTCACCTTTTCCCTAGATATTTGATTATTTTGCAGAAATCTGTGCAGTACTGTATATACTGGTTCTCTAGGGCCTGGAGTCATTGCCTCCATAAATTGCAGTAAGCCACTGCTGACAGCAGAACCTTTTGGTAACAGCAGAGAAAAATCTGGCAGTGTAATCTCTCTTGATAAAACATGTTCACTATCATTATACTGTACATAAAGCCACAATGGGCAGTAAGGTCACACTGACATGCCTGGCATTTAACTAGTTTTAGTTAAATGAAAAGTGTTTGAATACAGAAATGAAATTTCTAGATCAATTGAGTTTTTTAGTTCAGCAGTGTCCACATTTAGTTAAAGTGAATCTATCACATTGAAAAAGTAATGTAATCTGCAGGCAGTGTGGTAACAGTGGGAGAAGCTGCTATATAAAGTTATATAGGAAAAAAGTCAGTGTAACCTGTGTTTTATTAATTTATATTTCTGTTTATATTGGGATTTTCATTCAAATGAGCCATGACAATCAGTGACTGACAGCTATCTCTTTATAAAAAAGGCTGTCAGTCAGTGAGTGAGGTTGCCCACTTCACAGCTAAGCCTATAATAGCTTAGAAATATGATATATAAATGTATAATATTATGTGATAATAATGAAGTAACATGTCTGCCTCCCAATCTACATAATCTATATATTGTTAGTCTAAATTTTATAACTAAATAAAGGCAGCAGGTTCACACTGAGCACATGTGACAGACGTGACAGAGTCTGGAGACGCAGTGGAGAGCGATCTGCTGCCTGCAACATCCTTTAGCACAGCGGTTCTCAACCTGTGGGTCGCGACCCCGGTGGGGGTCGAACGACCAAAACACAGGGGTCGCCTTAAGCAGGGGTCCCCAACCGGACACACATGGAGCCGGCGGCTGTAGCACTGTAGTGACAGCTACAGCCGCCGGCATCAAGAAGACTCGATACTCACCTTCCGTCGCTGCATCCCTGTTGCCGCTGCAGCTTCATCCAGCGCTGAGCGGTGACATAGTACTGCTCATTAAGGTAATGAATATGGACACGACTCCACTCCCATAGGCGTGGCGTCCATATTCATGAGCTTAATGAGCGGTACTACGTCACCGCTGCGCACAGGAGGAAGCTGCCGCGGCCGACAGGGATGCAGGGAAGTTCAGCGACGGAGGGAGGAGGGTAAGTATGATGGGGGGAGGACGGGGGAGCCCAGCCATGTACAGAAGGGTGGGAGCAGAGGCATGTATAGAAGGATGGGACAAGAGCCATGTACAGAAGGGTGGAGCAGAGCCATGTATAGAAGGGTGGGACAAGAGCCATGTACAGAAGGGTGGGAGCAGAGCCATGTATAGAAGGGTGGGACAAGAGCCATGTACAGAAGGGTGGGAGCAGAGCCATGTACAGAAGGGTGGGAGCAGAGCCATGTATAGAAGGGTGGGAGCAGAGCCATGTACAGAAGGGTGGGAGCAGAGCCATGTATAGAAGGGTGGGAGCAGAGCCATGTACAGAAGGGTGGGAGCGGAGCCAAGTACAGAAGGGTGGGAGTAGAGCCATGTATAGAAGGGTGGGAGCAGAGCCTTGTATAGAAGGGTGGGAGCGGAGTCATGTACAGAAGGGTGGGAGCAGAGTCATGTACAGAAGGGTGGGAGCAGAGTCATGTATAGAAGGGTGGGAGCAGAGCCATGTATAGAAGGGTGGGAGCAGAGCCATGTATAGAAGGAAATACACAAGAAAAATTGGTGCCACTTGTGTCAAATTAATAATAGTTATATAGAATATAATGCTAAAAATTAATACAAATGTGAATAAATAACAAGAAGATATCAATAGTCCAAGAAGAAATGAGATGGCAGACCATCCGGAAAGATGAAAAACCCTATATAACAGACGTGGATAAAAGTAAGAGGACCCAGTTGAACCAATTGTGTGAAATAATTGTAAGCAATCCAATGTGTATGACATAAAATATAATCTTTATTGAACAATGTAGTACAAGAAACAAAAAAATAAATGGAATAACATATAAGATGAGAAGTATATAAAAAAAAAAAAGACACAAGTTCATGAATGACAGTGGATGGAAGTAAACGCTACCTGGAAGCCTGGGGGGTGCTGTCAGCCTGTCAGCCAGGGGCGCGTTCTTTCTGGCTGACAGGCTGACAGCACCCCCCAGGCTTCCAGGTAGCGTTTACTTCCATCCACTGTCATTCATGCACTTGTGTCTTTTTTTTATATACTTCTCATCTTATACATCATGTGCACATATTGGTGGTGTTAGACACTAAGGATTTATATATACCCTCAGCACGAATTGCTCGGTGTTATTAGATTATTTATGCCATTCATAAGTGGCAGGTTCACTTGGCTTATTGCACCGTTGCTCCTGGTACATTTTTCAGTCTGAGTGCATTAATCGGGTGTTGTCACTGTCAGTCATGTTTTAATGTTATTCCATTTATTTTTTTGTTTCTTGTACTACATTGTTCAATAAAGATTATATTTTATGTCATACACATTGGATTGCTTACAATTATTTCACACAATTGGTTCAACTGGGTCCTCTTACTTTTATCCACGTCTGTTATATAGGGTTTTCCATGTATAGAAGGGTGGGAGCAGAGCCATGTACAGAAGGGTGGGAGCAGAGCCATGTATAGAAGGGTGGGAGCAGAGCCATGTACAGAAGGGTGGGAGCTGAGCCATGTATAGAAGGGTGGGAGCAGAGCCTTGTGTAGAAGGGTGGGAGCACAGCCATGTATAGCAGGGTGGGAGCGGAGCCTTGTATAGAAAGGTGGGAGCGGAGCCTTGTATGGAAGGGTGGGAGGGTGGTATAAATGTTATAATTAATTGATAAGTGTGCACTACTACTAAATTACAATCCCGTCCATAGCCCTGCCCCCTTATGACCAAAGCCCCGCCCTGCCACACCTCCATCCCCGCCCTGCCGGGCCATGGAAGAATGGTCTTGCTTGAAGCCGGTCCCTGGTGCTAAAAAGGTTGGGGACCAGTGGCCTAAAGCCATCAGAAAATACATATTTTGAAGTAGCCACCAAAATTATTTTTTGGTTTAGGGGTCACAGCAACATGAGGAACTGTATTGCGGGGTCATGGCATTAGAAAGGTTGAGAACCACTGCTTTAGCAATGGTTTGGGGTGGCATTTCTTTGGAGGACCACACAGCCCTCCATGTGCTCGCCAGAGGTATCCTGACTGCCATTAGATACCGTGTTGAGATCCCCAGACCCCTTGTGAGACCATATGCTGGTGCGATTGGCCCTGGGTTCCTCCCAATGCAGGACAATACCAGACCTCATGTGGTTAGAGTATGTCAGTAGTTCCTGCAAGATGAAGACATTGAAGCTATGGACTGGCCTGCCCATTTCCCAGACCTGAATCCGATTGAGCATATCTGGTTTAGCATGTCTCGCTCCATCCATCAATGTCACGTTACACCACAGACTGTCCAGGAGTTGACGAATGCATTAGTCCAGGTCTGGGAGGAGATCCCTCAGGAGAACATCTGCAACCTCATAAGGAGCATGCCCAGGCATTGTAGCGAGGTCATACAGGCACGTGGAGGCCACACACAATACTGAGCATCATTTTGACTTGTTTCCACTTTAATTTTGTCTTGTTTTGATTTTCATTTTGACTTGTTTCCACTTTCATTTTGGGGGTCTCTCCAAATCCAGGCCTCCATCGGTTCAAAAATTTGATTTCCAGTGATGATTTTTGTGTGATTATGTTGACAGGACATTCAACTTTGTACAGAACAAAGTATTCAATGAGAATATTTCATTCATTTAGATCTAGGATGTGTTATTTGAGTGTTCCCTTTATTTTTTGAGCAGTGTAATATATATATATATATATATATATATATATATATATATACATATATATGTAATATGTTTAGTAATGAACAGGTGTCAGCCAGATACCCTCATTAATAAAACGGTACCTAAAGAGTTAAATAAAGACACATACACACACGCATGAAATCTGCGTGAAACGCAATAAATGTTTATTTTTCAATACATTTTTTAAAAAAATTGCTTGGGCTCCCGCATAATTTTAATAACCAGCAGAGGGAAAGCCGACAGCTGAGGGCTGATGTTAATATTCTAGGAAGAGCCAATAGCCATAAAGATTCTCAGGCTATTAATATCAGCTCACATATGTTTGCTTAGCCTAGGGTCCCCCTATAAAATCAAACCAGCAAAGGCTAGGCAGACAGCTGTGGGCTGATATTAATAACCTGAGAATGGGCCATCACTGAGCCGCCTTGAGAGTTCACAGGAGTTCATCACTCCAGTGCTCTCACTTTACAGCAGTACCGCTGAGTGAGAACTTCCCCACGCAGCGGTACCATAAGTGACAGCATGGAGCCGATCAGCTGATACACCGCGGGGGCGATTATCTCCTGTTAGTGTATCGCCGGTTGGGTAGAGCGGTCACATCTCCCGATGTGACTGTTCTACACGTGAGATCACCATGGGATAATCTGGATTACGTTGGACTACAGGGGACAGGTAGGATATGTTGGTTTATTATTTTACATTATTTCTTGGAGACGAGGGCATCGTGGATTTGGTGTGCGGTGAGTATATTGTGTTTTTATTTCTATGTGAATATGTATATATTATGTATCAATTTGTATATATTATGTGAATAATGAATATGGATTTAATTTTACTTTTTTAAACAGTGAGCACAGGCGCTGGCACATGATACTACTAACCCATCAGCGGCACCTGCTGTCACTGTTATCAGTGACACCAGACATAGCTGGAAGGGAACAGTAGTCAGTAGTATAGGAGGTTAACCTTTCGTCAAACTCAAATCTGACAGGTCGTCACGCCCCCTATCATTTAATCCGTCTCCCTGTCAGATTGATCTGCCTGGGGAATCAGGACTGCTGAATCTGTGAATTTCAATCAAAGTGATTCATGAATTTATTTGTCTCTATTTATATTTTATCCATCGCCTTGTGGATTTGATCAGACTGGATTTTCTAGCAGTTGTTGTATTAAATCTGTGTGTGTGTTTCACTCACTGTAAAGATATAGTTTAGTAGTGTATGTACAGACTAAAAGGAGATTATTCTATAGTATTATCCAAATGTAAAGCTATTTTCTAGCAGAGTCTGTAGTACAGACTCCAGTATATAAGAATTTTTAGTGAAATACAGACTCTTAGTGAAATACAGACTCCAGTATAAAAGGCTTGTTTTATATGTATGTAAAAGTTTGGAGATGTATATTTAGTGGGGACATCTCAGCTATATTGTGTATAGCCCTCATTTCTAGCAGGGTTTGTTAGAGATAGCTCACTTATTAGCAGCTGTGTTGACATGAACTGTCATAACTAGTGTCATGCCCTGTAACTACAATTGCATGAAGGTCCCTACTTAGCAGAGTATTTAGATATGGTAATTCAGTTGCTACAAACCACAAACAGTAATTAGTCCTCTATTGTGTATAGAGGTTTGTACAGAGATCACTCTATTGTGAATCTTGATTTATAAGGCTCTTTTAAGGCCAGGAGTAAACATAGTGATTGTTTCATGTGAGAATACAGGCATAGGATGGTCGCTTTTTCAAGAAAACTGTCCCTACAGTTCATCCCTATAGTGTAGTTTAATGTATGGGAGTGTGCAAGTCATATCTGTGTACTGCTAGTCTGTAATTAAAATAAAACTTTCACAAACTTTTTAACATACCTGTGTTTCGGACCATTATGCCATACCAGAAGCACACGGTGCCATGTACTCTAGTCCATAATATTCGATTTTGAGCACCATTCAACAAAAAAGAGAGGCATGTTGGGACGTGTTCCGACCTATTTTGGCACATGCCCACTCCTTCTCAACATGTTGTGTTCATGTTTTGTTATCGGCTGCTATCATAGTGATTGTTTCATGTGAGAATACAGGCATAGGATGGGGACATGTGGGGAAAGCTGTATCGAGGCGAGGTCACATTATGAAATGTTCATTGGGTATATTACCGTATTTTTTGGACCATAAGACGCACTTTTTTTCCTCCAAATTTGGGAGGAAAGTGTGGGTGCGTCTTATGGTCGGAATGTAACATGTGGGGAGGGGGGCAGGGGGCAGCGGTAATGTGGGATCAGCAGGAGGCAAGAAAATATCCCCTCTGCTGCAGGAAACAAGCGCTGGGGAAACCCCTGGTCCCTACTTAAGTGCAGTGAATATTAATCAGCCGCTTCCCCGCCCACCTATCAGCTGAGCAGTGAGCTGGGAGCAGCAGATCACAGAGCCACAGTTTCCCCAGCGCCTGATTCCTGCAGCAGCTGGGCAGATCGGTGTCTGAAGGAGAAGGAGGCAGCAGGAGCAGCTGGGATACCTGACAGCCTGGGGCTGTGCTGATGGGAAGCTGAATGCTCCTGTGAAGGACCTCTGATGAGGTCATGAAGAGGGTGGGCTGGAGCATCACATGACCAAAGCCCTGCCTCTTCATGATGTCATCACAGGTCCTTCAGACCCACTGTACAACAGAGAATTTATTAAAAGGTTAGGCTACTTTCACACTTGCGTTTTTTTGTGCAGCGCATCATGCGCACATGAAACGCATACGTGTCACATTTCTATCAACTCTGTCTCTATCATCTCTGTCTCTATCATCTGTCTCTATCATCTCTGTCTCTATCATCTGTCTCTATCACCTGTCTCTATCATCTCTGTCTCTATCATCTGTCTCTATCATCTGTCTCTATCATCTGTTTCTATCATCTCTGTCTCTATCATCTGTCTCTATCATCTGTCTCTATCATCTCTGTCTCTATAATCTGTCTCTATCATCTCTGTCTCTATCATCTCTGTCTCTATCATCTGTCTCTATCATCTGTCTCTATCATCTCTGTCTCTATCATCTGTCTCTATTATCTCTGTCATCTGTCTCTATCATCTCTGTCTCTATCATCTGTCTCTATCATCTGTCTCTATCATCTCTGTCTCTATCATCTCTGTCTCTATCATCTCTGTCTCTAGTATCTGTCTCTATCATCTCTGTCTCTATCATCTGTCTCTATCATCTCTGTCTCTATCATCTGTCTCTATCATATGTCTCTATCATCTCTGTCTCTATCATCTGTTTCTATCATCTCTGTCTCTATCATCTGTCTCTATCATCTGTCTCTATCATCTCTGTCTCTATAATCTGTCTCTATCATCTCTGTCTCTATCATCTGTCTCTATCATCTCTGTCATCTGTCTCTATCATCTGTCTCTATCATCTCTGTCTCTATCCATCTGTCTCTATCATCTGTCTCTATCTCAATCTGTCTCTATCATCTCTGTCTCTATTCTCATCATCTGTCTCTATCATCTGTCTCTATCATCTGTCTCTATCATCTCTGTCTCTATCATCTGTCTCTATATCTGTCTCTATCATCTCTGTCTCTATCAATCTGTCTCTATCATCTCTGTCGTCTATCATCTGTCTCTATCATCTCTGTCTCTATCTTGTCTCTATCATCTGTCTCTATCATCTCTGTCTCTATCATCTGTCTCTATCATCTCTGTCTCTATCATCTGTCTCTATCATCTCTGTCTCTATCATCTCTGTCTCTATCATCTGTCTCTATCATCTCTGTCTCTATCATCTGTCTCTTCATCTTCTCTATCATCTCTGTCTCTATCATCTCTGTCTCTATCATCTGTCTCTATCATCTCTGTCTCTATCATCTCTGTCTCTATCATCTCTGTCTCTATCATCTCTGTCTTATCATCTGTCTCTATCATCTCTGTCTCTATCATCTGTCTCTATCTTCTGTCTCTATATCTCTGTCTATCTTCTCTGTCTATATCATCTGTCTCTATCATCATCTCTATCAACTCTGTCTCATCATCTGTCTCATTTCTAGCAGCATGTGTTCATGCAGCCGCAGATCCAGTCTGAGTCCGCGCAGTGCGGGTGTTATGGAGAGACTCACACGAAATCGTGCGAGTTTCTCGCATGTGTGACCCGCTTTCTCTACCCTCAGTCTTCACATAGTAGTTTACAGACACCACACTGGTCCCGCAGCACCATCTCCTACCCGTAGCTTCCAACATAATAACATACTATTATATATAATAACACCACATATAATAGTATGTTATTAAATATTTTACCACATTTTTTGCTTCAAATATATTTTTCCCTATTTTCCACCTCTAAAACCTGGGTGCGTCTTATAGTCCGGTGCGTCTTATAGTCCGAAAAATACGGTATGTATATTGCCGCGTTACAATATTAGACACGCAAATGTTTTATTCGTATTTTTAAAAAAGCAATGACGCGGTATTGTAAAAACAAGGTTACAATGTAAAAGAGAAGTTTCTGAGTAATTTTACAACAATTGGAAGGGATTCTCTCTAGACAGGTATAACCAAATGTCATTATATGTTGGAGTAAATCTCAATATTATATGATAGTATGCAGCTCATTTTATATTCATGTATGTGAAGGACAATCTTTTCAGCATGGCGATGTATCTACTCTCAACTGCTATGTCGCCGCTAGGATACACGGGCCCCTACAACTCAACCCTATAGTGTAGTTTAATGTAGGAGGCAAACAGATCATCGCAGGTGTTTGGAAAATACCATATTTCATAGATGCTTGTGAACCGCTGAATCATTTTTAAACATTTCACGCCACTCATGCACCCATAGCACACTTATGGTGTACCCGCACGGCTGCAACTAGTGCTTTTTAGCTAAAAAGGCGTGATATAACTGCCCGCAGGTGATGTTTGTGCCCTTATTTGCATCATTTTCATTATAACTCGACGGGGATCCGTGGAAAAACAACCCTGAAATTCAAAAACTAAGTGCTGACCGTTAACATACGCATAGTCATCTAGAAAATATTGAGCGAGTTGCTTCACAAACCATCTCAAGGCATGTTGTATGCCAATGTTCTCGGTATGCGCTACATACATGACCCGATGTATAGCCTGGGATGAGCAGCGTTCTTGCTGCACAGTCCTATTTTTAAAGATGCTATGCCCCCTCAGATATAAAAGACAGGCATGTCGGGACGTGTCCCGGCCTATTTTGGCACAGGACCACACCGATGCAACGATTTTGTCCAGCATTCAACAAAAATTGCGTGCAAACTTTTTAGCACACGCATAGTCATCTAGAAAATATTGAGCGAGTTGCTTCACAAAGCCTCTCAAGGCATGCTGTATGCCAATGTTCTCGGTATGCGCTACATACATGACCCGCTGTATAGCCTGGGATGAGCAGCGTTCTTGCTGCACAGTCCTATTTTTAAAGATGCTATGCCCCCTCAGATATAAAAGACAGGCATGTCGGGACGTGTCCCGGCCTATTTTGGCACAGGACAACACCGATGCAACGATTTTGTCCAGCATTCAACAAAAAATTGCGTGCAAACTTTTTAGCACACGCATAGTCATCTAGAAAATATTGAGCGAGTTGCTTCACAAAGCCTCTCAAGTAGTGTTGAGCATTCCGATACGCAAGTATCGGGTATCGGCCGATATTCGCTGTATCGGAATTCCGATACTTAGTTCCGATATTTTTCCTATATCGTATACCGGAATCGGAAGTTCCCATAATTCTTTGAGAGGCACTGTGATTTTAGTCAGCCAATGAGGAATCCTACGAAGTGTGGGCACATCCTGTAATGCTGAGGTCATCTTAACTAATGGCATGGCTGTGATTGGCTGCTGAAATGATGTCAGAATGCACTATAAAAGGCGCCGCCGCCATTTTAGCGTCACTGTGCTGTGAACTCAGTTAGGGACAGAACGCTGCTCTGCTGACTCTGAGGGACAGTTAGAGATTGCGATTTTGTGTACTGTGCTTTAGGCAGGCTAGTTTACCAACCGCTGTGTAAAGCTTCCTTTTGCCTTGCAGTGTTGTTTTAACAGCTCTGTGCAAGGTGTGTGTGTGAGTGCAGGTGACGCTGCTGTTTGCTCTGCATCCACCGCTGTTTGTAGGCATCTGCACGTGTCACTCACTGACTCTTTTTTTTATTTTATTTTGTGGAATTGGTGCAGCTCCATTCAATTGAAATTAACAGTGATCTATTAGTGTGACGTGCTTCCATCCGTATACAATACATTGGTTGCAAACACTATAGAAGTACATAAAGGAGCCTTTCACAGCTAGTGAACAGTTGTGTGCAGTGTTCACTGTAGTCTGTGAGCTTTTCATTTTTTGAGTGCAGATTACGCTCCAGTTAGTTCTTCAACCACTGCTGGTTGTAGTATGCTGAGCGTGTGTCACTGCCTCATCCTTCACATTTTTCTCTAATTGGTGCTGCTCCATTCTATTTAAAAAAAATATAATCTATTAGTGTGACGTGCTTCCATCCGTATACAATACATTGGTTGCAAACACTATAGAAGTACACAAAGGGGCCTTTTACAGCTACTGAACAGTTGTCTGCAGTGTTCACTGTAGTCTGTGAGCTTTTCATTTTTTGAGTGCAGATTACGCTACAGTTAGTTCTTCAACCACTGCTGGTTGTAGTCTGCTGAGCGTGTGTCACTGCCTCATCCTTCACATTTTTCTCTAATTGGTGCTGCTCCATTCTATTTTAAAAAAATATAATCTATTAGTGTGACGCGCTTCCATCCGTATACAATACATTGGTTGCAAACACTATAGAAGTACACAAAGGGGCCTTTTACAGCTACTGAACAGTGGTCTGCAGTGTTCACTGTAGTCTGTGAGCTTTTCATTTTTTGAGTGCAGATTACGCTACAGTTAGTCTTCCACCACTGCTGGTTGTAGTCTGCTGAGCGTGTGTCACTGCCTCATCCTTCACATTTTTCTCTAATTGGTGCTGCTCCATTCTATTTTAAAAAAATATAATCTATTAGTGTGACGCGCTTTTATCCGTATACTGTACATTGGTTGCAAACACTATAGAAGTACACAAAGGGGCCTTTTACAGCTACTGAACAGTTGTCTGCAATGTTCACTGTAGTCTGTGAGCTTTTCATTTTTTGAGTGCAGATTACGCTACAGTTAGTTCTTCAACCACTGCTGGTTGTAGTCTGCTGAGCGTGTGTCACTGCCTCATCCTTCACATTTTTCTCTAATTGGTGCTGCTCCATTCTATTTTAAAAAAATATAATCTATTAGTGTGACGCGCTTCCATCCGTATACAATACATTGGTTGCAAACACTATAGAAGTACACAAAGGGGCCTTTTACAGCTACTGAACAGTTGTCTGCAGTGTTCACTGTAGTCTGTGAGCTTTTCATTTTTTGAGTGCAGATTACGCTACAGTTAGTTCTTCAACCACTGCTGGTTGTAGTCTGCTGAGCGTGTGTCACTGCCTCATCCTTCACATTTTTCTCTAATTGGTGCTGCTCCATTCTATTTTAAAAAAATATAATCTATTAGTGTGACGCGCTTCCATTCGTATACAATACATTGGTTGCAAACACTATAGAAGTACACAAAGGGCCTTTTACAGCTACTGAACAGTTGTCTGCAGTGTTCACTGTAGTCTGTGAGCTTTTCATTTTTTGAGTGCAGATTACGCTACAGTTAGTTCTTCAACCACTGCTGGTTGTAGTCTGCTGAGCGTGTGTCACTGCCTCATCCTTCACATTTTTCTCTAATTGGTGCTGCTCCATTCTATTTTAAAAAAATATAATCTATTAGTGTGACGCGCTTCCATCCGTATACAATACATTGTTTGCAAACACTATAGAAGTACACAAAGGGGCCTTTTACAGCTACTGAACAGTTGTCTGCAGTGTTCACTGTAGTCTGTGAGCTTTTCATTTTTTGAGTGCAGATTACGCTACAGTTAGTTCTTCAACCACTGCTGGTTGTAGTCTGCTGAGCGTGTGTCACTGCCCCATCCTTCACATTTTTCTCTAATTGGTGCTGCTCCATTCTATTTTAAAAAAATATAATCTATTAGTGTGACGCGCTTCCATCCGTATACAATACATTGGTTGCAAACACTATAGAAGTACACAAAGGGGCCTTTCACAGCTAGTGAACAGTTGTCTGCAGTGTTCACTGCAGTCTCTGAGGAATAACCACACTTAGGCCTTATAACTTTTCTGACTTTCTTTATCAATCTACCAAGATGAAGAAGGCAGGGAGTAAGGCACGTGGTCGTGGCGTGGAGTTTCAGCAGGGAGAGCACATGGGGATTCTGTGGCTGCTGCCGCCCCCAGTGACACAGCATCCACCAGTTTTCCCCGTGAGCGTTCCTTTATGCACACTTTTGTAGGACTCGGCGTAGCCCCCTGCTGCGGGAAGAACAAATTGAAGCCGTTGTTGGTTGGATGGCAGCCAATGCATCGACTTCAATTGCTTCCACCTCCTCTCAGGACCACAACACTGTTGAACAACCATCTGTCTCTTCACCGCCTGCCAAATTGCCCAGGCAGTCAGAGAGCTCTGTAAAGGAGCCAGCTGAGTCTCTGCTTCTGTTCTCAGAATCTGTTGGCTTGCAAACAGGGGCCCAGCCAAGCAGCATTCTGGAATGTGAAGAAGAGGGAGTATGCAGTGATGCGCAACAGCTGTGTCTCTCTGAATCTGAAGAGGCGGGTGAGCCAGTGCCGATGGTCAGCACACCGCAGAACGCATCTGATGATGATGAGACTCAGGTGCCAGTTCCTGTTGAGCATGGTGCTGGCCAGACCACCCAACAGCAGCAGGTGTTGGAAGAGGGTAGTGGAGATGATGAGGTCCAAGACCCAACATGGCGTGAGGAACAGGAAGGTGGTGGTAGCAGCTCTGAGGAAGAGATTGCCCCAACGGTCCAAACAGTAGGGAGAGGTAGGCTGCAGACTCGGTTGCCTGTAGCCTCCAGTTTGGCACCCGTTCTTAGCAGTTCTCTTCCAACAGCCAAAACGGGCGCTCCCAGGACTTGCACTGCGTGGTCCTTTTTTGACACACTTGCAGATGATATTTGCTATGTCAAATGCAAGCTGTGTAATCAAAAAGTAAAAAGAGGTAAAAGTGTCAGTAACCTTAATACCACAAATATGTGGAAACATGTGCGGTCAAAGCACGTGGTTGAGTTACAAAGACACACTGGAGATGTAGGCCAACCTACAGCAGCACCTACATCTTCAGCTCGTGTTGGAGCCTCTTCCTCCAGCTCACACACAGCTGGTTCGGCTTCCTCACAGGATCCCCATGGAAGAACCTCTGTCACTGTTGTCCAGAGACCCAGTGTTATTCCACCCACAGCTGCAAGTTCCCTGTCATCCTCACACTCCCAGGCCACAAAACAGCCATCGGTAGCACAGGCATGGGATAAAAGACGGCCATACTCGGCAAACCATCCACGAGCACAGGCTCTGAATGCTGGCATTGCAAAACTCCTGTCCCTTGAAATGCTGTCATTCAGGCTGGTGGAGACTGACAGTTTCCGTAACTTAATGGCATTGGCAGTCCCACAATACAATGTGCCCAGCCGATTTTATTTCAGCAGGCAAGCCGTCCCTGGTCTGCAAAAGCATGTTGAGGGAAAAATTAAACATGCGCTACTAAACGCAGTCAGTAGCAAGGTCCACCTGACCACCGATGCGTGGACCAGTACCCATGGCCAGGGACGATACCTTTCCCTCACTGCCCATTGGGTCAATGTTGTGGAGCCGGGTACAGATCTTGCGAGTGGCTCTGTACGTGTTCTGCCAACTCCAAGGATTGCAGGAATCAAGTCTGTCCACATTGACTCCTCCTCCTACTCCAGTTCCTCAGAATCATCGCTGCAGGAGCCATCACGGTCTACCTCCACATGGACCCATGAACGCTTACCTGTTGCGACCGATATGAGCACAGCCGTGGTCAAACGTCAACAGGCCGTCCTGAAATTAATTTCCATGGGGAATCGAAGCCACACAGCGCAGGAGCTCTGGAATGCCATCAAGCAGGAGAGCGACGTGTGGTTTTTGCCAGCGAATCTCCAGCCAGGCTTGGTAGTGTGTGACAATGGCCGAAATCTGGTGGCAGCTCTGGGCCTTGGCAACCTCACTCACATACCATGTCTGGCACATGTGCTCAACTTGGTCGTGCAGAGTTTTTTGAGGGACTATCCGGATCTTGATGCACTGCTGCACAAGGTCCGCCTAGAGTGCGCTCACTTGCGACGTTCCAGCATGGCCAGATCGCGCATTGCAGCTCTGCAACGCAGATTTCGCCTTCCTGAACATCGCATCATATGTGACGTACCCACCAGGTGGAATTCCACGTTACATATGTTGGAGCGGTTGTGTGAGCAGCAGCCAGCAGTAATGGAGTATCAGCTGCATCAGGCGCAATCAACTCGCAATTTGCGCCGTTCACACTTCACCACTACTGAGTGGGCCTCTATGAAGGACATCTGCCACGTTTTGCGTGCGTTTGATGAGTCAACGCGGATGGCGAGTGTAGATGATGCACTAGTCAGCCTGACTGTCCCCCTTATCTGCCTGCTTCAAAAAACACTGCAAGCACTAAGGGATGAGGTTTTGGAAGAGGTGGAGGATGAGGAGTCACAAATTCCATCATCTTCTGGACAGTCAGCGCAACGTGGTTCCTCACAAAGGGCTGGGCAGGGCTCACTTTGTGAGGAGGATGAGGAGGAGTCAATGGAGGAGGAAGACATCGCTCCAGAGGGAGGTACACAACGCTCTAGTCAGTATGTAGAGCGAGGGTGGGGTGATGCAGAGGAGGCAGAGATGACGCCTCTTGCAGGGGACAGCGTTTCTTGGCCAGTTGGGAGTCTGCAGCACATGGTTGATTTCATGCTGCAGTGCCTGAGAAACGACCGCCGCATCGCCCACATTCTCACACGTCTGATTATTGGGTGTACACCCTCCTAGACCCTCGCTACCGGGACAACTTACAAAGCCTCATCACACCGTTGAACCGGGAGCGTAAAATGCGGGAGTACCAAGACACACTGGTGCAATCCATAATGTTCTCCATTCCAGCCGAGAGCACTGCTGCTGCTACTGCTTTACAAAGCAGCTCTGTGCGTCGAGGCAGTGGAGACAGCTCTGCAACAAGAGGGAGCACAAGCAGCGCCTCTGCACAGGGCAAGACCAGTATGTTCCAAATGTGGTGAAGTTTTGTGGCAGCGCCACAAATGTCTACACCATCCGAGACGGCTCCAGTCAGCAGGAGGCAACGTTTCCGTAAGATGGTGACAGACTACATGTCTTTCCCTCTCAGTGTACTCCCAGATGGCTCTTCCCCATTCAAGTTTTGGGTCTCTAAGCTGGATACATGGCCAGAGCTTAGCCAGTATGCATTGGAGGTGCTGGCTTGCCCTGCTGCCAGTGTATTATCGGAGCGCGTCTTTAGTGCTGCAGGTGGTGTACTAACAGACCGTCGCATGCGACTATCCTCCGATAACGTAGACCGGCTTACTTTTCTGAAAATGAACAAGGCATGGATCTCGCCAGAATTTGTCTGTCCGTTTTCAGATTAAATAACTGGTTCGCAACGTTATCCATGTCTCCTGTTATGTTCATCTTTCTACCACCTGAACTCTACTCCCTGGGCTACAACACTGCCAGTTGCTGCTCAGAAGTGTCGTGTCCACAGACCAATACACAAGCTATAGTGTTAGTGGGGTTCAGTAACGCCAGCTGTTCCCCTGCTGTGTGTCCGGCAAGAAGTCTCCTGTTCCCTACACATGCACAGAAAAACCCATGTCGAACATGCTCCAAATAGGGAAGAGCCGTCACCCTGATTGTTATGCTTAAAACAGGAAATAGTGAAGTTTTCCAGGCCTAGAATGATAAATTTTTATAACAAATATGGACAAATAATAATTTGTCATCACAGCGCATATCTGCACATGTCTATTAGAAATGGTAACAAAACTAAAACATAGTGTTCACTTTTTGAAATTAATGCATAAAAGTACATTTCATACTTATCAATTAATGCTTTTTAAGGAACTTTATCTGTACCTGTAAGATAATGCAGTCAATGGATGTACGAATCATAAACATCCTCATCATCATCATCACAAGTTATATTTATGACAGACATTATAAAATACACATACTGATGCCAACTGTAACTTCACACACCATATATGAAATGGCCAGCATCTAAACCTGGTAATAATGTGCAATAATAAATTATTACATCTAGAAAGTGCATCATGCATACTGACAATAGGTAGTTATACCTGCAAGTGCTGTTGAAACAACCACAACAGATATAAAATAATAATGGTATATAGGTATCACAGTGCATAGTTACTCATGGACAATGTCGATGTAATACTGTACCTCAATAAAGTCAGCGTCAACCATTATGCTTGTTAGTCTTGTAGATTGTTAAAGAGGGAACGTGCTTTTTTTGTTGGTCATAGGTGGAGTATTAGACAGTAAATGATTACTGCTGTCGTATTTTTGGCGTCCCTAGGGCAGAATAACGCTGCGTAAGGTCACATTTTATAGAGAGTCATCTAATAGACACACGCTACCCTACCCTACGCGTGACAGTAGGAAGGTAGTGTTGACGGATAAAGCCTTGCGCAACCAGACATGCTTTTACCCTCTTCAACACTGTACAAGCAAAAAATGCATGATTGCAGCCGCAGACTTTATTGACGTACAGTATAACATCGCCATTACCCATCAGAGGCTGTCCACTGTCTGATACAGACATAGAATATACCTTTGCTATCCGTAGCCTTTGTTTCACCTACACTTGCAGGCACACACTTAAATTGTGACAATGCATAATGTTTTTTTAAATGGTTATTTTTTATCGTACATTATTGCGTCATCACATTGATGAGTCCATGCTGGACATGTCATACATGCTGTACAAAGTAACGATTTTATTAACTTAAATAATTGAAATGTCTGTGACTGTCACATAAAAATTGCAATGATGATGATGAGTGACTATTACAAAATCCATTGTCTTCACTATGTTATGGTTTAACATAGCGTTCCTTAAGCATTATTCATAAATACAAAAATGGACTTTTATTCTTAAATTTACAACACTATATTTTGTAAACTAATTTTTGGGTGGTGTGTTGTTCCATTTCTTGTTGCCATGTGCATATATGCGTTTATATTTGCAGGGTCTTTATTTTTATTCTTGAAATTAGGAAAGATGTGTATCTTCGTACCGTCTTAGCCAGTAGATAGAAAAATATTTAGACTTGAGAGTCCTCAGTGGTTGATACCTTTTAATGGATAACTGAAAAGATGGTAACAAATTGCAAGCTTTCGAGGCTACTCACGTCTCTTCATCAGGCAAAGACTAAAACAAAAAATGAAGAATCACATATTTCTATACACAACAGGACACAGGAATAGTGCAATAGGTAAGACAAGTGACGTGCAGCAGAACTGTCATTATGCCAGAGGGATGAACATAAATATTGGAATAGTTCCTAGATAAGGATAGAAAGTTTTATTGCCCTCTGATTGGGGTCTGGTTTTGTGTTTTCATGCCCCTGGAAGGGCAGAGACGCAGATTCCTTAATTGATATAGAATGACATGAATCCGTGTGATCTATTCATTCAAGCACTAAGAGTGTCAAAGGTCATGATGAGCTTATATTCCGAAACCTTTCTATCTTTCTCAGATTTGAAGTTACATTTTAATACCAGTAATTCTATATCCATCATGCTATGACCGGGCATACCAAAGTTTTTTGCCACAGGTAAATCCATTATTTTTTCTCTTATTGTGTGGCGATGATAATTCATCCTTGTTCTCAGTTTTTGGCCGGTCTCCCCCACATACAGACCCCCATTTGGACATTTAGTACATATAATTAGGTACACCACATTAGATGTGATGCAGCTGAAAGTAGCTGGGATCTTGTAGTCGTGATGGGAGTTGGGGATCTTTATCTTGTCCGTGGTCATTATAGATGCACAGGTTTTACATTTCTTCTGGTTGCAAGGAAAGGTTCCTGCAGCTGTTGGGGAGGACAGGGAGCTTCTGACAATGATGCTTCTTACATTTGGGGGCTGCCTAAAACACAGTAGTGGGGGGTCTGGAAATATGGATTGTAATATCGGGCATCTTTTTGTAGTAAAGGTTGTAGTTTCCGTGTAGCTCCACTTAGCACCTCCAGATTTAGATTGTAGGTGACCACTAGAGGCACCCGGTTATTTTCTTCTTTACCTTTGTAATGTAGCAGGTGATTCCTTGATATTCTGTTGGCTCTTGAAATTTGGTTTTCAATTGTTCTTGGATGGTATCCCTGGTTCAAAAAAGTCTTTCTGAGGCGACCCCCCACTACTGTGTTTTAGGCAGCCCCCAAATCTAAGAAGCATCATTGTCAGAAGCTCCCTGTCCTCCCCAACAGCTGCAGGAACCTTTCCTTGCAACCATAAGAAATGTGTTGTGAATGGGTTTGAGATGAGTTCTGAGCAGAGGTTCCCTCTGGTGGTTACAAGCGGTACTAGTGAGGATTGGGAATCAGGTGTTACTGATTGGTCTTATTTAAGGGAATCATTTTCCCATCAGGGTTGCCGGTGATCAATTGTTCTGGTCTGAATCCTTCTTTCCAGTTTCCCTTGTAGCCTGCTGTGTCGTGTCTGCATCTCCTGCTGTCAGATAAGACAATTTCTTATTTTGTGTTTTTGCTATATTTTTGCATTTTGTCCTGCACTTCTGTGGGGGCCTTCTGGTCCCCTCCGGGGGCTTTTGCCCTCTCAGTTTAGTCCAGCCACTGTGTTTTGTACTTTTGCTTTTTGCAGTTTTTTCAGTGGCTGCTGTTTTTGTTACACCAGAGAACTAATTTAGGTGGTAGAGGTCGTGTGATCTCAGGTGATTTTGAAATTAGTATGTTGGTGTTTTTCAGGGTTTTCTGGGATTGCAGTAAGTACCCTTCCTGTCCTTTTCTATTTAGATAGTTTGGGCCCCAGCGTTTGCTCATACTATTTTCTTTCTGTGTCAGTATTTCCTCTTGTCTAACCGCCATTACATGTTTGGGGGCTTTCTATTATCTTTGGGGTTCTGCTCCGGGGCAGATAGCTTTCCTATTTCTATCTTTAGGTGTAGTTAGTTTCTCAGGCTGTGACGAGGCGTCTAGGACCATCGTAGGAACGCTCCACGGCTGCCTCTAGTTGTGGTGGTTAGTCAGGGTACTGCAATCTCATAGATTCCAACTGCTCTGGTGTATTTCCTTTTTTACCTGCACTCCTCAGCTACCGTAACATAACAGTATCACCGGCCATAAAAATTGTATTGTACTCACAGAAGGAAAAAAAAATATATATTTTGAAGGAAGAAAAGTTGTCAGAGATATTTTTCTGTTTGTTGCATTTTTTTTTTTTTTTTTTTTTTCCTCTGTATCTCTGGGTGCTGGGGAGGATCTTTTCTCCCAATGGAGTTTGCACAGTTGTCTGGCCGTGTGGATCAGCT
Source organism: Oophaga sylvatica (assembly GCA_033576555.1). Lineage (NCBI taxonomy): Eukaryota > Metazoa > Chordata > Amphibia > Anura > Dendrobatidae > Oophaga > Oophaga sylvatica. The sequence goes on from JARQOD010000007.1 coordinate 12,737,215, forward strand.
TGCCACTGAGGTTCAGAGTATTGCTGCATATCTTGCTGGGTTGCCTGTTGTGGAACCTAGGATCCCCATGCCAGATTTGTTTTCAGGGGATCGAGCTAAGTTTCAGAATTTCAAAAATAATTGTAAATTGTTTCTTGCCTTAAAATCTAAGTCCTCAGGAAACGCAGCGCAGCAGGTTCAAATTGTCATCTCTCTCCTGCGCGGCGATCCTCAGGATTGGGCTTTTTCCCTGACACCTGGGGATCCTGTTTTGAGTGATGTTGATGTATTTTTTCAGGCTTTGGGGTTATTGTACGATGAGCCTAATATCACTGATCAAGCTGAAAAAGCCTTGTTGGCATTAAATCAGGGGCTTGATGACGCTGAGTTATACTGTCAGAGATTCCGTAGGTGGGCAGTCCTGACCAAATGGAATGACGACGCTTTGGCGGCCCTTTTCCGGAAGGGTCTGTCGGATAATGTAAAGGATGTTATGGTGGGATTCCCTGTCCCCTCTGGTCTCAATGATTCTATGTCATTAGCGATTCAAATTGACAGACGTTTGCGTGAGCGGAGAAGTATGCGTGGAGTGGTGTTGCCTTGTGAGCCAGCTGCTGAGCCCATGCAGTGTGATGGAGTGGTGTCTGGGCACAGCGTCATGAGTTTCGAAAGCGCAATGGGTTATGTTTCTACTGTGGTGATGCCTCTCATGCTATTTCAGTCTGCCCTAAGCGGGGAAGACGTTTTGCACGCTCAGTTGTCTTGGGTAGTGTTCAGACTAAGTTTTTATTAACTGTCACTCTGATATGCTCTCTGTCCTCATTTTCTGCTCAGGCTTTCGTTGATTCTGGAGCAGCTATTAACCTGATGGATTATGATTTTGCTAAACGTTGTGGATTTCCCTTGATACCCCTACAGAAGTCTATTCCCCTACTGGGGATCGATTCTACCCCTTTGGCTGAGAATAAACCCCAGTTTTCTACTCAGGTGATAATGAGGGTTGAACCTGATCACCAGGAGTGCTGCAAATTTTTGGTTCTATATAATCTGCATGACATTATCGTGCTGGGTTTCCCTTGGTTACAGTCTCATAATCCTGTTTTGGATTGGAAATCTGTGTCTGTAACCAGTTGGGGCTGCCAATGTGTTAATACCAACACTCCTGTTTTTTCTGCCTCCCCCAGGCTGAGGATGTTCCTGACTTTTTGTTTGATTTTTCTGATGTGTTTAGCGAAAGTAAATCTGCATCCTTACCTCCCCATAGGAGCTATGACTGCGCTATTGAATTAGTGCCAGGTAGTAAATTCCCTAAGGGTCGCCTCTTTAACTTGTCTGTACCTGAACATGACGCTATGCGGTCTTATATCAAGGAATCATTGGAGAAGGGTCATATCAGACATCCTCTTCACCCTTAGGTGCCGGTTTTTTCTTTGTGGCCAAAAAAGATGGTTCATTAAGGCCGTGTATTGATTATCGTCTCTTGAACAATATTACTGTGAAATATCAATACCCGTTACCCTTGATTTCTGACCTGTTTTCCAGGGTGAAAAACGCTACTTGGTTTACCAAGCTTGACCTCAGGGGGGCGTATAACCTTATTCGCATTAAGCACGGGGATGAATGGAAGACGGCATTTAACACCCCTGAAGGGCATTTTGAGTACCTTGTGATGCCCTTTGGGCTCACTAATGCTCCTTCCGTCTTCCAGTCCTTCATGAATGACATTTTCAGGGATTTTGTGGACAAGTTTCTGATTGTTTATTTGGATGATATCTTGATTTTTTCTAATGACTGGGACTCTCATGTGAAACATGTTCGAACTGTATTCCAGATTTTGAGAGAGAATGCTCTGTATGTGAAGGATCAAAGTGTCTTTTTGGCGTACAGAAGATCTCATTTCTGGGATTCATTTTGTCCCCATCTGTTATTGAAATGGACCCGGTCAAGGTTCAGGCCATCTGTGATTGGGTCCAACCTACTTCATTAAAGGCTCTTCAGAGATTTTTGGGTTTTGCCAATTTTTATCGTAAATTTATTGGTAATTTCTCTGTTATTGTTAAACCATTAACTGATTTGACCAGAAAGGGTTCTGATGTGGTGAATTGGCCTCCTGAGGCAGTCTCTGCGTTTCAGGAACTTAAGCAGAGATTCACTTCTGCTCCTGTTCTACGGCAGCCTGATGTTTCTCTGCCATTTCAGGTGGAGGTTGATGCCTCTGAAATTGGGGCAGGTGCCGTTTTGTCCCAAAAAGATCCAGAGACCTCTAAAAGTAACCCTTGTGCCTTTTTTCTCTCGAAAATTTTCTCCTACTGAACGTAATTATGACGTGGGTAATCGGGAGTTATTGGCCATGAAGTGGGCTTTGAAGAGTGGAGACATTGGCTGGAGGGAGCCAAACATCAGGTGGTGGTCCTTACGGACCATAAGAATCTGGTCTATCTGGAATCTGCCAAGCGACTCAATCCTAGACAGGCCAGGTGGGCCTTGTTTTTCACACGTTTTAATTTTGTGGTTTCCTTTCTTCCTGGCACTAAGAATGTTAAGGCGGATGCCCTCTCGAGGAGTTTCCTTGCGGACTCTCCTGAGCTATCTGATCCCTCTGTTATTTTGAAGGAGGGTGTAGTTCTTTCCGCCATCTCACCTAATTTGAGACTTGCTCTGGAGGGTGTCAGGAGGATAGGCCCGAGCGCTGCCCTGTTGGAAAATTGTTTGTTCCCGGACCAATGGAAAAAGAGTGTGATGTCTGGATTCATTGTTCCGCTTTGGGGCTGGGCATCCCGGAATTTTTTGGTACCAGAGACTTGTAGTCGGTCCTTTTGGTGGCCTACCTTGTCTCGCGATGTCAGGGAATTTGTGCAGTCCTGGGGGACTTGCTCTCGCTCCAAGCCTTGCTCTCGCTCTAGTGGTTTGTTGATGCCATTGCCTGTGCCCAAGAGACCATGGACCCATATCTCTATGGATTTCATTTCCGATCTTCTGTTCTTCAGAGAATGACCACCATCTGGGTAATTTGTGATAGGTTTTCCAAAATGATACATCTTGTGCCATTACCTAAGTTGCCTTCCTCCTCTGAATTGGTGCGTTGTTCCTTCAGCAGTGGTTCGTTTACACGGCATTCCTGAGAACATTGTGTCTGACAGAGGAGTCCAGTTTGTTTCCAGATTTTGGAGGACTTTTTTGTTCTAAACTGGGTGTTCAATTGTCTTTCTCCTCGGCATTTCATCCTCAGACCAATGGTCAAACTGAGAGAACAAACCAGACATTGGAGACTTATCTAAGATGCTTTGTGTCTGCTGATCAGGATGACTGGGTCTCTTTTTTGCCTTTAGCTGAGTTTGCTCTTAATAATAGGGCTAGCTCTGCCACTTTGATGTCTCCGTTTTTCTTTAATTCTGGGTTTCACCCTCGATTTTCTTCAGGACAGACGGAGGCTTCTGTCTGTCCAGGTGTTGACTCTGTTTGTTGACGTATGCAGCAGATTTGGGACCAGGTAGTGGAGAGGTTGTCCCTCTCTCAGGAGAAGGCCCAGCGGTTTGCTAACCGGCATAGGACTGATGGTCCTCGGTTTAAAGTGGGGGACTTGGTCTGGTTGTCCTCAAGAATATTCCTATGAGAGTAGCATCTCCTAAATTTAAGCCTAGGTTCATTGGACCTTATAAGATCATGGAGATTATTAATCCTGTTTCTTTTCGTTTGCTTCTTCCAGGGACATTTAAGATCCATAACGTGTTCCACAAGTCCTTGTTGAAGAGGTTTGTTGAGCAGTGGTTCCTGCTGCTGTGCCTCCTGACCCTGTTTGTTGAGGGCAATCTGGAGTATGTGGTTGAGAAAATATTGGATTCTCGTTTTTCTAGACGAAGACTCCAGTATTTGGTTAAATGGAGAGGTTATGGTCAGGAAGATAATTCTTGGGTGTTTGCTTCGACATCCATGTAGGAGACTTTCCGTGCGTATCATAGAACTCATCTGACCGACCTGGTTGCTCAAATGAGGGTTCGGTGACCCCTCCTCAAGGGGGGGTACTGTTGTGAATGGGTTTGGTGGTTCTGAGCAGAGGTTCCCTTGGGGGTTACAAGCGTACTGGGGGATTGGGAATAGGTTTACTGTTTGGGCTTATTTAAGGGAATCTTTTTTCCCCCATTCCGGGCAATTGTTCGGGGTGAATCCTTTTTCCGTTTCCTTTCCGTGTTCGGTCCACTCCTGGTCAAAAAGAAATTTTTTTTTTTGTTTTTGCTATTTTTTGCATTTTGTCCTGCCTTTGGGGGGCTTCGGTCCCCTGGGGGCTTTTGCCCTCTCATTTAGTCCCCACTGGTTTTGTATTTTTCTTTTGCAGTTTTTTCAGTGGCTGCTGTTTTGTTAACCCGAGAATTTTTTTTAGGTGGTGGGTTCGTGTACTCAGGGGATTTTTTAAATTAGTATTTGGTGTTTTTCAGGGTTTTTTGGATTTTATAAGTACCCTTCCTGTCCTTTTTTTTTAGATAGTTTGGGCCCGCGTTTTCCTATTTTTCTTTTTTTTGGGCAGATTTCCTTTGTCAACCGCCATTACTGTTTGGGGGGGTTTTATTTTTTGGGGTTTTCTCCGGGGGGATACTTTCCTATTTTTTTTTGGGGTTGTTAGTTTCTCAGGCTGTAGGGGCGTTGGACCATCGTGGAAAGCCCCGGGTCCTCTGTTGGGTGGTTGTCAGGGGACTGCAATTCATAGATTCCAATGCCTGGTGTATTTCCTTTTTTTCTGCACTCCTCATACCCTAACTAACAAAATGTAAAACCTATCATCATAATGACCACGGACAAAATAAAGACCCCCCTCCCATCACGCTAAAAAATAAAGATTTTTAGCTGCATCACATCTAATTGGGGGTACCTAATTAATTTTAAAAGTCAAACGGGGGGGCTGTATTGGGGAACCGGCCCCAAAAAGGGAAAAATTTTAATATCATCGACACAATAAGAAAAAAAATAAGATTTACGTGGAAAACCTTTTTACCCGGGGTCTAGCATGATGGATAGGAATTATGGTATTAAAAATAACTTAAACTAAAAAGATAAAAGGGGTTTGGGAATAAATTCATGATGCCCTTTTGGGGACCCTTAGGCTGTAATGAAATTTTCCCCGGGTTTTCTGTCCTATATAATTAAGAATCTCGTCTTCCCCTTCTGGGGCATCAAAACAGAACCCAGCCCCAATCAGGGGGCAATAAAACTTTTTCCTTTTTATGAAGCCAAATTTTTTTATCTCCCTCTGCCTAATACAGCTTCTTCACGTGACTTGTTTTATATTCCCTTCCCCTTCCCCTTTTGGGTTTGAGAAAATTGTGTTCTTCTTTTTTTGTTTTTTTACCTGATAAAGACCTGATAGTCTCAAAAGCTTGGAATTTGTTCCATTTTACAGTTACCTTAAAATTTAAAAAGGGGGGGCTCCAATAAAAATTTTTTTTCTATTTGGGAATTGAAATATCTTTTTATTGTCCTTAAAACTTCTTTTATTCTTTTTGAAGTAATACATTTGCAATGGCCCGACAAGGCAAAACCAATATTTTTTTTCAAAACCCCCCCCTTACCCCGGGCTTTAAACCGCCGTTGCTGCGAATGTTAGATGCAAAGAAAACAATTATTTTTTTTGGGGGTTTTAACGCCCTGTTCCCGCTGGTGTTGGAAAAATTTAGGCTAAAAAAGTCCGAAAGCTTCAATTTTTCTCTTTTCTTTTAGCCTTTAAAAAAGGAAAAACCCCGGGGACTTAAGTCTAAATATTTTTCTTCTATGGCAACCGGTACAAAGATACACATTTTCCTAAGCTGTAAAAAAAATTCAACCAAACTTCTCTGGCCTTGCCCACCCCCGCCCCCGGGGGCCAACCCCCATTGCTCTCAAAGGTTAGATGAAAAATTAAAAACAATCGCTAGTGTTTGGGGGTTCAGTAACCCTGCTTTTCCCCCTGCTGTGTGCCGGCAAAAATTTAAAACTGCTAGCTAAACCCCTTAAAAAAACAGACATGTAAAGTTCTATTACACATGATCCCCCGGGGGAAGGGGAGCATCCCGGCTCCAAACGGCTTGGGGGGGGTTCGGACGCTCCCTTGTTCCCGGGGTAATCTCTAAATTTCTCACTTATTTTGTGGCACCTTCATTAGTATTTTTTATGTTTTTTCCCCATTGGCCTGGCCCCAAGGATACGGGTTTAAACTGAGGGGACGGCACTTGTGGGTAAGGGAAAATTTCTTCGGTAACCCTCTTTTATCTTTTTTTACGGTTGTTTGTACAATATTAAGTTTTTAGGTATTTACTTTGGGCTTTAAGCCAAACTTGAATCCTCCCAGCTATATATGGGTACCAGCTGGTCATTAATTTTATTTCTTTTTGGGGACTATAATTTTCAGTTCTCCTGGACCTTTTTGATTTTTGGTCCTTTTTACCCCGTACCCTTATCATGACATTTCCTTTTTTTTAATTTCATATTTGAGAGCATTTCTGTTTTTTACCTGCTATTTTTACGTATGATGTTTGCCGTCCAATTGGCACTTCTCCCCCTTTCCAGTTTCCTGTTCCCAATTTTATCTTTTAGTCTTTTTTATCAAAAAAAATGTTTCTTTTTAGACCCATGGTGTGTTTGTGTGGCATTTCCACAGAATGAGGTACACCCGATTTTAAGCTGTAAACAATTTAAACGTCGCTTTAAAAACCTAAAATGAAAAACTCTTTTTCACAAAAATGTAAATAAAAATTTACTTTTTTTTTAATTCAATTCGAAAACAAATGCTAACCAAAAGCCTATTATGCGTGGATATGATGGGCAACCTTTTACTCCAACTTAGAAAATCCAACCACACAAAACCAAATGTGCAAGTTGGAAGTGCATAATGTGGGTTAATTTTACAAAACTGCAGTGCAAAAAGGAATTTCTGTTTTTGGCTTTTAAATAAAAAAACAAGTAAATAATAACCCCTGTTGATTAAGGGACGTGATTACACCCGAATATTGTCAAAAAAATGCAGTAGGGAAAGTCCTTTCAACATTTTAAATTTTTGGTTTTTTTTAAAAATTAATTTTAATTAAAATTTAACACCCATTAAAAGGTTTCCCTTTTTAAAAAATGAATGGTAAAAAAAAATCATCATTACCTTGTTAAAGAAATGCATAGTCCAATGAAAATATTACTTAAGTGGTCTAAAGAACGACAACTGATAGAATAGGTAAGTACATTTATCAACTGAATGCGACCCTTAAAAGTCGTAAAATGTCCTTAACAAAAAGTTTTGTCACCCCCACACCTTTTTTTTTGTAGTTTTTTTGGGGAATAGGGACAGCGTGTATGTTTCTTAGGGCTGTTTTCGGGGTAAAGCATCATGACAACCCCCTTTGTGTTGTCGTTGCTTTCATGGAAATGGCCCCCGTAAGTTGCTGGTCATAAGACGCAAAGACCCCAATACCCAACGGGCACGCAGGAACCCTTTTGTGGCCAAAAAAAGGCCAAGCATCATCAGTCCCCTTTTAAATATAAAAAAAAAGTAGTATTAACGCCACTTTTTTGAGGTCAGTATTACTCGCCATTCCCATCTGGGGCATAGTTAAACATTTTAACCTTACTATCCTTGTCATGTCAAGCCCAGTCGGGAAAATACTGTTTTCATTTGGGACTATGCATTTTTTTGGTTTGTTTTTTTTAATTTTAAAAGTTGCACAATTTCAGTAGTTTGACATTCCGATACCGCAAGATGGGGGGACGGCCGATATTCGGTTTTGGGGAATTCCGAAAATTAAATTCGATACTTTTTCAATTTTTATACCAAAAAGGGAAGTTCCCCAAAAATTTTTTAGAGGAAAAGTTTTTAGTCAGCCAATGGGAACCCAAAAAAGGTTTTGGGGACATCCTGAAAAGGCTATTTTTAAAATAAGGGAGGCTTTGGTGGTGCGAAATGATGCAAAAGCACTTAAAAGGCGCCGCAGATTTTTTGCGATTGGGAACCAGTGGGACAAACCCTCTTGTGACTCTGGGGACGTTAGATATTGCGTTTTTTATCTGTTTGAGGCGGTGTTTCCCAAAACCCCTGGTAAACTTCTTTTGCCAATTTTTAACACTCTGTGAAGGGTGTGTGTGACATGCAGGTAAAGCTGCAGTTCTCTGCTCCCCGCTGTTTTTAGGGGATCGCACAGTATGATTTTTTTTTTTTT
>JARQOD010000007.1:12745461-12752961 GCA_033576555.1 Oophaga sylvatica
CAAAGCTACAATTGGTGTTTTACTTATGAGCCTTAAAAATTATCATGTATTATTTTGTGACCTTTTTGTCATGGAAAGGTAACCTACACTACTGTCAGTCTTCAGAGCCAGATCTTTCTATTTGTTTTTGTTAAATTATAGTCATGTAAACATAATCTAGAATCTACCTTTAGACAACCTGATAAGTAACTTGACAATAACATTTGAACAATACTGAAAAGGATGTTGTAGAGGTACATAATGGGTACAAAACAGAACTGTTCAGTTCTTTCATTAGGTTAAATGTTCTTCATTGTGTGACCTTTCAAATGTATATAAAGGACACTAACAGCCTGTATTTGTTTGTACTGAGGGCTAATCCGTGTTACATCTTGTATAACACATTGGTGAAGGTAAAAATGTTAAGTGAGTCATTTTTAGTTGGTTTCAAATAGTGAAATTTAGATTAAATGCTTCTTTAGATAATGTATTTTTTTACATATAGTTAACTAATTAATATAGTATGGAATATTTTAATATATTATATAGATGGATGACTTTTTTTCTTTCCATTCTGCTTAAAAATATGAAATGTAAATTGTTGTTTTTTTAATGGAGTGGACTGAGAGCAAAATTATATTATTCAACTGGTAATTAGTGTTGAGCGATACGATACTGCAAATATCGGATATCGGCCGATATTAGCTGTATCGGCCTTTCGATTCCGAATACCGATATTTTCGTCATATCGAATACCGGAATCGGATTTGTCACTGTCACTGTGAGTGTCCGTCGGTCGGGTCTGTCAGGAGTCAGCGGCACTTACCTGGCAGAAGATCTCCGGCGGTCACGTCCTGGACTGCTTGATGGCCGCCATTATCTTCTCCCTGGCGGTCACATGCAGTTTTTTCGCGATAACTGCAGTGACTGCAGGGTAATCCCGGCCGTAAACCAGTCCGATGACGTCACCGCCGGGGAAGCAGGTAATCAGCTGTGCTGCGCCGGGATGACAGGCTCTGCCTGTCATTCTGATGTAGCAGAGCTGGATCGTCGTGGGACACTCGTTACTATGGACTGCGTCGGTCAGGTGGTATACTTTTTTTTTTTTTCTTTCATTTTTTTACAGGAGATCGATGGCGTCGCAGGATGAGACTGTAATAAAAGTAATGAAAAATGTGTTTTTTTTTTTTATTAAATTAAAAAACTTTTTTATGAACATTCACCCGTCCGGGTACATTAACAATTTAACTATTTATCAACAATTTAACTATTTATCAACAATTTAACTATTTACATACAGGGACCCTGTCCGGGTTATTTATACTTCTTTGGCCGGGTGTTCCAGGTACCACCTGGTACTTTTCTGATGCTTGCCAAACATCCGAGGCACCAAGGACCACCAGGACCTGATGACGTCGTGTGGCCTGTACAGTCAAGTCGTGACCCGCTATCTGGGTCTGTGTGGCCACCTCTTTCATCTCCCTCCGGGTCTGGAACCCTATGTCCCGGACTGAACGAACCCCAGGGGGCCTAACAGGCGCCGGGTACGGGCCAGCTATAGTTATCATGTCCATAGCTGGGGCTGCTGAGGAGACCACTGAGGGAGGCTGTGGAGATTTACGGCGTGGGGTGGGCACTTTTGCAGAGGCCTGGATGTGGGAGGCTGAAGGCTCCGAGGGTCTCACAGGTTCCTGACACTCTGGGGAGTAGGGGTCGTACCTGGTAACATTTAGGGCGTACCACCCATTGTAACCCCAGTGTCGGGTGTAAGTCACCAAGTCTCCTGGCAACAGGTCCCTCCCCGGGTGTCCTTCTGGGAGGTGATTCTCCACGTCCCGCCGGGTCACAAAAACTTCTAAATAAAGTCCAGGCTCCTGGATGAAGCCCCAACCACCATTCAATTTAAAGCTCCGTACTGCACCCTTACGCCGCGGCTCCCTCAGGGTTCCTTTATCCTTTCTCATCCGGTCCTTATCTGCCCGGTCCTTCTCCACCTGACGTTGGCGAAGTTTTAGGGTTTCTCGCTGCTCCCTTTGTCGCTCTGCTTCCCGCTCCCAATGTCTCCACTCTTCCTCCTGACGCCGGTTGAAATTCTCCTCCACCAGCAGCTCCATGTCTCCACCACTCCACTGCAGCTTGCAATGTCCGGTTTGCGGCAGCTCTCCTGGCGCCCCCCAGTCCTGGCGGCGCTCCCCTGCGGAGGAAGCAGACGGCTCTAAATCAGATGACAGTCGGGGCTCCGGTACAGGCAGATAGTGCTCTGGTGCCTGCGCGGCCTCCTCCATGAGGACGGGTGTCGCTTCTTCTGTCTCAGCGACGGGGGCAGACAGCGGGATCTGGGGTGCTGACGGTGCTGCGGTTTTTGCAGGAACGGGTGCCTCCACTGCGACAACGTCAACCGGATCACATTGCAAGGGCTCCTCTACTAGAACGGGTGCCTCACCTTCCGGTACAGACACTTCAGGTAAGAGGGATTGGCACCGCTCCAAGTTTATTTTTAGGGCACGCCAGCTCGCTTCCATCCTGGCGACCTCCTCCCGGTGCCGGGCCAGGCCTCTTAGGGTATCCTCCGCTTCTTGCAGCGTAGGAGGGTTTACAGGCCGGGTGCCCAACGGTGATTCCGTGGCGATCGGGTCGCTTCCGTGGGGGGAGAGCTCTGACTGCTCCATCCCTTCACACTTCTGCTCGTGTCCATTAGCCATCTCTGCCAAGTCACATGTGTCATTAGCATCTGGAGAGGGCCCCTCTTTTGTAGGGAGGCGGGACCTTCGTGTTAGTTTTGCACACTGAGGAGGATGAGGAGGCGGAACTCCAGAGCTGTGGGGCACGATCTTACATTGCAGTAACATTTACACTGGTCGGCCATCGTTTTCACGCCACTGAGTGAGTGTACACCCACGAAGAGCACGCCCTTCTTCTTCACCAGTGCCTCGTCGTGACGCAGATATGGCGGAAAAAATTGGCAAATACATTCTCTGATGATTTTAGCAATTCTCAAGCACAGAGTCTATTTTACTATGTAGAAGTGTATAAACTATAAATATATGTTTATATATATATGTCACAATGACATGTATATATATATATATATGTATTCTATGTGTGTATATTTTGTGTTTACAACGAAAGAAAGGGTTTTTTTGTTGCGATATTTTGTTCCCATAGACTTACATGGGACTTCCGCTATCGGAATCGGATATCGGCGATATTTAGTGATATCGGTTATACCATTCCGATCCGATATTTTTCGATATCGAGCAGTATCGCTCAACACTACTGGTAATTAAGGTCACCTTTTAAATACATTAAATGAGTCATTTAAGTTGTAAACGATCCTTACCTGCATACTTAAAAACATAAATTTTATGATATATTCTTACTAAAATTTTCTTAAAATGAATTTGCAGCAGAACTGCTCTAAAATCCACAACAAAGAAAATTCAAAGAGTATTTCAAGCAGTTTTGAATGTGGATTTTAGAGTGGATCTGATTCAAAATCCACATTAAAAAACTGCTGTGAAAATACAGTGGGTACAGAAATTATTCAGACCCCATTAATTTGTTCACTCTTTGTTTCATTGCAGCCATTTGGTAAATTCAAAAAAGTTCAATATTTTTCTCATTAATGACAACTCTGCAACCCATCTTGACTGAAAAAAAATGAGAAATGTACAAATTTTTGCAAATTTATTAAAAAAGAAAAACTGAAATATCACATGGTCATAAGTATTCAGACCCTTTGCTCAGTATTGAGTAGAAGCACCCTTTTGAGCTAGTACAGCCATGACTCTTCTTGGGAATGATGAAAAAGTTTTTCACACCTGGATTTGGGGATCCTCTGCCATTCTTCCTTGCAGATCCTGTCCAGTTCCGTCAGGTTGGATGGTGAATATTGAGGGACAGCCATTTTCAGGTCTCTCCAGAGATGCTTAATTGGGTTTAGGTCAGGGCTCTGGTTGGGCCAGTCAAGAATGGTCACAGAGTTGTTCTGAAGTCACTCTATTGTTATTTTAGCTGTGTGCTTAGGATCATTGTCTTGTTGGAAGGTGAACCTTCAGCCAAGTCTGAGGTCCAGTGCACTCTGGAAGAGGTTTTCATCCAGGATATCTCTGTACTTGGCCACATTCATGTTTCCTTCAATTGCAACCAGTCGTCCTGTCCCTGCAGCTGAAAAACACCCTTATAGCATGATGCTGCCACCACCATGTTTCACTGCTGGGATTGCATTGGGCAGGTGATGAGCAGTGCCTCATTTTCTCCACACATTCCACTTAGAATTATTACCAAAAAGTTCTATCTTCATCTCATCAGACCACAGAATCTTATTTCTTATAGTCTGGGAGTCCTTCATATGTTTTTTAGCAAACTCTATGTGGGCTTTCATATGTCTGGCACTGAGGAGAAGCTTCCATTGGGCCACTCTGCCACAAAAGGCCCAACTAGTGGAGGACTGCAGTGATAGTTGACTTTGTGGAACTTTCTCCCATCTCCTTACTGCATCTGTGGAGCTCAGCGCCAATGATCTTGGAGTTCTTCTTTACCTCTCCACAAAGGCTCTTCTCCCACAATTGCTCAGTTTGGCTGGATGGCCATGTCTAGGAAGACTTCTGATGGTCCCAAATTTCTTCCATTTAAGGATTATGGAGGCTACTGTGCTCTTAGGAACCTTGACTACTGCAGAAATTATTTTGTAACCTTGTCGAGATCTGTGCCTTGTCACAATTCTGTCTCTGAGCTCCTTGGCCAGTTCCTTTGACCTCATGATTCTCATTTGGTCTGACATGCACTGTGAACTGTGAAGTCTTATATAGACAGGTGTGTACCTTTGCAAATCAAGCCCTATCAGTTTAATTAAACACAGCTGGATTCCAATGAAGGAGTATAACCATCTCAAGGAGGATCACAAGGAAATAGACAGCATGTGACTTAAATATGAGTGTCTAGACAAAGGGTCTGAATACTTATGACCATGTGATATATCAGCTTTTTTTTTTAATAAAGTTGCAAAAATTTCAACATTTCTGTTTTTTTCAGTCAAGATGGGGTGCAGAGTGTACATTAATGAGAAAAAAAAATAACTTTTTGAATTTATGCAAATGGCTGCAATGAAACAAAGAGTGAAAAATTTAAAGGGGTCTGAATACTTTCCGTACCCACTGCATCTATAGTCACATTGGAACGTTTTTTGACCCTTCCTGCCTCCTGTACTACGGTACCACGGTGACGTCACCTATTTCTTGTCCCGCCGCCGTCCTGTCCATCTCGTACTAGCGGCGCCTCGTGGCCTGAGGACGCCGCGCTACTTCCGGACTCTGGGCTTCCCAGTTCAGCCGAGTTGTTCCAGCAACAGGGAGGACGCTCCCTGCCCCGTTACATCTGGCTTGCCTGCTCTGGGCGCGCGGCCCGACCACCATTCATACTGAGCCAGGACTTCTTTCTCTTCAACCTAGCCCTCTGCTGTCGTGACAGTAAGTGTTCTACACCAACACTTGTATGTATGCCAGCTCAATAACTCTGTCACATTTGCATCGCTATTTATCCAGCAGTTTTTTCACTTTGTGGGGACATTTCTTTATGTTTTATTGGTGTAGAGGCGCAGGTAGTTATTTTTGTGTGTTTCATAGTCACATTCACGTTACTGTGAAATCTACCCCCAAATTATCTCCCATTGATCTTAATGAAAAATCAGTGATGCCATTGAAACATTGCTCAATTTTACGCTACAAAATCAGAATCTTTGTCAAAGAAAATAAGGAAGTGACCTCTAACTTGCTCAAGCAGATTCTATATAGACTTTAATGAAATATTGACCTATGGATTCTAAAATTAGGGCTAAACCCATTAATGAAATTCAGGTAAAAGTGGATTTCCGATACAGATTTCCCTTCAAATCTAGGTTGGATTTTATTTTCTCTATATCAGGTCATATGTCTGTAGCTGTAGATTACAGTAACTGTTTCATGACACGACTACAAAGATAAAAATAAAAATCCTACAAAATATGGTAGCTTTAATTTTCATACAATATTGGTATTGCTCCGTACAACAGTGGTTGACAAAATAGCTAAAGTAATAGTGTCTCAGTGATCACAGCACATTACATAATTTGTTTTTTTTGCAGATGCAGATAATCTTGTATGAAGGGAGACATTTCCAGGGTGGCTTCTATGAATGTGGAAAAGACTGCCCAAATTTGAAATTCTATATCAGTCAGTGCAACTCTGTACGTGTCATAAAAGGATGCTGGATGCTATACGAACGCACCAACTATAAAGGTTATCAGTATTTTCTGAAACGAGGAGAGTATTCAAATTTTCATGATTGGATGGGATTTAATGATTCCATCAGATCTTGTATAGCTTTTCCACAAGTAAGTGTCTTTATTTCTGATATTTCTTTCACATATGAGTGAAGTCATGAATCTCCTCTGTAACAATTAGTTGTTGTCAGTACAATACAATTTACAAAAGGAGCATGGAAATGAAAGTATAATAATTTATTTGCTCATGTACACCTTTCAAATTTCTAATAGAAATTCAAATAGCATCTTTAGCTGGATATATGTACTGTGAATAAAAGTGCAAATTCTATGTCAATCCTTGGAAGGCAATAGATCATCTAGTGCAGATTCAGCTGAAGAGGCAATTCTTTTTAGAAAAAGCATACAGATCAGCTCTCCAGGAAGAAACATTTCTCTAGTGAAACTTATAAGTCTGACCAGTTAAAGAACCTTGAAACATGACTATACCAAGTCAAAAACAGCAGGCTGCATCCTTAAGCCAGCTATAGAGAAGAGTGAAAGTGCTCACCCTCATGGGAAAGGTGTAAGGAGGTGGTGGGGACCCTCAATTACTTTCTCTCTCCTACCAACAGGGCATGGGTGTCCTATGTGGCACCCTGATGGTTTGCTACTGTTTTATACTGTTATGCCATGTATTAATGTTCTCATAATGTGTAATGTGTAATGTGCTGTGTATGTTCTCTTAATGTTATAACGTTGTAATGTGACTGCATTTGCACATGTTTAGCTTAGGGACAGAATGAGTTAAACTGTGTGGGCGGTGACTTTGTGCGTGTATGGTGTGTGCCGGGCTATGCGTGTGTGCGTGTGTCGGGGGGGTTTCCAGGGCTATCTGGGGGTCTTCGGGGCTGTCCGAGTGGTGGGCGGGGGTTTGCGGGGGTTGGCTTTCCCCCTCTGACCCAGAAAATTGTGCGAGAGCCCACGCCATTTTTTTTCACATTTTTTTTATTTAAGATATTGTGTGAAGATTTTGTGTGTGTTTAACTTTTTATGTACCATTTTCATCTATCTCTCCATATCTATCTATCTATCTATCTATCTATCATCTATCTATCTATCTATACTATCATCTATCTATCTAATCTATCCCATATCTATCTATCCATCCCATATCTTTATCTATCTATCTATCTATCTATCTATCTATTTCTATCTATCTATCTATCTATCCCATATCTACTATCTATCCATATCTATCTAATCTATCTATCTATCTATCT
>JARQOD010000007.1:12757961-12858600 GCA_033576555.1 Oophaga sylvatica
CGGACTTTTTTGCTACGAATTTACACCTTTAATTAACCCCTACAGGTGTGAAATTTTGCACACTTACACTCATGTAATTGTTTGTGCAAATCAGATATCAAACTACATGAAAAGACATGGTTAACTCTATGTAAACCAAGTGTCATTTCATGTCGGGTTCTGCATTTTCACAAAAGCCGGCAATTGAATTAGCGGCTATTATACTATGTAGAAGTGTATGAACTATAAATATAAATATATATATATGTGTCACAAATTTAATGACATGTATATATATATATGAGGTGTAAAATTGCTGAAAAAAAATGCGTGGGCTCCCGCCCTATTTTCGCAACCAGACAGACAAAGCCAGTGAGTGGGGGCAGATAATAATAGCCCAGAGAGGGACCATTATTTTTAGCCCCCCCCGGCTACTAACATCTGCCCCCAGACACCCCAGAAAGGGCAAATCTCTAATTAGATTTGCCCTTTCTGGCACTTTGCCCGTCTATTCCCATTGCCCTGTAGAGGTGGCGAATGGGTTAATAAGGGGTTAAAATGACCTTGCAATTGAAAGGTCACTTTAAGCCAGGTTAATAATTGAGAGCTGTCAATTAGACAACTATCAATTATTAATCCTATTGTATGAAAGAAAAATCAAACACACACACTTTAATAAAAAAGAAGTTTAATGAAATAATCACACAGTTTTTGACCATATTTTATTTTCCTGCTAAAACCATTTCCTGTAATAAAAATAAAATAATAAAGCAAAATTATTCTTACCAATCCGATGTACAGTCAGGTCCCACGGTGTAATCCTTCAGAAAGGGTTAATGTTTACTGCAGGGACCGCAGCTAATGCTGCAGCCTCACAGTAAACCCCCAAATGAATGAGTTCCTCTCCTGGCTGACAGGAGAGGAAGTGGAAAGCTTAATTGATTGCTTTCCACTTTCACTTCAGGTCAGCCAGGGACACAATCAGTGACGTCAGAGGGAACTGGTTAACAAAAATAGGGGTTCCCTTTGAAAAAAAAATGGCGTGGGGTCCCCCCTATTTTTGTTAACCAGCCAGATGAAGCAGACCGCTGAGGCCTGGATTTTCAGGCTGTTAAGGAGCCAAGATCCATGGACCTTGCCAGCCTGATAATACCAGGCCACAGCAGTCTGCATATCTTGGCTGATTAACAAAAATAGGGGATCGCCTCGAAAAAAATTGGCGTGGGGTCCCCCCTATTTTTGTTAACCAGCCAGATGAAGCAGACCGCTGAGGCCTGGTTTTTCAGGCTGGTAAGGATCCAATATCCATGGACCTTGCAAGCCTGATAATACCAGGCCACAGCAGTCTGCTTAGCTTGGCTGGTTAACAAAAATAGGGGATCCCCTTGAAAAAAAAACGGCGTAGGGGTCCCCCTATTTTTGTTAACCAGCCAAGTAAAATGCAGACTGCTGCGGCCTGGTATTAAAAGACTGTCAAGGCCCATGGATTTTGGCCCTCAACAGCCTGATAATACCAGGCTACAGCAGCCCCACATTTGGCGCATCAAAAGATGTGCCAATTGTGGCACTTTACCCGGCTCTTCCCACTTGCCCTGTAGCGGTGGCAAGCGGGGTAATAAGGGGTTAATGTCACCGTTGATTGCACGGTGACAATAAGCCCGGTTAATAATGGAGAGGTGTCAATAAGACACCGATCCATTATTAATCCCAAAGTTATTAAATGCATAAAAAAAAGACAAAGCAAGAAAAAAGTATTTTAATGAAATAAAAGAGACAACACAGTTTTCATTTCTTTTATTGTACTCTCATTCCTGCGACGCCATCGATCTCCTGTAAAAAAAGAAACAAAACAAACCAACAGTATACCACCTGTCCGACGCAGTCCATAGTAACGATTGTCCCACGACGATCCAGCTCTGCTACATCGCAATGACAGGCAGAGCCTGTCATCGCGAAGCAGCAGAGCTGATTACCTGGTTCCCCGGCGGTGACGTCATCGGACTGACTGCTTTACGGCCGGGATTACCCAGCAGTCACTGCAGTTATCGCGAGAAACTGCATGTGACCGCCGGGGAGAAGAGGATGGCGGCCATTAAGCAGTCCGGGATGTGACCGCCGGAGATCTTCTGCCAGGTAAGTGCCGCTGACTCCTGACAGACCCGACCGACGGACACTGACAGTGACAGACCCGACCGACGGACACAGACAGTGAAAGTGACAAATCTGATTCCGGTATTCGATAAGACGAAAATATCGAAACGAATTATCGAAAGGCCGATAGAGCTAATATCGGCCGATAGCTGATATTTGCATTATCGTATCGCTCAACACTACTCATCACTAGTACTAAACTGATAAATGAGTCTTAGGTCACAGAGACCTTGTAACCAGTTTACCATTTCAGATTTATTGAAGTCACTTTCCTTTTTATGTCCTGTGGTATTCACTGACATGTTTTGCAACAAATTCTTCAAAATGGTGTGGGTCATGTATTTGTCAAAAATAAAATATGTTCTTAATTTTTCTCTTTAACTACTTATAGCACAAAAATTGAAAATTCTTTGCAAAGTCTCACTCTTGTCATAAAATGTGTCAAATTAAAAACTCTGCCTTGGTGCATATTACTCCAGTCCCTGCCTGAAATAAGGTATAAGAGCTCACTCACATTAGCTATAATACAGAGGAGATCAATGAGAGAAAACATCGCACAGCACTCTGATCAATATTACACAATGATTCAGTGCTCATTTGCAAGCTTTTTCTCAGTTCAGATCGGACTGAGAAAAAAAAAATCGCAGCATTCTGTGATTGCCTGGATTGTCTGCGAGAATTATGCTGTATCATACTTGCCAATGCAAGTCAATGGGTGCGAGAAAAATTTTTTGCATCCAAACCCAACATTTCATCAGCCAAGTACAGCAAATTCTGACCTGAACAGCCAGAATAAATAGCTAGATTAGATATATAGATATAATACATAGAAAACTGTCAATGAGATATATATATATTTAGTGCACTGCATCTGTAGCTTACTGTGCGTGTATTTAGCTAAAAAAATAAATAACAAAAGAATGTTGTGGAGTCCCCCTTATTTTTAATAATCAACTACAGGAAAGCAGACAGCTTGTGAGTTGGTGTTCTTATTCAGGGAAGAGGCCAATATCCATGCATCTCCCCAGCCTATTAATATCAGTGGCTGCTTAGCCTCTATTGGTTATTAAAAAGTCTGAATCCCCCAAAAAATGATGTGGTGTCCTACCTATTTTTAATAACCTGCAAATGCTAAGCAGTCAGCTGCAGGTTGATATTAATAAGCTAGGACTATTGGCCCCTTTCCAGACTAATAACACCAGCCCTCAGCCACCCCAGAAATGACACATCCATTACATGTGCCAATTCTGTCCCTTGGCCTTGACTTTTCCCAAATGACCTGGAGCATTGGCAATCAGGGTAATGTTTTTAGGGTTGATGTCAGCTGTTTAATGTTTGCTGACATCAAGCCTTGGTGTTAGTAATGGAGAGGTGTCTATCAGACACCCTCATTACTAACCCCGTAGTCAAAAGAAAGAAACACACACAGAAAA
Source organism: Oophaga sylvatica (assembly GCA_033576555.1). NCBI lineage: Eukaryota > Metazoa > Chordata > Amphibia > Anura > Dendrobatidae > Oophaga > Oophaga sylvatica. The sequence continues at coordinate 12,761,525 of JARQOD010000007.1, forward strand.
GTCCAGAAAAGTTCTTAAATTGAAGAAACCACTTCCCAACAATTTCCCTCTTTTACCAATTTATTGCCATAAACAGAGCAAAATAATCCAAAATGGTCTGCCATAATATGGACATCCCATGATGATCCCTGATCTGCATTTGGAGGCTGTGATGAGTGGTGACATCAGTAATGTTACTGCTCACTATGGCCACCAGAGCACACTGAGCGTAGAGTGTGAATCCTGCTGCTGTGATGAGTGGTGACATCAGTAAAGTTATCGTAATTCACACTCGATGAACTATAGTAACCTTTTCTACCATCGAATGACAGCAGCGGAACATAAACTCAAATCTAGTGTTTTTTTTGTTTTTTTTTCTGGTCTATTTCCACGCACCCCTTCCAACCCAAACATGGGCATACGCTTCTGGATTTCATCTTTTTCGTGTCATTCTCCCCCTTCTCCACCACCATTTCAACATGTATTTATCGTGTGACCATTAAGGATAGAAAATCAAAGGTTTGAAACACGATTTCATATTAGACTAGTATTTATTAACCCCTTTCTTCCTTCTGATGTATTATTCCATCCATGTGACTTGGGACTTAATTCCCAAGGATGGAATAGTACGTCATAAGCGATCAGCCGCGCTCACGGGGGGTGTCAGCTGATTCTCACACCTGACACCTGGCACTAAGTGCCAGGAGTGGTCACGGACCGCTACCGGAACTTTAACCCCCGACACATTGCGATCAAACTTGATTGCAGTGTTCCGGTGGCATAGGGAAGTATCACGCAGGCCAGGGGCACCCTGCATGCTTCCCTGAGACCCTCAGAGCAACGCGATGTGATCGCGTTGTTCCAAGGGCCTCCTCCCTGCAGGCCCCCGGATCCAAGATGGCCGCTGGTCCTTACAGGTCCTACATCCTACAGGGAAGTGGCTTGTCAGTGCTTGCTGAGAGCAGCCACCGGCAATCCTCCTACACAGCTTCTCAGATCGCTGATCTGACAAAGTGCTCTGCAAACTATCAGATCAGCGATCTAACACTATATAGCAGACCTGGGCAAAGTGCGCCCCGCGGGCCACCTCCGGCCCTCTGGCTGTCTCAGTCCGGCCTGCGGACCAAGACAGCCGTAGGGCTGAAAACCTGAGGTCCGCCGGCCGTACCGTGCCCACCCTCTCGCTTTCTCCCGCAGTCAGCATTGGTGGAGGAGGGGCCTCCAGCCACTTCCTCCACCAATCAGCATGTGAAACAGCTGACGCGATGATGTCATGCCATCACGTCAGCTGTGAACCGCCGGAGAGTCAGCGCATCGGAGACAACAGCAGAAGCAGGGCGCCTGGGAACGGGACCAAGGTGAGTATGTGGTGGTTTTTTTTTTCATGTGTATGAATATGGGGGTGAACATGGGGATTCTATGGGGTGAACATCGGGAATCTATGGGGGTGGACATGGGGATTCTATGGGGGTGAACATGGGGATTCTATGGGGTGACATGCTGCTCATGGGGAGGCTATGGAAAGACTGTATACTTGTCATGGGTGTATCGCCACGAAGATCGTCGCGATTACACATTCTGACTTCTCGCAGCTGAGTTGCTGGTGCTTTGTGTTTGGCAATGAGGGAGTTAATTCTACCTAGCTCTGTGCTAAGACTAGGTCCAGCCCCGCCCGGCTGCAGTTGATTATGCACTAATTAGCTCCCTTCATATACCTGCCAGTTTGCTTGGGAGATGTCGGTGAAAGCATTCATTCTGACCAGCAGAGCGGATCGTTTCTGAGAAGACTTAAGCTAAGAGTGCCTGTTGTGGTTAATCCTCTCCTCGCTTATTGTTTATCTCCTTAACCTTTTGTGTTCCCTCTGTGTTGTAGTTTTTGTATGCAAGGCAGTATTTACTTTACCCCTTGTCTGTCTCGTGTGTCTAATACTGTTAGTAAGCTGTGATTTGCCCATTCCCTTTGGTGGTAATCAGGGTCCTTCTCAGGACTGGATTACAGTGGTCAGGGATCTACAGGAGACAGGGTTAGGCTGGCGGCCTGGACCTCTGTACCATTAACAGTACCTCCAGGTAGAGGGACTAGTCAGGACCCCAGTTTAGGGTCAGCATAGACCCCGGTCCACCTCTATCCTGAGACAGCGTGACATTTTCACCGACCACACTAAAGATTCTCCCCAGCCACCATGGATCCAGTAGCCCATTTAGCTCAGCAGTTGCAGAGTTTGTCCATGGAGCTGACGGACGTTAAATCCAAGGTTTTGTACCCCCGGGAGCAAGCCAGATCTGAACCTAAAGTGGCTCTCCCGGACAGGTTTACTGGTGGGCGGGACAAGTTTTTTACTTTCCGGGAAGCATGTAAATTGTATTTTCGGCTGCGGCCGCGGTCGTCGGGGAGTGAGGATCAGAGGGTGGGAATTGTCATCTCGCTCTTACAAGGGGACCCTCAATCCTGGGCGTTCTCTCTCCCCCCGGGCTCCCCGGCTCTCCAGTCAGTGGACCGATTTTTTACAGCCCTGGGTCTGGTATATGATGACCCGGATCGGGTCTCCCTTGCTGAAATGAAGTTACGTAGGATACAGCAGGGAGATCGTCCGGCGGAGGAATTTTCTTCAGAGTTCCGTAGGTGGGCCACGGATACTCAGTGGAATGACCCGGCTCTTAGGAGCCAGTTTTGTCAAGGTTTATCTGATAAATTAAAAGATGTGTTGGCTCAGTATGATTCTCCCCCGTCACTGGAGGCCGCTATGGCTCTTGCAATTCGCATTGATAGACGGCTTCGGGAGAGGTGTGGGGTAACTCCGCCCCCTGTGATGACTCCACCTCCTTCTAAAGTCCCTAATATTGAGGTTCCCCTGGTTTGTTCCGAGGAACCTATGCAGTTGGGAGGGACATCATACCGAGGGAGGGGGTCGGCGGTATGTCGCAAAACAAGAAGGTGTTTCTTCTGCGGGAGAAAGGGACATTTTTATTGAGGGGTGTCCATCCCGTACTGCACTGAGCAAGAAGTCGCCGGAAAACTATTAATCCCAGGTTGTGTGGTGGACGGCAATCTGGGAGTATGTATTTCGTCCCCAAGTCCGTCTCAGTTTCTCGTACCAGCGGAGGTGGTGGTAGGTACGAGAACTGAGAGGATTTCTGTTCTTCTGGATAGTGGGGCCGGGGCTAATCTGGTGGACGCTCGGTTTGCCCAGGTTCAAGGTATGCAACTGAGTGTACTAGCCAAACCTATCCCCATATTCTCTATCGACGCCAGGCCTCTCGGTCAAGGTAGCTTTTTGCAAGCCGTACATAACATTGACCTTCGAGTGGGGGCAATACATAAAGAACTATTGTCTTGTTATGTGTTGGAGGGTCTCCCCACTCCTATTGTGTTGGGTCTTCCTTGGTTAACTAAACATAACCCAGTTATTAATTGGCAAACCAGAGAGATAAGCCAGTGGGGTGAATTTTGCAATAGTAACTGCATGAACACGATCATCAGTGCGGTCGTGCCTAGAACCTTACCTCCTTTTCTGGAGGACTTTGAGGATGTGTTCTCAGAGGAGGGGTGTCAAGAATTACCTCCTCATCGCGAGTATGACTGTTCTATAAAATTGCTTCCTGATGCTAAGTTACCTAAATCTAGGTTATATAACCTTTCTGGTCCTGAGAGGCAGGCTATGAAGGACTATATTTTGGAAAGTCTGGCCAAGGGGCATATTAGACCTTCATCTTCCCCAGTGGCCGCGGGGTTCTTCTTTGTGAAGAAAAAAGATGGAGGCCTACGCCCTTGCCTGGATTTCCGTGAGCTTAATCGGATTACGGTCCGAGATCCGTATCCGCTCCCACTTATTCCTGATCTCTTCAATCAGATTGTGGGCGCCAAATGGTTCTCTAATTTGGATCTCAGGGGGGCGTATAATCTGATTAGGATAAAGGAGGGGGATGAGTGGAAGACGGCGTTCAACACTCCGGAGGGACATTATGAGAACCTTGTCATGCCTTTCGGTCTGACTACTGCTCCGGCGGTGTTTCAACATTTTGTTAATGACATCTTTCGCCACCTTGTGGGACAGTTTGTGGTCGTTTATTTAGATGACATCTTAATTTACTCGCCGGATCTTGTGTCTCATCAGGAGCATGTGAGACAGGTGTTGCAGATCTTGAGAGATAATAAACTGTACGCCAAATGGGAAAAATGTGTATTCGCCGTTCAGGAACTTCAGTTTTTGGGTTTCCTGGTGTCAGCTTCCGGTTTCCGTATGGACCTGGGAAAGTGAGAGCTGTGCTTGAATGGGATCGGCCAGAGGATCTTAAAGCACTGCAGCGTTTCCTGGGGTTTGCTAACTGCTACCGGAAGTTTATTCGTAATTTCTCATCTGTTGTCAAACCTCTCACTGACATGACTAAAAAAGGGACGGATTTTTCTAGGTGGTCTGACAAAGCTTGTCAAGCATTTTCCTCCTTGAAAAAATGTTTTGCTTCGGCACCCATACTCATTCAACCAGATGCATCACAACCGTTCATTGTGGAGGTAGACGCATCTGACGTAGGGGTGGGTGCGGTATTATCTCAAGGTCCGTCTCCTGGTAAATGGCATCCGTGCGCCTTCTTCTCTAAAAAATTGTCGTCCGCCGAGAAGAATTATGATGTCGGCAATAGGGAACTCTTGGCCATTAAGTTGGCTTTTGAGGAATGGCGTCACTTTTTGGAGGGGGCAGTCCACCCGGTCACCGTCATTACTGATCACAAGAACCTGCTGTATCTAGAATCGGCAAAACGTCTGAATTCCAGACAAGCTAGATGGTCGTTGTTTTTTACCAGGTTTAATTTTGTCGTCACATATCGTCCTGGGTCAAAAAATGTAAAGGCTGATGCCTTATCTCGTAGTTTCCCAGGGGACGGGAAGACGGATGACCAGGTTCCTATTCTTCAGGAGGGAGTTGTTGTGTCGGCTGTATGCTCTGAGCTTGAGGAGGAGGTATTGGAGGCTCAGGGGGACGCCCTTGTAGGACCTCCAGGGAGACTGTTTGTTCCAGATCAGTTAAGACAAAAGGTTATCGAGGCACATCATAATTCTGCTTTGGCAGGACACCCAGGGAGTAAAGCAACTGTGGATCTCCTTTCACGCCGGTTTTGGTGGCCTATCTTAAATAAAGAGGTGGTAACTTTTTTCGCATCCTGCGAGGTTTGTGCGCGCTCTAAGACCCCACATACCCGTCCTTCTGGGGCCCTCTTACCTTTGAAAATCCCGGAGCGTCCATGGACTCATCTGTCAATGGACTTCATTACGGACCTCCCTCCGTCGTCAGGGAAAACTGTCATACTAGTTGTAGTTGACAGGTTCAGTAAGATGGCACATTTTATTGCTCTTCCTGCTCTTCCTAATGCTAAAACTCTGGCGCAGGTGTTCATTGGGGAGATTGTGAGACTTCACGGGTTGCCTTCTGATGTGGTGTCAGATCGGGGGTCTCAGTTTGTGTCCAAGTTCTGGAAGGCATTTTGTTCACGTCGGGGGATGCAATTGTCATTTTCCTCGGCTTTTCATCCGCAGACCAATGGTCAGACAGAGCGTCTGAATCAGAATCTAGAGACATATCTTCAGTGTTTTGTCTCAGAGAACCAGGAGGACTGGTCTTCTTTCTTACCTCTGGCAGAGTTCGCTCTTAACAATAGGCGGAGCGAGTCCACTGGTAAGTCCCCATTTTTTGGGGCATATGGTTTTCATCCCCAGTTTTGTACTTTCAATGGGGGGGGCCCTTCTGGGGTTCCTGAGGAGGAACGATTCTCGTCGTCACTTGCTTCAGTGTGGAGAGGAGTGCTGAATAATCTGAGTGCTATGGGGAACCGTTACAAACGTATGGCTGATAGGAGGAGAGTGTCTGGTCCAGACCTTAGTGTGAACGATCTGGTATGGTTGTCTACCAAGAATATAAAACTCAAGGTTCCCTCCTGGAAACTGGGTCCCAGGTTCATCGGGCCGTACAGGATCAGTTCTATAATTAATCCTGTGGCATTTCGTCTGGACCTCCCTCCTACGTTTAAAATCCACAATGTGTTCCACAAATCGTTGCTTAAGAGGTACGTGGCACCAGTTATACCGTCACCTCTACCTCCTCCTCCAGTGGTGGTCAATGGTAACTTGGAATTTCAGGTGTCGAAGATCATTGACTCACGTCGGAATCGCCGGTCCCTTCAGTACTTGGTTCATTGGAAGGGGTATGGTCCTGAGGAGAGGACGTGGGTTCCTGCGTCTGATATTAACGCAGATCGTTTGGTTCGGACCTTCCACACAACTCACCCGGACAGACCTGGCCCTGAGGGTCCGGAGGCCCCTCGTAGAAGGGGGCGTACTGTCATGGGTGTATCGCCACGAAGATCGTCGCGATTACACATTCTGACTTCTCGCAGCTGAGTTGCTGGTGCTTTGTGTTTGCCAATGAAGGAGTTAATTCTACCTAGCTCTGTGCTAAGACTAGGTCCAGCCCCGCCCAGCTGCAGTTGATTATGCACTAATTAGCTCCCTTCATATACCTGCCAGTTTGCTTGGGAGATGTCGGTGAAAGCATTCATTCTGACCAGCAGAGCGGATCGTTTCTGAGAAGACTTAAGCTAAGAGTGCCTGTTGTGGTTAATCCTCTCCTCGCTTATTGTTTATCTCCTTAACCTTTTGTGTTCCCTCTGTGTTGTAGTTTTTGTATGCAAGGCAGTATTTACTTTACCCCTTGTCTGTCTCGTGTGTCTAATACTGTTAGTAAGCTGTGATTTGCCCATTCCCTTTGGTGGTAATCAGGGTCCTTCTCAGGACTGGATTACAGTGGTCAGGGATCTACAGGAGACAGGGTTAGGCTGGGGGCCTGGACCTCTGTACCATTAACAGTACCTCCAGGTAGAGGGACTAGTCAGGACCCCAGTTTAGGGTCAGCATAGACCCCGGTCCACCTCTATCCTGAGACAGCGTGACATTACTGTCATTCAATATATGGGGAGGCTCTGTGGGGCTCAATCAGTATATGGGAGGCTGTGTGGGGTCTCATTCAGTATGTGGAGAGACTGTGGGGCTCTTGCTGTATATAAGAAGGCTGTGTGGGGCTTATGTTGTATATATAAAGAAGGCTGTGTGGGGCTCATGCCTTATATGTAGTAGGATGTGTGAGGCTCATGCTACATATGTAGTAGACTGTGTGAGGCTCATGCTGTATTTAAGGGGCTGTGGGGGGGTTCAAAGATATATAGGGGATGTCAGCATACTTAATTATGCTCAATATTAAGTGATACAATTAATATTAATAAATTAATATTGAGTAGAATTAATTTCGAGCTATTAGTTCGGCCCTCCACAACAGTCATGGTCTCTCATGTGGCCCCTCGGGAAAGTTAATTGCCCACCCCTGCTATATAGTGATGTCCCAACCTGGGACAATGTAAAAGTGTAAAAAAATAAAATAAATACAGTACAGACCAAAAGTTTGGACACACCTTCTCATTCAAAGATTTTTCTGTATTTTCATGACTATGAAAATTGTAGAATCACACTGAAGGCATCAAAACTATGAATTAACACATGTGGAATTATACATTACACTTTACAAAAAAGTGTGAAACAACTGAAAATATGTCTTATATTCTAGGTTCTTCAAAGTAGCCACCTTTTGCTTTGATTACTGCTTTGAAAAGGTGAACGGATGGACTCTACATGCCTGGTTCCCACCGTGAAGCATGGAGGAGGTGGTGTGATGGTGTGGGGGTGCTTTGCTGGTGACACTGTTGGGGATTTATTCAAAATTGAAGCGGTGAGTGGTCCAGCTCACCTCAAACCATCTCGATTGGGTTCAGGTCTGGTGACTGTGGAGGCCAGGTCATCTGGCGTAGCACCCCATCACTCTCCTTCTTGGTCAAATAGCCCTTACACAGTCTGGAGGTGTGTTTAGGGTTATTGTCCTGTTGAAAAATAAATGATGGTCCAACTAAACGCAAACCGGATGGAATAGCAAGCCGCTGCAAGATGCTGTGGAAGCCATGCTGGTTCAGTATGCCTTCAATTTTGAATAAATCCCCAACAGTGTCACCAGCAAAGCACCCCCACATCATCACACCTCCTCCTCCATGCTTCACGGTGGGAACAAGGCATGTAGAGTCCATCCGTTCACCTTTTCTGCGTGCAAAGCAGTAATCAAAGCAAAAGGTGGCTACTTTGAAGAACCTAGAATATAAGACATATTTTCAGTTATTTCACACTTTTTTGAAAAGTGTATTGTATAATTCCACATGTGTTACTTCATAGTTTTGATGCCTTCAGCATGATTCTACAATTTTCATAGTCATGAAAATACAGAAAAATCTTTGAGTGATAAGGTGTGTCCAAACTTTTGGTCTGTACTGTATGTGTAAAAATATTTATAAAAAAAACCCTAAATAAAAAAAATATTTCCCAATAAACACATTATTTATTATGTCAATAAAAAAATAATAAAAGTCCAGATATTTAGTATCGACGTGTCCGTAACAACCCGTCCTATAAAACTGTCCCTCTAGTTAACCCCTTTAGTGAACCCCTTAAAAAAAAACAAGGCAAAAAAAATGCTTTTCATCATAACGCCTAACAAAAAGTGGAATAACACGCAATCAAAAAGATGGATATAAATAATCATGGTACCGCTGAAAACGTCATCTTGTCCCACAAAAAATGAGCCATGATACAACATCATCAGCTAAAAAATAAAAAAGTTATAGCTCGCAGAATAAAGCGATGAAAAAATAATTATTTTTTATATAAAATAGTTTTTATTGTATAAAAGTGCCAAAACATAAAAAATATATAAATTATGTATCGCTGTAATCATACTAACCCGAAGAATAAAACTACTATATCAATTAAATCACACGCGGAACGGTATAAATGCCCCCTCTAAAGAAATTCTTGAAATGCTGGTTTTTGTTAATTCTGCCTCCCTAAAATCGTATTAAAAAGCAATCAAAAAATGTCATGTGCCTAAAAATGATACCAATAAAAACATCAATTTGTCCCGCAAGAAATAAGACCTCATATGACATTGTGGGCCAAAATATGGAAAAATTATAGCTCTCAAAAAGTGGTGATGCAAAAACAATTTTTTGCAATAAAAAGCGTCTTTTAGCATGTGACAGCTGTCAATCGTAAAAACCCAATATAAAAACCCACTATAAATAGCAAATCAAATCCCCCTTTATCACCCCTTTAGTTAGGGAAAAATAATAAAATTAAAAAAAATTATTTTTTTCCATTTTCCCATTAGGGTTAGGGTTAGGATTATGGTTAAGGTTGGGATTAGGGTCAGTGGTGTGTTGGGGTTAGGGTTAGAGTAAGAATTGGGGGGTTTCCACTGTTTAGGCACATCAGGGGCTCTCCAGACGTGACATGGTGTCTGATCTCAATTCCAGCCAATTGAAAAAGTCAAACGGTGCTCCTTCCCTTCCGAGCTCTGCCATTAGCCCAAACAGTGGTTTACCCCCACATAAGGGGTATCAGAGTACTCAGAACAAATTGAACAATAAGTCTTAGTGTCAAATTTCTTCATTTACTCTTGGGAAAATAAAAAATTGGGGGCAAAAATATCATTTTTGTGGAAAAAAGTATGAGTTTTTATTCTTATGGCTCTACGTTATAAACTTCTGTGAAGCACTTGGGGGTTCAAAATTCTCCCCACACATCTTGATAATTTCCTTGGGGGATCTAGTTTTCAAAATGGGGTCACTTGTGGGGATTTCCACTGTTTAGACACATCAGGGCTCTCCAAACACGACATGACACCCGCAGACCATTCCATCAAAGTCTGCATTCCAAAACGTCACTACTTCCCTTCCGAGCCCCAACGTGTGCCCATTCAGTAGTTTTCTCCCTCATATGGGGTATCAGCATACTCAGAACAAATTGGACAACAATTTTTGGGTCCAATTTCTCCTGTTACCCTTGGGAAAAAAATAGGGGTCTAAAAGATCAGGTTAAATTTAATTTTTTTTATTTTCCCGCCCGGGCATAATAAACTTCTGTGAAGCACTTGGGGGTTAAACGTGCACACCACACATCTAGATAAGTTCCTTGGGGCGGGTTTAGTTTCCAAAATGGGGTCACTTTTGGGGAGTTTCCACTGTTTAGGCACATTAGGGGCTCTCCAAACGCGACCTGATGTACACAGACCATTCCATCAGTCTGCATTCCAAAACGTCACTACTTTCCTTCCGAGCTGCGACATGTGCCCATACAGTAGTTTTCTCCCACATATGGGGTATCAGCGTACTCAGGACAAATTGGACAACAACTTTTGGGGTCCAATTTCTCCTGTTACTCTTGGGAAAATAAAAAAATGGGGACTAAAAATCATCTTTGTGGAAAAAATATGTGTTTTTTATTTTCACACTCGGGCATTATAAACTTTAGTGAAACACCTGGGGGTTCAAAGTTCTCACCACACATCTAGACACGTTCCTTGGGGGGGTCTAGTTTCCAAAATGGGGTCACTTGTGGTGGGTTTACAATTTTCAGGCACATCAGGGGCTCTCCAAACGCTGATCTCAATTCCAGCCAATTTTGCATTGAAAAAGTCAAATGGCGCTCCTTCCCCTCTGTGCTCTGCCAAGCGCCCAAACAGTGGTTTACCCCCACATATGGTGTATCAGCATACTCAGGACAAATTGCACAATATTAGGGGTGAAAAAATAATTTTTGTGGAAAAAATATGATTTTTGAATTTTATGGCTCTACCTTATAAACTTCTGTGAAGCCCTTGGGGGTTCAAAGTACTCACCAGACATCTAGACAAGTTCCTTGAGGGGTCTAGTTTCTAAAATGGTGTCGTTTGTGGGGGATTTCCACTGTTTAGGCACATCAGGGGCTCTCCAAACACGACATGGCGTTCAGTCAATTCTGCGTTGAAAAACTCAAACGGCACTTCTTCCCTTCCGAGCTCTGGCATTCACCCAAATAGTGGTTCACCCCCACATATAGGGTATCAGCGTACTCAGAACAAATTACTCAACAACTTTTGGGGTCCAATTTCTCCTGTTTCCCTTGAAAAAATAAAAAATTGGGGGCGAGAATATCATTTTTGAGGAAAAATTATGATTTTTTATTTTTACGGCTCTACGTATAAACTTCTGTGATGCACTTGGGGGTTCAAAGTGCTCAACACACATCTACATAAGTTCACTAGAGGGTCTCCTTTCCAAAATGGTGTCACTTGTGGGGGGTTCCACTGTTTAGGTGCATCAGGGGCTCTTCAAACCCAACATGGCGTCCGATCTCAATTCCAGCCAATTTTGCATTGAAAAGTCAAATGGCACTCCTTCCCTTCCGAGCTCTACCGTGCGCCCAATCAGTGGTTCCCCCCCACATATGGGGTATAAGCGTACTCAGGGCAAATTACACAACAACTTTTGTTGTCAAATTTCTCCTGTTGCCCTTGTGAAAATAACAAAAATTGGATCTGAAGTAAATATTTTGTGCAAGAAAGTTAAATGTTCATTTATTTTTAAACATTCCAAAAATTCCTGTGAAGCAATTGAAGGGCTAATAAACTTCTTGAATGTGGTTTTGAGCACATAGAGGGGTGAAGTTTTTAGAATGGTGTCACTTTTGGATATTTTCTATCTTATAGACCCCTCAAACTAACTTCAAATGTGATGTGGTCCCTAAAAAAAATGGTGTGGTAAAAATGAGAAAACGCTTGTCATCTTTTCACCAATATAACTTCCTAACAAAAAAAAATTTGTTTCCAAAAATGTGCTGATGCAAAGTAGACATGTGGAAAATGTTATTTAGCAACTATTTTGTGTGACATATTTCTCTGTTTTAAGGGCATAAAAATTCAAAGTTTGAAAATTGCAAAATTTTCCAAATTTTTGCCATATTTCCAATTTTTTCATAAATAAATGCAAGTTATATCGAAGAAATGTTACCACTAACATGAAGTATTTTTATGTCACGAGAAAACAGACTCAGAATCGCCAAGATCTGTTGAAGCGTTCCAGAATTATTACCTCATAAAGGGACAGTGGTCAGAATTGTTAAAATTAGCTTGGTCATTAACGTGCAAACCACCCTTGGGGGTTAAGGGGTTAAAGATACATAACATATATAAAACAAATAACGAATAGATCTCTCAACAAGGAAAAGATGTCTTGAACCGGGAGTTAACAAATTAATGTAGAAAATGTAAATAAATAAATAGTAAGCAGCACGGTGTAAAAAATGCAATTACCCACTGTGTAAATGGAGGAATACTACATCAATAAGTGATGCATAGTGAAAAATCAATGCTGAAATATAGTATCACTATGTATAGGGTGTGGACTCAGAGTGGACACTGACATCAGGGAATAAATTAATAAATACTGCAAAAAGTGGTGTTAATGGCATTCATATGTGTGTTTAATGTCAGGGTCCACAGTGGATAAACACAATTCACAGATCAGGGAAATAGTAAACAGCATCAGGTAATTTAAAGTAGTAACAATCAGTTGTAAAGTGGCTGTGCTAAACAAGATTGCAGGATGTACAGTGCCAAGTAAAGTGGCATGTGCTAAATCAAGTGGCAAAAGTAAAGTGCCAAGTTGCAAAAGGTAAAGTGCCAGGTTACAAAAAATAATAAAGTGCCAGGAGGTGCTGTTTGCCACTTACCCGCTCTCTCCGCCTTTCCCAAAGCACATTTTGCCACAGTTTTAACCAGTGACTGAAGAGGTAAGGGTGAGTAGGGTATTTAACGGGTCATTAGTCAATAGGAACGGTGATTTTACTGAAAGTATTCGCAATTGTGTATGTGGAGCCGAGTTACCATGCATTTTATGTCGCACTCCATTTCTGGTACTGCATGACACGCATCCTGAGAGAGCGGCACAGAGACTGGAAGTGAGGTGAGATTGGTTATCGAGTAGCTTGGGGCTGATGCCGCCAAGAGGTGGCGGAAAAATCAGTTCCCACAAGTCGCAAAGGCAACATTTCCAGTGCTACCAATCTGGCTATGTGGGTGTTTAGCATTTTTGGCCTGTGGGTGGATGGGTTGATGATTCTGATTTCTATTAAACGTCTGGGGCAGGGACAAGTGTACACGCTGCTGGGACAATGAACTAGACATGGTGACTGTTGGGTCTGTGCAACTGCAGGTTGTGGGCAGAAGGCAACAGCACCTGTTTAATGGACAGTAGATTGGGAAGGCTGTAACACAGGGGAAGGGCCAGTCGTTTCATAATAAGACAAAGATTTTGTACCCAGGCATTCCAACACTGACTGGGGTGCTTGGCTGCCATGTTCTTTTGTGTGCTGGTGGTGCTCACGTGGCTAGTGTTCTTGCCTCTTCTTAGCTTGGTTTGGCAGATGACACAAATTACAGTTGCTTTGTCTGAAGGAGTTTCAGAAAAAAATGCCATACAGGGGAACAACGCACCCTTGAACTGTTATCTAGCTGAGAGGGGAGGGGGCTCTGAGGAATACTTGACCGAGTTCTCTATCTGGTAAAACCACTACCTCTTCTTGCCTGTTTTTGTGCTATGGACAAATCCCTGTCTGCACTGCTGTGCTCGCTAGGCATGCCACTATGACAGGTTGGATCAGTGGCTTCATCATTGACCACATCATCTTCCAATTCCTCAATCTGATCCTTCTGAGTTGCGATTTTAGGCTAACCTGATGGCAACTGTGCGTCATGATTATCCTCCTCCTCTTCAGACATGAATTGACCTTCTCCAACGTGGCTTTCTCCTGGGTGCTCAAATGTTTGGGCATCACTGCATTCCACTTCATCTTGACCCTCTTTAATGGTGCACATTGAGAGACTTGACAAATTACAAAGGAACGTAAACAGTTCCTCAGAGTGGCCAGCATTGTGGTCATATGTCTCCTGGAACTCTTGATTGTGTGAAGAAGGAAGACCAGGTTGAAGATTCAGAGGCCCAGCCTCTTGGCTACTGAAACTGGACCATGTGGAAGACTTTGTGGTGCTGCTTGTCAACACACTGTCATCCCGGCGCCCGCACCTGCGGTCTTGCTGGAGTCCTCTGTCGCCGCTACCCTGGTCCCCGGGCCCTCCTGCTGTCCTCCGCTTACCACTTCAGGCTCCACACTGCTCCTCTCTCCTGTCTTCCTGCCGCCTGGGGGATCCAGCGTGGTGTCCTCTCTCCTCCTTCCTTCCGTCCAGCCTCTGCTACATGCACGCACCTTAGTGAGCGTGCGCGCGCTCCTCGACCCTCTTAACCCTTGCTGCACCTTCCCAGGAGCGCTAGCACTCCAATCAGGTTCTGGCATTGGGTATATCAGGCGGCTCCACCATGTGCCTTCAGTACACAGTCTGGCTCGTCCTAATACCCTTCTGCCTTGTGCTGCCCGTCTATCCACCTGCCTTGTTCTGTCCTGTCCATCTGCCTTGTCTGGTTCATCCCAGTGTTCTGCCCGTCTTGTCTCCCTGTCTTTTCCTGCCTCCCTGCCAGTCCCATTCCACCGGCCCCGTAGTATTCTCTGTCTCCGTCCGTGCTAACTGGTCAGTCCAGACCTCCCCGCTCCATCTAGAGGTTGTCACGCTGTATAGCAGATATATATATGTGATGTCAGTAATCTATATCAAAAGGGCAACATACTATATAACATGCGCATAGATATATGATAACATAGATTTACCTGACAGAATGTCCAGTGGGTCAAAACGGAATCCGTTATACGCTGTCTCCGGCTAGAGGGTGACCGGGGTCTAAGCTGACCCTAAACTGGGGTCCTAACTAATCCCTCAACCTGGAGGTACTGTTAAAGGTACAGAGGTCCAGGCCACCAGCGTAAACCCTGTCTCCTATCAATCCCTGCCAACTGTATTCTAGTCCTAAGAAGGACCCTGAATACCACCAAAGGGAATGAACAAGTAACGGTTAATGAACAGAAAGACATACAAGAAAGAACAGAAATAAAGTAAATAAAGTCTTACATACAACACTCACACACAGTAGGAACACCTAAGGTCTCAGAGAAAAACTATAAGCTGTAAGAGTAAAAACAACTAAGGAGCTCTTAGCTTAAGTATTCTCAGAACCGATCCAGTCTGCTAGACTACATGAATGCTTTCACCGGCGTCTAACACCCAGACTGGCAGGAATATAAAGGAAACTAATTAGAACATAATCAAAAGCAGCCGGGCGAGGCTGCACCTAGTCTTAGCAAAGAGCTAGGTAAATTAACTCTCTCATTACCAAAAAACAAAGAAACAGCAGCTCAGCTGTGAGAAGTCAGAATGTGCAATCGCGACGATCTTCGTGGCGATGCACCCATGACAGAGGTCCCGTCTTCCTAGCCCGTGTGCTCCTCTTGAGCCGCCCCTCTCGGTGCCAGCCGTCTCGGTGCTCGACTCCTTCGGGTCTGCCCTTAACGATCTCTGTATAGGGATCGGCTCCTTGGTCCGCTCGCCCGGAGGAGCTTCAGTACCGCGACCCAGAGGGTCCACTCTTGCAAGCACGCCTTGCCTCGGCGTCACACACACTGGAGCCTTTGTCTGCCATACAACCCACAACATCCTGGCAATTGTCTGGGTTCATCAGTGGTGTATTGTGCTGACCACATTTTGACAGTAAGCTAGAACAAGAGCCATTCACCTTCTGATCTGTAACACAGCCTTGGCGGGCACCACCATATCCATGTCTCTTAACGTCACACTTTCTCATATTGAATGCTTTATGCTTATGAAAAAAAATTCTTGTTTTTTTTGGCAAGTACCCTCACAGAGGTGTTATGTACAAATTCAATATATTTAGCAATGTGTGGCAATTTTTTTTAAAGATATCAGCTTTATTACAAATGACAACAGCAGACTCATGAAAATTAGATATAAATAGTCACATTTGCGTATCTCTGCATGCTTTGCACCAGTCACAAACCTGCTAAAGATACGCTGTTTATTAAACCAATAGAAAATGCGTAGGCTTGTGCAGATTGGTCAATGGCACTCCTGTCTCTTTCCCTTGAGGAGGCTGCTTCCAAGTAAAATGAGGCTTGTGATGTTCCTGACATGGGTTTCAGGGCTGACAGACCAGGTCAAGGAGGAAAAGATAGGTGGCACTCCATGATGCAGTAAAACATTTATTTTTTTATTCAATGCAAGTAGTACATGGATGCAGGGGAACAGGTGCAGTGGAGGACAATGGTCGTTTCGCCTCGATCACATGCTTCAACGGGTCCAGGTATGGGTTTCAGACCTGACAGACTGACCACAATACAGACCCTCGCTTGCATACATTGTATTCTGAATTTAATTCTAATGCTTTTGGTGTCTGGTAGAATCCAATGTACTGACATTGATCATGCAGATCCCCCAACTCCTGTATTATATTCACCTTACAGCGGCTTCACCCGCTATGACAGTTGTTCCATTAGGATTTAATGGCAAAAATGAAATATGGAGCTTACAAAACTCAGGTTTCAATGGTAAAAAGAAATGTGGCACTGTGTAAACTTGTGGTTTTATTCATTACATAGAAACATAGTTACATGCAGAGGTGGGGTGTCAGGGGAGTAGTTCATGAGAATAGGAGATCTGATGGACTATGGCCATTTCACGCCTTTCTGGAGGGTTCTACGGGTCCATAAAGGTCAGTGACATTACCACACTTCTTTTTGTAGAGGAAGGAGGAAAGCGGTATGATTCCAACATGATGCAGGTTATTCAAAATATTCATCACCTTAATGAGCAGGCCACGTGATTGCTCGACAGGAAGAGCTGCTGATGCCGGGGGCTGAAACAAGATGCAGTGCCACCTAGGGCACACAGACAGGTTAATAGGATTTTTTTTTTTTTAACAGGAATCATGCATACAAGGATAGGGGATAAAGAGCCATACATACAGGATACTGGATAAGGAGCCATGCACACGAGGACAGAGACGGGGGAGCCGTGCATACAGTGACAGGGACGGGGGAGCCATGCATACCAGGACAGCGATGAGGGAGACATACATACAATGACAGGGATTGGGGAGCCATGCATGCAAGGACAGGGATGGGCGAGTCATGCATACAATGACAGGGAGGGGGGAGCCATGCATAAAAAGACAGGGATGTGGGAGTCATGTATACAATGACAGGGACAGGGGAGCCATGCATACAATGACAGGGACGGGGGAGCCATACATCCCATGATAGAGATGAGGGGACAATGCATACCCAGCTTATACTCGAGTCAATAAGCTTACCAGTTTTTCGTGGCAAAATTAGGTGCCTCAGCTTATACTTGAGTATATACGGTACATGGAACAGGTGTGCCCATTGCTGTTCCAGTGGTCTGGGTGTACCAATCACTACCAAAAGAAAAAGCATTGTGTGAAAGGACAAAGTTTTAACCATCAATAATAAATTATATGCACAAAATTGAATCAAAAGTTTTTTCTAACAGATTTTTTACAGCTTCTATTCCCATTTTTTGCGGAATGCGAGTATACAGCTCTGGCAAAAATTAAAAGACCACTGCATCAAAACCCTGTCATGGCCAGCCCAATCTCCAGACCTGAACCCCATTGAAAACCTCTGGAATGTAATCAAGAGGATAATGGATAGTCAGAAGCCATCAAACAAAGAAGAACTGCTTAATTTTTTGCGCCAGGAGCAGTGTGAAAGACTGGTGGAAAGCATGCCAAGACGCATGAAAGCTGTTTTTAAAAATCATGGTTATTCCACAAAATATTGATTTCTGAACTCTTCCTGAGTTAAAATATTATTATTGTTGTTTTTAAATGATTATGAACATGTTTTCTTTGCATTATTTGAGGTCTGAAAGCACTGGTTCTTTTATTTATTTTTGACCATTTCTCATTTTTAGAAAAAAAATACAAAATGTATTGTTTGGAAATTCGGAGACATGTTGTGTTAGGGTTCGATTTCCCGCTGCTGCACAAGGGGAGTCTCGAACCCATCCCGCTGTGGTCTCCCATTCATCTCCGGCCGCAGTGGAGCCTGCTCAGCAGAGGCGTCAGTCCAGGCGTCTTGCCCACTCCACTACTGGGCAGTGACTTGTTGCTGCCTTTCCTGGATCTGCTATTATAGTCAATGCTGGAGCAGACGTCTTTGGGACAAATTACTGCATTTTCCCTTCTGAGCATGCCCAGAGTGAGATCTCTCATTGGAGATCAGGGGTCACATGCTCAGGTACTGCAGCAGCTCCTATTGGCCCGCCAGGAAGGTCCTGCTACTACGAGTCTTCTGGAACAGGTTTCTTATTGGTCCTTGTTCCTGGAAGGTCCTGTAGCTGTTGCTATAAAAGGGTAGCATGGCTGGGCCGCCATGCGCTAATATCAACCATTGTATGCTATGGGCCAGTGTGGTCATGCGTGTGTGTGGTTAGGGACCCGGCTGAAATAAGCCACTAGAATACCGACTTAATCGGTGAGGAGTTTGGTGTGCTAGCTGGTCAGGGTCGGTGTCCTAGATGCCCTAGATTACCGGCATAACCGGTGAGGAGTTTGATTGCCGTGTTCGGGGTCTGGCGTTCAGATGCCATGGATTGCGGGTGACTCCCGCGAGGACATTAGCGCATGACCACGTATTATGCTCGCTTAGCAGTTGTCCGTGTACCTGAGAGCCTGACAGGACACGGTGCTTTTTCTCGGCGGCTCTGTGACGTAGCAGGGTTCGCTTTGGACGCTAGACAGCGCCCTAGCGTTTTACTTTGCGGCTCACTGAAGTTAAGTGGGTTCGCACCTAACGCCATATAGCGCTGTGGCATCCCGTTAGCGGCTCTGAGATTAACAGAGTTCGCACTTACTGCCACAGCGCGCTACGGCGTTTGTTTTTGCGACTCTGCGGGATAACAGAGTTCGCTACTTTCGCCATCTTATTGGCAGCGGGCTTCGCCTGCACGGTGGACCCCGGGCTGCAAACGCACCTCTCTATTATATCTATTAGGTGCGTTCCGCAGACCCTAACATGTTGTCAGTAGTTTATAGAATAAAAGAACAATTTACATTTTACTCAAAAATATAACTATCAAGAGAAAAATAAGACAAACTGAAAATTTTGCAGTGGTTTCTTAATTTTTGCCAGAGCTGTATAAGGTTTCTTCATCGATTGCCGCTAATTTGAAACCTTCTTGCCAGTCCAACTCTGACACAATTCCTAGGAAATCACCAGGGTCCTTTACATGTGCTGGAATTAATTTCAAAGGAGGTTTTAACTTCCAGTCCAAGAATTTTGACAGAGGTTCTGTAACTGATCCTTTTCCAGAAACGATAGGGACATTCTGGAGGTGACAGTATATTTTTATGTACCGTATATACCCATGTATAAGCCGAGATTTTCAGCCCATTTTTTAGGGCTGAAAGTCCCCCTCTCGGCTTATAGGCGGGTCATATACGGGGGTCGGTGGGGGAGGGGGAGCGGGGGTGTCGGATCATACTCACCCCTCCGCCAGCGCGGTCTCTGCAGTCCCCCTGCTTCTCCCACAATCTCTGGCTCCTTCCTGCAGCAGTCACGTGGCACCGCTCATTAAAGTCATGAATATACACATATTCATGACTTTAATGAGCGGTACCACGTGACCGCTGCAGGACTGAAGTGCTGCGGAGAGCGCCGGGAGAAGAGGAGAGGCTGCAGGGACGCGCGGTGGAGGGGTGAGTATAGCGATATTTACCCGTCCTCGGTCCACCGCTGCGTCCTCGTCTGACTCCTCTGGCTGTGAATGTTCAGGCAGAGGGCGCGATGACGTCATTAGTGCGCGCCCCGCCCCCTGTCAGATCATTCACAGCCAAGAGGAGTCAGACAAGGACGCAGCGTGCAGAGAGGACAGGTAAATATCTCAGGTGCCGGGGTCCTGAGCGAGCGGTGACACCGGCACCTGTCCCCCATAGCGCGCCAGTGTCACCGCCTGCTCAGGACACCGGCACCTGGCCCCCAGCGACGAGAGGTGAGTATGTCATTCTTTTTTTATTTTTTTTTTGCAGCAGCATATGAGGCCTAATACTATGGGGCATATGGGGCATAATTGTGCAGCATACGGGGGCATAATCTGGAGCATATGGGGCATAATCTGGAGCATATGGGGGCATAAGTTGTGGAACATATGGGGCATAATCTGGAGCATATGGGGGCATAAACTGTGGAACATATGGGGGCATAATCTGGAGCATATGGGGCATAATCTGGAGCATGTGGGGGCATAATCTGGAGCATGTGGGGGCATAATCTGGAGCATATGGGGGCATAAGCTGTGGAACATATGGGGGCATAATCTGGAGCATATGGGGGCATAATCTGGAGCATGTGGGGGCATAATCTGGAGCATATGGGGGCATAAACTGTGGAACATATGGGGCATAATCTGGAGCATATGGGGGCATAAACTGTGGAACATATGGGGCATAATCTGGAGCATATGGGGCATAATCTGGAGCATATGGGGGCATAAGCTGTGGAACATATGGGGCATAATCTGGAGCATATGGGGGCATAATCTGGAGCATATGGGGGCATAATCTGGAGCATATGGGGGCATAAGCTGTGGAACATATGGGGGCATAATCTGGAGCATATGGGGGCATAAACTGTGGAACATATGGGGCATAATCTGGAGCATATGGGGGCATAATCTGGAGCATATGTGGGGCATAATCTGGAGCATATGGGGGCATAATCTGGAACATATGAGGGCATAATATGGAGCATATGGGGGCATAATCTGGAGCATATGGGGGCATAATCTCTGAAGCATATTGGGCATAATCTGGAGCATAATCTGTGGAGCATATTGGGCATAATCTGTGCAGCATATGGGGGCATAATCTGTGGAGCATCATATGGGGGCATAATAATTTTTCACCCTAGGCTTATACGCGAGTCAATAAGTTTTCCCAGTTTTTTGTGGCAAAATTAGGGGGGTCGGCTTATACGCGGGTCGGCTTATACATGAGTATATACGGTACTTTCGGTATATAGTACCAATGTGTTTTTTTTGTGTACTCAGGGAACAATTTTTCAGCTGTTTTAATTGAAAGCCATCCATTTTCTGTTTGACTCCTAAGAAACGTTCTAAATTGCACTTTATATTTATTTATAGGATCCATATTTAATTTTTTATACGTCCTTACATCTGACAGTTGTCTTTACGATTTCTTCAAATACTGATCCGTACGTATCAACACAAATTTATTGCCCTTATCAGTTTTACTTATGATGGTGTCTTCCCAGCTGCTTATATTCGACAATGCCTGCTGTTCTCTTGATGTTAAATTATCTGTTTTTCTTCTGTAAATTAATGCCTGCATATCTGTTATTACTCGATCACAAAATAAATCTATGTCGTTCCTGGGCTGACTGGATGTTGATACCTAGATTTTACTCCTCCCAAAAAGGTGATATGGGGCAATATTCATTGTTCTAGCCTCTAATAATGTTTCCTTGTTCAAACTTAACAGTAAATCGATGTCTCCTATCATAGCTTTTTCTCTGTAAATGCTGAAAAACCTAATATATGAATTTTATCTTGTTTATTAATATTCATTTTATCTTTTTGTAGATTTTTATTAATAAATTATTTATGTAAATGCATTTTTCTGACCTCTTTATAGAGATCTATTTTAAACTTGGTAAAATCAAAAACTTCAGGTAGGCCAAAATGTAGACCTTTGCTTAAAAGGCTGAGATGGTCTTGGTCAGATGGTGTTTGGTTAAATGATTACTTCTTTTTTAAAACTTTTGATTCAGTTGAGTTTATAGAATTTATTCTTGATGATTTAAACTTTGTTCTTTTATACAATGCTTTTTCTTTTGGTAGTAATTGGTACACCCAGACCACTAGAACAGTGATGGACACACCTGTTGCATGTACCGTATTTTTCGGACCATAAGACACACTTTTTTCCCCCAAAATTTGGGGGAGAATGGGGGTGCGTCTTATGGTCCCAACATACCTAAAAATCCGGTGGCTGCGGCGGTCCCGGTGGTGGTGGCGGCAGCCTCCCTGTGGTGCGGTGGTGTCTGGCCAGCAGCGGTGCTCTGTGCTGCGTGGGGGGCTCCGCCGGCATTTTCCTCTTAGGCGAAAAGCCCCCCGCAGCTCCGCTGCTGCGGCCTCCTGATAGATGGCCGCCAGGGGCCTCCGATGGCGGTCCCGACACAGCCTTCCGTGCGGTGTTGTCGGGGCAGCAGCGGGCTCTGTGCTGCGTGGGGGGCTCCGCCGGCATTTTGCTCTTAGCCGGAAAGCCCCCCGCAGCTCCGCTCCCTCCTGCAACACGGTGGCGTCCTCAAACATGGCCGCCAGGGGCCTCCGGTAAGATGGCCGCCGAATCTCATTCAAGTCTCGGCAACGAGATCTCTTCTCCCGAGATCTTGTCCTGAGATTCTCGAAATAACGGCGGAGCCCCCCACGCAGCACAGAGCCCACTGCTGCCCCGACAACACCGCAAGACTGCATCTGGACCGCCACCGGAGGCCCCTGACGGCCATGTTTCTTGAGGCCACCGCTTCGCAGCTGCGGGGGGCTTTTCGGCTTAGAGGGAAATGCCGGCAGAGCCCCCACGCAGCACAGAGGCCCGCTGCTGCCCCGACACCACAGAGCACAGGAGGCTGCATTGGGACCACCGCTATGGGATTTGTGAGTACCATATATTGCACAGCCACCCCACAGACCACAGCCACCCCACAGACACAGCCACCCCACAGAGCACCCCTGCAAACAGAGCACCACCACTGCACCAGCCTGGACCACCGAACGACCCCTGTGACCACTCCTCTACCTGTGCTGATCTCTTTGCTGGTAACCTAAATTCGGACTGTAAGACAGACCCCCATTTGACACATTATTTTTTTTTCCCTATTTTCCTTCTGAAAATTTGGGGTGCGTCTTATGGTCCGAAAAATACGGGTACATATGCTAATTTTTTTTTAGCCCATTTTGAAAATAA
This sequence comes from Oophaga sylvatica, assembly GCA_033576555.1. Lineage (NCBI taxonomy): Eukaryota > Metazoa > Chordata > Amphibia > Anura > Dendrobatidae > Oophaga > Oophaga sylvatica. Next base: position 12,784,373 of record JARQOD010000007.1, read on the forward strand.
ATATGTTTATAATCAACAAAGCCCATACCTTAAATACATCCATGCATACCATCAGTTCATGGACAATATATTTCTGGTATGGGCAGGTACAGAAAAGAATTTCATAGAATTTGTACAGTATCTGAATGAAGAAAATAGTATGAATATGAAATTCACATCAGATTTTAACAATAATACCCTACATTTTCTTGATGTAAATCTAACAATAGAAAAGGGTAGAATAGTAAAAGCTTTAAAAAAAACAACAGCAATCAATATGTTGCTGCACTATAATAGCGCGCATCCCGAGCCTGTTAAAAAAACCTACCATATAGTCAATATTTGAGACTCAGAAAAATCAATAGTTTTGAGAAAAGTTTTCTCACTCAAGCTAAGGAACTAACAACTTGGTAAAAAGAGAATATCCAGTAACCCTATCAAATGAAGCTCAGGATAGAGTCATGAAAAACACACATGGTGAGTTAGTTAAAAATCCTAATGTAAAATTGACCAGGTTGCAAAACGACAACAAAAGGTTTATTTTTAGTTTCAAACAAAACCCAAATATGATTACGATAAAAATGGCATTAAAGAGGAACTGGCATCTAATACAAAGCCGCAAAGATTTATCAACAGCAGCAAAGAATAAACCATTAGTGACTTATAGACGCAGTAGGAATCCCAGTGATGTTTTAGTACATAAAAGGTTCCAGGGAAATAAACCTAAACCAATGTGGTTAAATGAAAATAGCCCAATGTCGCATGCATTTTGTAAGTAAAAATCTAAAAATCGGTGCGATATCGCATCAAGTGAAACAGTTAATCACGTGTTGCACAAAACATGTAGTTTATGTTATGTACTAGCTGAAGAGCCCTGCATTGCCCGGGCATAGTAACTAACTGTGGTTAGGTCTAACAAATTATAATGATTATATTGCACATAAAAACATTTAACATCATATATTTAACGCTACAGATTTGCAACACAAATTAACTAAGCAATGCTGACAATCTGCACATGCGCAGCCTGCTGTGTTCCGAGGACCAGTGTGGGAACGTGCAACAATAATAGGTGGTCCTGTTATTATGGGGTGCGCTCACTACTGGGATGCCCAGTTATTATGAGGACAATAAACATTGAAGAGCGCAGCATGAGAAGCACCAGTTGGTTTAATTGGGATGTTACAATGAAAGGTGGGTGGATTAGCCTCTCACCTGGAAGGGTTGTGCACCCATGCACAACTCCAGTAGGGGATGTCTCCGTGTACTCCTACTCTGTAGCTCCAGGAGTCGCTCCTGTGCTGTGCTTCCTGGTCTGGTTACATGGGTCCAAGATACAGTCAGGGATACCACTTCACAGGATAGGTCGTCACTTCAGGTCCTGTTGCCTCGATATGAACTCTATAGCTCCAAGCTGCTCCAGCCACAATCCCTCAAGGGGAATGTCAACTTTTTTGGAAAAAATACTGTATATATGTGGTCAATTTAAGGAGCACTATGGCTATAGAGCACACTGCAATGGATTAGTGGTAAACAAACCATTTATTAGACCACTACACGTTTCGGCAGTAGACCACTACCTTCCTCAGATGGATTTTTGAAATCACCTGAGGAAGGTAGCGGTCCACTGCTGAAATGTGTAGTGGTCTAATAAAAGGTTTGTTTACCACTAATCCATTGCAGTGTACTCTATATCCATAGCGCTCCTTAAATTGACCACATATATATTTTTTCAATAAAACAGTTATTATGAGGTGCACATTACTGGGATGACCTGCTATTAAGGGGTGAGATCATTACTGGGATGACCAGTTATTATGGGGTGCGCTCATTTGTGGGAGGTCCCGTTATTTTGGGAGGTGCTAATTTCTAGGATGTTATGTTAGTATGGGGTGCGCTCTTTTCTGAAATTTCATGTTATTATGAGGTGCACTCATTCTGTTATTATGGTGTGCACTGATTACTTGGATGTCCTTTTATTATGGGTTGCTTTCATTACTGGGAGGTGCAGTTATTATGGGGTGCATACCTTACTGGGATGACCTGTTATTAAGGTGTGAGATCATTACAGGGAGGTCCTGTTATTGTGAGATGTGCTCATTTCTGGGATGTTCTGTTATTATAGAGTGCACTTGTTACTGGGATGTCCTGTTATTATGGGGTGCGTTCCTGTCTGGGCTGTCCTGTTATTATGGGGTGCACTCATTACTGGGAGGTCTTGTTATTATGGGGTGTGCTCATTACTGGGATGCACTCATATTTGGGATGAGATATAAATCACTGGGGGATAATGGAGGATGAGGACTGGGGGTTGTACACCGTTGTACACCGGGTGAATCCAAGGGTTTCACAGCCCCCAAATGTCATGCCTCCAGGGTGGTTAAGGCCTATCTGCTAAAGATGCAACCTCTGTGTTTCCTGCTGGTCGCTGCAGGAGGAGGTGAGGGGGGAGTCCGAACTGGGGGCTCATCTTCTCTCGCTGACTGTCCCGCTGTGTCCAGGCCCTGAGCTGGGAGATGCTCTCTAATAGATACAGGGTGGGGGAGGGGTTGGTACTGTGACGGATTGCACAGGGGAAGGGGGTGTCGATTTTGCTTCCCTCGGCGGAGGGGAGAGAAGGAACTAGCAGGGATCGTCTCTCTGGTGCCACCACTTGCCCCAGGTCAGTCAGGGAACTGCCACAAGGGCAAATAGTCACCGGAAAGATTTCCCTTAAAGGTATAAGTTATTGAGGCACTCCCAGTGTGGGGGGATATACATCACCAGTCCAGGCTGGGGATATATATATAAACCTCCCGGTCGTCACTGCCAGAGTTCCTCACTAGCACAGTACGGTATTCTGCCACCACTTCCTCATTAGAAATAAGCCACATCTGACATCAGGCTTATATCAGGTCAGAAACCAACCCAGTAGCGTATATTATAACCAACGGAGCGTGCGAATGTTGGAATTCGTGTATAGAGATAAAAGAGCAGCCCAAGATTAATTTTATATTTATTCACCGAAAAGGCACACTAGAAATATACAGAAATATATATATATATATATATATATATATATATATATATATATACACGTATGCAGTCAAGAGTGTAGTACAAGGGTAGGGTATAGAGTGGTGGCAATTATCATGTTATGTAGCATGTGACCACAGGGAGTCTCTGATGGATCAAAGGTCCAAATCTTAGTTAGAGGCTTTTCCTGGCTACATCAGGTAACAGATCTGTTACGCTGTTCTATCTGTATTTGGTTGTCGGTGTGACAATGCAGGTCTGTGCTGCACATGCGTGGGTGTTTCCGCTGCGCTGCATGACCACCCGCATGTGCGGTCCCTGGCTACTGCTGTGAAAGCTACCCGTAGGTTGCAAGGTCCTCTGCAGTGGTGCATGTGTGTAGCCCAGCTGTGACTGGAGCCACATGTTACCCTGGAGGATGCACGAAAGGTAAATCCATGATAACCTATAAGCACACAACACTTCACATTTTCCCTGGTTCCACCAGAGGGAGCCCTTGAGACGACAGTAGTGAGATGAAGGCAGTCTAGCTGAGAGTTAGCTAGTCGTTGGTTTTACCTCAGAGTGTCAGATCTTGTCAGAGCGTGTTGCAGAGCAGACAAGCTAGTTACCTCAGACGAGTAGAGAGGGAAAGACTAGCCAAAGAAAGACTTATCTGAAAGCCTGAGGACTTCAGGAACTACTCAGCTTACATCGTGGAGTCCAGTAGCAGTGGAAGGGATTGCCACTTAATCTGGTCAAAGTTGAGTCCACTGAGATTCCCCAGCGAGCGTTTCAGTAAGTAAGCGTGCCGACGCTTGGAGAGCGGTGAAGAAAAGAAAGCTGACATCTGCTGCTAGTTTGTGCTTATGATAGTGGTGAGAGTAGGACGAAAGGCAGGTGGAAGAAAGAGGAAAAGAGAGTGACCGAGGTCAACCAGCATTGATAGCTTACCTCCACTCTGCACCACCAGACACCGGGTCCGTGCTTAACAGCATCTGCACAACTGGTAGGAGACACCGGAGACCCTGGACTTCAAGTCGCAGGGGCCCAGCAGTGCTGATACGTAACCGAGGTTAGGAAGACGGGGGTCTGGCAGGTACCGCCACAGAGACACTGTTCTGTCCACAAGAAGACCTCACCACAAGGTCAGCCGGGCGTAGCTGAAAACACGGAGTTAAGCTTTGTTTTATGCAAGTCAGAAACTCACACACATTAAAGACGTAAGGAGGCCCTACACCTACTCAGTGGATTACTGGACGTGCATCCTCCACCCTGACGGCTTCCCGGGACGTGCCTGCAAATATCACCAGTAAAGGTACAGAAAGAGACTTGCTTGTGTGTGTCTGCATTATTGCTCCTGCACCCCTACACCGCCATATACCCTGAGGGATCAGTCTTGCCTGTGGGAGACTTAACACCTTGCTGCCCAGTAACAACCCCTCAGAGGATCTACCCTGCAGCGCTGGTCACCCTGACCAGGAACCATAGGTGGCGTCACGAACATTCTATCATCCCCTGTAAATATCCCCCTTTAGTGAGCGCCCAGGGCAACGGACCGAGCTGCGCTACCCGTGACATCCCCCAGTGAAGTGAACGGGCTCGGTGCCGAGTACCCCAAAGCCCTGGTACGTGTGACTCACATGACTTACTACGTGTGTTTAGGCTGCAGCCATTTCCAGGTGCCCTTGCTGTGCTGATATGTGTCTGGCTCTCGTAGGGTGCGCAGGCCACACCTGCCCTGCTTTTATCAGGGTTAGTGTGTGTACTTGAAATGCTGTACCCAGCCAATTGCTGAGGGGCAGCTCCTATATAAAGGCTCCCTGCCCTATGGGCGGGGCCTTAGCTACTCACATAGCTTCTGAATCTTGCCATGTGTGTTGTGTGTTCCTGTACCTGTCCCTGCACCTATCCTGGAGGCGGTAATTACAGGCTTGAATATCTGATCCTGTACCCGTCCCTGCGCCTATCCTGGAGGCGGTAATTCCAGGCTCGCCTATCCTGGAGGTGGTAATTCCAGGCTTGAATCCTTGATGCTGTACCTGTCTTGTACCTGACTGTCTGAACTGTGTCTGCTGTGTTATGTTCCTGAAGTCCTTCTGTGTCCTGAACCCTGTGCCCAGTGACTGTGATTCTTTGCTAACTGACTTTCTTTGATACAACCTGGGTTCATCTTGGAAGGAGGAGTCCGGTGTGGGTGTGCTGAGTTTCTGTTACTCTGTGCTCAGCTTGTTTTTGGTGTAATCCCCGGCCAGCTCCAATTGAGCCTGGCGGGGCTTGCACCAGACAGCTTGGGTTCCTTTTTAGATCGCTTCCAGATGTCCGGATCCGATCCTTCCCTGCCTGATGTCCAGAGCCTGCCGATCATTGCCAGATGTCCTGAGCCTCATGTCCGGAGCCTGATGTCTGTAGGTCGATGTCCGGAACCTGTCGATCGTTGCCAGATGTCCGGAGTCCGATGCCAGTCTATGTTCCTGATGTCCTGTCTGTGTTCCTGATTCCATGTTCCTGATTCCGTGTTCCTGATGTCCTGTCCGTGTTCCTCATTCCATGTTCCTGAGTCCGTGTTCCTGATGTCCGGTCCATGTTCCTGAGATCCAGCCAGTGTTCCTGATGTCCAGTTTCCTGATGTCCGGTTTGTGTCCTGGGGTCCGGTCCATGTTCCTGATGTCCTGTCCATGTTCCTAATTCCGTGTTCCTGATGTCCGGTCCATGTTCCTGAGATCCAGTCTGTGTTTCTGATGTCCAGTTTCCTGATGTCCGGTTCGTGTTACTGAGATCGAGTCCGTGTTCCTGATGTCCAGTCCGTGTTCCTGATTCCATGTTCCTGTGTCCATGTTCCTGAGTTCCAGTTCGTGTTCCAGAGTTCATGATCCTGATGTTTATGTACTATGTGTTGTTACTCCAGTAAACTTTATTTCCTCTATACCTGAAGTTCTACATGGCTCTTCTTGGTCCACATGCTCAGCTGCCACAGAACCCCGGTCTCTGCCCTTCCCTAGTTCGGGTAGGCCGGGTCCCCCTCTGCGGTATGGAGGGTCCACATTGCGTCCCCGGGGGGCGCCCGCCCCACGCCATGGTGGTCGGTCAGCGTGGACCCGATGATGGGCTGAGCCGCTTCTCGGCGGCTGCAGCTAATCGTGACAGGATCCTCCTGCTAGTAGAAAAACTAAGTCCAAAATGAGGGGCTGCCTCTTATCTCCTAGGCTGTTCTTTCAAACACTCGGCACCCACCCCTGGGCTTGTGCATCCTCTCTCCTTCCATATCTGAGAATATGGTTTTCTGAACCATGGAGGCTCATAACTTTCCGCCCGAAGCTCTAAATGGAATGGCAACGGTGCCACTAGATTCTGCTGGATTTTATCTGTGCATAGAGACTAAATATGCCTATTGTATGTAATTCTTATAGCTATGCTTTATAACTCAATAATGCAGAGCGCTACAGGTGTCTGCAGGGCACGGGTGTGTGGGGAAAGGAATGCCGATTCCAATTATGTGCACGGCTAGTCTCAGAGTTATTGCATTCTTTTATTATAGGTCATTTTCCAGATTTAATACCTCAGAGCTTTGCTGTGACCTGTTGTGCCATGCTGTCTCCATGAGCTTGAGTCAGACAAAGGAATCCAGTTTGGCTGTAGCTGCAGAGAGCTCACACCCTGGTGATAATTGCTAATCTCTGAGCTTCAAAGGGCTTGTTCCTTGAGTTTTATTAAAGGAAAACAATGATCCTGGGGAATGAATGCTAAGGGAGGGGGCTGAGTGGTATGTAGCAAGTATTTTTGGGCCAAACTGTATCTTGATGGGGAATTCCATCAGAAATCAAAATGATATCATTTAGATATCATTTTTCCATATCTCACAGGTACCGGGAAACCAGGGAGGAGTGCGTGTGGCTATCCCACAAATGTCAGGCCTCCAGGGTAGTTAAGGTCTATTTGGTAAAGAAGCAGCCTCGGTATTTCCTGCTGGGCGCTGCAGGAGGAGATGAGGAGGGAGTCCTGGCTGGGGGATCACCTTCTATCGCTGACTGTCCTGCTGTGTCCAGGCACTGCGCTGGGAGATGCTCTCTAAGGCCCCTTTCACCCATCAGCTTTTTGCAGTCAGTCACAATCCGTTGGCTCGATGGATCGACCGATCCATCGCAGATTGTGAAAAACTGATGCGACGGATTCACTTTTTCAATGGATCTGACTAGCGGATCCGTAGAAAAAATGGATCCGTTGCATCAGTTTTTTCATCCTTTTCTTCCGTTTTTCAATGGATCCATTTTCATTTCACGCTGACAGGTTATAAAAAATAGAATAGATAGAATACATGTATACACATAGTATAGATGTGTATATTTATATATGTATATATGTCATTGACACACACACACATATATATATATATATATATATATATATTTCATAGAGATGTAGAATGTAGAATGTAAGCCGAAAGGGCAGGGTCCTCTCCCCTCTGTATCAGTCTGTCATTGTTAGTTTGTTTACTGTAAGTGATACCTGTAATTTGTATGTAACCCCTTCTCATGTACAGCACCATGGAATCAATGGTGCTATAGAAATAAATATTAATAATAATAATGTAGATAGCAGAATCGGTGAAAATGCAATTGTTGACATCTGTAAAATCATTACAGAACCCGACAGGATATGAGACATGGTTTACATACAGTACACCATTGCATATCCTTTATTTTTTATATGTCCTCATAATAATGTTAGTAGTGTGTGTGTGTGTGTGTGTAAAATTTTGGAGCTATAGGTGTTAAATTAACGGATTAATTCACGGAAAAAACAGTCGTGGGCTCCCGCGCAATTTTCTCCGCCAGATAGGGCAAGTCAGTGACTGAGGGCAGAAATTTATAGCCTAGAGAGGGACCATTGCTTTTGGGCCCCCCTGGCTAAAAAAAAACTGCCCCAGCCACCCAGAAGAAGCGCATCTGTAAGGTGCGCCTATTCCGGCACTTACTCTCTCTCTTCTCTGTCACGGGTGTGTCGCGGCGGAGATCGTCGCGATTGCACACCCTGACTTCGCACAGCTGAGTTTCTGGTGCTGGGTGTTTTTCGGCACTGAGGGAGTTAATCCTTTCTCTCTCGGTGTTGGGCTGACCAGCCTCGCCCAGCTGCGTTTGATGTTTTGTTAATTAGCTTCCTTCTTATACCTGCTGGTCTGCGGGGGAAGTTGCCGGTGAAAGCATTCATTCAGACCAGCAGAGCGGATCGTTTCTGAGAAGACTTAAGCTAAGAGTGCCTGTTGTGGTTTTTCCTCTCCTTGCTTATTGTTTATCTCCTTAACCTTTTGTGTTCCTCTGTAGTGGAAGTGTGGTATGCGAGGCTGTGTTTTCTTTACCATTGTCTGTCTCGTTTGTCTAAGACTGTGTGTAAGCTGTGACCTGCCCATTCCCTGTGGTGGTAATCAGGGTCCTTCTCAGGACTAGATTACAGTGTCAGGGATCTACAGGAGACAGGGTTACGCTGGCGGCCTGGACCTCTGTACCATTAACAGTACCTCCAGGTAGAGGGACTAGTCAGGACCCCAGTTCAGGGTCAGCATAGACCCCGGTCCACCTCTATCCAGTGACAGCGTGACACGTACACAGTATTGACCCACAATACATAGGATATTATGTCAGGTAAGACATTGCTGACAGATACTATGTATACATGTTGATTTTCTCTATTATATGAAATTTAGAATGATGTCACATTAGATATAGGTTGCTATCTTTGAATATATCTGTTATACGTCGTGACATTTTCACCGGCCCCTTAAAGATTCTCCCCAGCCACCATGGATCCAGTAGCCCATTTAGCTCAGCAGTTGCGGAGTTTGTCCATGGAGCTGACGGATGTTAAATCCAAGGTTTTGTACCCCCAGGAGCAAACCAGATTTGAACCTAAAGTAGCTCTCCCGGACAGGTTCACTGGTGGGCGGGACAAGTTTTTTACTTTCCGGGAAGCATGTAAATTGTATTTTCGGCTGCGGCCGCAGTCGTCGGGGAGTGAGGATCAGAGGGTGGGAATTGTCATCTCACTCTTACAAGGGGACCCTCAATCCTGGGCGTTCTCTCTCCCCCCGGGCTCCCCGGCTCTCCAGTCAGTGGACCGATTTTTTACAGCCTGGGTCTGGTATATGATGACCCGGATCGGGTCTCCCTTGCTGAAATGAAGTTACGTAGGATACAGCAGGGAGATCGTCCGGCGGAGGAATTTTCTTCAGAGTTCCGTAGGTGGGCCACGGATACTCAGTGGAATGACCCGGCTCTTAAGAGCCAGTTTTGTCAAGGTTTATCTGACAAATTAAAAGATGTGTTGGCTCAGTATGATTCTCCCCCGTCACTGGAGGCCGCTATGGCTCTTGCTATTCGCATTGATAGACGGCTTCGGGAGAGGTGTGGGGTAACTCCGCCTCCTTCTAAAGTCCCTAATATTGAGGTCCCCTGGTTTGTTCGAGGAACCTATGCAGTTGGGAGGGACATCATTTCGAGGGAAGGGATCGGCGGTGCGCCGCAAAACAAGAAGGTGTTTCTTCTGCGGGAGAGAGGGACATTTTATTGAGGGGTGTCCATCCCGTACTGTACTGAGCAAGAAGTCGCCGGAAAACTATTAATCCCAGGTTGTGTGGTGGACGACAATCTGGGAGTATGTATTTCGTCCCCAAGTCCGTCTCAGTTTCTCGTACCAGCGGAGGTGGTGGTAGGAACGAGAACTGAGAGGATTTCTGTTCTTCTGGATAGTGGGGCCGCGGCTAATCTGGTGGACGCTCGGTTTGCCCAGGTGCAAGGTATGCAACTGAGTGAATTGGCCAAACCTATCCCTATATTCTCTATTGACGCCAGGCCTCTCGGTCAAGGTAGCTTTGTGCAAGCCGTGCATAACATAGACCTTCGAGTGGGGGCAATACATAAAGAACTATTGTCTTGTTATGTGTTGGAGGGCCTTCCCACTCCTATTGTGTTGGGACTTCCTTGGTTAACTAAACATAACCCAGTTATTAATTGGCAATCCAGAGAGATAAGCCAGTGGGGTGAATTTTGCAATAGTAACTGCATGAACACGGTCATCGGTACGGTCGTGCCTAGAACCTTACCTCCTTTTCTGGAGGACTTTGAGGATGTGTTTTCAGAGGAAGGGTGTCAAGAATTACCTCCTCATCGCGCATATGACTGTGCTATAAAATTGCTTCCTGATGCTAAGTTACCAAAATCTAGGTTGTATAACCTTTCTGGTCCTGAGAGGCAAGCTATGAAGGATTACATTTTGGAAAGTCTGGCCAAGGGGCATATTAGACCTTCATCTTCCCAGTGGCCGCGGGGTTCTTCTTTGTGAAGAAAAAAGATGGAGGCCTACGCCCTTGCCTGGATTTCCGTGAGCTTAATCGGATTACGGTCCGAGATCCGTATCCGCTCCCACTTATTCCTGATCTCTTCAATCAGATTGTGGGCGCCAAATGGTTCTCTAAGTTGGATCTCAGGGGGGCGTATAATCTGATTAGGATAAAGGAGGGGGATGAGTGGAAGACGGCGTTTAACACTCCGGAGGGACATTATGAGAACCTTGTCATGCCTTTCGGTCTGACTACTGCCCCGGCGGTGTTTCAACATTTTGTTAATGACATTTTTCGCCACCTAGTGGGACAGTTTGTTGTCATTTATCTAGATGACATCTTAATTTACTCGCCGGATCTTGTGTCTCATCAGGAGCATGTGAGACAAGTGTTGCAGATCTTGCGAGATAATAAACTGTACGCCAAATGGGAGAAGTGTGTATTCGCTGTACAAGAACTTCAGTTTTTAGGATTCTTGGTGTCAGCCTCTGGTTTCCGTATGGACCCTGGGAAAGTGAAGGCTGTGTTTGAATGGGATCGGCCAGAGGATCTTAAAGCACTGCAGCGTTTCCTGGGGTTTGCTAACTACTACCGGAAATTTATTCGTAATTTCTCATCTGTTGTCAAACCTCTCACTGACATGACAAAGAAAGGGACGGATTTTTCTAGGTGGTCTGACAAAGCTTGTCAAGCATTTTCCTCCTTGAAAAAATGTTTTGCTTCAGCACCCATACTCATCCAACCTGATGCATCACAACCGTTCATTGTGGAGGTAGACGCATCTGACGTAGGAGTGGGTGCGGTATTATCTCAAGGTCCGTCCCCTGGTAAATGGCATCCGTGCGCTTTCTTCTCTAAAAAATTGTCGTCCGCCGAGAGGAATTATGATGTCGGCAATAGGGAACTCTTGGTCATTAAGTTGGCTTTTGAAGAGTGGCGTCACTTTTTGGAGGGGGCAGTCCACCCGGTCACCGTCATTACTGATCACAAGAACCTGCTGTATTTAGAGTCTGCTAAACGTCTGAATTCCAGACAAGCTAGATGGTCGTTGTTTTTTACCAGGTTTAATTTTGTTGTCACATATCGTCCTGGGTCAAAAAATGTAAAGGCTGATGCCTTATCTCGTAGTTTCCCGGGGGCCGGGAAGACGGATGACCCGGTTCCTATTCTTCAGGAGGGAGTTGTGGTGTCGGCTGTATGCTCTGAGCTTGAGGAGGAGGTATTGGAGGCTCAGGGGGACGCCCCTGTAGGACCTCCAGGGAAACTGTTTGTTCCAGATCAGTTAAGACAAAAGGTTATCGAGGCACATCATAATTCTGCTTTGGCAGGACACCCAGGGAGTAAAGCAACTGTAGATCTCGTTTCTCGCCGGTTTTGGTGGCCTAACTTAAATAAAGAGGTGGTATCTTTTGTCGCGTCCTGTGGGGTATGTGCGCGCTCTAAGACCCCACATACCCGTCCGTCTGGGGCCCTTTTACCGTTGAAAATCCCGGAGCGTCCATGGACCCATCTGTCTATGGACTTCATTACGGACCTTCCTCCGTCTTCAGGTAAAACTGTCATACTAGTTGTAGTTGACAGGTTCAGCAAAATGGCACATTTTATTGCTCTTCCTGCTCTTCCTAATGCTAAAACTCTGGCGCAGGTGTTCATTGGGGAGATTGTGAGACTTCACGGGTTGCCTTCCGATGTGGTGTCGGATCGGGGGTCTCAGTTTGTGTCCAAATTCTGGAAGGCATTTTGTTCTCGTAGGGGGATGCAGTTGTCATTTTCTTCGGCTTTTCATCCGCAGACCAATGGTCAGACAGAGCGTCTGAATCAGAGCTTAGAGACATATCTCCGGTGTTTTGTCTCAGAGAACCAGGAGGACTGGTCTTCTTTCTTGCCTCTGGCAGAGTTCGCTCTTAACAATAGGCGGAGCGAGTCCACTGGTAAGTCCCCGTTTTTTGGGGCATATGGTTTTCACCCCCAGTTTTGTACTTTCAATGGGGGGGGCTCTTCTGGGGTTCCTGAGGAGGAACGATTTTCGTCGTCACTTGCTTCAGTGTGGAGAGGTGTGCTTAATAATCTGAGCACTATGGGGAACCGATACAAACGTATGGCTGATAGGAGGAGAGTGTCTGGACCGGACCTAAGTGTGAACGATCTGGTATGGTTGTCTACCAAGAATATAAAACTTAAGGTTCCCTCCTGGAAACTCGGTCCCAGATTCATCGGGCCATACAGGATCAGTTCAATAGTTAATCCGGTGGCTTTCCGTCTTGACCTCCCTCCTACATTTAAAATCCACAATGTGTTCCACAAATCGTTGCTTAAGAGGTACGTGGCACCAGTTATACCGTCACCTCTACCTCCTCCTCCAGTGGTGGTCAATGGTACCGTATTTTTTGGACCATAAGACGCACTTTTTTTCCTCCAAATTTGGGAGGAAAGTGTGGGTGCGTCTTATGGTTGGAATGTAACATGTGGGGAGGGGGGCAGGGGGCAGCGGTGGAGTGGGATCAGCAGGAGGCAAGAAAATATCCCTCTGCTGCAGGAAACAAGCGCTGGGGGAAACCCCTGGTCCCTACTTAAGTGCAGTGAATATTAATCAGCCGCTTCCCCGCCCACCTATCAGCTGAGCAGTGAGCGGGGAGCAGCAGATCACAGAGCCACAGTTTCCCCAGCGCCTGATTCCTGCAGAAGCTGGGCAGATCGGTGTCTGAAGGAGAAAGAGGCAGCAGGAGCAGCTGGCATACCTGACAGCCTGGGGCTGTGCTGATGGGAGGCTGAATGCTCCTGTGAAGGACCTGTGATGAGGTCATGAAGAGGGCGGGCTGGAGCATCACATGACCAAAGCCCTGCCTCTTCATGATGTCATCACAGGTCCTTCAGACACACTGTACAACAGAGAATTAATTAAAAGGTTAGGCTACTTTCACACTTGCGTTTTTTTTGTGCAGCGCATCATGCGCACATGAAACGCATACGTGTCACATTTCTATCAACTCTGTCTCTATCATCTGTCTCTATCATCTGTCTCTATCATCTCTGTCTCTATCATCTCTGTCTCTATCATCTGTCTCTATCATCTGTCTCTATCATCTGTCTCTATCATCTCTGTCTCTATCATCTCTGTCTCTATCATCTGTCTCTATAATCTGTCTCTATCATCTCTGTCATCTGTCTCTATCATCTGTCTCTATCATCTCTGTCTCTATCATCTGTCTCTATCATCTGTCTCTATCATCTCTGTCTCTATCATCTGTCTCTATCATCTGTCTCTATCATCTCTGTCTCTATCATCTCTGTCTCTATCATATGTCTCTATCATCTGTCTCTATCATCTGTCTCTATCATCTCTGTCTCTATCATCTCTGTCTCTATCATCTCTGTCTCTATCATCTGTCTCTATCATCTCTGTCCTCTATCATCTCTGTCTCTATCATCTCTGTCTCTATCATCATTCTCTATCAACTCTGTCTCTATCATCTGTCTCTATTTCTATGCAGCATGTATTTCTATGCAGCCGCACGAACCAGTCTGAGTGCCGGCGGCAGTGCCGGGTGTTCATGCGAGAGACTCACACGAAATCGTGCGAGTTTCTCGCATGTGTGACCCCAGCCTTATACTCACCCTCCAGCGTCTTCACATCTGTCTCTATAATCTGTCTCTATCATCTCTGTCATCTGTCTCTATTATCTGTCTCTATCATCTCTGTCTCTATCATCTGTCTCTATCATCTGTCTCTATCATCTCTGTCTCTATCATATGTCTCTATCATCTGTCTCTATCATCTGTCTCTATCATCTCTGTCTCTATCATCTCTGTCTCTATCATCTCTGTCTCTATCATCTGTCTCTATCATCTGTCTCTATCATCTCTGTCTCTATCATCTCTGTCTCTATCATCTCTATCATCTCTGTCTCTATCATCTCTGTCTCTATCATCTATCTCTATCAACTCTGTCTCTATCATCTGTCTCTATTTCTATGCAGCATGTATTTCTATGCAGCCGCACGAACCAGTCTGAGTGCCGGCGGCAGTGCCGGGTGTTCATGCGAGAGACTCACACAAAATCGTGCGAGTTTCTCGCATGTGTGACCCGGCCTTATACTCACCCTCCAGCGTCTTCACATAGTAGTTTACAGACACCACACTGGTCCCTCAGCACCATCTCCTACCCGTAGCTTCCAACATAATAACATACTATTATATATAATAACACCACATATAATAGTATGTTATTAAATATTTTACCACATTTTTTGCTTCAAATATATTTTTCCCTATTTTCCACCTCTAAAACCTGGGTGCGTCTTATAGTCCGGTGCGTCTTATAGTCCGAAAAATACGGTAATTTGGAGTTTCAGGTATCGAAGATCATTGACTCACGTCTGAATCGCCGGTCCCTTCAGTACCTTGTTCATTGGAGGGGGTATGGTCCTGAGGAGAGGATGTGGGTTTCTGCGTCGGATATTAACGCAGACCGTTTGGTTCGGGCCTTCCACACTACTCACCCAGATAGACCAGGCCCTGAGGGTCCAGAGGCCCCTCGTAGAAGGGGGGGTACTGTCACGGGTGTGTCGCGGCGGAGATCGTCGCGATTGCACACCCTGACTTCGCACAGCTGAGTTTCTGGTGCTGGGTGTTTTTCGGCACTGAGGGAGTTAATCCTTTCTCTCTCGGTGTTGGGCTGACCAGCCTCGCCCAGCTGCGTTTGATGTTTTGTTAATTAGCTTCCTTCTTATACCTGCTGGTCTGCGGGGGAAGTTGCCGGTGAAAGAATTCATTCAGACCAGCAGAGCGGATCGTTTCTGAGAAGACTTAAGCTAAGAGTGCCTGTTGTGGTTTTTCCTCTCCTTGCTTATTGTTTATCTCCTTAACCTTTTGTGTTCCTCTGTAGTGGAAGTGTGGTATGCGAGGCTGTGTTTTCTTTACCCCTTGTCTGTCTCGTTTGTCTAAGACTGTGTGCAAGCTGTGACCTGCCCATTCCCTGTGGTGGTAATCAGGGTCCTTCTCAGGACTAGATTACAGTGTCAGGGATCTACAGGAGACAGGGTTACGCTGGCGGCCTGGACCTCTGTACCATTAACAGTACCTCCAGGTAGAGGGACTAGTCAGGACCCCAGTTCAGGGTCAGCATAGACCCCGGTCCACCTCTATCCAGTGACAGCGTGACACGTACACAGTATTGACCCACAATACATAGGATATTATGTCAGGTAAGACATTGCTGGCAGATACTATGTATACATGTTGATTTTCTCTATTATATGATATTTAGAATGATGTCACATTAGATATAGGTTGCTATCTTTGAATATATCTGTTATACGTCGTGACATTCTCATTGCCAAGTAGTGGTGGCATATGGGGTAATAATGGGTTAATGACACCTTGCTATTGCAAGGTGACATTCAGCAAGGTTAATAAAGGAGAGCTGTCAATAAGACAAATATCCATTATTAATCCACTAGTCTGAAAGAGTTAAACACACACACACACACACACACATTAAAAATAAAGACTTTTAATTAAATGAATAAACACACATTTTTGACATCTTTATTACACTCCCATTCCATACTGAAGCCATCATTCTCCTGGAAAAAAGACAAAATAAAAGAGAAACACTATAAACATACCTGTCCGTCGTATAGTCAAGTCCCACGCTGCAATCCATCTGAAGGGGTTAGAATTTAGATAGTTTACAACTGGGAGCGGTGCTAATGCGACCGGCCCAGCTGTAAACCAAGGAGGAATGAAGGCAAAGCTGCCTGCGCAGCCTCCCCACCTGACTGGAGATAAACTGATTAGCATGGGAAAGTTTCTGAACATTTTCCCACGCTGTCAGTTCACCGCGAGTCAGGTGGGGAATCTGCACAGCCACCGTGACTACCACTGATGACACTTAGGTTGTGTAGACTCCTCACCTGACAGTGACGGTGAACTGACAGCGTGGGAAAATGTTCAGAAACTTTCCCACGCTAATCAGTTTATCTCCGGTCAGGCGCAGGGAAGCTACGCAGACAGCTTTGCCTTCATTCCTCCGTGGTTTACAGCTGGGCTGGTCGCATGAGCACTGCTCCCGGTTGTAAACTATTTAACCCCTTCAGATGGATTGCGGCGTGGGACTTGACTGTACGGCGGACAGGTATGGTTATAGTGTTGCTCTTTTAATTTTTATTTTTTTCTAGGAGATCAATGGCTTCAGTATGGAATGGGAGTGTATTAAAGATGGAAAAAATGTGTGTTTATTTCATTAAAAGTCTTTATTCTTAATGTGTGTGTGTTTTTCTTTAACCTTTTCAGACTAGTGGATTAATAATGTATAGATCTCTTATTGACAGTTTTTTCCATGAATTAATCCTTTAATTTAACACCTATAACTCCAAAATTTTACACACACACACTATTAACATTATTAGTGAGGAACATATAAAAAAATAACGGATATGCAATGGTTTACTGTATGTTTACTGTAATGATTTTCCAGATGCCGACAATTGAATTATCGGGTATTCTGCTATCTACCTCTGTATGAAATAGAAATATATATATGTGTCTTACTGATTATATATATATATATAATATATATATATATATATATATACACAGTACAGACCAAAAGTTTGGACACACCGCATTTAAAGATTTTTCTGCATTTTCTTGACTGTGAAAATTCTACATTCGCACTGAAGGCATCAAAACTATGAATTAACACATGTGGAATTATATACTTAACAAAAAATTGTGAAACAACTGAAAATATGTCTCATATTTTAGGTTCTTCAAAGTAGGCACCTTTTGCGTTGATGACTGCTTTGCACACTCTTCGCATTCTCTTGATGAGCTTCAAGAGGTAGTCAGCGGGAATTGTTTTCACTTCACAGGTGTGCCCTGTCAGGTTTAATAAGAGGGATTTCTGGCCTTATAAATGGGGTTGGGACCATCAGTTGTGTTGTGCAGAAGTCTGGTGGATACACAGCTGATATGTAAACCATGTCTCATATCCTGTCGGGTTCTGTAATGATTTTCCAGATGCCGACAATTGAATTATCGACTATTCTGCTATCTACTTCTGTATGAAATAGAAATATATATGAGTCAAACTGACATATATATATATATATATATATATATATAATATATATATACACAGTACAGACCAAAAGTTTGGACACACCTCATTTAAAGATTTTTCTGTGTGTGCCCTGTCAGGTTTAATAAGTGGGAATTCTGGCCTTATAAATGGTGTTGGGACCATCAGTTGTGTTGTGCAGAAGTCTGGTGGATACACAGCTGATAGTCCTACTGAATAGACTGTTAGAATTTGTATTATGGCAAGAAAAAAGCAGCTAAGTAAAGAAAAACGAGTGGCCATCATTACTTTAAGAAATGAAGGTCAGACAGTCAGAAAAATTGGGAAAACTTTGAAAGTGTCCCCAAGTGCAGTTGCAAAAACCATCAAGCGCTACAAAGAAACTGGCTCACATGAGGACCGCCCCAGGAAAGGAAGACCAAGAGTAACCTCTTCTTCTGAGGATAAGTTTATCCGAGTCACCAGCCTCAGAAATCGCAGGTTAACAGCAGCTCAGATTAGAGACCAGGTCAATGCCACACAGAGTTCTAGTAGCAGAAACATCTCTACAACAACTGTTAAGAGGAGACTTTGTGCAGCAGGCCTTCATGGTAAAATAGCTGCTAGGAAACCACTGCTAAGGACAGGCAACAAGCAGAATAGACTTGTTTGGGCTAAAGAATACAAGGAATGGACATTAGACCAGTGGAAATCTGTGCTTTTGTCTGATGAGTCAAAATTTGAGATCTTTGGTTCCAACCACCGTGTCTTTGTGCGACGCAGAAAAGGTGAACGGATGGACTCCACCGTAAAGCATGGAAGAGGAGGTATGATAGTGTGGGGGTGCTTTGCTGGTGACACTGTTGGGGATTTATTCAAAATTGAAGGCATACTGAACCAGCAGGGCTATCACAGCATCTTGCAGCTGCATGCTATTCCATCCAGTTTGCGTTTAGTTGGACCATCATTTATTTTTCAACAGTACAATGATCCCAAAAACACTTCCAGGCTGTGTAAGGGCTATTTGACCAAGAAGGAGAGTGATGGGGTGCTACGCCAGATGACCTGGCCTCCACAGTCTCCAGACCTGAATCCAATCGAGATGGTTTGGCGTGAGCAGGACCGCAGAGTGAAGGCAAAAGTGCCAACAAGTGCTAAGCATCTCTGGGAACTCCTTCAAGATTGTTGGAAGACCATTTCCGGTGACTACCTCTTGAAGCTCATCAAGAGAATGCCAAGAGTGAGTAAAGCAGTCATCAAAGCAAAAGGTGGCTTGTTATGTTTCGGAAGCTGAGGAGAAATTGCAAAAAATAGCCAAAGTAGTAATACGCCAGAGAGGCTGGAAACTATTGGATTGCAGTACACTAAACTAATCGCCACACTAGAAGTAGCCGTGGAGCGTACCTATGGTGATCCTAGATGCCTCGTCACAGCCGGAGAGATAACTACACCTAAAGGCAGAAAGATGAAAGCTATCTGCCCCGGAGCAGAATCCCCAAAGAAATAGGAAGCCCCCAAACATGTAATGGCGGTTAGACAAGAAGAAAACACGGACACAGACAGAAAATAGAATGAGCAAATGCTGGGGCCCAATCTGTCTAGATAGAAAAGTATAGGAAAGAATTCTGACTGCAACCCAAAAAAACCCTGACAAAAATACCAACACTTCTGATTAGCAAAAAAACCTGAGATCACACGGTCTCTACCACCTAAATCAGATCTCTGGTGTAACTCACAACAACTCAGCAAATAAAAAGTGACAAAGGAACAAAGCAAAAGTGCAAACACAAAATGAGCACAATTGCAGCGCCAGACCCAAAAGGGGAACAGGCTCTAGTCCACTGCAAGCAGCAAACCAGCAGTGAAAATCCAACAGAGGAAAAACAAAACAACAAAACGCTTATCTGAATGAGAGCAGGAAAGCAAGCTGTGCTCCAAGCAAGACCAGGAGGAACAATTGATTACGGGCAAGGCTGATGGGAACTCAGGTCACTTATATCATACCATTCAGAGCCAGCTGAAGGCCATTCAGTAATTAGTTCATTACCCTCAGCAACCACCGGAGGGAGCCCCAGCTCAGAAGTCACCTCCAAAGTATTCACAACAGCGGCTACTTTGAAGAACCTAGAATATAAGACATATTTTCAGTTGTTTCACACTCTTTTGTTAAGTATATCATTCCACATGTGTTAATTCATAGTTTTGATGCCTTCAGTGTGAATGTACAGTTTTCATAGTCATGAAAATACAGAAAAATCTTTAAATGAGAAGGTGTGTCCAAACTTTTGGTCTGTACTGTATATATATAAATATATACACTGTATATATGTTTTCACGAATATTTGAGGCCGGTACCTTTCCTACTTAGGGGTAATTGGATCTGAGCATGCTCAGTTAAATAAAACGGAATCCGTCACCCATAGGCTTCCATTCTAGCAAAAGACGGATGGCGACGGATCCGTCGCTGTCTGTTTTTTTGACGTAAACAAAAAACGGTCATTTGTCCGTTTTCTCCGGCCGCCGGACAAATAATTTTTGACAGATCCAGTGAACAACGGATGAAGCGTGAGGCCATCCGTCGCAATCCGTCGCTAATTCAAGTCAATGAGAAAAAAACGAATCCGTCGGCATCAGTTGCTGGATCCATTTTTTTCAAAATTCGACGGATTGCGACTGATAGCAAAAAACTGATGTGTGAAAGGGCCCTAATCCATACAGAGTGGGGGAGGGGTTGGTACCGGGAGACCGGGGAAGAGTGAGTGTGGTTATGTGGAGTGGGCAAGGCTATGTGGAGTGGGCATGGCTTGATACATACACACACATACATACACTCAGCTTTATATTATATATATATACATATATATATATATTATTGTCCTTGTTAATTTTTTTTATATTGGGAATACAATCAGATCATTACATATCGCTTTAGAGAACATTTCCATTTAATTAATACCCAAAAAGGTTCCTTGAAACTAATAAAGCACTTATCCGCTTATCCACGATAGTCACTGTGCAGAACCGACGGTTCTATGACTTGCAGGAATCGAACATGTAGGTTACCCTAAAGAGGGAGGTGATTATAATCATTTTTTGCTTAAAAAAAGAAGTCAAATGGATTTTAAAAACAGATGCTCAAGGACCATTAGGTCTGAACGATAAACTGGATATGTCAGTTTTATTATAATATATGTTGCCCTGCGTTTTGCAATGTTTAATTGTATGTTAATTTTGTATGACCTGCACCTTGTTGGAATCACACTCATTTCCCCTTCCTCCACAAAAGGAAGTGTGGTCACTGACCTTTATGGACCTGTAGAAGCGCTAGAAAGGTGTGAAATGGCCATAGTACGTCAGGTCTCCTATTCTCATGACCTACTCCCCTGACACCTGCACCTCCGCATTTAACCATGTTTTCTATGTAATGGAGTAAACCACAAGTTAACACAGGATTCTATAAGTGCTGCATTTCTTTTTACCTTTGACAATTCACTGTGTGCACTTTAAGAGTTTGCACCACCCTGAAGAGATCCTGTGAGGTCAATCAAGAGGAGTCAGGTAGCTTTAACATACTAAATGCTGGAACTCAGTAACTGTAATAACCCTTCTTTTTCATACAAAACTCAGGTTAACTATTTGCCATGAGGGAGGGACCTTCCGAAAGTGTGAGTGAGAGCTCTCCCAAATTTATGATACAGGGCCACCTGATGGAGCTTAATAAACTCATGTGTCTCAGCACCTGCTGGACCTCTGCTAATTGCCAGCGAGGGCCGCATAATGAGATGGTGGTGGACATGGTGGTGGTGGCAGGCGAAGCACAAAATTCAAATGGGCTTTAATGATGACTAGTGATGAGCCACCCCTGAAGTGTTCGAGTTCGGTTCGGTTCACCGAACATCCGTATGTTCGAGTAACTGTTCGTCGAACTGTTCGACGAACAGGTCGAACACTGTTAAAACCAATGGCAGGAAAACAAAAACACATAGAAACACATAGAAAACACTTCAAAGGTGTCCAAAAGCTGACAAGAAAAATATTTAGAGTTGAGACTCTCAACTCTAAATATTTTTCTATCTACTGGCTAACATGGTACAAAGATATACATCTTTACTGTATCAAAAGCTGACAATAAATATATATATATTTTTTTTATAGTTCATACACTTCTACATAGTATAATAGCCGCTAATTCAATAGCCGGCTTTTGTGAAATTACAGACCCGACATGAAATGACACATGGTTTACATACAGTTAACCATGTCATTTCATGTAGTTTGATATCTGGTTTTCACTAACAATTACATGAGTGTATGTGTGCAAAATTTCACACCTGTAGGGGTTAATTAAAGGTGTAAATTCATTGACAAAAAATGCGTGGGCTCCCGCCCTATATTCTAAACCAGACAGACAAAGCCAGCGAGTGTTAGGGTCTGCGGAACGCACCAAATATAAGATGTGGAGAGGTGCGTTCGCAGCCCGGGGTCCACAGTGCAGGCGGAGCCTGCTGCTAATAAAATGGCGCAAGAAGCGTACTCTGTTACCCCGCAGAGTCGCCAAAATAAACGCCGTAACGCGCTGTGGCAATATGTGCGAACTCTGTTAATCCACAGAGCCGCTAGAAAGAGTGCCGCAGTGCTATATGGCGATGTGTGCAAACTCACTTAAACACAACTGAGTCGCAAAATAAACACGCTAGGGCGCTGTCTAGCGTTGAAAGCGAACCCTGTTACGTCACAGAGCCACTGAGACAAACTTCTGTGTTCTGTCAGGCACCCAGGTACACAGTGAACAGCTAAGTGAACATAGAATGTGATCATGCACTAATTTCCTCGCGGGAGTCACCCGCAATCTATGGCGTCTGAACGCCAGGAACTGAATATGGCAATCAAACTCCTCACCGGTTATGCCAGCAATCTAGGGCATCTAGGACACCGACCCTGACCAGCTAGCATACCAAACTCCTCACCGATTAAGTCGGTATTATAGGGGCTTATTTCAGCCGGGCCCGAACCATACACACACATGACCACACTGGCGCTAAGCATATAACGATTGTTATTAGCGCATGGCGGCCCAGCCATGCCACCCTTTTATAGCAACAGCTACAGGACCTGACAGAAACAAGGACCAATGAGAAACTGTTCCAAACACATGTAGTTTCAGGACCTTCCTGGCGGACCAATAGGAGCTGCTGCAGTACCTGAACATGTGACCCCTGATCTCCAATGAGAGATCTTACCCTGGGCATGCTCAGAAGGGGAAACGCAGGACTTCGTCCCAAAGACGTCTGCTCCAGCACTGGCTATAATAGCAGATCCAGGAGAGACAGCAGCAAGTCTCTGCACAGTACTGGAATGGGCAAGATGCTGGGACTGATGTCTCTACTGAGCAGGCTCCACTGTGGCCGGAGATGAATGGGGGACCGCAGCGGAACTGGTTCGAGACTCCCCTTGTGCAGCAATGGGAACTCGAACCCTAACATTACCCCCCTCCCAAGGACCCCCTTCTTTGGGCCTCGCTGTGCTCAAAGGCAGCGATGAGCTGCAGAGCTTGAACATGCTCGGCAGGCTCCCTGGACCTATCCTCAGGCCCATAACCCCTCCAATCCAACAAATAAAATTTTTTGCCTCGTACCACCTTGCACCCAACAATGGCGTTCACCTCATGATCATCGGTAGATGAACCCGACGTCCCGGCAGATGACTCGGAAAACCGGGAAATGGCCACGGGTTTCAGGAGGGACACGTGAAAGGTGTCAGTGATACCAAGGCGAGGCGGAAGGGCTAGGCGGTAAACCACCGGGTTCATCTGCTCAAGAACTTTAAAGGGGTCCAAAAAGCGAGGTGCCAACTTGGTGGACTCTACACGTAGCCTGATGTTTCGGGCACAAAGCCACACTAGGTCACCCCGAGCAAATGTAGGAGCGGGGCGCCGATGGGCATCGGCCGAAGACCTCATCCTCTCTTTGGAGGCCTGAATGGCATCCTGGGTGCGGTCCCAAATGTCCCGTGCCTCCACAGCCCAGTCTGCCACCCTGGAATCGGTTGAAGACACAGGCATGGGCACTGGTACCCGCGGATGCTGACCGTAGTTCAGGAGGAATGGGGTCTGTCCGGTGGAGTCAGCCACAGCATTATTTAGAGCGAACTTAGCCCACGGTAGCAAGGATGCCCAGTCATCCTGCCTGGCAGAGACAAAATGTCGCAAGTATGTGACCAAGGTCTGGTTGGCCCTCTCTACCAACCCATTCGTCTCGGGATGGTATGCAGAGGAGAGATTCAACTCAATGCTGAGTAAACGACACAGCTCTCTCTAGAACCGAGACGCAAACTGGGGACCTCGATCACTGACAATTTTTTCTGGCATACCGTGTAGGCAGAAAATATGCCTAATGAATAATGCTGCCAAGGCCCGTGCAGACGGTAACCGTGGTAACGGCACTAAGTGCACCATTTTGGAGAAGTGGTCGGTTATCACCCAGATGATGATGCAGCCCCGAGACTTGGGTAAGCCCACCACAAAGTCCATCCCGACAATCTCCCAAGGCCTGTCTGCAACCGGTAAAGGGAAAAGTAACCCAGCTGGCCGTTGTCGAGGGGACTTATTCTTGGCGCAGGAGACGCACGCCTGAACGTATTCCCTGACGTCACGGGCCATCTGCGGCCACCAGTATGTCCTCGCCAGAAACTCAGAAGTCCTTTTTGTCCCAAAATGTCCACCCACCCTGGACGAATGTGCCCAAGAGAGTACCTCCGGTCGCAAATTGGTGGGCACAAAAGTCTTGCCGGAGGCACAGACTCAAGCGAAACCGGAGCCACCGTTCTTAGGCTCTCTGTGGGGACAATAAGCCGAGGCTCCTCCTCTACCTCCTCAGAGGACACCACGGAGCGAGATAGAGCGTCTGCGCGAATGTTCTTCTCACCGGAGAGGAAATGGAGGGTGAAATGGAACCGGGAGAAGAACAAGGACCATCTGGCCTGAAGGGAATTTAGCCGCTGGGCTGTCTGCAAATACACCAAGTTCTTGTGGTCCGTGAATACTTGGAAGGGGAAGCGAGCCCTCTCCAGAAGATGTCTCCACTCGGAGAAGGCCAACTTCATAGCCAGTAACTCCCTATCCCCGATGGAATAATTCCTCTCTGCTGGTGTAAAGGTCTTGGAAAAGAAGAAGCAGTGATGCTTCCGACCCTGGGCATCCTTTTGAAAAAGGACTGTTCCAGCACCAACAGAAGAGGCATCCACCTTTACAATAAACGGTTTATCGACATCGGGGCGATGTAAGATGGGAGCACTGGCAAAATGCGACTTGATGCAGGAGAACGCCTTGGTTACCTCCTCTGACCACAACTTGGGATTAGCTCCCTTTTTGGTGAGGGCTAACAAGGGAGCTACCAAAGTAGAGAAGTGGGGAATGAATTGGCGATAGTAGTTATCGAACCCCATAAAGCGCTGCACCGCCTTAAGGGAGTGGGGTTCTTGCCAATCCATCACAGCCTGTAGTTTGGTAGGATCCATAGCCAATCCCTGGGTGGAGATGATATAGCCCAGGAAAGGTAGAGACTCCTGCTCAAACATGCACTTCTCCAACTTCGCATATAGGGAATTTGCTCGCAAGAGGTCGAAGACCTTGCAGACATCTCTCCGGTGGGAAGCCATATCTGGAGAAAAGATGAGAATGTCATCCAGATAGACTACCACCGAGGTGGTCAACATATCCCGGAAGATGTCGTTCACAAAGTCTTGGAAGATAGCTAGGGCATTACAGAGCCCAAAGGGCATTACCAGATATTCATAATGCCCATCCCTGGTGTTAAATGCCGTCTTCCATTCGTCCCCCTCACGGATGCGAATCAGGTTCTACGCACCCCGCAGGTCTAGCTTAGTAAATAACCTTGCTCCCCGAAGCCTGTCAAAGAGATCAGAGATTAGCGGCAAAGGATACTTATTTTTCACGGTGATAGCGTTGATATATGAAACGTGTGCACAACTGGGTATGATGGTGCCGAGTTAGGTTCCCAAACCAGGCTGTATGATATAGTAAAACAAGGCACTCAACTTTTATGCTCAAACAAAGGAAATTTTAATAATGGTCCAGGCAAAACGTTTCGGCTGTAACATAGCCTTCATCAGTTGCCAATTTGTATATTACAGGTAGAGGACCTAAACAAATATATACAGATATACTGATATACTGAAATCAATAAAGGTTGTGAAAAGAAAGTATATACAAGCATTATATACATGAGATTTGGTATATATGTTTACATTGTATCGAGAGACATGGAATAAATTTGTATGGCACAATCCAATAGACTCATAATTGATAAGGAGAAACATACCGTTATGTTAGGCGGTCAAAAATCAATATTCCTAGTAGAACAAGCACATATAGAGAACACCTGAGAAATATGAACGCATTAAAAATGAGTGAGTATCTAGGTGAGTGTGACGCCTTACAGATATAGCTAAAGTAAGGAGCATACCCTTGTGATGAATTCAATACATCAATAGAGGGGGAGTGAGTCAAATGAATTACCTGTGAAGGATTGATACATGCTGGAAAAAGTGCAACGCATGCAAGCTTATCCCTGGGAGTGATCAATGTGCTTACCAGATGCAATGAAGAGATTACGCTTCTGGTACTGAGTACATATGAATGTGCTGCCTGAAAATAGTCATAGAGGCAGAATGACTCCGGTTAGAGAAATACCCTATGTATAAGCAATGGCTATCGGTGCACTTACCGTCTGTGACTGGAGACGCGGGATCCGCCGCTGGTCTGTGGGTCTGTAATCGTGCCCGATAAGTATGACGGCGCTGTGTGGCTGTGATTAGCAGGTATATATAACGCGCCCGGAAGTAAGGGGCGCGCTGGATCTGCGTGCGTGTCACCTGTGAACTTCCGGTGTGATGGATACTGGAACCGGAAGTCCAGTGCGTTCCAACCTTGCGTTTCAAAGACTAACACATGGAGGATAAAGCTCCGCCTTAAGGTTGTGCCTGATGCTGATGACGTAATCGGTGCTCGTTATTCAGTATAGAGATGGTGCTGTGTAACTTATCGTGGCTATACTGTGAAGATGGTATATTCAGTATAAAGGTGATCAGTGCCGGTGACACAGATGGTGATCAATATAGACGGCTCTGAAAAAATACAGAAAGTAGAAATTAGCCACATTGTATATGAATATTAAATAAAGGACATCAGATCAAAATCCCTATTCAAACCCCTGGGTGATAGAGTCTCTAATGTGTGAATCCAAAAGGACTCTCTTTTCTTTAATTGTAAAATTCTATTGCCTCCCCGTCTGGGTTGAGGAATAGTTTCGATCACTTGAAATTTAAGTTGGGAGATGGTATGACCCTGTGTGTGGAAGTGGTGGGGGATAGGGAGAAGTAAATTTTTGCAGCGAATGGTGGATTTATGCTTGGAAATCCTATCACGCACTGATTGAGTGGTCTCACCAATATATAATAAACCACAGGGACATTTAATTGAATACACAGCAAATGATGATTCACAAGTGTAAAATCCTTTAATGTGAAAGCTCCTGTCTGTATGTGGGTGATGAACGGTGGAGCCTTTTTGTACGTTGCCACATTGGGCACAATTCAGGCACGGAAATGTGCCTAGACGGGGCTGTGATAGGAATAAATGTTTTTTCAAATGGGATGAGCCCAAGTCTGCCCGTACGAGGCCATCCCTTAAATTCTCAAGTGACTTTCTCAAAGCACCACCACGCGAAACACGGGGGCGAGATCTTGAACGGGCACTTAGAAATCACACTAATCTTGAATTGCACAGTGCCACACTCTCTGAATACTTACGGGTAAAAAGAATCCCCAGAGGTTTACGGGTACCACTACGTCCCACTCTCTTTCACGACTCTCCTGAATTTTGCTCCCGTTACGAATTAATTCTGAATAAATGTTGCTTTGACCTTATGATACTCACCTTGGAGCATCTTCACCAAGCCATCGAGAAGAATAATACCGAGATTAGGAACATAGAAACTCAACTAGCCTCAACAGGTACCACCGAGGAGTTATCCACCCTCAGAGCCCAGATTCAAGTTCGTATAGATCAACACAGGACCGACACCGAGAATCGGAAGAGAAGCAAATTCTCGAGGGACACCACTGACTACGAACTAAATAGAGTGTACAAGTGGCAGGAACATTCATCTTCAAGACGCCAAAACCCGTTTCCAGAGATCTTCAACTGAATACTCAACTTCGGAGTCTGAACAAGATAGAGGCAGTGCACCTTCTACTTCTGGTAATTTTTTAGGACAACCAAGACGCTTCCCAAGAAGAAGACGAGGAGGGGCGGCCACAAGAGACAACAATCAGAACTTCTCCCGCGTCACGAGATCCCAGGTACGGAATCGCTGGTCATAAATATCTCATCTAGGACACTTGGGGTAGCTGAACACAACGTACTACAAAAAGGTTTATCCTTTTGTCCAGCTTACAAGTGTAGAACATTTGAATTAGAAATGGATCTACAACGTTTCTTCCGCTTGTTGAGACTTAAAGTTTATTTTGCCAATTCTAGCAACACAACAACGGAACAAACAGATTCCATGAATACATTGTCTGCCAAACACATGGGCCTATACAATAGTAGCAGCTTCCGTCCTCCACCCGGCTCTCACGCGGTTGAGACCTTCATCCACTTTATACAAAAGTCATTCTCTTCTATACGAAGTGACATAGAGAAAGGGAGATTATTTTTCCCATCTAACCTCTCACCTATAGAGAAGCAAGCATTATTGTCACTACGTAGTGATACTAATTTGATCTTTAAGCCCGCTGATAAAGGCGGAGCATTAGTCATCATGGACAAAACTCAGTACATAAATGAGATAGATAGACAGTTGAACGATCAAACTGTCTATTTAAAACTAACCCGAGACCCAACCCATGAAATATCTCTTAAAATTCAAAAGGTACTTGACAAATACTCGACAGTATTGGATACTCAAACTTGTGAATATCTACACAAGATCCACCCTATAACGCCAGTGTTTTACACTTTACCCAAAGTACACAAGAACTTGGAGAATCCTCCAGGGAGGCCAATTGTGGCCTCCACAGAATCTATCCTATCCCCCATCTCCAAGTTCTTGGAGAAGATTCTGACTCCATTGACTCAAACATCACCATCCTTCCTCCTGGACACTGGTACCTTTCTAGAAATTATTATATAACTCGATACAGTACCACCAAATACTATTTTGGTTACCCTTGATGTCAGTGATCTGTACACATCCATCCCACACATTGAAGGGATTAATGTCGTACATCATTTACTCACAAACTCAGGTTTGGAAACTAACCAAATCAATTTATGCATCGATCTGTTATCCATCATTCTTTTCAATAACTATTTTCTTTTCCAGGATACCTATTACCTGCAAGTACGCGGGACAGCTATGGGATCAAACGTAGCGCCCCCCTACGCTAATACATACATGTTTGAATTTGAAACAACAATAATCTACAAGCATCCACTGTTTATTCAAAATGTACTATTATGGAAAAGGTACATAGACGATATATTTTGTCTATGGACTGGCACCCAGGAGTCATTAAATGATTTCTTTTCATTTCTCAATACATCATGGCCTGGTATTAAGTTTACCATCACATCAGATTTCTCGATGGTCAATTTTTTGGACACGACCGTCCTTAAGGACCACCAGGGCCATCTAACCACCGATCTATACAGAAAAACCACAGACCGCAATAGCATTCTTCACTTTCAGAGTTTCCACCCACCCTCTGTCAAACGCGCTATCCCAATCTCGCAATATCAGCAGGTAACGAAAATAGTCACTGACACACAACTTCGGGATCTCAGACATACAGAGATGACTAAAAATTCCTAAATAGGGGCTACCCCCCTCCTCTTCTGACTACAGCTAAGAACCACCAGACGATTAATCGCTCTAGAAAAACTGACAAACGCATCCCGTTTGTTCATATGTTCCACCCTTATGCCTTCATCCTTCATAGGGCAATAAGACGCCATTGGCCATTGTTATCCCAAGCGCATCCAGATATACCTGAATTTGCAGAACCATTTCTGCCATGCTTTAAAAGACCGCCTAATTTAAGGGATGGCCTCGTATGGGCAGACTTGGGCTCATCCCATTTGAAAAAACAATTATTCCTATCACAGCCCCGTGTAGGC
Organism: Oophaga sylvatica; assembly: GCA_033576555.1. Taxonomy (NCBI): domain Eukaryota; kingdom Metazoa; phylum Chordata; class Amphibia; order Anura; family Dendrobatidae; genus Oophaga; species Oophaga sylvatica. The sequence continues at coordinate 12,813,941 of JARQOD010000007.1, forward strand.
ACATTTCCGTGCCTGAATTGTGCCCAATGTGGCAACGTGCAAAAAGGCTCCACCATTCATCACCCACATACAGGCAGGAGCTTTCACATTAAAGGATTTTACACTTGTGAATCATCATTTGCTGTGTATTCAATTAAATGTCCCTGTGGTTTATTATATATTGGTGAGACCACTCAATCAGTGCGTGATAGGATTTCCAAGCATAAATCCACCATTCGCTGCAAAAATTTACTTCTCCCTATCCCCCACACTTCCACACACAGGGTCATACCATCTCCCAACTTAAATTTCAAGTGATCGAAACTATTCCTCAACCCAGACGGGGAGGCAATAGAATTTTACAATTAAAGAAAAGAGAGTCCTTTTGGATTCACACATTAGAGACTCTATCACCCAGGGGTTTGAATAGGGATTTTGATCTGATGTCCTTTATTTAATATGCATATACAATGTGGCTAATTTCTACTTTCTGTATTTTTTTCAGAGCCGTCTATATTGATCACCATCTGTGTCACCGGCACTGATCACCTTTATACTGAATATACCATCTTCACAGTATAGCCACGATAAGTTACACAGCACCATCTCTATACTGAATAACGAGCACCGATTACGTCATCAGAATCAGGCACAACCTTAAGGCGGAGCTTTATCCTCCATGTGTTAGTCTTTGAAACGCAAGGTTGGAACGCACTGGACTTCCGGTTCCAGTATCCATCACACCGGAAGTTCACAGGTGACACACACACAGATCCAGGGCGCCCCTTACTTCCGGGCGCGTTATATATACCTGCTAAGCACAGCCACACAGCGCCGTCATACTTATCGGGCACGATTACAGACCCACAGACCAGCGGCGGATCCCGCGTCTCCAGTCACAGACGGTAAGCGCACCGATAGCCATTGCTTATACATAGGGTATATCTCTAACCGGAGTCATTCTGCCTCTATGACTATTTTCAGGCAGCACATTCATATGTACTCAGTACCAGAAGCGTAATCTCTTCATTGCATCTGGTAAGCACATTGATCACTCCCAGGATAAGCTTGCATGCGTTGCACTTTTTCCAGCATGTATCAATCCTTCACAGGTAATTCATTTGACTCACTCCCCCTCTATTGATGTATTGAATTCATCACAAGGGTATGCTCCTTACTTTAGCTATATCTGTAAGGCGTCACACTCACCTAGATACTCACTCATTTTTAATGCGTTCATATTTCTCAGGTGTTCTCTATATGTGCTTGTTCTACTAGGAATATTGATTTTTGACCGCCTAACATAACGGTATGTTTCTCCTTATCAATTATGAGTCTATTGGATTGTGCCATACAAATTTATTCCATGTCTCTCGATACAATGTAAACATATATACCAAATCTCATGTATATAATGCTTGTATATACTTTCTTTTCACAACCTTTATTGATTTCAGTATATCAGTATATCTGTATATATTTGTTTAGGTCCTCTACCTGTAATATACAAATTGGCAACTAATGAAGGCTATGTTACAGCCGAAACATTTTGCCTGGACCATTATTAAAATTTCCTTTGTTTGGTGATAGCGTTGAGACCCCTATAATCAATGCACGGACGTAATTCTCCGTTCTTCTTCTGCACAAAGAAGAACCCCACTCCTGCTGGTGACACCGACTTCCTAATGAATCCCCTTGCCAAGTTCTCCTGAATATATTGGGACATGGCCTCTGTCTCAGGAAGAGAGAGGGGATAATCCCTTCCTCTAGGAGGCTCAGCTCCAGGCAAGAGGTCGATAGGACAGTCGTAGGGGCGATGAGGCAGAAGAGTCTCCCCAGCCTTCTTTGAGAAAACGTCGGCATAAGACCAATAGACCTTGGGACGAGGAGAGAGGTCTATGGGTATCTCAGTGGTGTTGACCTGCACGCTGTCCCTAATGCATCTGCCTTTACATAAATTACCCCAACCCAGAATTCTCCCTGAAGACCACTCAATATGGGGAGAGTGGTGGCGGAGCCAGGGTAATCCCAACAAAACCTCATCTATACCCTCAGGGAGGATTAAAAATGATATATTCTCCTGATGGGAAGGAGACATAGACAAGGTGAGTGGGACAGACTGATGGGTGATTTGTGTGGGCAGAATTGCTCGGTTCAACACCCATACCGATACTGGTTCAGCCAGCAACACAAAAGGCATGGTGTGGCGAGAAGCAAAGGAGGACGACATAAAATTCCCCTCTGCCCCAGAATCTTCACACAGCTTGAAGGGTAGGGTGGTAGAACCATGGGTAATTATCCCCTTGAGGAGCACTTTAGGGGCAAAACTCATGGCGTCCAGTGACCCTGTTCCTATGGTTACTGGGTGCGACCGTTTATTCAGCCGCTGTGGACATCGGTTGGCAAAATGTCCCTGCTGCTGGCAAATATAACAAATCGGGGATGGACGAGTGATCCGAGATTTAGATCCTGCAGGAGCAACCTCCTGAAGGTCGGGCGGAGGGGTGGTGAAGGTAGGAGCCAACCGGACACTCTGCCTACACTGGGCACGTTCCAGCCTCCGCTCGTGGAAACGGAGGTCGATGCAGGTGGAAATAGCGATAAGCTTCTCCAGTGTGGCAGGAATCTCCCTGGAAGCCAAGGCGTCTTTCACATGACCCGCCAGTCCTCTCCAGAACATGGGAATGAGGACTTTATCTGGCCACTCTAATTCAGAGTCCGAAATTGGACAGCAAAATGGCTGACCAAAGCCGACCCCTGGGTACTTGCCAGCAGTTGGAGCACCGTATCGCGGGTGACCTGAGGTCCTAGAAAAACCTTTTTCAGAGCCTCCAGAAAAAGAGAAGCGCTCTGTACCACACGGTCGTCGCGCTCCCACAGCGGCGTTGCCCACTCCAACGCTCTGCCCGACAGAAGAGCTATCACAAAGCCCACTTGTGCCCGATCCGTGGGGAAACGTGCAACCAGAAGCTCGAGGTGTATGGAGCACTGACTTACGAATCCCCGACATTGCTTGCTGTCACCAGCAACTTGTCTGGAAGCGGGAGGTGGAACAACGTAGGGACAGAGGTGGCAGAGGACAAACTGGCTGCAGCTACGCTAGCAGCCTGAACAGCGACTGCGGTAACATCCACAGCTGAGGTTGTGCGCTCAAGAGCCGCCAACCTACCCTCCAGTGTTGTGAATGTTTTGGAAATGAATTCTGAGCAGAAGCTCCCTCTGGTGGTTACAAATAGTACTGAACCATTCAATGAGGATTGGCAATCAGGAGTTACAGACTGGTCTGATATAAGGGAGGTTCCCTCCCATCATGGTTGCCGGTGATCAATTGTTCTTGTCTCAACTGTGGTTCCTGGTTCACTTGGCAGCTTGCTGAGTCTTGCCTCTTCTTCTGCTTTCAGATAAGATATTTTCTGTTTTTGTTTTTGTGATTACCATTTGCATATTTCTCTGCATTTCTGTGAGGTTAGCCAGGTTTCCCCCCGGGGGGCTTGGGCTCCTCTCAGTTCCGCTGGAGCCATTGTTATTTGTTCATTTGCCTTTTCCAGTTTTTTCAGTGGCTGCGGCTTAGTTTTGTTACACCAGAGAACTGATTTAGGTGGTAGAGGTCGTGTGATCTCAGGTGTTTTTCCAATCAGTAGCGTTGGCATTTTTTAGGGTTTTTTTTGGATTGCAGTGAGTATCCTTTCTATCCTTTTCTGTCTAGGCAGATTGGGCCCCAGCGTTTGCTCATATTATTTTCTGTCTGTGTCTGTATTACCTCTTGTCTAACTGCCATTACATGTTTGGGGGCTTTCTATGTTCTTTGGGGATCTGCTCCGGGGCAGATAGCTTTCCTCTTTCTATCTTTAGGTGTAGTTAATCTCTCAGGCTGTGACGAGGCGTCTAGGACCAACGTAGGAACGCTCCACGGCTGCCTTTAGTTGTGGTGGTTAGTCAGGGTACTGCAATCCAATAGATTCCAACCTCTCTGGTGTATTGCCGTTTTTGCCTGCTCTCCTCAGCTACCAAAACATAACACTCCAGCTGCTGGATGTACAGTTGTAAATGCTGTTCATCCGCCATTTTACTAGCCAGACCCTGGCGCTAATATTATGTTAGGGTCTGCGGAACGCACCAAATATAAGATGTGGAAAGGTGCGTTCACAGCCCGGGGTCCACCGTGCAGGCGGAGCCTGCTGCTAAAAAAATGGCGCAAGAAGCGAACTCTGTTATCCCGCAGAGTCGCCAAAATAAACGCCGTAACGCGCTGTGGCAATATGTGCGAACTCTGTTAATCCACAGAGCCAGTGAAAACACTTCATAGAACACATGCCCACATGAGGTATATATTTAGTATGAAAAGAGAAAATACAAATAAATATGGGCAATATGGAAATCCATGGGAAAAAATCGCTAAAACATATGAAAACTGAGAAAAAAGAAACGATCAATGAAGTCCCAAAGTATTAAATAGAATAAGCTTTATTAAATATCAAAACAGGGGAGCTGGAGGATGACATACAACCAATTGGCACATGTGGGACAAGAACGCAAATAGGAAGTCTAACAATAGTATCACAATAGATATATTGAATCCTACAACTGACAGGGCGGTATGATATCACAAAAATAAACATTTCTCAATAGAAAGCGCAGCAGCGCTGAATCTAGAAACAATAGGTGTACATGAAGAACATGATAGCCAGTGCTTATACCTACACCCCGGGGTGGACGCAGGAAGCATTCTCCTGACCGTTGGCAGGTATAAGCACTGGCTATCATGTTCTTCATGTACACCTATTGTTTCTAGATTCAGCGCTGCTGCGCTTTCTATTGAGAAATGTTTATTTTTGTGATATCATACCGCCCTGTCAGTTGTAGGATTCAATATATCTATTGTGATACTATTGTTAGACTTCCTATTTGCGTTCTTGTCCCACATGTGCCAATTGGTTGTATGTCATCCTCCAGCTCCCCTGTTTTGATATTTAATAAAGCTTATTCTATTTAATACTTTGGGACTTCATTGATCGTTTCTTTTTTCTCAGTTTTCATAATCCACAGAGCCGCTAGAAAGAGTGCCGCAGCGCTATATGGCGATGTGTGCGAACTCACTTAAACACAACTGAGTCGCAAAATAAACACGCTAGGGCGCTGTCTAGCGTTGAAAGCGAACCCTGTTACGTCACAGAGCCGCTGAGACAAACTTCTGTGTCCTGTCAGGCACCCAGGTACACAGTGAACAGCTAAGCGAACATAGAATGTGATCATACGCTAATTTCCTCGCGGGAGTCACCCGCAATCTATGGCGTCTGAACGCCAGGCCCTGAATAAGGCAATCAAACTCCTCACCGGTTATGCCGGCAATCTAGGGCATCTAGGACACCGACCCTGACCAGCTAGCATACCAAACTCCTCACCGTTTAAGTCGATATTCTAGGGGCTTATTTCAGCCGGGCCCTAACCACACACACGCATGACCACACTGGCGCTAAGCATATAACGATTGATATTAGCGCATGGCGGCCCAGCCATGCCACCCTTTTATAGCAACAGCTACAGGACCTGACAGAAACAAGGACCAATGAGAAACTGTTCCAAACACATGTAGTTTCAGGACCTTCCTGGCGGACCAATAGGAGCTGCTGCAGTACCTGAACATGTGACCCCTGATCTCCAAAGAGAGATCTTACCCTGGGCATGCTCAGAAGGGGAAACGCAGGACTTCGTCCCAAAGACGTCTGCTCCAGCACTGGCTATAATAGCAGATCCAGGAGAGGCAGCAGCAAGTCTCTGCACAGTACTGGACTGGGCAAGATGCTGGGACAGATGTCTCTGCTGAGCAGGCTCCACTGCGGCTGTAGATGAATGGGGGATCGCAGCGGGACTGGTTCGAGACTCCCCTTGTGCAGCAGCGGGAACTCGAACCCTAAAGCGAGTGGGGGCAGATAATATTAGACTAGGGAGGGTGCATTTATTTTGTGCCCCCCCTGGCTACTAACATCTGCCCCCAGCCACCCCAGAAAAGGCAAATCTATAATTAGATTAGCCCTTTCTGGCACTTTGCCGGTCTATTCCCATTGCCCTGTAGCGGTGGCAAATGGGTTAATAATGGGTTAAAGCCACCTTGCTATTGAAAGGTGAGTTTAAGCCAGGTTAATAATTGAGAGTTGTCAATTAGACAACTAAATTATTAATCCTATTATATGAAATGGTTAAAAAATACACACACACATTAATGAAAAATAATTTTAATGAATAAACACACAGTTTTTGACCATATTTTATTTTACTGGCAATCCTCGATTCCCTTGATGTCCTGTAATAAAAATAAAATAAAAAAGCAACATTATTCTTACCTATCCAGTGAGCAGCACAGGAGCCGGGAGGTGATTTTTTTTTTGATTTTTTTATTTAATGGGGGTGCAGTCGAGTCCTGGCTGGAGAAGTCGTCATGTCGGTGTGGGCCAGATGGAAAAGACATGAAAAGTGAACAATTCCATTAGAAAGAACATCAGCGGTAAGTCATTATCTGTACCTGTGCTGTAATCTATATGTTCTGTAGGACTGGTATTATTTAACACAGACAATATGGCGGTAATATCAATATTGGTCTTTTTATATATAGATTATTTTGGCCAACAGCGCGGTCATTTGCTGAAGTTCTCTGATGATGGGCCCACTCAGAAGTTTTGCCCCCACTAAACCAAAACCCTAGCTACGCCTATGGCTCTCTCTCTAGTCTTTCTTTCTCGCTCTCTGTTCTTTCCTTCTCGCTCTCTGTTCTTTTTTCTCTCTGTTCTTTCTTTCTCTCTTTTCTTTCTTTCCTCTCTTTCTTTCTCTGTTTGTTCTTTCTCTCTCGCTGCTCTTTCTTTCTTTTCCTCAGTACCAGCCACTGTGCCCTCATTACCAGTCAGTGTGATCAGCAGTGCTAAATGGTTACGCTTGGGGCGAGGATATGGGTGTGATTAGCTGTGAAATGGGTGTTGTCGGGGCGTGGCCTAAAATTTTCAGCGGCGCGCAACACGTGCCGCAGCCTTTAATCCTCTTTCCTGTCTTCCAAATTTGGGAGGTATGCTGTATGACCTCCCTACAACTTCTGGCCATGCTCCTGATGAGCGCGACGGATGGTCTCGTGAGGGATCTCCTCCCACACCTGGACTAAAGCATCCACCAACTCCTGGACAGTCTGTGGTGCAACGTGGCATGGCCTAAAATTTTCTGCAACATGCACAGCGTGCCACAGCCTTTGTCCCTCTTTCCCTTATTCAAAGGTTGGGAAGTATGATGTTGGGCCGCAAGAATATATTTTCTCTGGTGGGCACAAGGTACTCCAGTCTGACGCTGCTGGCAAGGTCCATGTATGTTCGCTCCTTAACAGCCTTAAATACCATGCCTCAGCAGCAGGGGCGTACATATAAATCATGGGGCCCCATAGCAAAAGTCTGAATGTTCCCCTTTAATTAACCCCTACAGGTGTGAAATTTTGCACACATAGACTGATGTAATTGTTTGTGCAAATCACCTTTCAATAGCAAGGTGGCTTTAACCCATTATTAACCCATTTGCCACCGCTACAGGGCAATGGGAATAGACTGGCAAAGTGCCAGAAAGGGCTAATCTAATTATAGATTTGCCTTTTCTGGGGTGGCTGTGGGCAGATGTTAGTAGCCAGGGGGGCACTAAATAAATGCACCCTCCCTCGGCTATTATTATCTGCCCCCACTCACTGGCTTTGTCTGTCTGGTTAAGAAAATAGCGCGGGAGCCCACGCATTTTTTTTCTACGAACTTACACCTCATATATTTATATACATGTCATTGTGACACAAATATATATATATATATATCTATATATATATATATATATAGATATATATATATATATATATATATATAGGTCATACACTTCTACATTGTATAATAGCCGCTAATTCAATTGCCGGCTTTTTTTGAAATTACAGACCCGACATGAAATGACACATGGTTTACATACAGTTAACCATGTCATTTCATGTAGTTTGATATATGGTTTTCACTAACAATTACATGAGTGTATGTGTGCAAAATTTCACACATGTAGGGGTTAATTATAGGTGTAAATTCGTTGAAAAAAAATTCAACGAATTTACACCTTTAATTAACCCCTACATGTGTGAAATTTTGCACACATACACTGTCGGGTGGTTCTATAATTTCACAAAAGCCGGCAATTGAATTAGCAGCTATTACATTAGTTAGAAGTGTATGAACTATAAATATATATATATATATATATATATATATATATATATGTCACAATGACATGTATATATATATGTATTCTATGTGTATATATGCAGTGTTTTGTGAGCTGTCAGTGTGATTTTACAGTAGCCGGGGATGAATTGCCGGCTTTTCAAAGGACACCGGTGCATAGGGCATGTGCACATGTTGCAGATTTGCCTGGGGATTTTTCCTCGCCGAATCCGCACCTCTTGGCAGAAAACGAATGTCCTTTTTTGACGCGGTTTTGACGCGGTTTTGATGCGGTTTTTCATGCTTTTTTTCCTCATGCGTTTTTGTATGCGTTTTTGACAGCTAAATAAAGATATGTTATTTAACAAAAATAAGATTTGTGATGTCCTTTCTTGTCCAACCTCCTCTTTTACTTTGTCCAACCCACACTACATTACACACACACAGACAGAGATAGAAAGATAGATAATAGATACCAGAAGTTAGATAGATAGAAATATATATATAAAGATAGATATATAGATAGACAGGAAGATATATAGGTAGATAGATGATAGGTAAAATGGTACATAAATAAAGACACACACGCACACACACACACAAAATCTTAACGCAATATAGTTAATAAACAAAAAAATAGGAAAAAAAATGGCGTTGGCTCCCGCGCAATTTTGTGCGCCAGAGAGGGAAAGCCGACAGCCGGGGCCAATATTTCCAGCCTGGGAAGGGGTTAATACCCATGGATCTTCTCAGGCTATGAATATAAGCCCGCAGCTAGCCTTCACTGGCTATTAAAATAGGGGGACCCCCCCAAAAAATTGACGTGGGGTCCCCCTATAATTTATAGCCAGAAAGGCTAGGCAGACAGCTGCAGGCTGATATTCATAGCCTAGGAAGGGGACATGGATATTGGCGCCCCCCTGGCTAAAAATACCAGCACCCAGCCGCCTCAGAATTGGAGCATCTGTACGATGTGCCAATTCCGGCACTTAGCCCCTCTCTTCCCACTCCCCTGTAGTGGTGGGATATGGGGTAATAAGGGGTTAATATCACCTTGCTATTGTAAGGTGATATTAAGCCCGGTTAATAATAGAGAGGCGTCAATAAGACGCCTATCCATTATTAATCTTATATTAATAAAGGGTTAAAAAAAAACACACACACAAGAATAAATTATTTTAATGAAATAAAACACAAGATGTTTTTCATATCTTTATTATACGCTCAGATCCAAGCGACGCTCTCGATCTCCTGTAAAAAAACGTAAAAAGAATAAAACAACCGTATACTCCCTGTCCGACGCAGTCCCATTAATAACGAGTGTCCCACGACGGTCTCCCCTATAGAACAGTGACATCAGGTGATGCCACTGTTCTATAGGGCCTCCCAGTGATACACTGACAGAAGACAATGGCTCCTGCAGTGCATCACTGAGGTTACCTGAGTTCATGGTCTCACTTTATGGCAATGCTGCGTGGGAATTTTCTCACCCAGCATTGCTGTGAGAGAATGAACGGAAGTGATGTCATTCTCTCCCCGCGGCAGAGCGGTACACAGATGGATGGCATCGGGGAATAGGTGAGTATGTGCTCAATGTTACGTGTTGTATGTCATTGTATGTTCTGTATGTCATGTGTATGTTCTGTATGTCTTTGTATGTTATATGTTGTATGTCAAGCATGGTTTTTTGTTTTTTTTTACATTCAGCACTAGTGTTGAGCGATACTGCTCGATATCTAAAAATATCGGATCGGAATGGTATCGCCGATATCACTAAATATCGGCGATATCCTATTCCGATACCGGAAGTCCCATGTAAGTCTATGGGAACAAAATATCGCAACTAAAAAAACACTTTCTTTCCTTGTAAACACAAAATATACACACTTAGAATACATATATATATATATACATGTCATTGTGACATATATATATATACATATATTTATAGTTTATTCACTTCTACATAGTAAAATAGCCTCTGATTCAATTGCCGGGTAAAGCCGGCATTTGTGAAAAGACAGAAGCACCCGAGGGTCCAGTCGCCACAGAGATGTTGCATCGCACCCAGCGGTGTGACAACTTACTCTCAGGTAAGGAGGAAACACCCCATTGACTCCAACCACTGCATTCAACAGTACACTATGCCAGCTGAGTGTAGGTGGACCCAATGGGATGGTCTAGCTCAGGCTGGTTAGAACAGGGTGTAGCTAGTTGGATGGGAGGGGTTGAGGCAGCCTTATGCTGCATGTCTTTGTAGTAAGAATTGTTTCCTTTCCTGCTTTCTTACTACGTCGCATACTCCACTCTGCTACATCACTCTGCACCATTGCTCTATCTCACATCTATCTGCCCTGGAAGGATACCGTCTTACCTGTACAAGACTTATCACCTAGCTGCACTACACCATCCCTGCCAGAGGATCTGCACAGCAGCGCTGGTCACACTGACCAGGTACTACAGGTGGCGTCACGACAAACTACACAAACATTCTATCATCCCCTGGAAATATCCCACATTCCAGTGAGCGACCAGGGCACGGACATAGCTGTGCTACCCGTCACATCCCCCATAGAAGTCGACGGGCTTGGTGCCGAGTACCCCCAAAACCTGTGTCTCTGTGCGACTCAACTTTGGCGTCACGAACAGGATTCAGAAGCTCGCTATAAGCGAGTCCTGTGTGCCTTAATTGAACTGTTTTTTTGCTTGAGAATTGCAAAAATCATCATAGACTGTATTTGCCATTTTTCCGTCATATCTGCGCCACGAGGCACAGGTGAAGAATAAGGGCGTGCTCTCGTGGGCGTACACTCACTCCGTGGCGTGAAAACGATGTCCGCACACTCTAAATGTTACTGCAATGTAAGATCGTGCCCCACAGCTCTGGAGTTCCGCCTCCTCATCCTCCTCAGTGGGCAGAAACGAACGCGAAGGTCCCGCCTCCCTACAAAAGATGGCGCCTCTCCTGATGCTAATGACACATGTGACTTGGCAGAGATGGCGAATGGACGTGAGCAGAAGTGGGAAGGGATGGAGGAGTCAGAGCTCTCCCCCCACGGAAGCGACCCGATCGCCACGGAGCCACCGTTTGGCACCCGGCCTGGAATCCCTCCTATGCTGGAAGAAGTGGAGGATACCCTGAGAGACCTGGCCCGGCACCGGGAGGAGGTCGCCAGGATGGAAGCGAGCTGGCGGGCCCTAAAACTACAATTGGAAAGGCGCCAATCCCTCTTACCCCCTGAAGTGTCTGTACCGGAAGGTGAGGCACCCGTTCCAGTAGAGGAGGTCGTGCGGGCATCCCAGCCCTTGCAATCTGAACCGGTTGCCAGTATCTCAGTGGAGGCACCCGTTCCAGTACAGGAGGCCGTGCGGGCATCCCAGCCCTTGCAATCTGAACCGGTTGCCAGTATCTCAGTGGAGGCACCCGTTCCAGTAGAGGAGGCCGTGCGGGCATCCGAGCCCTTGCAATCTGAACCGGTTGCCAGTATCACAGTGGAGGCACCCGTTCCTGCATAAAACGCCGCACCAGCACCCCAGATCCCGCTGTCTGCCCCCGTCGCAGAGGCAGAAGCGACACCCGTCCTCATGGAGGAGGCCGCGCAGGCACCAGAGCTCTACCTACCTGTACCGGAGCCCCGACCGTCATCTGTTCCAGAGCCGGCTGCTTCCGCCACAGGTGAGCGCCGCCAGGACTGGCGGGCGCCAGGAGAGCTGCCGCAAACCGTACATCGTAAGCTGGCGTTTGATGGTGGAGACATGGAGATGCTGGTGGAGGAGAATTACAACCGGGATCAGGAGGAAGAGTGGAGACGTCGGGAGCGGGAAGCAGAGCGACAAAGGGAGCAGCGAGAATCCCAAAAGCTTCGGCAACGTCACTTGGAGAAGGACCTGGCAGAGAAGGCACGTATGAGAAAGGATAAAAGTACGGTGAGGGAGCCGCGGCGTAAGGGTGCAGTACGGAACTTTAAGTTAAAAGGTGGTTGGGGCTTCATCCAGGAGCCTGGACTTTATTTAGAAGTTTTTGTAACCCGGCGGGACGTGGAGGCTCATCTCCCAGAAGGACACCCGGGGAGGGACCTGTTGCCAGGAGACTTGGTGACTTACACCCGACACTGGGGTTACAATGGATGGTACGCCCTAAATGTTACCAGGTGCGACCCCTACTCCCCAGAGTGTCAGGAAACTGACAGACCCTACGAGCCTTCAGCCTCCCCCAACCAGGCCTCTGCACAAGTGCCCACCCCACGCCGTAAATCTCCCCAGCCTCCCTCAGTGGTCTCCTCAGCAGCCCCAGCTATGGACATGATAATGATAGCTGGCCCGTACCCGGCGCCTGTTAGGCCCCCTGGGGTTCGTTCAGTCCGGGACATAGGGGTACAGACCCGGAGGGAGATGAAAGAGGTGGCCACACTGACCCAGATAGCGGGTCACGACGTCACTGTACAGGCCACACAACGTCATCAGGTCTGGGTGGACCCTCCTGTCACGGATGTTTGGCAAGCTCCAGAACAGTACCAGGTGGTACCTGTAAGAGGCCAGCCAAAGAAGTCTAAATAACCCGGACAGGGTCTCTGTATGTAAATAGTTAAATTATTGATGTACCCGGATGGGTGAATGTTCATAAAAAGAAGTTTATTGTTGCCTTAATATACCCAGGTTGGGTAATGGTTTGATGTACCCGGACGGGTGAATGTTCAGAAGAACAAGTTTATTGTTGCCTTAATATACCCAGGTTGGGTAATGGTGTTTCACTGTAATCAAAATGTTGAACTTTGAAGCCATGAACTGTACTGGCTCACAAACTTTTCTGTAAATAGTTGGCACTTCGGTGCTCCATCTTGGTTTTACAAAAAACTTTACTGTGCACTATTTTCAACTACCTCAGAAACTAAAAACCCGTTTGGTGTGGCCGAAAGTGAGGTCTGCTCAAGGAAAGTCTTGCAGCCCACCCAAGACCACAGTTGGAGGTTTGGAGCGGGTCCTCCACAAGCACAAGTAAAGGACACTGTGAAGTTACCCCGGTGGGGGTAGTCCTAAGAAGTCTCCACGAACTTCGGCACTAATGCTATTTGTACTTTTGTTGAATATGTATTTATTAACACACATGTATAACACATATCAAGGGTATGAACAGTAACAAAACATGTCACATAATATAAGCCATTTGCACTTTTGTAATGTTATTATTAAAATTTTTATTATGCAACGTTTAACTTGAAGTGTTTCCTGCTTTCTTACTACGTCGCATAGTCCACTCTGCTACATCACTTTGCACCATTGCTCTATCTCACATCTATCTGCCCTGGAAGGATAGCGTGTTACCTGTAGAAGACTTTTCACCTACCTGCACTACACCATCCCTTCCAGAGGACCTGCACAGCAGCGCTGGACACCCTGACCAGGTACTACAGGTGGCGTCACGACAAACTACACGAACATTCTATCATCCCCTGGAAATATCCCACATTCCAGTGATCGCCCAGGTCACGGACCGAGCAGTGCTACTCGTGACATCCCCCATAGAAGTCGATGTGATCGGTGCCGAGTGCCCCCAAAACCCCTGTCTCTGTGCGACTCAACTTCCCTCACTGTGCTGGCACTTTACATTTACAATGCCTCTGGTTTTTTTTTTTGGGGGGGTGGGGAACATTCAGACTTTTGCTATGGGGCCCCATGATTTATATGTACGCCCCTGCTGCTGAGGCATGGTATTTAAGGCTGTTAAGGAGCCAACATACATGGACCTTGCCAGCAGCGTCGGACTGGAGTACCTTGGGCCCACCAGAGAAAATATATTCTTGCGGCCCAACATCATACTTCCCAACCTTTGAATAAGGGAAAGAGGGACAAAGGCTGTGGCACGCTGTGCATGCTGCAGAAAATTTTAGGCCATGCCACGTTGCACCACAGACTGTCCAGGAGTTGGTGGATGCTTTAGTCCAGGTGTGGGAGGAGATCCCTCACGAGACCATCCGTCGCGCTCATCAGGAGCATGGCCAGAAGTTGTAGGGAGGTCATACAGCATACCTCCCAAATTTGGAAGACAGGAAAGAGGATTAAAGGCTGCAGCGCGTGTTGCGCGCCGCTGAAAATTTTAGGCCACGCCCCGACAACACCCATTTCACAGCTAATCACACCCATATCCTCGCCCCAAGCGTAACCATTTAGCACTGCTGATCACACTGACTGGTAATGAGGGCACAGTGGCTGGTACTGAGGAAAAGAAAGAAAGAGCAGCGAGAGAGAAAGAACAAACAAAGAAAGAAAGAGAGGAAAGAAAGAAAAGAGAGAAAGAAAGAACAGAGAGAAAAAAGAACAGAGAGCGAGAAGGAAAGAACAGAGAGCGAGAAAGAAAGACTAGAGAGAGAGCCATAGGCGTAGCTAGGGTTTTGGTTTAGTGGGGGCAAAACTTCTGAGTGGGCCCATCATCAGAGAACCTCAGCAAATGACCGCGCTGTTGGCCAAAATAATCTATATATAAAAAGACCAATATTGATATTACCGCCATATGGTCTGTGTTAAATACTACCAGTCCTACAGAACATATAATAGATTACAGCACAGGTACAGATAATGACTTACCGCTGATGTTCTTTCTAATGGAATTATTCACTTTTCATGTCTTTTCCATCTGGCCCACACCGACATGACGACTTCTCCAGCCAGGACTCGACTGCACCCCCATTAAAAAAAAAAATCAAAAAAAAACTCACCTCCCGGCTCCTGTGCTGCTCACTGTTCTCCCTCTCAGCGTCTGACAGCGAGCGCCGGCAGGTGATGTTATTGCGCCCGCTGTCATACGCTGAGAGGGGGATTATGGGAGAGAAGGAGCGCTCGCTCCTTCTCTCTCCATGCGGTCAGCTTTATCGGCTGGATGCCGATACAGCTGACCCTCCGATGACGGGTGGGGGGCCCACTGCTGGCACCGGGCCCCCCCAACGCCTGTTCAGGCCCCATAGCTTCCGGGCGGCAGAGCAGGGAGAGCGATTCTCCCTGCTCTGCCGCAGAATGTAACTGTATCGTAGCTCCGGGTGGGCCCCCTCAGAGCGCGGGCCCCGGGGCCACCGCCCCCTCTGCCCTGCGACCTATCCTTTCAAATCAGGGCCCACCACGCAGGAGCTGGGGCCCACCGTAGGTTTCTCCGGTGTCCCGGTGCCTCAGTCCGACCCTGCTTGCCAGCCTGATAATACCAGGCCACAGCAGTCTGCATATCTTGGCTGGTTAACAAAAATAGGGGATCCCCTCGAAAAAAATTTGGCGTGGGGTCCCCCCTATTTTTGTTAACCAGCCAGATGAAGCAGACTGCTGAAGCCTGGTTTTTCAGGCTGGTAAGGATCCAATATCCATGGACCTTGCCAGCCTGATAATACCAGGCCACAGCAGTCTGCTTAGCTTGGCTGGTTAACAAAAATAGGGGATCCCCTCGAAAAAAAAACGGCGTAGGGGTCCCCCTATTTTTGTTAACCAGCCAAGTAAAATGCAGACTGCTGCGGCCTGGTATTAAAAGACTGTCAAGGCCCATGGATTTTGGCCCTCAACAGCCTGATAATACCAGGCTACAGCAGCCCCACATTTGGCGCATCAAAAGATGTGCCAATTGTGGAACTTTACCCGGCTCTTCCCACTGCCCTGTAGCGGTGGCAAGTGGGGTAATAAGGGGTTAATGTCACCGTTGATTGCACGGTGAGAATAAGCCCGGTTAATAATGGAGAGGTGTCAATAAGACACCGATCCATTATTAATCCCAAAGTTTTTAAATGTATAAAAAAAAAGACACAGCAAGAAAAAAGTATTTTAATGAAATAAAAGAGACAACACAGTTTTCATTAATTTTATTATACACTCATTCCTGCGACGCCATCGATCTCCTGTAAAAAAAGAAAAAAAACAAACCAACAGTATACCACCTGTCCATAGTAACGACAGTCCCACGACGATCCAGCTCTGCTACATCGCAATGACAGGCAAAGCCTGTCATCTCGACGCAGCACAGCTGATTACCTGCTTCCCCGGCGGTGACGTCATCGGACTGACTGCTTTACGGCCGAGATTACCCAGCAGTCACTGCAGTTATCGCGAGAAACTGCATGTGACCGCCGGGGAAAGATGATGGCGGCCATCAAGCAGTCCAGCCCGTGACGCCCGGAGATCTTCTGCCAGGTAAGTGCCGCTGACTCCTGACAGACCCGACCGACGGACACTGACAGTGACAGTGACAAATCCGATTCCGGTATCCAATAAGACGAAAATATCGGAACTAAGTATCGAAAGTCCGATAGAGCTAATATCGGCCGATACCCGATACTTGCGGTATCGTATCGCTCAACACTATTCAGCACATTAGCCGGATGATGGGACTACTACTGTCTCATCATTGGCTAATGTGTCAGTCACTGTCACTGTAGCACCCATAGCCGGATGGGACTTGCAGTCCCATCCGACGATGCCTGCATACGCGGAGACACACACACAGCCCCGCACACCGCCGCACATGCACAGATCATGCACACAGCCCCACACACCGCCGCACATACACCGATCACGCAGACACCGGCACACAATCTCACATAACGACACTGCAGCGATCCCGCTGGCGATGCGACCAGATAAGGATCGTTGCTGCGTCGCTATGTGATCGCTGCTGAGCTGCCAAACAGGCAGATCTCAGCAGCGATCAGGACAGGGAGTACGCCGGTAACAAGCGACACACGTCGCTTAGTTACCGGCTGTGTACGTTGGATACCAGCCCGCTGATGCAGGGAGCTGGTAACCAAGGTACAAGATGGGTTTCCAAGCGCTGCGCGGTGCCTGGAAACCCGCTGTGTATCTTGGTTACCAGCTCCCCTGCAGCAGCGCGCTGGTATCCAATGTACACATCGGGTTTCCAAGCACAGCCCCGCACCTGGAAACCCGACGTGTACCTTGGTTACCAGCTGATCGCTGGTCTCCTGCCTGCCACACGCAGCGATGCGTGCTAGCCAGCGGGAGACCAGCGAATAAAAATTATTTTTTGAAAAAATCCAGTGACGATTTAGGTGCACGAACAGTATCGAACATAACCTCGAACAGCCGGATTTTTTCCAAATCGTTCGGGTTCGTCGAACGGCTCGAACACCGCTCAAAACAGCTCAAATTTGAGATTGGCGAACAGTTCTAGTCGAACACCGCTCATCTCTAGTGACGATTTAGGTGCACGAACAGTATCGAACATAACCTCGAACAGCCGGATTTTTTCCAAATCGTTCGGTGTTATGATTTGGTAGCTGAGGAGTGCAGGTAAAAAAGGCAATACACCAGAGCAGTTGGAATCTATGAGATTGCAGTACCCTGACTAACCACCACAACTAGAGGCAGCCGTGGAGCGTTCCTACGTTGGTCCTAGATGCCTCGTCACAGCCTGAGAAACTAACTATACCTAAAGATAGAACTGGAAAGCTATCTGCCCCGGAGCAGATCCCCAAAGAACATAGAAAGCCCCCAAACATGTAATGGCGGTTAGACAAGAAGAAATACTGACACAGACAGAAAATAGTATGAGCAAACGTTGGGGCCCAAACTATCTAAATAGAAAAGATAGGAAGGGCACTTACTGCAATCCCAAAAAACCCTGAAAAGCACCAACTTTACTAATTTCAAAAACACCTGAGATCACACAACCTCTACCACCTAAATTAGTTCTCTGGTGTAACAAAATCAAAACAGCAGCCACTGAAAAAACTGGAAAAAGCAAATGTACAAAACATCAGTGGCTGAACTAAACTGAGAGGGCAAAAGCCCCAGGAGGGGACCCTGAAGGCCCCCACAGAAGTGCAGGACAAAATGCAAAAATCAAGCACAAAAACAAAAAGAAGAAAATGTCTTATCTGTTAGCAGGAGATGCAGACACGACACAGCAGGCTACAAAGGAAACAGGAATCAAGGATTGAGACCAGAACAATTGATCACCGTCAACCCTGATGGGAAGGCGACTCCCTTAAATAAGACCAGTCAGTAACACCTGATTCCCAATCCTCACAATCTTCACTGGACAGTCCAGTACCGCTTGTAACCACCAGAGGGAGCCTCTGCTCAGAACTCATTTCAAGTCCATTCACAACAGTACCCCCCACCCTTGAGGAGGGGTCACCGAACCCTCACTTGAGCAACCAGGTCGGTCAGGATGAGTTCTATGATACGCACGGATGAGTCTCCTAGCATGGATGTCCGAAGCAAACACCCAAGAATTGTCTTCCTGACCATAACCTCTCCACTTAACCAAATACTGGAGTTTCCGTCTAGAAAAACGAGAATTCAATATTTTCTCAACCACAAACTCCATATTGCCCTCAACCAGAACAGGGTCAGGAGGCAAAGCAGTAGGAACCACTGGCTCAACAAACCTCTTCAACAAGGACTTGTGGAACACGTTATGGATCTTAAATGTCCCTGGAAGAAGCAAACGAAAAGAAACAGGATTAAGAATCTCCATGATCTTATAAGGTCCAATGAACCTAGGCTTAAATTTAGGAGATGCCACTCTCATAGGAATATTTTTTGAGGACAACCAGACCAAGTCCCCCACTTTAAACCGAGGACCATCAGTCCTATGCCGGTTAGCAAACCGCTGGGCCCTCTCTGAGAGGGGGACAACCTCTCCACTACCTGGTCCCAAATCTGTTGCATACGCTCCACAACAGAGTCAACACCTGGACAGGCAGAAGCCTCCGTCTGTCCTGAAGAAAATCGAGGGTGAAACCCAGAATTACAGAAAAATGGAGACATCAAAGTGGCAGAGCTAGCCCTATTATTAAGAGCATACTCAGCCAAAGGCAAAAAAGAGACCCAGTCATCCTGATCAGCAGACACAAAGCATCTTAGATAAGTCTCCAATGTCTGGTTTGTTCTCTCAGTTTGACCATTGGTCTGAGGATGAAACGCCGAGGAGAAAGACAACTGAACACCAAGCTTAGAACAAAAGGTCCTCCAAAATCTGGAAACAAACTGGACTCCTCTGTCAGACACAATGTTCTCAGGAATGCCGTGTAAACGAACCACGTGCTGAAGGAACAAAGGCACCAATTCGGAGGAGGAAGGCAATTTAGGTAATGGCACAAGATGTATCATCTTGGAAAACCTATCACAAATCACCCAGATGACGGTCATTCTCTGAGAAACAGGGAGGTCGGAAATGAAATCCATAGAGATATGGGTCCATGGTCTCTTGGGCACAGGCAATGGCATCAACAAACCACTAGAGCGAGAGCAAGGCTTGGAGCGAGAGCAAGTCCCGCAGGACTGCACAAATTCCCTGACATCACGAGACAAGGTAGGCCACCAAAAGGACCGACTAACCAAGTCTCTGGTACCAAAAATTCCGGGATGACCGGCCAACGCGGAACAATGAATCTCAGACATCACACTCTTTTTCCACTGGTCCGGGACAAACAATTTCCCAACAGGGCAGCGCTCGGGCCTATCCTCCTGACACCCCTCCAGAGCCAGTCTCAAATTGGGCGAGATGGCGGAAAGAACTACACCTTCTTTCAAAATAACAGAAGGATCAGATACCTCAGGAGAGTCCGCAAGGAAACTCCTCGAGAGGGCATCCGCCTTAACATTCTTAGTGCCAGGAAGAAAGGAAACCACAAAATTAAAACGTGTGAAAAACAAGGCCCACCTGGCCTGTCTAGGATTAAGTCGCTTGGCAGATTCCAGAAAAAACAGATTCTTATGGTCCGTAAGGACCACCACCTGATGTTTGGCTCCCTCCAGCCAATGTCTCCACTCTTCAAAAGCCCACTTCATGGCCAATAACTCCCGATTACCCACGTCATAATTACGTTCAGTAGGAGAAAATTTTCGAGAGAAAAAGGCACAAGGGTTACTTTTAGAGGTCTCTGGATCTCTTTGGGACAAAACGGCACCTGCCCCAATTTCAGAGGCATCAACCTCCACCTGAAATGGCAGAGAAACATCAGGCTGCCGTAGAACAGGAGCAGAAGTGAATCTCTGCTTAAGTTCCTGAAATGCAGAAACTGCCTCAGGAGGCCAATTCACCACATCAGAACCCTTTTTGGTCAAATCAGTTAATGGTTTAACAATAACCGAGAAATTACCAATAAATTTATGATAAAAATTGGCAAAACCCAAAAATCTTTGAAGAGCCTTTAATGAAGTAGGTTGGACCCAATCACAGATGGCCTGAACCTTGACCGGGTCCATTTCAATAACAGATGGGGACAAAATGAATCCCAAAAATGAGATCCTCTGTACGCCAAAAAGACACTTTGATCCCTTCACATACAGAGCATTCTCTCTCAAAATCTGGAATACAGTTCGAACATGTTTCACGTGAGAGTCCCAGTCATTAGAAAAAATCAAGATATCATCCAAATAAACAATCAGAAATTTATCCACAAAATCCCTGAAAATGTCATTCATGAAGGACTGGAAGTCAGAAGGAGCATTAGTGAGCCCAAAGGGCATCACAAGGTACTCAAAATGCCCTTCAGGGGTGTTAAATGCCGTCTTCCATTCATCCCCGTGCTTAATGCGAATAAGGTTATATGCCCCCCTGAGGTCAAGCTTGGTAAACCAAGTAGCGTTTTTCACCCTGGAAAACAGGTCAGAAATCAAGGGTAATGGATAGTGTTGAGCGATACTGCTCGATATCTAAAAATATCGGATCGGAATGGTATCACCGATATCACTAAAATATCGGCGATACCCGATACCGATACCGGAAGTCCCATGTAAGTCTATGGGAACAAAATATCGCAACTAAAAAAACACTTTCTTTCCTTGTAAACACAAAATATACACACTTAGAATACATATATATATATATACATGTCATTGTGACATATATATATACATATATTTATAGTTTATTCACTTCTACATAGTAAAATAGCCTCTGATTCAATTGCCGGGTAAAGCCGGCATTTGTGAAAAGACAGAAGGACCCGAGGGTCCACTCGCCACAGAGATGTTGCATCGCACCCAGCGGTGTGACAACTTACACTCAGGTAAGGAGGAAACACCCCATTGACTCCAACTACTGCATTCAACAATACACTATGCCAGCTGAGTGTAGGCGGACCCAATGGGATGGTCTAGCTCAGGCTGGTTAGAACAGGGTGTAGCTAGTTGGATGGGAGGGGTTGAGGCAGCCTTATGCTGCATGTCTTTGTAGTAAGAATTGTTTCCTTTCCTGCTTTCTTACTACGTCGCATACTCCACTCTGCTACATCACTCTGCACCATTGCTCTATCTCACATCTATCTGCCCTGGAAGGATACCGTCTTACCTGTACAAGACTTATCACCTAGCTGCACTACACCATCCCTGCCAGAGGACCTGCACAGCAGCGCTGCTCACCCTTACCAGGTACTACAGGTGGCGTCACGACAAACTACACAAACATTCTATCATCCCCTGGAAATATCCCATATTCCAGTGAGCGACCAGGGCACAGACATAGCTGTGCTACCCGTCACATCCCCCATAGAAGTCGACGGGCTTGGTGCCGATTACCCCCAAAACCTGTGGCTCTGTGCGACTCAACTTTGGCGTCACGAACAGGATTCAGAAGCTCGCTATAAGCGAGTCCTGTGTGCCTTAATTGAACTGTTTTTTTGCTTGAGAATTGCAAAAATCATCATAGACTGTATTTGCCATTTTTCTATCATATCTGCGCCACGAGGCACAGGTGAAGAATAAGGGCGTGCTCTCGTGGGCGTACACTCACTCCGTGGTGCGAAAACGATGTCCGCACACTCTAAATGTTACTGCAATGTAAGATTGTGCCCCACAGCTCTGGAGTTCCGCCTCCTCATCCTCCTCAGTGGGCGGAAACGAACGCGAAGGTCCCGCCTCCCTACAAAAGATGGCGCCTCTCCTGATGCTAATGACACATGTGACTTGGCAGAGATGGCGAACGGACATGAGCAGAAGTGGGAAGGGATGGAGGAGTCAGAGCTTTCCCCCCACGGAAGCGACCCGATCGCCACGGAGCCACCGTTTTGGCACCCGGCCTGGAAACCCTCCTACGCTGGAAGAAGCGGAGGATACCCTGAAAGACCTGGCCCGGCACCGGGAGGAGGTCGCCAGGATGGAAGCGAGCTGGCGGGCCCTAAAGTGAAGTGTCTGTACCGGAAGGTGAGGCACCCGTTCCAGTAGAGGAGGCCGTGCGGGCATCCCAGCCCTTGCAATCTGAACCGGTTGACAGTATCTCAGTGGAGGCACCCGTTCCAGTAGAGGAGGCCGTGCGGGCATCCCAGCCCTTGCAATCTGAACCGGTTGCCAGTATCTCAGTGGAGGCACCCGTTCCAGTAGAGGAGGCCGTGCGGGCATCCCAGCCCTTGCAATCTGAACCGGTTGCCAGTATCACAGTGGAGGCACCCGTTCCTGCAGAAAACGCCGCACCAGCACCCCAGATCCTGCTGTCTGCCCCCGTCGCTGAGGCAGAAGAAGCGACACCCGTCCTCATGGAGGAGGCCGCGCAGGCACCAGAGCTCTACTTGCCTGTACCGGAGCCCCGACCGTCATCTGTTCCAGAGCCGGCTGCTTCGCCACAGGTGAGCGCCGCCAGGACTGGCGGGCACCAGGAGAGCTGCCGCAAACCGGACATCGTAAGCTGGCGTTTGATGGTGGAGAGATGGAGCTGCTGGTGGAGGAGAATTACAACCGGTATCAGGAGGAAGAGTGGAGACGTCGGGAGCGGGAAGCAGAGCGACAAAGGGAGCAGAGAGAATCCCAAAAGCTTCGGCAACGTCACCTGGACAAGGGCCTGGCAGAGAAGGCACGTATGAGAAAGGATAAAAGTACGCTGAGGGAGCCGCGGCGTAAGGGTGCAGTACGGAACTTTAAGTTAAAAGGTGGTTGGGGCTTCATCCAGGAGCCTGGACTTTATTTAGAAGTTTTTGTAACCCGGCGGGACGTGGAGGCTCACCTCCCAGAAGGACACCCGGGGAGGGACCTGTTGCCAGGAGACTTGGTGACTTACACCCGACACTGGGGTTACAATGGATGGTACGCCCTAAATGTTACCAGGTGCGACCCCTACTCCCCAGAGTGTCAGGAAACTGACAGACCCTACGAGCCTTCAGCCTCCCCCAACCAGGCCTCTGCACAAGTGCCCACCCCACGCCGTAAATCTCCCCAGCCTCCCTCAGTGGTCTCCTCAGCAGCCCCAGCTATGGACATGATAATGATAGCTGGCCCGTACCCGGCGCCTGTTAGGCCCCCTGGGGTTCGTTCAGTCCGGGACATAGGAGTCCAGACCCGGAGGGAGACGAAAGAGGTGGCCACACAGACCCAGATAGCGGGTCACGACGTCACTGTACAGGCCACACGACGTCATCAGGTCTGGGTGGACCCTCCTGTCACGGATGTTTGGCAAGCTCCAGAAGAGTTCCAGGTGGTACCTGTAAGAGGCCAGCCAAAGAAGTCTAAATAACCCGGACAGGGTCTCTGTATGTAAATAGTTAAATTATTGATGTACCCGGACGGGTGAATGTTCATAAAAAGAAGTTTATTGTTGCCATAATATACCCAGGTTGGGTAATGGTTGATGTACCCGGACGGGTGAATGTTCAGAACAACAAGTTTATTGTTGCCTTAATATACCCAGGTTGGGTAATGGTGTTTCACTGTAATCAAAATGTTGAACTTTGAAGCCATGAACTGTACTGGCTCACAAACTTTTCTGTAAATAGTTGTCACTTCGGTGCTCCATCTTGGTTTTACAAAAAACTTAACTGTGCACTATTTTCAACTACCTCAGAAACTAAAAACCCGTTTGGTGTGGCCGAAAGTGAGGTCTGCTCAAGGAAAGTCTTGCTGCCCACCCAAGACCACAGTTGGAGGTTTGGAGCGGGTCCTCCACAAGCACAAGTAAAGGACACTGTGAAGTTACCCCGGTGGGGGTAGTCCTAAGAAGTCTCCACGAACTTCGGCACTAATGCTATTTGCACTTTTGTAATGTTATTATTAAAAATTTTATTATGCAACGTTTAACTTGAAGTGTTTCCTGCTTTCTTACTACGTCGCATAGTCCACTCTGCTACATCACTTTGCACCATTGCTCTATCTCACATCTATCTGCCCTGGAAGGATAGCGGTTTACCTGTAGAAGACTTTTCACCTACCTGCACTACACCATCCCTTCCAGAGGACCTGCACAGCAGCGCTGGACACCATGACCAGGTACTACAGGTGGCGTCACGACTAGTGTTGAGCGATACGATACCGCAAGTATCGGGTATCGGCCGATATTAGCTCTATCGGCCTTTCGATACTTAGTTCCGATATTTTCGTCTTATCGGATACCGGAATCGGGATTGTCACTGTCACTGTCAGTGTCCGTCGGTCGGGACTGTCAGTGTCCGTCGGTCGGGTCTGTCAAGAGTCAGCGGCACTTACCTGGCAGAAGATCTCCGGCGGTCACGGGCTGGACTGCTTCATGGCCGCCATCATCTTTCCCCGGCGGTCACATGCAGTTTCTCGCGATAACTGCAGTGACTGCTGGGTAATCCCGGCCGTAAAGCAGTCAGTCCGATGACGTCACCGCCGGGGAAGCAGGTAATCAGCTGTGCTGCGTTGCGATGACAGGCTCTGCCTGTCATTGCGATGTAGCAGAGCTGGATCGCCGTGGGACAGTCGTTACTATGGACTGCGTCGGACAGGTGGTATACTGTTGGTTTGTTTTTTTTCTTTTTTTACAGATCGATGGCGTCGCAGGAATGAGTGTATAATAAAATTAATGAAAACTGTGTTGTCTCTTTTATTTCATTAAAAGACTTTTTTCTTGCTTTGTCTTTTTTTTATACATTTAATAACTTTGGGATTAATAATGGATCGGTGTCTTATTGACACCTCTCCATTATTAACCGGGCTTATTGTCACCGTGCAATCAACGGTGACATTAACCCCTTATTACCCCACTTGCCACCGCTACAGGGCAGTGGGAAGAGCGGGTAAAGTGCCACAATTGGCACATCTTTTGATGCGCCAAATGTGGGGCTGCTGTAGCCTGGTATTATCAGGCTGCTGAGGGCCAAAATCCATGGGCCTTGACAGTCTTTTAATACCAGGCCGCAGCAGTCTGCATTTTACTTGGCTGGTTAACAAAAATAGGGGGACCCCTACGCCGTTTTTTTTTCGAGGGGATCCCCTATTTTTGTTAACCAGCCAAGCTAAGCAGACTGCTGTGGCCTGGTATTATCAGGCTTGCAAGGTCCATGGATATTGGATCCTTACCAGCCTGAAAAACCAGGCCTCAGCGGTCTGCTTCATCTGGCTGGTTAACAAAAATAGGGGGGACCCCACGCCAATTTTTTTCGAGGGGATCCCCTATTTTTGTTAATCAGCCAAGATATGCAGACTGCTGTGGCCTGGTATTATCAGGCTGGCAAGGTCCATGGATCTTGGCTCCTTAACAGCCTGAAAATCCAGGCCTCAGCGGTCTGCTTCATCTGGCTGGTTAACAAAAATAGGGGGGACCCCACGCCATTTTTTATTCGAAGGGAACCCCTATTTTTGTTAATCAGTTCCCTCTGACGTCACTGATTGTGTCCCTGGCTGACCTGAAGTGAAAGTGGAAAGCAATCAATTAAGCTTTCCACTTCCTCTCCTGTCAGCCAGGAGAGGAACTCATTCATTTGGGGGTTTACTGTGAGGCTGCAGCATTAGCTGCGGTCCCTGCAGTAAACATTAACCCTTTCTGAAGGATTACACCGTGGGACCTGACTGTGCATGGGATAGGTAAGAATAATTTTGCTTTTTTATTTTATTTTTATTACAGGAAATGGTTTTTGCAGTCAAATAAAAGATGGTCAAAAACATGTGTCTTTATTTCATTAAAATGATTTTTAATTAAAGTGTGTGTGTTTTATTTTTATTTCATGCAATAGGATTAATAATTGATAGTTGTCTAATTGACAGCTCTCAATTATTAACCTGGCTTAAGGTCACCTTTCAATTGCAATGTGGCTTTAACCCCACATTAACCCATTCGCCACCGCTACAGGGCAATGGGAATAGACGGGCAAAGTGCCAGAAAGGGCGAATCTAATTATAGATTTGTCTTTTCTGGGGTGTCTGGGGGCAGATGTTAGTAGCCAGGGGGGGCCAAAAATAATGGTCCCTCTCTGGGCTATTATTATCTGCCCCCATTCGCTGGCTTTGTCTGTCTGGTTGCGAAAATAGGGCGGGAGCCCACGCATTTTTTTTAAACAATTTTACACCTCATATATATATATATATACATGTCACTGAATTTGTGACATTTATATATATATATTTATATTTATAGTTCATACACTTCTACATAGTATAATAGCCGCTAATTCAATTGACGGCTTTGTGAAAATGCAGAACCTGACATGAAATGACACTTGGTGTGCATAGGGTTAACCATGTCTTTTCATGTCCTTTGCTATCTGATTTGCACAAACAATTACATCAGTCTATGTGTGCAAAATTTCACACCTGTAGGGGTTAATTAAAGGTGTAAATTCGTAGCAAAAAAGTCCCTTTTTTTTACAACGAATTTACACCTTTAATTAACCCCTACAGGTGTGAAATTTTGCACACATAGACTGATGTAATTGTTTGTGCAAATCAGATTGCAAACGACATGAAAAGACATGGTTAACCCTATGTACACCAAGTGTCATTTCATGTCGGGTGCTTCTGTCTTTTCACAGAAGCCGGCTTTACCCGGCAATTGAATCAGAGGATATTTTACTATGTAGAAGTGTATAAACTATACATATATGTATATATATATGTCACAATGACATGTATATATATATAATATATATATATGTATTCTATGTGTGTATATTTAGTGTTTACAAGGAAATAAAGGTTTTTTTTAGTTGCGATATTTTGTTCCCATAGACTTACATGGGACTTCCGGTTTCGGAATCGGATATCGCCGATATTTAGTGATATCGGCGATACCATTCCGATCTGATATTTTTAGATATCGAGCAGTATCGCTCAACACTAGTCACGACAAACTACACGAACATTCTACCATCCCCTGGAAATATCCCACATTCCAGTGATCGCCCAGGTCACGGATCGAGCTGTGCTACTCGTAACATCCCCCATAGAAGTCGACGTGATCGGTGCCGAGTACCCCCAAAACCCCTGTCTCTGTGCGACTCAACTTCCCTCACTGTGCTGGCACTTTACATTTACAATGCCTCTGGGTTTTTTTTTTGGGGGGGTGGGGAACATTCAGACTTTTGCTATGGGGCCCCATGATTTATATGTACGCCCCTGCTGCTGAGGCATGGTATTTAAGGCTGTTAAGGAGCCAACATACATGGACCTTGCCAGCAGCGTCAGACTGGAGTACCTTGTGCCCACCAGAGAAAATATATTCTTGCGGCCCAACATCATACTTCCCAACCTTTGAATAAGGGAAAGAGGGACAAAGGCTGTGGCACGCTGTGCATGTTGCAGAAAATTTTAGGCCATGCCACGTTGCACCACAGACTGTCCAGGAGTTGGTGGATGCTTTAGTCCAGGTGTGGGAGGAGATCCCTCACGAGACCATCCGTCGCGCTCATCAGGAGCATGGCCAGAAGTTGTAGGGAGGTCATACAGCATACCTCCCAAATTTGGAAGACAGGAAAGAGGATTAAAGGCTGCGGCACGTGTTGCGCGCCGCTGAAAATTTTAGGCCACGCCCCGACAACACCCATTTCACAGCTAATCACACCCATATCCTCGCCCCAAGCGTAACCATTTAGCACTGCTGATCACACTGACTGGTAATGAGGGCACAGTGGCTGGTACTGAGGAAAAGAAAGAAAGAGCAGCGAGAGAGAAAGAACAAACAGAGAAAGAAAGAGAGGAAAGAAAGAAAAGAGAGAAAGAAAGAACAGAGAGAAAAAAGAACAGAGAGCGAGAAGGAAAGAACAGAGAGCGAGAAAGAAAGACTAGAGAGAGAGCCATAGGCGTAGCTAGGGTTTTGGTTTAGTGGGGGCAAAACTTCTGAGTGGGCCCATCATCAGAGAACTTCAGCAAATGACCGCGCTGTTGGCCAAAATAATCTATATATAAAAAGACCAATATTGATATTACCGCCATATTGTCTGTGTTAAATAATACCAGTCCTACAGAACATATAGATTACAGCACAGGTACAGATAATGACTTACCGCTGATGTTCTTTCTAATGGAATTGTTCACTTTTCATGTCTTTTCCATCTGGCCCACACCGACATGACGACTTCTCCAGCCAGGACTCGACTGCACCCCCATTAAATAAAAAAATCAAAAAAAAAATCACCTCCCGGCTCCTGTGCTGCTCACTGTTCTCCCTCTCAGCGTCTGACAGCGGGCGCCGGCAGGTGATGTTATTGCGCCCGCTGTCATACGCTGAGAGGAGGATTATGGGAGAGAAGGAGCGCTCGCTCCTTCTCTCTCTATGCGGTCAGCTTTATCGGCTGGATGCCGATACAGCTGACCCTCCGATGACGGGTGGGGGGCCCACTGCTGGCACCGGGCCCCCCAATGCCTGTTCAGGCCCCATAGCTTCCGGGCGGCAGAGCAGGGAGAGCGATTCTCCCTGCTCTGCCGCAGAATGTAACTGTATCGTAGCTCCGGGTGGGCCCCCTCAGAGCGCGGGCCCCGGGCCACCGCCCCCTCTGCCCCGCGACCTATCCTTTCAAATCAGGGCCCACCACGCAGGAGCTGGGGCCCACCGTAGGTTTCTCCGGTGTTCCGGTGCCTCAGTCCGACCCTGCTTGCCAGCCTGATAATACCAGGCCACAGCAGTCTGCATATCTTGGCTGGTTAACAAAAATAGGGGATCCCCTCGAAAAAAATTTGGCGTGGGGTCCCCCCTATTTTTGTTAACCAGCCAGATGAAGCAGACTGCTGAGGCCTGGTTTTTCAGGCTGGTAAGGATCCAATATCCATGGACCTTGCCAGCCTGATAATACCAGGCCACAGCAGTCTGCATATCTTGGCTGGTTAACAAAAATAGGGGATCCCCTCGAAAAAAAATTTGGCGTGGGGTCCCCCCTATTTTTGTTAACCAGCCAGATGAAGCAGACTGCTGAGGCCTGGTTTTTCAGGCTGGTAAGGATCCAATATCCATGGACCTTGCCAGCCTGATAATACCAGGCCACAGCAGTCTGCTTAGCTTGGCTGGTTAACAAAAATAGGGGATCCCCTCGAAAAAAAAACGGCATAGAGGTCCCCCTATTTTTGTTAACCAGCCAAGTAAAATGCAGACTACTGCGGCCTGGTATTAAAAGACTGTCAAGGCCCATGGATTTTGGCCCTCAACAGCCTGATAATACCAGGTTACAGCAGCCCCACATTTGGCGCATCAAAAGATGTGCCAATTGTGGCACGTTACCCGGCTCTTCCCACTGCCCTGTAGCGGTGGCAAGTGGGGTAATAAGGGGTTAATGTCACCGTTGATTGCACGGTGACAATAATCCCGGTTAATAATGGAGAGGTGTCAATAAGACACCGATTCATTATTAATCCCAAAGTTTTAAAATGTATAAAAAAAAAGACACAGCAAGAAAAAAGTATTTTAATGAAATAAAAGAGACAACACAGTTTTCATTTATTTTATTATACTCTCATTCCTGCGACGCCATCGATCTCCTGTAAAAAAAGGAAAAAAAAAACCCAACAGTATACCACCTGTCCGACGCAGTCCATAGTAACGACTGTCCCACGGCGATCCAGCTCTGCTACATCGGAATGACAGGCAGAGGCTGTCATCCCGGCGCGGCACAGCTGATTACCTGCTTCCCCGGCGGTGACGTCATCGGACTGACTGCTTTACGGCCGGGATTACTCAGCAGTCACTGCAGTTATCGCGAGAAACTGCATGTGACCGCCCGGGAAAGATGATGGCGGCCATCAACCAGTCCAGGCCGTGACCACCGGAGATCTTCTGCCAGGTAAGTGCCGCTGACTCCTGACAGACCCGACCGACGGACACTCACAGTGACAGTGACAAATCCGATTCCGGTATACGATATATGGAAAATATCGAAACTAAGTATCGAAAGTCCGATACAGCTAATATCGGCCGATACCCGATACTTGCGGTATCGTATTGCTCAACACTAGTAACGGATATTGATATTTCACAGTAATATTGTTCAAAAGACGATAATCAATACACGGCCTTAATGAACCATCCTTTTTGGCCACAAAGAAAAAACCGGCACCTAAGGGTCTGATATGACCCTTCTCCAATGATTCCTTGATATAAGACCGCATAGCGTCATGTTCAGGTACAGACAAGTTAAAAAGGCGACCTTTAGGGAATTTACTACCAGGCACTAATTCAATAGCGCAGTCATAGCTCCTATGGGGAGGCAAGGATGCAGATTTACTTTCGCTAAACACATCAGAAAAATCAATCAAAAAGTCAGGAACATCCTGAGCCTGGGGGGAGGCAGAAAAAACAGGAGTGTTGGTATTAACACATTGGCAGCCCCAACTGGTTACAGACACAGATTTCCAATCCAAAACAGGATTATGAGACTGTAACCAAGGGAAACCCAGCACGATAATGTCATGCAGATTATACAGAACCAAAAATTTGCAGCTCTCCTGATGATCAGGTTCAACCCTCATTATCACCTGAGTAGAGAACTGAGGTTTATTCTCAGCCAAAGGAGTAGAATCGATCCCCAGTAGGGGAATAGACTTCTGTAGGGGTATCAAGGGAAACCCGCAACGTTTAGCAAAATCAAAATCCATCAGGTTAATAGCTGCTCCCGAATCAACGAAAGCCTGAGCAGAAAATGAGGACAGAGAGCATATCAGAGTAACAGTTAATAAAAACTTAGTCTGAACACTACCCAAGACAACTGAGCGTGCAAAACGTCTTCCCCGCTTAGGGCAGACTGAAATAGCATGAGAGGTATCACCACAGTAGAAACATAACCCATTGCGTTTCGAAACTCATGACGCTGTGCCCCAGAAACCACTCTATCACACTGCATAGGTTCAGAAGCAGGTTCACAAGGCAACACTATTCCAAGCATACTTCTCCGCTCACGCAAACGTCTGTCAATTTGAATCGCTAATGACATAGAATCATTGAGACCAGAGGGGACAGGGAATCCCACCATAACATCCTTTACATTATCTGACAGACCCTTCCGAAAAAGGGCTGCCAAAGGTCGTCATTCCATTTGGTCAGGACTGCCCACCTGCGGAATCTCTGACAGTATAACTCAGCGTCATCAAGCCCCTGATTTAATGCCAACAAGGCTTTTTCAGCTTGATCAGTGACATTAGGCTCATCGTACAATAACCCCAAGGCCTGAAAAAATGCATCAACATCACTCAAAACAGGATCCCCAGGTGTCAGGGAAAAAGCCCAGTCCTGAGGATCGCCGCGCAGGAGAGAGATGACAATTTGAACCTGCTGCGCTGCGTTCCCTGAGGACTTAGATTTTAAGGCAAAAAACAATTTACTATTATTTTTGAAATTCAGAAACTTGGCTCGATCCCCCAAAAACAAATCTGGCATGGGAATCCTAGGTTCCACAACAGGCAACCTAGCAAGATAGGTAGCAATACTCCGAACCTCAGTGGCAAGCTGATCCACACGGCCAGACAACTGTGCAAACTCCATTGAGAGAAAAAATCCTCCCCAACACCCAGAGATACAGAGGGAAAAAAAAAAAAATGCAACAAACAGAAAAATATCTCTGACAACTCTGACAACCTTTTTTTTCTTTCACAATATTTTTCCCTTCTGTGAGTACCATATAATTTTCAGTTTTGGCTGGTGATACTGTTATGATTTGGTAGCTGAGGAGTGCAGGTAAAAAAGGCAATACACCAGAGCAGTTGGAATCTATGAGATTGCAGTACCCTGACTAACCACCACAACTAGAGGCAGCCGTGGAGCGTTCCTACGTTGGTCCTAGACGCCTCGTCACAGCCTGAGAAACTAACTATACCTAAAGAGGAAAGCTATCTGCCCCGGAGCAGATCCCCAAAGAACATAGAAAGCCCCCAAACATGTAATGGCGGTTAGACAAGAAGAAATACTGACACAGACAGAAAATAGTATGAGCAAAAGTTGGGGCCCAAACTATCTAAATAGAAAAGGATAGGAAGGGCACTTACTGCAATCCCAAAAAACCCTGAAAAGCACCAACTCTACTAATTTCAAAAACACCTGAGATCACACGACCTCTACCACCTAAATTAGTTCTCTGGTGTAACAAAATCAAAACAGCAGCCACTGAAAAAACTGGAAAAAGCAAATGTACAAAACATCAGTGGCTGAACTAAACTGAGAGGGCAAAAGCCCCAGGAGGGGACCCTGAAGGCCCCCACAGAAGTGCAGGACAAAATGCAAAAATCAAGCACAAAAACAAAAAGAAGAAAATGTCTTATCTGTTAGCAGGAGATGCAGACACGACACAGCAGGCTACAAAGGAAACAGGAATCAAGGATTGAGACCAGAACAATTGATCACCGGCAACCCTGATGGGAAGGCGACTCCCTTAAATAAGACCAGTCAGTAACACCTGATTCCCAATCCTCACAATCTTCACTGGACAGTCCAGTACCGCTTGTAACCACCAGAGGGAGCCTCTGCTCAGAACTCATTTCAAGTCCATTCACAACAGTTCGGGTGCGTCGAACAGCTCGAACATCGCCCCAAATCAGCTCGAACTTGAGATTGGCGAACAGTTCTAGTCGAACACCGCTCATCTCTAGTGATGACAGAATACTAAAATGCTCCGGTGCTCGTTGCTCGCATCAAGCAAATTGGAAAGCTCGCGTGCTCGACTTGGGCAATGAGCCCAATGTAAGACTATGGAAAAATCTAGCATGTTTGCCGCGGCCCCCCCGGAGATCTTTTGAGGGTGTAAAAACTGCGAAAATATATGGGAAAAGAGTTCAAATGACATGGGAACAGCATGAGGAAGACCCCTGTGTGTGCATTTCTGCGTCTGCGTGTGTGTTCGGCTGTTGCGTGTGTGTGCGGGTGTCTGTGTGTGTGTTGGTGTCTGTGTGTGCAGTAACGCTACTGCTGGTACTGTCAGTCACAGCATTGCGGGATCATGCTGGCAGATGTCAGCATGATTCCGTAGCTGACTGTGACCCGCAGCGGTGAAGAAGGCTTAGGCCGATAAGACTACAGTAGTATAGGAGGTATATCTTTCGTCAAACTCAAATCTGACAGTTCGTCACGCCCCCTATCATTTAATCCGTCTCCCTGTCAGATTGATCTGCCTGGGGAATCAGGACTGCTGAATCTGTGAATTTCAATCAAAGTGATTCATGAATTTATTTGTCTCTATTTATATTTTATCCATCGCCTTGTGGATTTGATCAGACTGGATTTTCTAGCAGTTGTTGTATTAAATCTGTGTGTGTGTTTCACTCACTGTAAAGATATAGTTTAGTAGTGTATGTACAGACTAAAAGGAGATTATTCTATAGTATTATCCAAATGCTACAGCTATTTTCTAGCAGAGTCTGTAGTACAGACTCCAGTATATAAGAATTTTTAGTGAAATACAGACTCTTAGTGAAATACAGACTCCAGTATAAAAGGCTTGTTTTATATGTATGTAAAAGTTTGGAGATGTATATTTAGTGGGGACATCTCAGCTATATTGTGTATAGCCCTCATTTCTAGCAGGGTTTGTTAGAGATAGCTCACTTATTAGCAGCTGTGTTGACATGAACTGTCATAACTAGTGTCATGCCCTGTAACTACAATTGCATGAAGGTCCCTACTTAGCAGAGTATTTAGATATGGTAATTCAGTTGCTACAAACCACAAACAGTAATTAGTCCTCTATTGTGTATAGAGGTTTGTACAGAGATCACTCTATTGTGAATCTTGATTTATAAGGCTCTTTTAAGGCCAGGAGTAAACATAGTGATTGTTTCATGTGAGAATACAGGCATAGGATGGTCGCTTTTTCAAGAAAACTGTCCTACAGTTCATCCCTATAGTGTAGTTTAATGTGTGGGGTGTGCAAGTCATATCTGTGTATTGCTAGTCTGTAATTAAAATAAAACTATTTCACAAACTTTTTAACATACCTGTGTTTTGGACCATTATGCCATACCAGAAGCACACGGTGCCATGTACTCTAGTCCATAATATTCGATTTTGAGCACCATTCAACAAAAAAGAGAGGCATGTTGGGACGTGTTCCGACCTATTTTGGCACATGCCCACTCCTTCTCAACATGTTGTGTTCATGTTTTGTTATCGGCTGCTATCATAGTGATTGTTTCATGTGAGAATACAGGCATAGGATGGGGACATGTGGGGAAAGCTGTATCGAGGCGAGGTCACATTATGAAATGTTCATTGGGTATATTATGTATATTGCCGTGTTACAATTTTAGACACGCAAATGTTTTATTCGTATTTTTAAAAAAGCAATGACGCGGTATTGTAAAAACAAGGTTACAATGTAAAAGAGAAGTTTCTGAGTAATTTTACAACAATTGGAAGGGATTCTCTCTAGACAGGTATAACCAAATGTCATTATATGTTGGAGTAAATCTCAATATTATATGATAGTATACAGCTCATTTTATATTCATGTATGTGAAAGACAAACTTTTCAGCATGCCGATGTATCTACTCTCAGCTGCTATGTCGCCGCTAGGATACACGGGCCCCTACAGCTCAACCCTATAGTGTAGTTTAATGTAGGAGGCAAACAGATCATCGCCGGTGTTTGGAAAATACCATATTTCATAGATAAATGTCAGGGCATGCCCGGACAAGTCCCTTAAATGCTCAATAGATTATTTACACACCAATTATCGCTGTGGGGGTGAAGTTTCTGAGTAATTTTACAACAATTGGAAGGGATTCTCTCTATACAGGTATAACCAAATGTCATTATATGTTGGAGTAAATCTCAATATTATATGATAGTATGCAGCTCATTTTATATTCATGTATGTGAAGGACAATCTTTTCAGCATGGCGATGTATCTACTCTCAACTGCTATGTTGCCGCTAGGATACACGGGCCCATACAGCTCAACCCTATAGTGTAGTTTAATGTAGGAGGCAAACAGATCATCGCAGGTGTTTGGAAAATACCATATTTCATAGATGCTTGTGAACCGCTGAATCATTTTTAAACATTTCACACCACTCATGCATCCATAGCACACTTATGGTGTACCCGCACCGCTGCAACTAGTGCTTTTTAGCTAAAAAGGCGTGATATAACTGCCCGAAGGTGATGTTTGTGCCCTTATTTGCATCATTTTCATTATAACCCGATGGGGATCCGTGGAAAAAACAACCCTGAAATTCAAAAACTAAGTGCTGACCGTTAACATACGCATAGTCATCTAGAAAATATTGAGCGAGTTGCTTCACAAACCATCTCAAGGCATGTTGTATGCCAATGTTCTCGCTATGCGCTACATACATGACCCGATGTATAGCTGGGATGAGCAGCGTTCTCGCTGCACAGTCCTATTTTTAAAGATGCTATGCCCCCTCAGATATAAAAGACAGGCATGTCGGGACGTGTCCCGGCCTATTTTGGCACAGGACCACACCGATGCAACGATTTTGTCCAGCATTCAACAAAAAATTGCGTGCAAACTTTTTAGCACACGCATAGTCATCTAGAAAATATTGAGCGAGTTGCTTCACAAACCATCTCAAGGCATGCTGTATGCCAATGTTCTCGGTATGCGCTACATACATGACCCGCTGTATAGCCTGGGATGAGCAGCGTTCTTGCTGCACAGTCCTATTTTTAAAGATGCTAAGCCCTCTCAGATATAAAAAGACAGGCATGTCGGGACGTGTCCCGGCCTATTTTGGCACAGGACCACACCGATGCAACGATTTTGTCCAGCATTCAACAAAAAATTGCGTGCAAACTTTTTAGCACACGCATAGTCATCTAGAAAATATTGAGCGAGTTGCTTCACAAAGCCTCTCAAGGCATGCTGTATGCCAATGTTCTCGGTATGCGCTACATACATGACCTGCTGTATAGCCTGGGATGAGCAGCGTTCTTGCTGCACAGTCCTATTTTTAAAGATGCTATGCCCCCTCAGATATAAAAGACAGGCATGTCGGGACGTGTCACGGCCTATTTTGGCACAGGACCACACCGATGCAACGATTTTGTCCAGCATTCAACAAAAAATTGCGTGCAAACTTTTTAGCACACGCATAGTCATCTAGAAAATATTGAGCGAGTTGCTTCACAAACCATCTCAAGGCATGTTGTATGCCAATGTTCTCGCTATGCGCTACATACATGACCCGATGTATAGCCTGGGATGAGCAGCGTTCTTGCTGCACAGTCCTATTTTTAAAGATGCTATGCCCCTCAGATATAAAAGACAGGCATGTCGGGACGTGTCCCGGCCTATTTTGGCACAGGACCACACCGATGCAACGATTTTGTCCAGCATTCAACAAAAAATTGCGTGAAAACTTTTTAGCACACGCATAGTCATCTAGAAAATATTGTGCGAGTTGCTTCACAAAGCCTCTCAAGGCATGCTGTATGCCAATGTTCTCGGTATGCGCTACATACATGACCTGCTGTATAGCCTGGGATGATCAGCGTTCTTGCTGCACAGTCCTATTTTTAAAGATGCTATGCCCCCTCAGATATAAAAGACAGGCATGTCGGGACGTGTCACGGCCTATTTTGGCACAGGACCACACCGATGCAACGATTTTGTCCAGCATTCAACAAAAAATTGCGTGCAAACTTTTTAGGACATGCATTGTCATCTAGAAAATATTGAGCGAGTTGCTTCACAAAGCCTCTCAAGGCATGCTGTATGCCAATGTTCTCGGTATGCGCTACATACATGACCCGCTGTATAGCCTGGGATGAGCAGCGTTCTTGCTGCACAGTCCTATTTTTAAAGATGCTATGCCCCCTCAGATATAAAAGACAGGCATGTCGGGACGTTGTCCCGGCCTATTTTGGCACAGGACCACACCGATGCAACGATTTTGTCCAGCATTCAACAAAAAATTGCGTGCAAACTTTTTAGCACACGCATAGTCATCTAGAAAATATTGAGCGAGTTGCTTCACAAAGCCTCTCAAGGCATGCTGTATGCCAATGTTCTCGGTATGCGCTACATACATGACCCGCTGTATAGCCTGGGATGAGCAGCGTTCTTGCTGCACAGTCCTATTTTTAAAGATGCTATGCCCCCTCAGATATAAAAGACAGGCATGTCGGGACGTGTCCCGGCCTATTTTGGCACAGGACCACACCGATGCAACGATTTTGTCCAGCATTCAACAAAAAATTGCGTGCAAACTTTTTAGCACATGCATAGTCATCTAGAAAATATTGAGCGAGTTGCTTCACAAAGCCTCTCAAGGCATGCTGTATGCCAATGTTCTCGGTATGCGCTACATACATGACCCGCTGTATAGCCTGGGATGAGCAGCGTTCTTGCTGCACAGTCCTATTTTTAAAGGTGCTAAGCCCCCTCAGATATAAAAGACAGGCATGTCGGGACGTGTCCCGGCCTATTTTGGCACATGTCCACCCCTATGCGTCGATATTGAGCACCATTCAACAAAAATCAGGTACAGACTTTTTAGCATAGCTATGTTTCTGACTCTCATGCCATGCCAGAAAGGCCTATTTTGGCACAGGCCCAAGCCTATGCAACGATTTTGAACAGCATTCAACAAAAAATTGGGTGCAAACTTTTTAGCATACCTGTGTTTCTGACGCCCATGCCATACCAGAAAGGCTATTTTGGCACAGGCCCAAGCCTATGCAACGATTTTGACCAGCATTCAACAAAAAATTGGGTGCAAACTTTTTAGCATACCTGTGTTTCTGACGCCCATGCCGTACCAGAAAGGCCTATTTTGGCACAGGCCCAAGCCTATGCAACGATTTTGACCAGCATTCAACAAAAAAATTGGGTGCAAACTTTTTAGCATACCTGTGTTTCTGACGCCCATGCCGTACCAGAAAGACCTATCTTGGCACAGGCCCACACCTACGCAGCGATTTTGAC
Organism: Oophaga sylvatica; assembly: GCA_033576555.1. NCBI lineage: Eukaryota > Metazoa > Chordata > Amphibia > Anura > Dendrobatidae > Oophaga > Oophaga sylvatica. The sequence continues at coordinate 12,852,157 of JARQOD010000007.1, forward strand.
CAGCATTCAACAAAAAATTGGGTACAAACTTTTTAACATACCTGTGTTTCGGACTCTCATGACATACCAGAAGCACACTGTGCCATGTACTCTAGCCCATAATATTTCACATCGGGTATGGGACGTACAAAGCTTTGTTTTCTCAGGTATTAAAAAAGTGTGGAAAACTGAAAATCGTGAGGCCTGGGGTAATTTAGTGAGCTTCACGGGGATAAAATTTAGCGAGTCTATGAACCTTATAGACAAATCGGGTAGCGTCACACACAAGACCACGACACCTCGGGCTAGCACATTTACTGGTAGTTTTCAAAAACCACGGCCTTAACAATAAAGTAAGAATCGTGGCGCCCTGCATTGTGGGCTATAAATGTATACCCTGAAAATTTACCATTGGTAAAGAACAGTAAAAAGTCGTGCGTACAACTATCATCCTCAAACTCCCAGAGCTATCACAAACACTATTGCCTACAGAGGCGGCCCCGCGAGAATTTCTGGATGTGTGTATCAAGATGCTCCTTGCTTTGACCGATTGTTTGCTCGTGAATGCTGACATTTCCAGGGTCATTATAGTTGTGTAAATGCGCTGTGGGGGCTCGTGTATCGGCCCCTAGGGTGTGATGCGTGATCATTTTAATTATTTTTCAATTCATAACCATACGTTCTCAGGCAGACGGGTTTATTTCACAGAAGTTGACTGTACAGTTGCATAATTTTTGTTTAAAATCATACATTTGCATAATTTTGTTTAAAATCGCACAGTTCTGCGATAATGTCGGGTGTTGGACACGCACTTATCAGTCTTTCATACGTGTCGCAGAAAGATTTTAGTCTGTTCTGCGAGAGTTTATTATGCACGTACTGTGCAGACATGTCAAGAAACATTTTGGTGTGTTCACCAGTCCATACGGGTGTTGGTGTGTAAGGTGATCGACCATCATCCTTCTGCTTCTTACTTACACGACGGCGCGATACCGCGCGTTTCTTTGACGGTAATGCATCGGCTGAATTGGCAGCTGCTGCTTCCGCGTTGCTATTTGCAGATTCTGTAGCTTGACACAGACGTATATTCTTAAGCCTACTACTCTCAGTATTCCCGGGGTGCTCGGTTGGCGCGTCATTTTCTCCATGATCTGCGACACACCCGTGTGAAAGAGGCTCCGTTCTCACATCCGCTCTGTTCTCAAATCCATAATTGCGCTGTTGCAAAACACGCGAATGACGCTCCGCCGTAACTAAAGAAAAGATACGTGGTGTAGTTAATCGCTAAGTGGGCGAGATATAGGGTTAACCGCTAAGCGGGCGAGATATAGGAAAAGCTACAGGCCCCGCTTTACTCTGATTCAACGCGATATTTGTAAAGCTACCAGCACCGATTATCTGTGAAACCGATGCATGATTGTTTGTATAAGTACACTATAGAGCGGCCTAGACATATATACTTACAAGTATCCCCCGGATGTTGATCTACAGAGAATGCTGAATTAACAGACATCACGCTGCTCGGTCGCGGCCGTATGGGGCTGATTTCTCCCTCAAACTGCAACCTCACGGGCGATACTTTAGCAGCTGTAAATAAAATATAACATACATGAATGCGCACAACACATTCACAAAGCTAACTTGACACACGTAAATAAAATATATCTACTAGTTACTGCAGAAATTTTTAGCTGCGTGTATAAGAGCACTATAGAGATGCGTAGACATATATGCTTACAAGTATGAGACGTGTAGTGTAGTTCAGAGATTGGCGAATTAAACGGTGTGGAGTTGCTCGGTCGTTGTCGTATGGGGCTGTTTTCTTTTTCAAACTGCAGCCTCCTGCACGCTAATTTAACAGCTGTAAATAAAATATAACTATTAGTCGCCTCAGAAATGATATCTACACGGGTCACACGCACAAAGCTAAATTCGCAAAGCTATCGTAACGAGCGTAAATAAAATATATCCACTAGTTATCGGTGGTGTCGCAGGGTATAGAGGATACAAACACATATCAACCGGGTTTCAAGGACCCGCTACCTTTTCTATTCCAGCGACGTGTGCTTAGCGAATCACCCCATCTTTTAGGAGCGTCGGGTATCGCGCGAGTTAGAGGATTATAGTCCGGTTCTACGAACTCGACATCTGAATCCTGGGGATCCCCCACGATCTCAACATCGGAGTCGCGATGCTCGAGCGGCTCAGTCGCCACAGTGTTTCCAACCGCCCAGTCCGCTTGGATGCGATCTGTATCTGTATGAGAAAATGTTTATATTATTAAAACATGTCTAGCTAACGACCCTGTCAGCTAAAATAAAATTAACTGTATGGATTTTAGCGGCAGTCTATATTAATTATTAATATTAATAGTAGTCGTTATAAATTTACAGCTACTACGTTTACCCGTCTAGATACATAGGTTTAAAACATCTGATATAGCTATAGGTTTCTTGCCTGTGACAGACTGGTGAGAGCTGGAGGCTCGTCGCCCGCTAGCAGAGTTGCCATCCTCTAACAGGTTCGGCGTAATGAACCGATTCTCGTAGGAGTAGCCTGAATGGACTCCCTCTTCTTAAATAAGAAAGAATGAAATATATAATTTATATATACAAAGCGCAGACTCAGACAGCCCGAGACAATACGGCGTACACTATATACGTGGTAAAACTTACCCGAATTTTCTGGTGAAAGCAAAGCAGAATATTGACCGTGAGAATATCTGGTCTCCATCTTGAATAAAAAGGGTCCGCTATTGAATTAAAGCAAATAAAGATCAAGTATGAAAACACGGGTAAGCTATTCATGCAAATACTACACAAACTTAAATATAATTGAAACGAAATCCATAAAAATACTCACTTTAGGGCTGTTCAGATCGGAGTTGTGTTCTGTGAGGTGTGAACCCTTACAAGTGCGTGTTGTATTGATTGTGAGCCGGGCTGTATTTATTAGGACTAGCAGAGAGAACCCGCCCTCTGTCAATACCATGAACTGCTAGACAGAAAAAATCTATTAATGTTTTACAGTGGGATCATGGCGGCTAACCGCCCAAATATCGCGTTGAATCAGAGTAAAGCGGGGCCTGTAGCTTTTAATATATCTCGCCCGCTTAGCGGTTAACCCTATATCTCGCCCACTTAGCGATTAACTACACCACGTATCTTTTCTTTAGTTACGGCGGAGCGTCATTCGCGTGTTTTGCAACAGCGCAATTATGGATTTGAGAACAGAGCGGATGTGAGAACGGAGCCTCTTTCACACGGGTGTGTCGCAGATCGTGGAGAAAACGACGCGCCAAACGAGCACCCCATGAATACTGAGAGTAGTAGGCGTAAGAATATACGTCTGTGTCAAGCTACAGAATCTGCAAATAGCAACGCGGAAGCAGCAGCTGCCAATTCAGCCGATGCATTACCGTCAAAGAAACGCGCGGTATCGCGCCGTCGTGTAAGTAAGAAGCAGAAGGATGATGGTCGATCACCTTACACACCAACACCCGTATGGACTGGTGAACACACCAAAATGTTTCTTGACATGTCTGCACAGTACGTGCATAATAAACTCTCGCAGAACAGACTAAAATATTTCTGCGACACGTATGAAAGACTGATAAGTGCGTGTCCAACACCCGACATTATCGCAGAACTGTGCGATTTTAAACAAAATTATGCAAATGTATGATTTTAAACAAAAATTATGCAACTGTACAGTCAACTTCTGTGAAATAAACCTGTCTGCCTGAGAACATATGGTTATGAATTGAAAAATAATTAAAATGATCACGCATCACACCCTAGGGGCCGATACACGAGCCCCCACAGCGCATTTACACAACTATAATGACCCTGGAAATGTCAGCATTCACGAGCAAACAATCGGTCAAAGCAAGGAGCATCTTGATACACACATCCAGAAATTCTCGCGGGGCCGCCTCTGTAGGCAATAGTGTTTGTGATAGCTCTGGGAGTTTGAGGATGATAGTTGTACGCACGACTTTTTACTGTTCTTTACCAACGGTAAATTTTCAGGGTATACATTTATAGCCCACAATGCAGGGCGCCACGATTCTTACTTTATTGTTAAGGCCGTGGTTTTTGAAAACTACCGGTAAATGTGCTAGCCCGAGGTGTCGTGGTCTTGTGTGTGACGCTACCCGATTTGTCTATAAGGTTCATAGACTCGCTAAATTTTATCCCCGTGAAGCTCACTAAATTACCCCAGGCCTCACGATTTTCAGTTTTCCACACTTTTTTAATACCTGAGAAAACAAAGCTATGTAGGTCCCATACCCGATGTGAAATATTATGGGCTAGAGTACATGGCACAGTGTGCTTCTGGTATGTCATGAGAGTCCGAAACACAGGTATGTTAAAAAGTTTGCACCCAATTTTTTGTTGAATGCTGGTCAAAATCGTTGCATAGGCTTGGGCCTGTGCCAAAATAGGCCTTTCTGGTACGGCATGGGCGTCAGAAACACAGGTATGCTAAAAAGTTTGCACCCAATTTTTTGTTGAATGCTGGTCAAAATCGTTGCATAGGCTTGGGCCTGTGCCAAAATAGGCCTTTCTGGCATGGCATGAGAGTCAGAAACATAGCTATGCTAAAAAGTCTGTACCTGATTTTTGTTGAACGGTGCTCAATATCGACGCATAGGGGTGGACATGTGCCAAAATAGGCCGGGACACGTCCCGACATGCCTGTCTTTTATATCTGAGGGGGCTTAGAATCTTTAAAAATAGGACTGTGCAGCAAGAACGCTGCTCATCCCAGTCTATACAGCGGGTCATGTATGTAGCGCATACCGAGAACATTGGCATACAGCATGCCTTGAGAGGCTTTGTGAAGCAACTCGCTCAATATTTTCTAGATGACTATGCGTGTGCTAAAAAGTTTGCACGCAATTTTTTGTTGAATGCTGGACAAAATCGTTGCATCGGTGTGGTCCTGTGCCAAAATAGGCCGGGACGCGTCCCGACATGCCTGTCTTTTATATCTGAGGGGGCATAGCATCTTTAAAAATAGGACTGTGCAGCAAGAACGCTGCTCATCCCAGGCTATACAGCGGGTCATGTATGTAGCGCATACCGAGAACATTGGCATACAGCATGCCTTGAGAGGCTTTGTGAAGCAACTCGCTCAATATTTTCTAGATGACTATGCGTGTGCTAAAAAGTTTGCACGCAATTTTTTGTTGAATGCTGGACAAAATCGTTGCATCGGTGTGGTCCTGTGCCAAAATAGGCCGGGACACGTCCCGACATGCCTGTCTTTTATATCTGAGGGGGCATAGCATCTTTAAAAATAGGACTGTGCAGCAAGAACGCTGCTCATCCCAGGCTATACAGCGGGTCATGTATGTAGCGCATACCGAGAACATTGGCATACAGCATGCCTTGAGAGTAGAGTTGAGCGATACTTTCCGATATCCAAAAGTATCGGAATCGGAATGGTATCGCCGATACCCAAAAAATATCGGCGATACCCGATACCGATACCGGAAATCCAATGTAAGTCTATGGGAACAAAATATCGGAATTAAAAAAACCCCATTCTTGCCTTGTTGGTTAATTGTACATGAAGGAAAACAACAAAGAGTAATGTAGAATGTATTGGGGAAGGTTGAGGAGACATTAAAGGCATAGATGTTTAACCCAATCAAATGGAATAGCATAAATATTTTTTTTTTAAAGATGTTCGGATTGACGAAGAAATTGACAATGTTGTTAACGTTTTTTCTATTTTGGCAAATATGTATATTTCACAACTTCCATGCTCTTCACCTTTTTAACTTTTGACACACTTTCTCCTTCATAATCTTCAGCAGCATCATCTTTTTCATCAAATTATTCTTCATCTTCACCTTCTTTATCTTCTTCTTAAACTTCTTGCTATTCATCTTTTGTTAACATTACTCATATTCTTCTTATTAAACTATTATTCTTCTTCATATTGTACTTCATCTTCTTCATCATATTCTTATTTGTGACAGAGATTCCTGTACTTGTAATCTGTCAAAGTATGAATTTTTCATCCTTCCGTTCTTGCTGTCACAAAAGATTTAAATTACAACAGTATTTGTCCGTGTTCAGTTTAGCCTGCAGCAGCAGGCATTTTCCAGGGCACCACGAGGAGGAACGGACTCACCCCCATACACTGCTTAGTCTTCTTCTGCTTATAATTTAGAGCATATATTTTGCTCTTCATTTTGGTCTTATACTTCATGTTCTTCTGCTTTTTGATCTTCTGCTTATTGTTCTTAAGTCTCTTGTTCTGTATCTTGTAGTTTGTCTTAACCTTCTCAGTCCTGTTGGGTAATCTTTTATTTCTTCTTTGTGATGGTGTTTAGGCTGGTTGGCTTGATGCTCGTCATCCTTGTGGTCGTCATCTTCTTCGGGGTGGTCATCAGGGTCGTCGTCTTCATTGTTGGAGATCCAGAGTGATTACCCAAAAAAACATTTAAAA
>JARQOD010000007.1:12858700-12972196 GCA_033576555.1 Oophaga sylvatica
ATACGAGGCTTGTTTTTGCGGGACAAGATGGCGCTTTCAGTGATACTATTTTTATTACCATTGTTTTTTTTTCCGCGCTTTATTCCACTTTTTCCAAGTGGTATGATGATACCGCGTAGAAAAAGTATAATTTGCTACTTTTTTTTTTTACGGCGTTCACTGAAGGGGTTAACTAGTGTGACACTTTTATAGATGGGATTTTTATGGATGCAGCGATACCAAACATATGCTTTTTTTGTTTATTTAAATTTTTTACATAAAAATGTGTATTTATTAGTGGATTTTTTAAAAAAAAATTTATTATTTTTTAATATTTTTCTTTACATTTTTTTTTTAATTTTTTCCTGCTTTACCTAATCCCTTTATGGGACTTTCCCTATTTTTTCCTTTGATTGCAGGTATAATACATTGCAATGCTCCAGCATTGCAGTGCATTATACCTATGGTGAAAGATTCTGAAACCATGCTGTGAGAATGGTCTCAGAGGCTTTCCGTAGCTTGATGACCCGGAGATCGTCATGACGACCCTGGGTCATCATGGCAGAGATCGAGCCCCGCAATGACGTCGTGGGGACGCTGATCAGAAGGCAGAGGGAGCACCCGTCCCTCTGTCTCCCTCCTGAACGCTGGGATTGCACTCGATCACAGCAATTAGGGTGTTAACAGCCGCTCCTGGCTGCACGGCAACAGATGTACGTCTAAGATGTGCGTCTGACCTGCCGGGCCCCCGGCCCGCCAGGCCCGGTCGCAGTGGCGACCGCTGTAGTTACGCCTCTGATAGGGACACATATTATTTATAGTTTCATCTTATATATTTGTGCCCCATTTATTTATTTAGAATATTTATTTCCTTTTTTTGCCTCAATTACTGCTGGTGTGGTTTTCAACCACTGTATTGTTATGCTCATTTACTAATTTATAAAATATATTAATATATATCACATTTTGTATACAGGACGTACACTTTGAACGCCCCTACTGGGCACTCTGCTTATTTTAGTTTTTCTTTGCTTTATTCTACTTTTTATGCTTATTAATGAATCTCTTCATTTGGCTGGGTATTTTTATGTTAGTCCGAATTTGAGTTTATAGATTTGTTTGAAGTGCCATTACCTATATTTATATATTTTTGGATGCTATTGTATTGAACCCAGATGTGTGTCATAGCCTGAGAGAAGGTTGCAAAATATGTCCATGTGACCCCATGACTGATTATTGGAGGAAACTTAAGACTCTTTTGGAATAAGGGAAATCAGATAATCTTTTAGATAAGGCTAAGTTTAACTTTGTGTTACCCACGAACCAGGTGACAGCTACCTTATACTGTCTGTCTAAAATGTACAAGGGCCTGAGTTATTTGAAGGGAGACAAATTGTTTCAGGAATTGACATCCTTAGGACGGAGTCACACACAACGACAAAAAATCGGACCGTTTTAGTCGGTTGATATTGCACCAAAATGTCATGAACAGTCATCCGTCTGGCATCCGATTTTCCTGGAAAGATGCGATTTAGTCGCATCTGACTGTAGTTGTAACATCCGATTTACATCCGACCTGCGAGATTTTCTCGCAGGCTTGCAAAACGGACATATAATGGATCCAAATGAATAGTATTTAAATCACAAAAGAAAGAATAGATATATACACATAGAACACATATATATATATATATATATATACTCATGTCATTGTGACATATATATACACATATATTTATAGTTCATACACTTCTATATACTGTAATAGCCGCTAATTCAATTGCCGGCTTTTGTGAAACTACAGACCCGACATGAAATGACACATGGTTTACATACAGTTAACCATGTTATTTCATGTAGTTTGATGTATGGTTTTAACTTATAATTACATGAGTGTATGTGTGCAAAATTGCAGACATGTAGGGGTTAATTAAAGGTGTAAATTCGTTGAAAAAAAATGCGTGGGCTCCCGCTGTATTTTCTCCACCAGACAGACAAAGCAAGCGAGTGGGGGCAAATAATAATAGCCCAGGGAGAGTGCATTTATTTTGTGCCCCCCCTGGCTACTAACATCTTCCCCCAGACACCCCAGAAAAGGCAAATCTATAATTAGATTAACCCTTTCTGGCACTTTGCCCGTCTATTCCCATTGCCCTGTAGCGGTGGCGAATGGGTTAATAAGGGGTTAAAGCCACCTTGCAATTGAAAGGTGACTTTAAGCCAGGTTAATAATTGAGATCTGTCAATTAGACAACTATCAATTATTAATCCTATTGTATGAAAGAAATTTCAAACACACACACTTTAATAAAAAATCATTTTAATGAAATAAGCAAACATCATCTTTTATTTTCCTGCTAAAACCATTTTCTGTAATAAAAATAAAATAAAAAAGCAAAATGATTCTTACCTATCCGATGCACAGTCAGGTCCCACGCTGTAATCCATCAGAAAGGGTTAACAGGTTACAGCTATCAGGCAGCTAATGCTGCCTGCTGAGCTGTTACCCCTGAATGAATAAGTTCCTCTCCCGGCGAAAGGAGAGGAAGTGATTAATGTGTGAAGCTTAATTGATTGCTTCCCACTTTCACTTCAGGTCAGGTCACCCTGACCTGACCTGAAGTGAAAGTGGGAAGCAATCAATTAAGCTTCACACACTAATCACTTCCTCTCCTGTTGCCGGGAGAGGAACTGATTCATTCAGGGGATTACAGCTGAGCAATAAAATATGGTCCAAAACTGTGTCTTTATTTAATTAAAAGGATTAATAATTAATGTGTGTGTGTTTTTTTCCTTTCATACAATAGGATTAATAATTGATAGTTGTCAAATTGACAACTCTCAAATATTAACCTGGCTTAACGTCACCTTTCAATTGCAAGGTGGCTTTAACCCATTATTAACCCATTCGCCACCGCTACAGGGCAATGGGAATAGATGGGCAAAGTGCCAGAAAGGGCGAATCTAATTATAGATTTGCCTTTTCTGGGGTGTCTGGGGGCAGATGTTAGTAGCCAGGGGGGGCACAAAATAAATGCACCCTCCCTGGGCTATTATTATTTGCCCCCACTCGCTTGCTTTGTCTGTCTGGTGGAGAAAATACAGCGGGAGCCCACGCATTTTTTTTCAACGAATTTACACCTTTAATTAACCCCTACATGTGTGAAATTTCACACACATACACTCATGTAATTGTTAGTGAAAACCATATATCAAAATACATGAAATGACATGGTTAACTGTATGTAAACCATGTGTCATTTCATGTCGGGTTCTGTAGTTTCACAAAAGCCGGCAATTGAATTAGCGGCTATTACAGTATGTAGAAGTGTTTGAACTATAAATATATATATACAGTCATGGATAAAAGTTTTGAGAATGACACAAATATTAATTTTTACAAAGTCTACTGCTTCACTTTTTCTAATGGTAATTTGCATATACTCCAGAATGTTATAAAGAGTGATCAGCTTAACAGCAATTACTTGCAAAGTCAATATTTGGCTGGAAAATGAACTTTATCCCCCAAAACATATTTCAACATCATTGCAGCCCTGCCTTAAAAGGACCAGCTAACCTCTTTTCAGTGATTGCTCCATTAACACAGGTGTGGGTGTTGATGAGGACATGGCTGGAGATCAATCTGTCATGATTAAGTAAGAATGACACCACTGGACACTTTAAAAGGAGGCTGGTGCTTGGCATCATTGTTTCTCTTCTGTTAACCATGGTTATCTCTAAAGAAACACGTGCAGTCATCATTGCAATGCACAAAAATGGCCTAACAGGGAAGAGTATGCAGCTAGAAAGATTGCACCTCAGTCAACAATCTATCGTATCATCAAGAACTTCATGGAGAGAGCTTCCATTGTTGCCAAAAAGGCTCCAGGGCGCCCAAGAAAGACCAGCAAGTGCCAGGACCATCTCTTAAAAGTGTTTCAGCTGTGGGATCGGGCTACCAGCAGTGCAGAGCTTGCTCAGGAATGGCAGAAGGCAGGTGTGAGTGCATCTGCACGCACTGTGAGGCGGAGACTCTTGGAGCAAGTACTGGTCTCAAGGAGGGCAGCAAAGAAGCCACTTCTCTCCAGAAAAAACATCATGGACAGACTGATATTCTGCAAAAGATACAGGCAGTGGACTGCTGAGGACTGGGGTAAAGTTATTTTCTCTGATGAATCCCCTTTTCGATTGTTTGGGACATCAGGAAAACGCCTCATTCGGAGAAGACAAGGTGAGCGCTACCACCAGTCTTGTCTCATGCCAACTGTTAAGCATCCTGAAACCATTCATGTGTGGGGTTGCTTCTCAGCCTAGGGAATCGGCTCTCTCACAGTCTTGCCTAAAAACACAGCCATGAATAAGGAATGGTACCAGAATGTCCTCCAAGAGCAACTTCTCCCAACCCTCCAAGAGCAGTTTGGCGATCAACAATGCCTTTTCCAGCATGATGGAGCACCTTGCCATAAAGCAAAGGTGATAACTAAATGGCTCAGGGAACAAAACATAGAGATTTTGGGTCCATGGCCTGGAAACTCCCCAGATCTTAATCCGATTGAGAACTTGTGGTCAATCATCAAGAGACGGGTGGACAAACAATAACCTAAAAATTCTGACAAAATGAAAGCATTGATTGTGCAAGAATGGACTGCTATCAGTCAGGATTTGGTCCAGAAGTTGATTGAGAGCATGCCAGGGAGAATTGCAGAGGTCCTGAAGAAAAAGGGTCAACACTGCAAATATTGACTTGCTGCATTAACTCATTTTAACTGTCAATATAAGCTTTTGTTACTCATATGTTTGTAATTATATTTCTGTCTGTGATAAAAACATCTGTCAAACACACATAAAAACCAGAGGGCAGCAGATCATGTAAAAAATATAATATTTGTGTAATTCTCAAAACTTTTGGCCATGACTGTATATATATGTATTCTATGTGTGTATATGTATTGATTCTATTCTTTATTAAAGCTGTCAGTGTAATCACACAGCACCTCTCTGACCTTTCCCGGGGCCTGAGCCTCACCAGGGCAGATCAGTGCGCCTGCGCAGGAGCCGGGACGGAAAGAAGAGGCCGGCTTCGCTACAAGATGGAAGGCACCGAACCGGACCGCGACGCCCATCGGACCTGACCGGACGGCGGAATGCCCCTGGGTGAGTATAATATAACTCGTTTTTCTTCACTTTCAGGTGACATCGAGGGGCTTATCTACAGCATTACAGAATGCTGTAGATAAGCCCCTGATGGCGGTGGTCACATCTCATAGGGCAAAAATGGGGGTGACAAATTCCCTTTAATGGCACATCCAGCACTAATTTTCCAGAAGGCTCATGTTTCTTGTTACAGATGTGCCAATTCTGGCATTTTGCCTGGCTGTTCCCAATTGCCTGTAGTAGAGGCAAGTGGGGTTCATATTTGTGGGGTTGATGTCACTTTTGTAATGTCTGGTGACATCAAGCCCACGGCTTAGTAATGGAGAGGTGTCTATAAAACAACTGACAACATGCACTAGTTCAGCTTCCTTGTCAGGACTCATGGGACTGGAGTACCATTAATAAATCTCCGATGGTATCCCATAATTCCCAGAAACACCTAAACTTGTTTCTTGGAGAAATTATGGCTAATTATGGCTAATTTTGGATTGCCTCCACCTTATTTGCAGCTTTATTTTGCTCCTTCCATCAATGCCTTCCTCAGTATATCCAGCACAGCCTGCCCCAAACCAGGCTGAACATCCAGATAAGCTGCGGCGTACTTTTTGTGAGAGGCTAGGATCGGGTCAGTGGACCTCTAGAAGGTAGCTGGGGCTCACTGCAGACTGAACAGCATCCTGGTGTATTGAAAGTAGCAGTCAGGTGTAGAGAAAGCCGTTATCTCCTTGGCACTTGGAGACAGGAGAATTACATGTCAAATTTGGAAACCTCATTTAGCTTCCTGTAATCACTGAGAAAACAATATTCTCCATCAGGGTTCGGTACCAGGACAACAGGGCTGGAGAAGCCGCTCTTTTGATTCCTCAATGACGCTCAGTCTCAACATTCAACTCACCTCCTTGGAGATCAACTTGCGGCGGGTTTCCGTAGTCTGATACAGCTTATGGTTCACCCTCATATGCCATTACTTTAGGATTTCATGCTCCACAACCTGCATACATCCTGGCAACGCCAAAAAAAGGTCTCGGTTCTGCTGAAGCAACTTTCCGCACTGTAGCACTGGGCCAGTGTCTCTGCCACTGTGACATCCTCGACCCTAGCTTCAAGATTGGTCCCCAGGCACATAGCTTCCACTGGTTCCCTGTCTTGCCATGGTTTGAGCAGGTTAATATGGTACACTTGGTACAGGTTTCTTCTCCCTGGCTGGTGGACTTTACATCACTTAACTTTTTGACTTTTCTCCATGACCTTCTTCAGCATGAATTCCAAGGTCCTGTTGAACTTTTCCACCATTCCATTCATTTGTAGACTATTTAAATCCCAGACCATACCCTGTGGTGGAGATAAGGTGAACAACCTCCCACCTACTCTATGGTTGACTACAATTACCCAGCCCTTAAAATGGCCGATTAACCCCTCTCAACACATAGTGTGCTGGAGCAAACTTTTGGGTTTCAAATCACTGAAGATAATAGCTTCATTGAAACATATCTCCCCTCCAGCACTTAGCCAGTGACTTTGTCACACTTTATATATGACTTATATGACTAGTTATTATAAAAAAAAATAATTGATATGAGTTTTATCAAATGTTATCTATAAAGAAAGGAAGATAGGGGGAGGACAAAAGTGAAAGGGCTTGCCAGCAGGGCCTTCACTCCTCCTGTAATTGTTAAACTACAGCATGTGTTTCTTTGTGATGTTTATAGTTTGTACATGTCCCCGCTTAATTGTAAGGGACTGCAGAATAAGTAGACACTGTATAAATAAAATTATTAGTAGTAGTAGTATAAGGGAGGGTAGGGGAAACGGGTGAAGGAAGGAAAGGGGGAATACTGATAAGAATAGGAATAAATATGATGGACTGAAAAGGTTACCCTAAAGACCTTTATAAGCTTGAGAAAAAGAAAATATTATACACAGTGCCTTGAAAAAGTATTTCCACATTTTTTCATGTTACACTCTCAAAAATAAATGTTTTTTTATTAAGATTTTATGTAATATACCAGCACAAAGTAGCAAGTATTTGTGAAGGGAGTGATTAATAGTCTCCTGGTCAGACATGCGGTTGGCAGCTGTGCACAGTGCAAATGCTTCACTGAGATGGTAACACATATTATCCTCTTAATATGCCAGTTCACCTGCCCCAAAATATTTTAAGAAAATATCACATATGGATTTCTATTAACCCCTTCATGACCCAGCCTATTTTGACCTTAAAGACCTTGCCATTTTTTGCAATTCTGACCAGTGTCCCTTTATGAGGTAATAACTCAGGAACGCTTCAACGGATCCTAGTGATTCTGAGATTGTTTTTTGTGACATATTGGGCTTCATGATAGTGGTAAAATTAGGTTTATAATTTTTGCGTTTATTTGTGAAAAAAATGGAAATTTGGCGAAAATTTTGAAAATTTCGCAATTTTCAAATTTTGAATTTTTATTCTGTTAAACCAGAGAGTTATGTGACACAAAAGAGTTAATAAATAACATTTCCCACATGTCTACTTTACATCAGCACAATTTTGGAAACAAATTTTTTTTTGTTAGGAAGTTATAAGGGTTAAAATTTGACCAGCGATTTCTCATTTTTGCAACAATTTACAAAGCCATTGTTTTTACGGACCACCTCACATTTGAAGTCACTTTGAGGGGTCTATATGGCAGAAAATACCAAAATTTGACAACATTATAAAAACTGCACCCCTCAAGCTACTCAAAACTACATTCAAGAAGATTATTAACCCTTCAGGTGCTTCACAGGAACTAAAGCAACGTGGAAGGAAAAAATGGACATTTTAATTTTTCCAACAAAAATTTTCTTTTAGCATCAATTTTTTCATTTTTGCATGGGCAACAGGATAAAATGGATCGTAAAATTTGTAGGGCAATTTCTCCTGAGTACACCGATACCTCATATGTGGTCATAAACCACTGTTTGGGCACACGGCAGGGTTCAGAAAGGAGGAGCGCCATTTGACTTTTTGAAACTATGCTGGAATATTTAGCGGTTGCCATGTCGCATTTGGAGAGTCCCTGTGTGCCTAAACATTAGAACTCCCCCACAAGTGACCCCATTTTGGAAACTAGACCCCCAAAGGAACTTATCTAGATGCATAGTGAGCACTTTGAACCCCCAGATGCTTCACAAATTGATCCGTAAAAAAAAGAAAGTACTTTTTTTTCACAAAATTTTTTTTTAGCCTCAGTTTTTTTCATTTTCACATGGGCAACAGGATAAAATGGATCCTAAAATTTGTTCAGCAATTTATCCTGAGTACACAGATGCCTCATATGTGGTCATAAACCACTGCTTGGGCGCACAGCAGGGCCCAGAAGGGAAGGAGCACCATTTGACTTTTTGAATGGAAAATTAGCTCCAATCGTTAGCGGACACCATGACACGTTTGGAGAGCCCCTGTGTGCCTAAACAGTGAAAAACAACCATATGTGACACCATTTTGGAAACTAGACCCCTTATGGAACTTATCTAGATGTGTTATGAGCACTCTAAACCCCCAAGTGCTTCACAGAAGTTTATAACGCAAAGCAGTGAAAATAAAAAAATCATTTTTTCCTCAAAAATGATTTTTTTAGTCCGCTATTTTTTATTTTCACAAGGGTAACAGGAGAAATTGGACCACAAAAGTCGTTGTGCAATTGTCCTGAGTACACCAATACCCCATATGTGGGTTGAAACACTGTTTTGGCGCATGAGAGAGCTCAGAAGGGAAGGAGCTCCATTTTGGAATGCAGACTTGATGGAATGTTCTGCGGGCGTCATGTTGCGTTTGCAGAGCTACTGATGTGCCTAAACAGTAGAAACCCCCCACAAGTGACCCTATTTGGAAACTAGACCCCCCCAAGGAGCTTATTTAGATGTGAACCTGTTATGTTTCGGTAGCTGAGGAGTGCAGGCAAAAAAGGCAATACACCAGAGCAGTTGGAATCTATGAGATTGCAGTACCCTGACTAACCACAACAACTAGAGGCAGCCGTGGAGCGTTCCTACGTTGGTCCTAGACGCCTCGTCACAGCCTGAGAAACTAACTACACCTAAAGATAGATATAGGAAAGCTATCTGCCCCGGAGCAGAACCCAAAAGATAATAGAAAGCCCCCAAACATGTAATGGCGGTTAGACAAGAAGAAATACTGACACAGACAGAAAATAGTATGAGCAAACGTTGGGGCCCAAACTAACTAAATAGAAAAGGATAGGAAGGGTACTTACTGCAATCCCAGAAAACCCTGAAAAGCACCAACTCTACTAATTTCAAAAACACCTGAGATCACACGACCTCTACCAACTAAATTAGTTCTCTGGTGTAACAAAATCAAAACAGCAGCCACTGAAAAAACTGGAAAAAGCAAAAGTACAAACATCAGTGGCTGAACTAAACTGAGAGGGCAAAAGCCCCCGGAGGGGACCCTGAAGGCCCCCACAGAAGTGCAGGACAAAATGCAAAAATCAAGCACAAAAACAAAAAGAAGAAAATGTCTTATCTGTTAGCAGGAGATGCAGACACGACACAGCAGGCTACAAGGGAAACAGGAATCAAGGATAGAGACCAGAACAATTGATCACCGGCAACCCTGATGGGAAGGTGACTCCCTTATATAAGACCAGTCAGTAACACCTGATTCCCAATCCTCACAATCTTCACAATCTTCACTGGACAGACCAGTACCGCTTGTAACCACCAGAGGGAGCCTCTGCTCAGAACTCATCTCAAGCCCATTCACAACAGTACCCCCCCCTTGAGGAGGGGTCACCGAACCCTCATTTGAGCAACCAGGTCGGTCAGGATGAGTTCTATGGTACGCACGGATGAGTCTCCTAGCATGGATGTCCGAAGCAAACACCCAAGAATTGTCTTCCTGACCATAACCTCTCCACTTAACCAAATACTGGAGTTTCCGTCTAGAAAAACGAGAATCTAATATTTTCTCAACCACATACTCCAGATTGCCCTCAACCAAAACAGGGTCAGGAGGCACAGCAGCAGGAACCACTGGCTCAACAAACCTCTTCAACAAGGACTTGTGGAACACGTTATGGATCTTAAATGTCCCTGGAAGAAGCAAACGAAAAGAAACAGGATTAAGAATCTCCATGATCTTATAAGGTCCAATGAACCGAGGCTTAAATTTAGGAGATGCTACTCTCATAGGAATATTTTTTGAGGACAACCAGACCAAGTCCCCTACTTTAAACCGAGGACCATCAGTCCTATGCCGGTTATCAAACCGCTGGGCCCTCTCCTGAGAGAGGGACAACCTCTCCACTACCTGGTCCCAAATCAGTTGCATACGCTCCACAATAGAGTCAACACCTGGACAGACAGAAGCCTCCGTCTGTCCTGAAGAAAATCGAGGGTGAAACCCAGAATTACAGAAAAACGGAGACATCAAAGTGGCAGAGCTAGCCCTATTATTAAGAGCAAACTCAGCCAAAGGCAAAAAAGAGACCCAGTCATCCTGATCAGCAGACACAAAGCATCTTAGATAAGTCTCCAATGTCTGGTTTGTTCTCTCAGTTTGACCATTGGTCTGAGGATGAAATGCCGAGGAGAAAGACAATTGAACACCCAGTTTAGAACAAAAAGTCCTCCAAAATCTGGAAACAAACTGGACTCCTCTGTCAGACACTATGTTCTCAGGAATGCCGTGTAAAAGAACCACGTGCTGAAGGAACAACGGCACCAATTCAGAGGAGGAAGGCAACTTAGGTAATGGCACAAGATGTATCATCTTGGAAAACCTATCACAAATCACCCAGATGGCGGTCATTCTCTGAGAAACAGGAAGGTCGGAAATGAAATCCATAGAGATATGGGTCCATGGTCTCTTGGGCACAGGCAATGGCATCAACAAACCACTAGAGCGAGAGCAAGGCTTGGAGCGAGAGCAAGTCCCGCAGGACTGCACAAATTCCCTGACATCACGAGACAAGGTAGGCCACCAAAAGGACCGACTAACCAAGTCTCTGGTACCAAAAATTCCGGGATGCCCAGCCAACGCGGAACAATGAATCTCAGACACCACACTCTTTTTCCACTGGTCCGGGACAAACAATTTTCCAACAGGGCAGCGCTCGGGCCTATCCTCCTGACACCCCTCCAGAGCAAGTCTCAAATTAGGTGAGATGGCAGAAATAACTACACCCTCTTTCAAAATAACAGAAGGATCAGATAACTCAGGAGAGTCCCCAAGGAAGCTCCTCGAGAGGGCATCCGCCTTAACATTCTTAGTGCCAGGAAGGAAGGAAACCACAAAATTAAAACGTGTGAAAAACAAGGCCCACCTGGCCTGTCTAGGATTGAGTCGCTTGGCAGATTCCAGATAAACCAGATTCTTATGGTCAGTAAGGACCACCACCTGATGTTTGGCTCCCTCCAGCCAATGTCTCCACTCTTCAAAAGCCCACTTCATGGCCAATAACTCCCGATTACCCACGTCATAATTACATTCAGTAGGAGAAAATTTTCGAGAGAAAAAGGCACAAGGGTTACTTTTAGAGGTCTCTGGATCTTTTTGGGACAAAACGGCACCTGCCCCAATTTCAGAGGCATCAACCTCCACCTGAAATGGCAGAGAAACATCAGGCTGCCGTAGAACAGGAGCAGAAGTGAATCTTTGCTTAAGTTCCTGAAATGCAGAGACTGCCTCAGGAGGCCAATTCACCACATCAGAACCCTTTTTGGTCAAATCAGTTAATGGTTTAACAATAACCGAGAAATTACCAATAAATTTACGATAAAAATTGGCAAATCCCAAAAATCTTTGAAGAGCCTTTAATGAAGTAGGTTGGACCCAATCACAGATGGCCTGAACCTTGACCGGGTTCATTTCAATAACAGATGGGGACAAAATGAATCCCAGAAATGAGATCCTCTGTACGCCAAAAAGACACTTTGATCACTTCACATACAGAGCATTCTCTCTCAAAATCTGGAATACAGTTCTTACATGTTTCACATGAGAGTCCCAGTCATTAGAAAAAATCAAGATATCATCCAAATAAACAATCAGAAATTTATCCACAAAATCCCTGAAAATGTCATTCATGAAGAACTGGAAGACAGAAGGAGCATTAGTGAGCCCAAAGGGCATCACAAGGTACTCAAAATGCCCCTCCGGGGTATTGAATGCCGTCTTCCATTCATCCCCGTGCTTAATGCGAATAAGGTTATATGCCCCCCTGAGGTCAAGCTTGGTAAACCAAGTAGCGTTTTTCACCCTGGAAAACAGGTCAGAAATCAAGGGTAACGGGTATTGATATTTCACAGTAATATTGTTCAAAAGACGATAATCAATACACGGCCTTAATGAACCATCCTTTTTGGTCATAAAGAAAAAACCGGCACCTAAGGGTGAAGAGGATGGTCTGATATGACCCTTCTCCAATGACTCCTTGATATAAGACCGCATAGCGTCATGTTCAGGTACAGACAAGTTAAAAAGGCGACCTTTAGGGAATTTACTACCAGGCACTAATTCAATAGCGCAGTCATAGCTCCTATGGGGAGGCAAGGATGCAGATTTACTTTCGCTAAATACATCAGAAAAATCAATCAAAAAGTCAGGAACATCCTGAGCCTGGGGGAGGCAGAAAAAACAGGAGTGTTGGTATTAACACATTGGCAGCCCCAACTGGTTACAGACACAGATTTCCAATCCAAAACAGGATTATGAGACTGTAACCAAGGGAAACCCAGTACGACAATATCATGCAGATTATACAGAACCAAAAATTTGCAGCACTCTTGATGATCAGGTTCAACCCTCATTATCACCTGAGTAGAGAACTGAGGTTTATTCTCAGCCAAAGGGGTAGAATCGATCCCCAGTAGGGGAATAGACTTCTGTAGGGGTATCAAGGGAAACCCACAACGTTTATCAAAATCATAATCCATCAGGTTAATAGCTGCTCCAGAATCAATGAAAGCCTGAGCAGAAAATGAGGACAGAGAGCATATCAGAGTGACAGTTAATAAAAACTTAGTCTGAACACTACCCAAGACAACTGAGCGTGCAAAACGTCTTCCCCGCTTAGGGCAGACTGAAATAGCATGAGAGGCATCACCACAGTAGAAACATAACCCATTGCGCTTTCGAAACTCATGACGCTGTGCCCCAGACACCACTCTATCACACTGCATGGATTCAGAAGCAGGTTCACAAGGCAACACTATTCCACGCATACTTCTCCGCTCACGCAAACGTCTGTCAATTTGAATCGCTAATGACATAGAATCATTGAGACCAGAGGGGACAGGGAATCCCACCATAACATCCTTTACATTATCTGACAGACCCTTCCGAAAAAGGGCCGCCAAAGCGTCGTCATTCCACTTGGTCAGGACTGCCCACCTACGGAATCTCTGACAGTATAACTCAGCGTCATCAAGCCCCTGATTTAATGCCAACAAGGCTTTTTCAGCTTGATCAGTGACATTAGGCTCATCGTACAATAACCCCAAAGCCTGAAAAAATGCATCAACATCACTCAAAACAGGATCCCCAGGTGTCAGGGAAAAAGCCCAATCCTGAGGATCGCCGCGCAGGAGAGAGATGACAATTTGAACCTGCTGCGCTGCGTTCCCTGAGGACTTAGATTTTAAGGCAAAAAACAATTTACAATTATTTTTGAAATTCTGAAACTTAGCTCGATCCCCTAAAAACAAATCTGGCATGGGAATCCTAGGTTCCACAACAGGCAACCTAGCAAGATATGCAGTGTAACATTTCCAGGGGTTATAGCTCTAGGATCGCTGTCTGGGTAGACAGAATGGCATGAAAACAGTTCATTCAGACAACAGTTCTGGTGTAAAAACTGGCCGCAACCAGCTTTATTAAAGTCCACAGCAAACAGATAAACATAAATCATAAACAGAAAACCTGGGCTTGTCTAGCCACTAATTACACATAGATAGATTGCCCTGTCTATCCGGGTCCCGGCTCTACCAGCCTGGCCCAAAACAACACATATGATATATGTTACCAGTATGGAGTTTCACAGATATTCCTCCTTGTGTCTGAAGGCCCCTTCAGCGTCCAGACTTGAGAGAGATCCACTCCTATTCAGCCGCTATTCGCACGTATTCTCACTGAGACTACTCCTATGTCCGGGGTACTTCCTGCACCCAGACTGAGATAGCTCAAACTCCTGGAGACACCTTCTTGTGCCGGGACACCATCCTGTGTCCAGACTAAAGACAGCTCTCCCACTCCTGGAGACTGCTTCTTGTGCCGGGACACCTTCCTGTGTCCAGGCTAAGCTAGCTCTCCCACTCCTGGAGACTGCTTCTTGTGCCGGGACACCTTCCTGTGTCCAGGCTAAGCTAGCTCTCAGATTGTGTTTGCAGACACCTACTTCTGGTCTCCTAATTAACACCTGAGTGATTTCAGGCCTGAGCTGCAAGTGTGTAATGAATGCAAGGTGTAGTGACCTTTCTCTACCACTAGGTTTACAAAGCCACACATTTCCCTTATACCTAGGTGAAATGTACACCCCATTCAACACATATTCCTTCACTGTCTCACATATCCCCTCCCTCTTCTCCAGACCGGAGGGCTGGTAATCCAGACCGAAGGACTGGTCAACAATCCAACAGAGACAGTGAACTCTGGACCAGTCATGGCCCTCATCAGCTTCATCTTCACCACTGTCATAGCCAACATCATCTTTCTCTTCATCTGAAGCATCCGCACTACCCTGTACCCTCCCAGGCCTATACTCTCTGCGGGCCTCGGGTATCCTGTCGGTTTCATCTTGACCTTAGGGCCGGGCTCATTTTCGATATAGTGCCTGGCCAGAGAAGTACGACCCGACACATCAGAACACTTCTTGCTGACTCTTCCTCAGAAACTCACGTACCTCCTGTCCCTGGTGCACTGACCATGTGTCACCAACTATCACAGAAGGTATAGGGGGTTTTTCACTTTTCTCCAGTTCCCCACCTTCAGGCTCTTCTGGCTCACTGTCAGGGCTATACCCTTCATTTTCATTCACATCCTGCTCACTGTCAGGGTCATACAATTCATTTTCATTCATATCCTGCTCACTGTCAGTGTTATACAATTCATTTTCATTCACATCCTGATCTGGAACCTTAGTTAACATGTCATCCACAACATTAACTGCACCATCTGGTCCCTCAAGTATGTGACTATGTGACAACCCCAGCACTATACTTCTATATAGTTCAGGTACTAGGAGCTGACTCACGACCTCTCCCTGGACTTCAGTGTCCCTATACAATAGGCTATTGTCCATGGCAGCATGAGGAAACCTCTCCTCAGAGCCAGGCTCCTGAGAAACCTCATTTAGAACAATCATATTTTCCTGTGCCGTCCTAAGAGTGGGGTCTCGCCACTGCTCACCCTCAAAATTGTCACAGGACACAGGCAAGTCAGGGACACTCGGTTCCCGAGAACCACCATCCTCGTCTCCCAACATCACCTGCAAAGGAATTTCATCACTATCACAGTCATCATTATTATCAATATCATTATCATGACTATGATCAGTATCATCATCACTATCATGATCATCATCACTATCATTATCAGCATCAGCATCACTATCATGGTCATCATCATTATTATGATCATCATCATCATTATCATGGTCATCATCATTATCATGATCATCATCATCATCATCATTATCACATAAATTTAACGGCCCACTAGCATTGTGTTCCGCCCCTCGGGACTGCGCACCCTCAGTAGGAGCTTCATCACACTGTCCATCAGAAACATTTTTCCCCCAGAGATCCTTAGATCGGGGAAAGTCATTACCCAATATGACGGGGTGCACCAGGTTCTTCACTACCCCCACTTCATATGAAACCTCCCCGAGTTTGGGAACCAAGTCCACGGCAGTCTCTGGGTAGACTTTGGTGTCTCCATGGATGCACACCATACTCAGGTGCTTATCAGGATGAAGTCCCTATCAATCAGGCTGTCACATACGGAAGTCACTGGACTCTCTGAGTCCAAGAGGGCCTGTGCTGGGCAGTCATTTACAACCACCGGGGACACCTGTGGTCCAGTCTCTTCGGCTGAGGTGGACACACACACAGGCTCTGCGCAGGGAGAGAGGGATCTGCCAACATCACAATACATAGGCTCCCCCTCTATTGGACAGTTGGCTGCAATTTCACGACATCTCCAACACTGTCCATCACACTTTCCCACCCATATGTCCCCTCGGGCCTGAACCCGCTTATCAGCATACCCCATGTCCCCAACAGCTGGAACGCTCTTACCACGAGAGTTCAGCGTCCGGGAACTCTGAAGTGACGACCTCTCAGACGGCTGTACCTCAGGAGGACGTGCTCGGGTGTAGCGGTTCACTATCACCTTTTCAACTCCATAATCAGGTTTGCTGACTGCAGACTCCCAACTGTATCTCCAGTCACGAACTCCCCTGGCATGGGCTGTCACCGTAACACCCAGCCGGGTACGAATCTCCGCTTTCAGCTTGGCATAGTCTTGGCTGTCCTGCTCGCTCAGGTCAGCATAGGCCACCTGGGCACTCCAATCAAATAGGGAGCGACCATCATGGCCCACTCAGATAGGGGCAGATTCTCCTTCTCTGCCAGTTCCTCAAACCTAGTGAGATATACCTCCACATCATCACGAGGTGTCATCTTTTCCAGGGACCGTCTTACCGCTTTCTTTACAGCGGACAAGTCAGGTGCCTTCACAACATTACTTGGGACGCGGCACCGAAATCCTTTTTTTGTGCTGCCATCCGCTCAACAAATAACCGGTTATTCTCCTGCTGCTGCTCCATGCTCTGCTGCATGCTTCGCTGGGCCTGTACCAGGTACTCAATGAGCTCCTCCATACTGCCGGACTTATCTGTCTCAACCACGGCAGTCTTATGTTGCACATTAACTTGCGCCATTTGTTCAAACAGCGCCTCCATGCTGTCATCCATGCTGTCAGACTCTCTGTCTTAACAACGGCAGTCTTCACTCAAGACATACACACTCTACAGTCTTCTCCATAGAAAAAATTCAGCTCTGCTGTGCAGACACTTTTTTTTTTTTTTTCTTTGCAAAGTCTATTAGGGCTCCTGTCTCTTTAAGACTGCTCCAAACAGACGTTTCTGCTGACACACTTTTTTTTCTCTGCTGCTATTTCAACAGACTTCACCTTTATTGCTGTCTCTACGCCACTGTGCTGCATGCACACTCCAGCACTAACTGTATCAGCCCCTGCGCTGCCCCAGCATTCTCCGCCAATTGTAACATTTCCAGGGGTTATAGCTCTAGGATCGCTGTCTGGGTAGACAGAATGGCATGAAAACAGTTCATTCAGACAACAGTTCTGGTGTAAAAACTGGCCGCAACCAGCTTTATTAAAGTCCACAGCAAACAGATAAACATAAATCATAAACAGAAAACCTGGGCTTGTCTAGCCACTAATTACACATAGATAGATTGCCCTGTCTATCCGGGTCCCGGCTCTACCAGCCTGGCCCAAAACAACACATATGATATATGTTACCAGTATGGAGTTTCACAGATACTCCTCCTTGTGTCTGAAGGCCCCTTCAGCGTCCAGACTTGAGAGAGATCCACTCCTATTCAGCCGCTATTCGCACGTATTCTCACTGAGACTACTCCTATGTCCGGGGTACTTCCTGCACCCAGACTGAGATAGCTCAAACTCCTGGAGACACCTTCTTGTGCCGGGACACCTTCCTGTGTCCAGACTGAGCGTGCTCCCACTCTTGGAGACTGCTTCTTGTGCCGGGACACCTCCCTGTGTCCAGACTAAAGACAGCTCTCCCACTCCTGGAGACTGCTTCTTGTGCCGGGACACCTTCCTGTGTCCAGGCTAAGCTAGCTCTCCCACTCCTGGAGACTGCTTCTTGTGCCGGGACACCTTCCTGTGTCCAGGCTAAGCTAGCTCTCAGATTGTGTTTGCAGACACCTACTTCTGGTCTCCTAATTAACACCTGAGTGATTTCAGGCCTGAGCTGCAAGTGTGTAATGAATGCAAGGTGTAGTGACCTTTCTCTACCACTAGGTTTACAAAGCCACACATTTCCCTTATACCTAGGTGAAATGTACACCCCATTCAACACATATTCCTTCACTGTCTCACAGCAGCAATACTCTGAACCTCAGTGGCAAGCTGATCCACACGGCCAGACAACTGTGCAAACTCCATTGAGAGAAAAAATCCTCCCCAGCACCCAGAGATACAGAGGGAAAAAAAAAAAAAATGCAACAAACAGAAAAATATCTCTGACAACTCTGACAACCGTTTTTTCTTTCACAAATTTTTTCCCTTCTGTGAGTACCATACAATTTTAAATTTTGGGCCGGTGATACTGTTATGTTTCGGTAGCTGAGGAGTGCAGGCAAAAAAGGCAATACACCAGAGCAGTTGGAATCTATGAGATTGCAGTACCCTGACTAACCACAACAACTAGAGGCAGCCGTGGAGCGTTCCTACGTTGGTCCTAGACGCCTCGTCACAGCCTGAGAAACTAACTACACCTAAAGATAGATATAGGAAAGCTATCTGCCCCGGAGCAGAACCCCAAAGATAATAGAAAGCCCCCAAACATGTAATGGCGGTTAGACAAGAAGAAATACTGACACAGACAGAAAATAGTATGAGCAAACGTTGGGGCCCAAACTAACTAAATAGAAAAGGATAGGAAGGGTACTTACTGCAATCCCAGAAAACCCTGAAAAGCACCAACTCTACTAATTTCAAAAACACCTGAGATCACACGACCTCTACCACCTAAATTAGTTCTCTGGTGTAACAAAATCAAAACAGCAGCCACTGAATAAACTGGAAAAAGCAAAAGTACAAACATCAGTGGCTGAACTAAACTGAGAGGGCAAAAGCCCCCGGAGGGGACCCTGAAGGCCCCCACAGAAGTGCAGGACAAAATGCAAAAATCAAGCACAAAAACAAAAAGAAGAAAATGTCTTATCTGTTAGCAGGAGATGCAGACACGACACAGCAGGCTACAAGGGAAACAGGAATCAAGGATAGAGACCAGAACAATTGATCACCGGCAACCCTGATGGGAAGGTGACTCCCTTATATAAGACCAGTCAGTAACACCTGATTCCCAATCCTCACAATCTTCACAATCTTCACTGGACAGACCAGTACCGCTTGTAACCACCAGAGGGAGCCTCTGCTCAGAACTCATCTCAAGCCCATTCACAACATGAACCCCCAAGTGTTTCACAGAAGTTTATAAACGCAGAGCAGTGAAAATAACAAAATCATTTTTGTTCCTCAAAAATCATTTTTTAGCCAGCTATTTTTTATTTTCCCATGGGTAACAGGATAAATTGGACCTCAAAAGTTGTTGTCCAGTTTTTCCTGAGTACGCTGGTGCCCCATATGTGGGGGGGACCACTGTTTGGGCGCACGGCAGGGCTCAGAAGGGAAGGAGCGCCATTTGACTTTTTTAATGGAAAATTAGCTCCAATCGTTAGCGGACAACATGTTTTGGTGTTTGGAGAGCCCCTGTGTGCCTAAACTTTGGAGCTCCCCCACAAATGACCCCATTTTGGAAACTAGACCCCCTAAGGAACTTATCTGGATGCACAGTGAGCACTTTGAACCCCCAGGTGCTTCACAGAAGTTTATAGCGCAGAGCCGTGAAAAAAAAATAATTTTTCTCAAAAAAATGATTTTTAGCCCCCTATTTTTTATTTTCGCAATGGTTACAGGACAAATTGGACCCCAAAGGTTGTTGTCCAGTTTGTCCTGAGTACGCTGGTACCCCATATGTGGGGGGAACCACTGTTTGGGCACACATCAGGGCTCGGAAGGGAAGTAGTGATGTTTTGAAATGCCGACTTGATGGAATGGTCTGGGGCGTCATGTTACGTTTGCAGAGCCCCTGATGTGCCTAAACAGTAGAAACTCTCCACAAGTGACCCCATTTTGGAAACTAGACCTCACAAGGAACTAATCTAGATGTGTGGTGAGCACTTTGAATCCCCAAGGGCTACACAAGTTTATAACGCCCGGACATGAAAATAAAAAAATCATATTTTTTCCACAACATGATCTTTTAGTCCCCGATTTTTTTATTTTCCCAAGGGTAACAGGAGAAATTAGACCCCAAAAGTTGTTGTCCAAATTGTCCTGAGTACGCTGATATCCCATATGTTGGAGAAAACTACTGTATGGGCACACGTCGGGGCTCGGAAGGGAAGTAGTGACGTTTTGAAATGCCGACTTGATGGAATGGTCTGCGGGCATCATGTTACATTTGCAGAGCCCCTGATGTGCCTAAACTGTGGAAACCCCCCAAGTGACCCCATTTTGGAAACTAGACCACCCAAGGAACTTATCTAGATGTGTAGTGAGCACTTTGAACCCCCAAGTGCTTCACAGAAGTTTATAACCCAGAGCCATGAAAATAAAAAGTCATTTTTTTCCCTCAAAAAATTATTTTATAGCCTACAATTTTTTATTTTCACAAGGGTAACAGGACAAATTGGACCCCAAATGTTGTTGTCCTGTTTGTCCTGAGTACGCTGGTACCCCATATGTGCTGGGGAACCACTGTTTGGGCAATGTGGGGGCTCGGAAAGGAAGTAGTGACGTTTTGTAATACCGACTAGATGGAATGGTCTGTGGGCGTCATTTTACGTTTGCAGAGCCCATGATGTGCCTAAACAGTAGAAACACCCCCAATTTACCACATTTTGGAAACTAGATCCCCCAAGGAATTCCTCTAGATGTGTGGTGAGCACTTTGAATCTCCAAGTTCTTCACAGAAGTTTATAACGCAGAGCCGTGAAAACAAAAAATAATTTTTTTTCCACAAACATGAAGATTTAGTCCACAATTTTTTTTCCCTAGGGTAACAGGAGAAATTAGACCCCCCAAAATTGTTGTGCAATTTTTCCTGAGTACGCTGATACCCCTATGTGTGGGGTAAAACCACTGTTTGGGCACACGTCGGGGCTCGGAATAAAGGGAGCACTGTTTGACTTTTTGAACGCAAAATTTGCAGGAATCAATGGTGGCGCCATGTCGCGTTTGGAGACCCCCTGATGTGCCTAAATAGTGGAAACCTCTCAATTTTAACTCCAACCCTAACCCCAACACACCCCTAACCGCAACCCTAACCCCTACACACCCCTAACCCTAATCCAAACCCTAACCATAACCCTAACCCCAACACACCCCTAACCATAATCCCAACCCTAACCATAACCCTAACCACAAGCCAAACCCCAACCCTAACTCTAATTCCATCCCTAATTCTAACCATAACCCTAATTCCAACCCTAACCCAAATTCCAACCCTAACCCTAATTCTAACCGTAACCCTAATTCTAACCCTAATTCTAACCCTAATGCTAAAGGCTATGTTCACATTACATTTTACCAGCCCGTTCAACACATAGCGCTGATGGGCTGGTAACGGTATAGTATAACGCGATCGCGTTATGCTATACCGGCTAGCGCAGAGGAATCAGCAGATGATTCCTCTGCGCTAGCGTTGACAGAGCCCAGACGCTGCAGGCCGCGTCCGAGGCTCCATCACTGAATGACGGCACGTCGCGAACGCATGCCGCTTTACAGCATGCGTCGCGATGCGCCCGCAAATGGGGGTGAATGGCAGCATTAACGGACTGCGTTACACCGGGTTATACCGTGGTGTAATGCAGTCCGTCTAACGGACTGCCATAGCGCGATATGAATCCAGCATAGCCCTAATTATAACCCTAATGCTAACCCTAGTCCTAACCCTAACCTAACCCTAAGGCTAGGTTCACAATACGTTTTACCAGCCCGTTCAACACATAGCGTTGAAGGGCTGGTAACGGTATAGCATAATGCGATCGCGTTATGCTATACCCGCTAGCGCAGAGGAATCAGCAGATGATTCATCTGCGCTAGCGGTGACGGAGCCCAGACGCTGCAGCCCGCGTCCGAGGCTCCGTCACTGAATGACGGCACGTCGCGAACGCATGCCGCTTTACGGCATGCGTTGCGATGTGCCTGCAAATGGGTGTGAATGGTAGCATTAACGGACTGCCATAATGCAATATAAATCCAGCATAATCCTAATGCTAACCCTAATGCTAACCCTAACCCTAACTCTAAGGCTAACCCTAACCCTAAGGCTAACCTTAACCCTAACCTAACCCTAACTGTAATTCTAACCCTAATAGAAAAAAAAAATATTTTATTTTTGTCCCTACCTAAGGGGGTGATAAAGGGGGCGTTTATTTACATTTTTTTATTTTGATCACTATGAGAGTTTATCACAGTTATCAAATCTAATTTTTGGACTTTAAAAGTGCGCACTGCGCACGCGCCGGCCGGCGGAAGCACTGCGCATGCGCCGCCATTTTCCAAGATGGCGGAGCCCATGAAGAGTCCCGGACGGACACCTGGACGGATCCATGGGCACCAGAAGACCGGGAGAGATGAGATGACACTGGGGGGGATCGGAAGGCGGGGGGCAGCAGACCGGAGGGGAGGGGAGAGGACCGGAGCGCAGGGCAGCAGATAGTAACGGCGATGACCGATCGCTGCCATGAAATCGGTGGCGGCGGCCGATCACCGCCGTTACTCGGTGTGGGGAGGGTCGTAACTCAGTGTCCAGCCATGGCAGATGCTATTGCAGCATCGGCCATGGCTGGATTGTAATATTTCACTAAATTTCATTGGTGAAATATTACAAATCGGTCTGATTGGCTGTTTCACTTCTAACAGCCAATCAGAGCGATCGTAGCAATGTGGGGGTTAAGCCACCCCACTGTGGTGATGCACAAAGGGACTTGTGCCTGCGGGTCGGGTGACCTTTCAGTGACCCCGGTCACCCGACCCGCAGGAGCATGATTTATAGCATGACGCCTACGTTGGCGTCATGGGTCGGGATGCCACTGGTTTTCATGACGCCAACGTAGGCGTCATGGGTCGGGAAGGGGTTAATTTTTGTTTTGATAATTTAACAGTATTGCCTTTTCTACCTAGCTCGGTGCAGGGTCCGCTCATGCAGGAAAGTGATGACTCTTTAGGGAAAGGAGAGGGGTCTCCTGGTCAGTCATATGGTTGGTTTATGAGCGGCCCCAAAAACCACGATTTCCTCCCATCAGCACAGGAGCAGTTCATAATAAATGGGGGCACAAGAGTGTTCTGCCCATTCTGAGTACTGGGCAGCATGTTTCTCATTGTGTGCTAGTTTTGTTTGTTATAGCACCATCTAGTGGTGGCTGAATTTATAGACTGTTCCTTTAACAAGCAGATAGAGTATTGCATTGTGGGATTGACGCAAGGTATTCTGGGAAGAAGAAACTTCATTTTCTTCCATGTACTTCAGGGAATACACGTGTTCATGTGCTCTCCTATAACCTCTCCAACTTGAGTTTGCTATCCTGGTAAAGCATATCTGGTAAGATCAATATCTTCTCTAGCAATGCAGTGTTTAGGAGGCTATTAACTGTATAGCAGTCAGTGCATAGGAGATGTTATTAGAATCCTGTGTTTTCTCATGTTATAGTTGCATCATACTGTATACTTTCTGTTAATTATAAAGTGTCAGCTGTGTGATTATTGCCCAATACTTATCTATGTCATTTGTATTTTTTATAGTTTTACCGCGCGCATGTTCTATACTGTTCACCAATAAACAAGTTAGACTACAGAGGACAGTCTGCTTATTTGGAAGATAGAATGATGGTTTATCTGTATGCTAGATTGCACACCGTGTCAACGTGTATGAAGGCAGAACAAAGAGCCCCTTAGGCTATGTGCACACATTCAGGATTTTTCGCAGTTTTTTCGTGTTTTTTTCCGCGGCAAAAACGCTTAAAAAACGCATGCAGTGAGCATCCTATTATTCAGTATGCATTCTGCAATTTTTGTGGACATGGTGCGTTTTTTTACTGCCAAAAACGCATCGCGGTAAAAAACGCAGCATGTTCGTAAATTTGCATATTTCCCGCTATAGTATTGATGTTATGTTCTGCTACTAGCACTAAGGAAAGAAGGGAGATCTGTCCCTACGATAGAACTAAGCTAGATCCCTACGATGTAACGGGGAACCTGATCCTGCGATCAGACCAGCTAAAGTCCTCAGCTAGTCTGTACGAAGACCTATAGATGCGAGGAAGGTATCCCTACAAGAACTAGGGACTGGGAGAAAGATGGACACCTCCTAACAGAAGTTGTAGCAGTAAAAGACAAAGAAAGCAACATAGAACATAGAGGTCCGAAGACCAAGCAAAACTGACTGAGTAAAGTAACAAAGCACCTGGCTAGCTTAAGAGTAGAAATTACAATGAAGTCCAGCAAAGCCAGAAGGGCGGAGCAGGATTAAATAGGCAAAAAAGGTCATGTGACCAGCAAAATAGAAAAAAACTAACAGGAGAGTTCTAACTGTACCCCCCTTTCTAAGAGGATCCTCCGGATCCCCTAGGCCCAGGCTTATCCGGAAACCTCTTGTGAAATGCTCTGACAAGCCTGGACGCAGAAACATCATCCGCCCTCACCCATGAGTTATCCTCGGGTCCGAAACCCTTCCAAGCGACGAGATACTGCAAACTCCCTCTATACCGACTAGAATTTAGGATGCGGGAAATTTCATATTCCCCGTCCTCCACCACCGGGGGAACAGTGGCAGAGGCGTCTCCATCCGACACATCAGCTCTTTTCAACAGAGAAACATGAAACACCAGATTAATCTTCCAGCAGGTAGGAACCTCCAACCTAACAGCAGATTGGTTAACAACCTGAAGCACCTTAAAGGGCCCTACAAACTTGGGACCCAATTTTTAAGAAGGAATCCTCAACCGCAGATTCTTAGAGGACAACCAAACCATGTCACCAATAGCAAACAAAACCTCTTGCCGTTTCCTATCAAAGTACCTTTTAGATTTTCTGTTAGCCTCCTGAAGATTACCACGCACATCCGTCCAAACTCTCTCCAAATCACCGGAAAAATTCTCATCTTCAGGCACGGCCGATACCAATTTGGAGAATGACCCAAACGACGGATGTCTCCCAGTACAACAAAAAAAAGGCGAACAACCAGCAGAAGAGGATGTATGGTTGTTAAGAGCAAATTCAGCAAGTGGCAGAAACTCAGACCACCCCTCTTGATTGTCTGCCACAAAACAACGCAAGAACTGCTCAACATCCTGGTTTTTCCTTTCTGTCTGGCCATTGGACTCAGGATGATATCCAGATGAAAACGACAAATGAACTCCCAACCTGTCACGAAAGGCGCGCCAAAAATGAGCCACGAACTGAGGTCCCCTATCAGAAACAATGTCAGTAGGAACGCCATGTAGTCTGACAATTTCCTTGACAAAGGCCTTAGCGAGAGTCTTAGCGCAGGGCAGTTTGATAAAAGGAACCAAGTGACACATCTTGCTAAAACGGTCCACGACCACCCAGATGACAGTGAAATACTCAGAGGGGGGAAGGCCAGTAATAAAGTCCATAGCCAAATGTGTCCAAGGTGCACTAGGAACCTCCAGAGGGCAAAGCAACCCCGCAGCAGGAGTATGTGAAGACTTAGATCTAGCACACACAGTGCATTGACGCACCCACTTAATGACTTCCTTCTGCCATCCAGGCCACCAAAAACTGCGACCCACAAGTCTCTTGGTCTCAGAGATTCCAGGATGACCTGCCAACCGAGACTCATGACACTCAACAAACAAATCTCTCCTAAAGGTCCCAGGCACAAACAACTTCCCATGGGGAGTGTTAGATAGGGCATTCTCCTGTGCTTTAAGAATCTCATCTTCCAACACAGAGTCCAAAGCAGCAATCACAACCCCTTCTTGTAAAATGTTCTCCTCCTCTTCAGCACCGACCATGGGAGAAAAGCTGTGAGACAAAGCATCAGCTTTAACATTCTTAGTACCTGGGATGTAAGTAACGGAAAAATTAAACCGCGAGAAAAACAGTGCCCACCTAGCCTGACGGGCATTCAAGCGTTTGGCCGCATCAAGATAGATCAGATTTTTATGATCAGTGAAAACCTGAACGGGAAATTCAGCACCTTCCAAGAGATGATGCCAGTGTTCAAATGCGAGTTTAATAGCCAACAATTCCCTATTACCAATATCGTAATTCAGTTCAGTCTCAGAAAATTTTTTTGGAAAAAAAGGCACAGGGATGTACTCCATCCCTGTTTTCCTGAGACAACACCGTGCCGACCCCCACAGAAGAAGCATCAACCTCAACCAAAAACGGTTTAGTCACATCAGGCTGCATAAGGATGGGAGCAGAGCTGAACCTCTCCTTTAGAAACACAAAAGCTTCAATGGCCTCAGTAGTCCACTGAAACGCATTAGGACCTTTCCTGGTGAGATCGGTCAGTGGTTTGACAATAATAGAAAATTTTTTAATGAATTTTCTATAATAATTGGCGAAACCCAAAAACCTCTGTAACGATTTCAAACCAATAGGCCTAGGCCATTCCTGCACAGCTTGAACTTTCACCGGGTCCATCTCAAAACCTTCGCTGGAGATAATGTAGCCCAAAAAACTAATTCTCTGTACAGCGAACTCACATTTCTCGAGCTTAGCAAAAAGCGAATTGTCAATCAATAACTGTAATACCTCACGAACGCTCCGCCAATGAGACTACAGATCCGGTGAATAAATCAAAATGTCATCCAAATACACAACCACATTTTTGCCGATCAAAGGTCTAAGGATGTCATTAATAAGATTCTGAAAAAATGCAGGAGCATTGTAAGACCAAAAGGCATAACCAGATTCTCAAAATGACCCACAGGAGAGTTAAAAGCAGTCTTCCATTCGTCACCCTCCTTCATGCGCAACAAATTGTATGCCCCCCGAAGATCAATTTTAGAGAACCACTTGGCCCCCGCTAACTGGTTAAACAAATCAGGAATCAATGGCAGTGGGTAAGGATTGCGTACAGTAATTTTATTAATCTCACGAAAGTCCAAACAAGGACGTAAACCGCCGTCCTTTTTTTTAACAAAAAAAAAATCCAACAGCCACAGGAGACTTGGAAGGCCTAATGTGACCAGCGGCCAAGCTTGTCTGTATGTATTCCTCCAAAGCCTTTCTCTCAGGAATAGTAAGATTAAATAAACGACTTTTAGGAAGAGTCGCTCCAGGAACAAATTCAATAGTACAATCATAGTCTCTATGGGGAGGTAAATCTGCGATTCCTTCTCAGAAAAAACTTTCCAAAAATCCTGAATAGGTACAGGTAATTCCCCTTTATCCACAGCAGCAATACGCCCGTTACAACACTTGTCATAACACTTAGGGCTCCAGGACTTAATTTCATTGGTAGACCAATCCAGTACAGGATTGTGCAATTTTAACCAGGGTAACCCCAAAACCACCGGAGAAGGCTAATTATTCAATACTACCAAATCCAAATTCTCTTGGTGAACACCATTAATAGTGAGGGGAAATTCACAGACCTTGTGAGTAACATTCTTCAAGGGAGAGCCATCAACAGAAACCACGGCAGTAGGGGATGACAAAAGTTTGGGTTTTAATTTAAGTTTTTCCAAGAATCCCCCATCAATCACATTCAGAGTAGAACCACTATCGACAAATACCCGAAATTCCATTAATTTTCCTGAGCAGCAGTAGTGGCAGAAAGAAAGACGCCCTTAGTGTTTAAACAGGCTATACGGGTGGAACTGACCTCTTTTTTTTTTTTCTTTGTTCATACGAAGCACACAGTTCTTAATGAAATGGTCAGATTTGCCACAATAAAAGCACAAACCTTCAGAAAACCTGCTGCCTTTTTCCTGAGAGCGGGGTGCCATCACTCCAATCTCCATCGGCTCTCCAATGTCAGTACAGACCCTCTCAAGACTTGGAGCTGACATGGCAGAGGATTTACTCTCATTAACCCTTGCACGCAGTCTCCTATCCACCCGTATAGCTAATTGCATAGCCTCCTGCAAGTTACCAGGTATGGGATAAGCAATCAGCAAATCTTTAACCCTTTCACCTAGCCCTGCAAGAAACAAACTTTTCAAAGCTGAATCATTCTACCCCACCTGAGTAGACCACTGACGGAAGTGAGTACAATATTTTTCCACATTATCTGATCCCTGCCTCAAACGTCTCAATTCTGTCTCAGCTGATGAGACACAATCAGGATCATCATACAATAACCCCAAAGCAGAAAAAAAACTTTCCACTGATCTAAAGCATGGATCACTAGGTTGCAGAGAAAAGGCCCATTCCTGAGGTTCTTTGCGCAAAAGTGACATTATGAACCCTATGCGCTGCGATTCATCACCAGAGGATCTGGGTCTCAAACGAAAATACAACAAGCAAGCATTTTTAAAAGAAAAAAAATCTTGTTGTTCACCAAAAAATAAATCAGGCAAACGTACCTTTGGCTCCCCGAAATGTGCCCCAGAACAGCTACTCACGTGTTGCTGGAGCTCGGCCACCTCTACAGAGAGTCCCTGCAGGCGATGAGCCAAGCCCTGAACCGACACCATGATGGAAACTGGAAATCTTTCCTTAGAGATATTTTTGGGCTGGACTTACTGTTATGTTCTGCTACTAGCACTAAGGAAAGAAGGGAGATCTGTCCCTACGATAGAACTAAGCTAGATCCCTACAATCAGACCCGCTAAAGTCCTCAGCTAGTCTGTACGAAGACCTATAGATGCGAGGAAGGGATCCCTACAAGAACTAGGGACTGGGAGAAAGATGGACACCTCCTAACAGAAGTTGTAGCAGTAAAAGACAAAGAAAACAACATAGAGGTCCGAAGACCAAGCAAAACTGACTGAGTAAAGTAACAAAGCACCTGGCTAGCTTAAGAGTAGAAATTACAATGAAGTCCAGCAAAGCCAAAAGGGTGGAGCAGGATTAAATAGGCAAAAAAAGGTCATGTGACCAGCAAAATAGAAAAAACCTAACAGGAGAGTTCTAACAATTGACCTAGAATGTTCAGGAAAAAAATCGCCGTAAAAACATGCTAAAAACGCGGTAAAAACGCATGCGGATTTCCTGGGAAAAAGTCCAGCTTTTCTCAGGAAATTTCTGCAAAGATTTCTGAACGTGTGCACATAGCCTCTTTGCGGTGCATTTGAACTGATGGTAGAACTTACCATTAAATAAGAAAGTATTCCTAGTGAGGAAAAACGGCAACATTTTAAAAAGAAATTCACTGTGAACATGTTATTGACAGCCCCTGCACCCAAGAAATACTTCACAGCATCCACGACCTTGGTAAGAGGAATAGATGAGTACTGTACAGAGCCTCATCATCAATACTTGCTAACAGTACGAGTAAGAACTTCTAGTCTCGTAAGGAGATTAGTTGTGTCACATCGTAGAGCAGAGCAGAGTACTGCAGTGCGCAGGCGCCGGACCTTTCTGACCTTTCCCGGCGCCTGCACACTGCAGTACTCTGCTCTGCCCTCACCAGGGCAGAGCAGTGCGCCTGCGACGGGATGGAAAGAAGAAGCCGGCTTCGCTACAAGATGGGAGGCGCCGAACCGGACCGCAACTCCCTCCGGACCGGACCTGATGGCGGAACGCCCCTGGGTGAGTATTTTATAACTCGTTTTTCTTCACTTTCAGGTGACATCAGGGCTTATCTACAGCATTCCAGAATGCTGTAGATAAGCCCCTGATGTCGGTGGCCGCAGCTTATAGGGCAAAAATGGGGTGATAGATTCCCTTTAATGCAGTCATAAAAGGCCTGAGAACCTTTTCCAGGTGAATGACCAATTTCTGGCTAAGGCCGGAGTCACACTGGCGACAAAATCGGACGACTGCAATGCGATGAAATATCGCATTGCAGTCGGACCTATGTTAATCTATGGAGCAGCTCCCAGTATCCGATTTTTTTATGGTCCGTTTTAAACGTCCGAGTGCAATCGCAGCATGCTGCTATTGTCACCGATTGTGGGTCGACTATCGCCAATGCAAGTCTATGGGAGCGATGAAAAATCGGATTACAAATGGACCTCACATGTGACTTGCAATTAAATCGCACCGGTGTCCTTTAGAAAAGCCGGCAATTCATCCCCGGCTATACTGTAACACTCACCAGGGCAGAGCAGTGCGCCTGCGCAGGAGCCGCGACGGGACAGAGAGAAGAGGCCGGCTTCGCTACAAGATGGGAGGCGCCGAACC
The DNA here is from genome assembly GCA_033576555.1 of Oophaga sylvatica. Taxonomy (NCBI): domain Eukaryota; kingdom Metazoa; phylum Chordata; class Amphibia; order Anura; family Dendrobatidae; genus Oophaga; species Oophaga sylvatica. Next base: position 12,888,978 of record JARQOD010000007.1, read on the forward strand.
GGACCGCGAAGCCCATCGGATGACGGACCGCCCCTGGGTGAGTATAATATAACTCGGTTTTCTTGTCTTTTAGGTGACATCGGGGGCTGATCTATAGCATTACAGAATGCTGTAGATAAGCCCCTGATGGCGGTGGCCGTATCTCATAGGGCAAAAATGGGGTGACAGATTCCCTTTAATGAGGAGAGACAGCTATCTGCTCTGAATAATAGATATGTCACTCCTTATTTCAAAACTCGGGTGCACAGAAAAAGGATGCCAATCCTAGCAATAATTTGAAGAAAAATCTAGCACTCCTAATATAGCTTCAAAAATGTTTATTCATTTAAAGTGTGACAGTCCAAAAAAGATATGATGTTTCAGACTTAACTCAGACCTTCTTCAGACTGGGATGCAAATAATGAAACAAAACAAAAAAGAATATTCAATCAGGTATAATACATCACTAATATTCAGAGATTCTCAAGCAAAGCAAAATTATTAAACTTTGTTGCTAAATATCATTGTAAATCAAACAAGACGACCTTGGATAGCTTTCAATGCTATAGAATATCTCTCTTTAATCTTCCTTATTTTTTATATGTTGGAGAGGGGTGTGAAAATAAAATGACTAGAATATTATGTATCTGGGACAAAAAATATCATAATTGAAAAAAAATTAGCAAAACAATAGCAAAAAATATATAAAAATAATCAAAGATAAAAAACAAAAAATAAAAATAAAAAAAATGAAATAAGGTAAAAATAATTAAAAAAATTATTTTAAGGGAAATGAACATTATGATACTGAGGTAAGCATGGGGACCCCTCTACTCTTGAGAACCAGCTTTGCTGAACCTGACAGCTTAGGGTTGCGGCACCAGCTGTGAATTTTGCCAGGCTGGTTATAGAAAATACTGGGGAACCAACGCCTTTTTTTATTCATTTATAGTGCAGGCGGCGCGTGATGAATACTCGCATCAGACCGCACCTGCTGTCACTGTTCTTAGTGGCAGCAGGTGTAGGCTGATGGTAGCAGTAATTTCATCAGCCGCCACTTGCCCTCGGTGTTATCAGATGAATATAACTCTCATCAGTCTCCTCTGCTCGCGCTGATTGCCAGCAGAGCAGGGGAGAATGATGAGAGTGGTCTTCAGTACCGTGCATCGGTGCTAACTGTACTGCTGCTTCTCAGGCGCTGGTACATGTGGTACTGATGCTGCACATGGGCAGTACATGGTTGCCACATATGTGCCGCAAGTATTACATAGATGGACACAAGGACACTGACATCTCCAGTACCACTTCTTTCCAGTACTGGAAAAAAACGGACGTATGAATCCGCCCTAACACAACATTTTAGAAAAGGAGCATCATACCAACAGTTAAATATGGTGGAGGTAGTGTGATGGTCTGGGGCTGTTTTGCTGCTTCAACACCTGGAAGACTTGCTGTGGTAAATAGAACCATAAACTCTGCTGTCTACCAAAAAGTCCTGAAGGAGGATGTTCCTGATCTCAAGATGAAGCGCACTTGGGTTATGCAGTAAGACAATGATCCAAAACACACCAGCAAGTCCACCACTGAATGAATTCAGAAAAACAAATTTAAGACTTTGGAGTGGCCTAATCAAAGTCCTGACCTTAATCCAGTTGCAATGCTGTGGCATGACCTTAAAAAGGCAGTTCATGCTTGGAAACCCTCCAATGTGGCTGAATTACAACAATTCTGCAAAGATGAAGATGAGTAAGCCAAAATTCATCCAGAGCATTGTAAAAGACTCACTGCCAGTTATCACAAATGCTTGATTGCAGTTGCTGCTGCTGCTAAGGGTGGTACAATCAGTTACTAGGTTTTAGGGGGCAATCACTTTTTCCCACAGGGCCCTGTAAGTTCAGATTTCTTTTTCCCTTAATAATAAAGGCCTTCATTTAAAAACTGCATTTTATGTTTCTTGTGTTATCTTTGCCTAATATTTAAATTTGTTTAGTGATCTAAAACATTTACACCATGTCCCAAATTATTATGCAAATTGGTTTTAAGTGTCATAGCTTTTTTTTTTAAATGAAACCCATTGATGGTATGGTGTCTCAGGGTTCTTAGGATCACTATAATCAATCTCAGATACCTGTGATAATTAGTTTGCCATGTGAGCCCAATAAAAGGAAAACTGGATGTTCCACACTATTAAGCAGGCCAGAGTTTTCAAGTAACATGGGAAAGAAAAAGGATCTCTCTGCTGCTGAAAAACATCAAATAGTGCAATGCCTTGGTCAAGGGATGAAAACATTAGATATTATCCAAAAACTTAAGCATGATCATCAAACTGTTAAGAGATTTGTGGCTGATTCCGAGCACAGATGTGTTCGTGCTGATAAAGGCAGAATGAGGAAGGTTTCTGCCAGGCAAGTTCATCGGATTAAGACAGCAGCTGCTAAAAAGCCATTACAAACCAGCAAACAGATATTTGAAGCTGCTGGTGCCTCTGGAGTCCCTCGAACCTCACGGTGTAGGATCCTTCAAAGGCTTGCTGTGTTGCATAAACCTACTATTCGGCGACCCCTAAACAGTGCTCACAAGCAGAAACGGTTGCAGTGGGCCCAGACATACATGAAGACTAATTTTCAAACAGTCTTGTTTACTGATGAGTGTCGAGCAACCCTGGATGGTTCAGATGGATGGAGTAGTGGATGATTGGTGGATGGCCACCATGTCCCAACAAGGCTGCGACGTCAGCAAAGAGGTGGAGGAGTCATATTTTGGGCCAGAATCATGGGGAAACAGCTGGTAGGGCCCTTTAAGGTTTCTGAAGGTGTGAAAATGACCTCTGCAAAGTATATAGAGTTTCTGACTGACAACTTTCTTCCATGGTTTAAAAAGCAGAAACATGCCTTCAGGAGCAAAATCATCTTCATGCATGACAATTCACCATCTCATGCTGCAAGGAATACCTCTGAGTCATTGGCTACTATGGGCATAAAAGGAGATAAACTCATAGTGTGGCCACCATCTTTCCCTGACCTCAACCCTATAGAGAACCTTTGGAGTATCATCAAATAAAAGATCTATGAGGGTGGGAGGCAGTTCACATCAAAACAGCAGCTCTGGGAGGCTATTCTGACTTCATGCAAAGAAATACAAGCAGAAACTCTCCAAAAACTCACAAGTTCAATGGATGCAAGAATTGTGAAGGTGATATCAAAGAAGGGTTCCTATGTTAACATGCAACTTGACCTGTTAGGATGTTTTGGAGCTAAATAGCTTTTTGTTCAGTGAATGTGACCTCCTAATGCTGCAAATTCCACAAATGAGCATTTTCAGTTCTTTAAAACATATCAAATGTTTAGAAATTCTACTGTGCCTAATAATTTGGAACAGTGCATTTTGAGTTTTTGTTCATTTTGGAGATTATACTGTTATCATTAGGAGGTTTCTTCAATAAAATTCGATGTATACTCTAACGGGTGATGACTTTTATTAGACTGACAGTCATTTGCACCGACCACTTAGGAAAATCAGAGAAAAATATCATTTGCATAATAATTTGGAACATGGTGTAAGTGTGACAAACATGCAAAAGAAGCGGAAATCAGAAAGGGTGCAAACACTCTTTCACGCAACTGTATGTGTCAATGTTCCACCCCTCAGCTTACTGGTGATGAAGTTACCCACAGGTCGGCTGTTCCATCTGACAGAGGGGTATGCTAAAGCTGTCAGTGTGTTGATTGACAGCTCGGCCATCCTATCTGAAAATGGAAGGCACTGGCGGTCTCCAGGTGTTCATTGTCTCAGGTGATTGCCAAGCTGCTTAACTGAGCTGTTATTCACAGACCTCTGCCAAACAAACTGTCAGCTATTGTGTGGTTTGTCTCTGTGCCTTGCGTCTACTTAACCCCTTCAGCTCTGATCTGCTATCCTCCTGGTATTCTGACCTCGGAACGTTACCTGTTATGTTTCGGTAGCTGAGGAGTGCAGGTAAAAAAGGCAATACACCAGAGCAGTTGGAATCTATGAGATTGCAGTACCCTGACTAACCACCACAACTAGAGGCAGCCGTGGAGCGTTCCTACGTTGGTCCTAGACGCCTCGTCACAGCTTGAGAAACTAACTACACCTAAAGATAGATATAGGAAAGCTATCTGCCCCGGAGCAGAACCCCAAAGATAACAGAAAGCCCCCAAACATGTAATGGCGGTTAGACAAGATGAAATACTGACACAGAAAGAAAATAGTATGAGCAAACGCTGGGGCCCAAACTAACTAAATAGAAAAGGATAGGAAGGGTACTTACTGCAATCCCAGAAAACCCTGAAAAGCACCAACTCTACTAATTTCAAAAACACCTGAGATCACACGACCTCTTCCACCTAAATTAGTTCTCTGGTGTAACAAAATCAAAATAGCAGCCACTGAAAAAACTGGAAAAAGCAAAAGTACAAACATCAGTGGCTGAACAAAACTGAGAGGGCAGAAGCCCCTGGAGGGGACCCTGAAGGCCCCCACAGAAGTGCAGGACAAAATGCAAAAATATAGCACAAACACAAAAGAAGAAAATGTCTTATCTGTTAGCAGGAGATGCAGACACGACACAGCAGGCTACAAGGGAAACTGGAATAAAGGATTCAGACCAGAACAATTGATCATCGGCAACCCTGATGGGAAGGTGACTCCCTTATATAAGACCAGTCAGTAACACCTGATTCCCAGTCCTCACAATCTTCACTGGACAGACTAGCACCGCTTGTAACCACCAGAGGGAGCCTCTGCTCAGAACTCATCTCAAACCAATTCACAACAGTACCCCCCCCTGAGGAGGGGTCACCGAACCCTCATTTGAGCAACCAGGTCGGTCAGGATGAGTTCTATGATACGCACGGATAAGTCTCCTAGCATGGATGTCCGAAGCAAACACCCAAGAATTGTCTTCCTGACCATAACCTCTCCATTTAACCAAATACTGGAGTTTCCGTCTAGAAAAACGAGAATCTAATATTTTCTCAACCACATACTCCAGATTGCCCTCAACCAAAACAGGGTCAGGAGGCACAGCAGCAGGAACCACTGGCTCAACAAACCTCTTCAACAAGGACTTGTGGAACACGTTATGGATCTTAAATGTCCCTGGAAGAAGCAAACGAAAAGAAACAGGATTAATAATCTCCATGATCTTATAAGGTCCAATGAACCTAGGCTTAAATTTAGGAGATGCTACTCTCATAGGAATATTCTTTGAGGACAACCGGACCAAGTCCCCCACTTTAAACCGAGGACCATCAGTCCTATGCCGGTTAGCAAACCGCTGGGCCCTCTCCTGAGAGAGGGACAACCTCTCCACTACCTGGTCCCAAATCAGTTGCATACGCTCCACAACAGAGTCAACACCTGGACAGACAGAAGCCTCCGTCTGTCCTGAAGAAAATCGAGGGTGAAACCCAGAATTACAGAAAAACGGAGACATCAAAGTAGCAGAGCTAGCCCTATTATTAAGAGCAAACTCAGCCAAAGGCAAAAAAGAGACCCAGTCATCCTGATCAGCAGACACAAAGCATCTTAGATAAGTCTCCAATGTCTGGTTTGTTCTCTCAGTTTGACCATTGGTCTGAGGATGAAATGCCGAGGAGAAAGACAATTGAACACCCAGTTTAGAACAAAAAGTCCTCCAAAATCTGGAAACAAACTGGACTCCTCTGTCAGACACAATGTTCTCAGGAATGCTGTGTAAACGAACCACGTGCTGAAGGAACAACGGCACCAATTCAGAGGAGGAAGGCAACTTAGGTAATGGCACAAGATGTATCATCTTGGAAAACCTATCACAAATTACCCAGATGGTGGTCATTCTCTGAGAAGCAGGAAGGTTGGAAATGAAATCCATAGAGATATGGGTCCATGGTCTCTTGGGCACAGGCAATGGCATCAACAAACCACTAGAGCGAGAGCAAGGCTTGGAGCGAGAGCAAGTCCCGCAGGACTGCACAAATTCCCTGACATCACTAGACAAGGTAGGCCACCAAAAGGACCGACTAACCAAGTCTCTGGTACCAAAAATTCCGGGATGCCCAGCCAACGCGGAACAATGAATCTCAGACATCACACTCTTTTTCCACTGGTCCGGGACAAACAATTTTCCAACAGGGCAGCACTGGGCCTATCCTCCTGACACCCCTCCAGAGCAAGTCTCAAATTGGGCGAGATGGCGGAAAGAACTACACCTTCTTTCAAAATAACAGAAGGATCAGATACCTCAGGAGAGTCCGCATCCGCCTTAACATTCTTAGTGCCAGGAAGAAAGGAAACCACAAAATTAAAACGTGTGAAAAACAAGGCCCACCTGGCCTGTCTAGGATTGAGTCGCTTGGCAGATTCCAGATAGACCAGATTCTTATGGTCCGTAAGGACCATCACCTGATGTTTGGCTCCCTCCAGTCAATGTCTCCACTCTTCAAAAGCCCACTTCATGGCCAATAACTCCCGATTACCCACGTCATAATTACGTTCAGTAGGAGAAAATTTTCGAGAGAAAAAGGTACAAGGGTTACTTTTAGAGGTCTCTGGATCTTTTTGGGACAAAACGGCACCTGCCCCAATTTCAGAGGCATCAACCTCCACCTGAAATGGCAGAGAAACATCAGGCTGCCGTAGAACAGGAGCAGAAGTGAATCTCTGCTTAAGTTCCTGAAATGCAGAGACTGCCTCAGGAGGCCAATTCACCACATCAGAACCCTTTCTGGTCAAATCAGTTAATGGTTTAACTATAACCGAGAAATTACAAATAAATTTACGATAAAAATTGGCAAAACCCAAAAATCTCTGAAGAGCCTTTAATGAAGTAGGTTGGACCCAATCACAGATGGCCTGAACCTTGACCGGGTCCATTTCAATAACAGATGGGGACAAAATGAATCCCAGAAATGAGATCCTCTGTACGCCAAAAAGACACTTTGATCCCTTCACATACAGAGCATTCTCTCTCAAAATCTGGAATACAGTTCGAACATGTTTCACATGAGAGTCCCAGTCATTAGAAAAAAATCAAGATATCATCCAAATAAACAATCAGAAATTTGTCCACAAAATCCCTGAAAATGTCATTCATGAAGGACTGGAAGACGGAAGGAGCATTAGTGAGCCCAAAGGGCATCACCAGGTACTCAAAATGCCCTTCAGGGGTATTGAATGCGTCTTCCATTCATCCCCGTGCTTAATGCGAATAAGGTTATACGCCCCCCTGAGGTCAAGCTTGGTAAACCAAGTAGCGTTTTTCACCCTGGAAAACAGGTCAGAAATCAAGGGTAACGGGTATTGATATTTCACAGTAATATTGTTCAAGAGACGATAATCAATACACGGCCTTAATGAACCATCCTTTTTGGCCACAAAGAAAAAACCGGCACCTAAGGGTGAAGAGGATGGTCTGATATGACCCTTCTCCAATGATTCCTTGATATAAGACCGCATAGCGTCATGTTCAGGTACAGACAAGTTAAAAAGGCGACCTTTAGGGAATTTACTACCCGGCACTAATTCAATAGCGCAGTCATAGCTCCTATGGAGAGGCAAGGATGCAGATTTACTTTCGCTAAACACATCAGAAAAATCAATCAAAAAGTCAGGAACATCCTGAGCCTGGGGGGAGGCAGAAAAAACAGGAGTGTTGGTATTAACACATTGGCAGCCCCAACTGGTTACAGACACAGATTTCCAATCCAAAACAGGATTATGAGACTGTAACCAAGGAAAACCCAGCACGATAATGTCATGCAGATTATACAGAACCAAAAATTTGCAGCACTCCTGGTGATCAGGTTCAACCCTCATTATCACCTGAGTAGAAAACTGGGGTTTATTCTCAGCCAAAGGGGTAGAATCGATCCCCAGTAGGGGAATAGACTTCTGTAGGGGTATCAAGGGAAATCCACAACGTTTAGCAAAATCATAATCCATCAGGTTAATAGCTGCTCCAGAATCAACGAAAGCCTGAGCAGAAAATGAGGACAGAGAACATATCAGAGTGACAGTTAATAAAAACTTAGTCTGAACACTACCCAAGACAACTGAGCGTGCAAAACGTCTTCCCCGCTTAGGGCAGACTGAAATAGCATGAGAGGCATCACCACAGTAGAAACATAACCCATTGCGCTTTCGAAACTCATGACGCTGTGCCCCAGACACCACTCTATCACACTGCATGGGTTCAGAAGCTGGTTCACAAGGCAACACCATTCCACGCATACTTCTCCGCTCACGCAAACGTCTGTCAATTTGAATCGCTAATGACATAGAATCATTGAGACCAGAGGGGACAGGGAATCCCACCATAACATCCTTTACATTATCTGACAGACCCTTCCGGAAAAGGGCTGCCAAAGCGTCGTCATTCCATTTGGTCAGGACTGCCCACCTACGGAATCTCTGACAGTATAACTCAGCGTCATCAAGCCCCTGATTTAATGCCAACAAGGCTTTCTCAGCTTGATCAGTGACATTAGGCTCATCGTACAATAACCCCAAGGCCTGAAAAAATGCATCAACATCACTCAAAACAGGATCCCCAGGTATCAGGGAAAAAGCCCAATCCTGAGGATCGCCGCGCAGGAGAGAGATGATAATTTGAACCTGCTGCGCTGCGTTCCCTGAGGACTTAGATTTTAAGGCAAAAAACAATTTACAATTATTTTTGAAATTCTGAAACTTAGCTCGATCCCTAAAAACAAATCTGGCATGGGAATCCTAGGTTCCACAACAGGCAACCCAGCAAGATAGATAGCAATACTCCGAACCTCAGTGGCAAGCTGATCCACACGGCCAGACAACTGTTCAAACTCCATTGAGAGAAAAGATCCTCCCCAGCACCCAGAGATACAGAGGGAAAAAAAAAAAATGCAACAAACAGAGAAATATCTCTGACAACTCTGACAATATTTTTTCCCTTCTGTGAGTACCATACAATTTTCAATTTTTAGGCCGGTGATACTGTTATGTTTCGGTAGCTGAGGAGTGCAGATAAAAAAGGCAATACACCAGAGCAGTTGGAATCTATGAGATTGCAGTACCCTGACTAACCACAACAACTAGAGGCAGCCGTGGAGCGTTCCTACGTTGGTCCTAGACGCCTCGTCACAGCCTGAGAAACTAACTACACCTAAAGATAGATATAGGAAAGCTATCTGCCCCGGAGCAGAACCCCAAAGATAATAGAAAGCCCCCAAACATGTAATGGCGGTTAGACAAGAAGAAATACTGACACAGAAAGAAAATAGTATGAGCAAACGCTGGGGCCCAAACTAACTAAATAGAAAAGGATAGGAAGGGTACTTACTGCAATCCCAGAAAACCCTGAAAAGCACCAACTCTACTAATTTCAAAAACACCTGAGATCACACGACCTCTTCCACCTAAATTAGTTCTCTGGTGTAACAAAATCAAAACAGCAGCCACTGAAAAAACTGGAAAAAGCAAAAGTACAAACATCAGTGGCTGAACAAAACTGAGAGGGCAGAAGCCCCCGGAGGGGACCCTGAAGGCCCCCACAGAAGTGCAGGACAAAATGCAAAAATATAGCACAAACACAAAAGAAGAAAATGTCTTATCTGTTAGCAGGAGATGCAGACACGACACAGCAGGCTACAAGGGAAACTGGAATAAAGGATTCAGACCAGAACAATTGATCACCGGCAACCCTGATGGGAAGGTGACTCCCTTATATAAGACCAGTCAGTAACACCGGGATTCCCAGTCCTCACAATCTTCACTGGACAGACTAGCACCGCTTGTAACCACCAGAGGGAGCCTCTGCTCAGAACTCATCTCAAACCATTCACAACAGTTACCTGACTACACCTTTGTCTCTTCCTTCAGTTTATGATGTACTGTATTCTCCTTGATTTTGAGCTCTGACTCCTTGACTATCCCATTTCAAGGCTAGGCCGTGAGAAGTGACTCAGCATCACATTAAGTCTGGCCGATAAGTTTTTCTTTTTCGCAAGTATGGATCGTGTTCACGCGCTCTATGACCTGGTGGAAAATTTGATGCAGATGACTCAGGATCTGGATATGAAATGCCAGAGTCTGGAGACATGGCAGTATCAGTTGCAAGGTCAGATAATTAATTTATTGAAGACCTCCTATAGCTATCCACTGTCGTCAGTGGCTGTGACGTCAGTATGGTCTAATGTACAGTTGGTCTCTCCCAACCTGTAATGGCACTCCTGCTAAATTTTTGGGAGAAAGACCAATTTAGGGCATTCTGGAAGAGCTGTAGGTTATTTTTTAACTTGAACTTATGGTTGTCAGGGAGGAGTTCTAGTTGTTGGGAATAATCTTGTTCCTATTGTGAGGGAGTCCTCAGTCCTGGGCATTTTCTTTGTCCCCATAAGCCCCAGAACGGTTTTCTGTTAAAGCCTTTCATGACAGTTTAGGTCTGATATATGACAAACCTGACAGGATACAGGTCGCTGAGGGTAAGCTCATGAACCTGTCACGGGGGGGTCGCACAGCTGAGGGCTACTGTACTAAGATCCACCAGGGGTCCACTGAAGTCCTGTTGAACGATGCGGCTCTCAGGTGGCAGTTCAACAAATGTCTTTCCAAAACCCTTAAGGATGCTCTGGTCCTTCATAACGCCCTATGTTCTCTAGCAGAAGCCATGATCCAGACCATATGAATGGACTGCAGAATTCCTAAGAGACGTGGTGAACAGCAGGCTGCCCATTATACTTACACGGAGCAGATCCATTTACCGTAAGTGGATCTATTGGAGGTTAGAGTTGCAAGTCTTCATATTTTGGAGAAAGGACATAGACAAGATCTCGGACTCCGTCTGCAGTCTATCTGTTGTCTCTATGGGCATTTTCACAAGAATTTCCCAACTCGTCCTCAGGCTAGCAAACCATAGGTAGAACGTCTGAGTCTGGGTGACGGCCAAGAAGGTCACTCAGACTCCCGGGTATCTTATTCTTACTCTGATAAAGTGCTGATAATTACGGTGTTATCCTTCGAGAACCATTAGTTATCAACATTGGAGTTCATTGGCTGTAGGTCTGCTGCTAACAAGAGATGATCATACTTGTGCGGAAAATGTTTGACAATCTTAAATTCAGCACAAACCCAGTACATTCGGATTCATGTTCGATTTCCCGAGCATTTTTCCTCAGTCTGCAAAATTTGGTTACAGATCGGAAAATGATCGCATTTCCACTAATGCTTTTGGCTTGTCTTTGTCTAGGACAGTGGTGCTGTATGATGAGCAAGGGGCACGTGTTTTATGAGGGAAGAGGGGTGTGTATATAATTTTGTTTCCTTTAATAACTTAATGTGTGCACATTCTGATAGCCAATCGGGGCCCAGAAATCATCCACAATGTTATGACACAAGGACTTCTGTGATTGGCTACCAAAGTCACATGTCACTCTCCATATTAAAAGCGTAATGTTGTTTTACTGGCACCATTTACTCAGTGTAAGAGCACAGAGAGGTCGCTCATGCTGCTGGAAGTGAACTAGTAATTTAGTTAGATAGGATCCTGTCCTGTGTGAAATCGATCTACCAGCATCTAACTAGCTTTTGCTAATAGTGTTGTGCAGGCAGGAGTCCACATTTCCTATTCAAAATCAATTGAGCTAAAACTGTGTTGCAGTCAGGAATCAGGAGACTGCAGCAGTTTCCATACTTAAAATAACCACAGGGTTTTCTATTCAACCAGGTATGAGATTTGGTTGGCTTTTGGTATAAACTATGTACCAGCAGATCCCCAAGTGATCTACGCATTCTGTATATAGTGGATACGGAAAGCATTCAGACCCCTTTAAATTTTTCACTCTTTATTTCATTGCAGCCATTTGGTAAATTCAAAAAAGTTCATTTTTTTCTCATTAATGTATACTCTGCACCCCATTTTGACTGAAAAAAAAACTGAAATGTAGAATTTTTTGCAAATTTATTAAAAAAGAAAAACTGAAATATCACATGGTCATAAGTTTTCAGACCCTTTGCTCAGTATTGAATAGAAGCGCCCTTTTGAGCTAGTACAGCCATGAGTCTTCTTGGGAATGATGCAACAAGTTTTTCACACCTGGATTTAGGGATCCTCTGTCATTCTTCCTTGCAGATCCTCTCTAGTTCCATCAGGTTGGATACTGAATGTTGGTGGACAGCCATTTTCAGGTCTCTCCAGAGATGCTCAATTGGGTTTAGGTCAGGGCTCTGGCTGGGCCAGTCAAGAATGGTAACAAAGTTGTTCTGAATTCACTCCTTTGTTATTTTAGCTGTCATTTAGGGTCATTGTCTTGTTGGAAGATGAACCTTCGGCCAAGTCTGAGGTCCAGAGCACTCTGAAAGAGGTTTTCATCCAGGTTATCTCTGTACTTGGCCCATTCATGTTTCCTTCAATTGCAACCAGTCGTCCTGTCCCTGCAGCTGAAAAAGACCCCCATAGCATGATGCTGCCACCACCATGTTTCACCATGTTTCACTGTCCGTGAAGGGGACGAATGGAAGACGGCTTTTAATACCAGGGATGGGCATTTTGAATACCTGGTGATGCCCTTTGGGCTCCATAATGCCCCAGCCATTTTCCAAGACTTTGTCAATGACATCTTCCGGGATATGTTTTCCACCTCTGTAGTAGTCTATCTGGATGATATTCTCATCTTTTCTCCAGATATTGACTCTCACCGGAGGGATGTCTGCAAAGTCTTCGACCTGTTACGGGTGAACTCCCTCTATGCAAAGTTGGAGAAATGCATGTTTGAGCAGGAGTCTTTACCTTTCCTGGGCTATACCATCTCCGCCCAGGGATTGGCTATGGATCCTGCCAAACTACAGGCTGTGGTGGATTGGCAAGAACCCCATTCTCTTAAAGTGGTGCAGCGCTTTATGGGGTTCATTAATTACTATCGCCAATTCATTCCCCACTTCTCCACTTTGGTAACTCCCTTGGTAGCCCTCACCAAGAAGGGAGCCAATCCCAAATTGTGGTCAGAGGAGGTCTCCAAGGCCTTTACTTCAATTAAGTCTCATTTTGCTAGCACTCCCATCTTACATCGCCCCGAGGCTGATAAGTCTTTTATATTGGAGGTTGATGCCTCGTCCGTTGGTGCTGGAGCAGTCCTTTTTCAAAAGGATGCTCAAGGTCGGAAACATCCTTGTTTCTTCTTTTCCAAGACCTTCACACCAGCGGAGAGGAATTATTCCATTGGGGATAGGGAGTTGCTAGCCATGAAGTTGACATTTTCCGAGTGGAGACATCTCCTGGAGGAGGCTCGCTTTCCCTTTCAAGTTTTCACTGACCAAAAAAATTAGGTCTATTTACAGACCGCCCAGCTGCTAAATTCTCGTCAGGCCAGATGGTCCCTGTTCTTCTCCCGGTTCCATTTCACCCTCCATTTCCTCTCCGGTGAGAAGAACATTTGCGCCGATGCTCTATCTCGCTCCGTGGTGTCCTCTAAAGAGGTATAGGAGGAGCCTCGGCTTATTGTCCCCACAGAGAGCCCAAGAACGGTGGCTCCGGTTTCGCTTGAGTCTGTGCCCCCGGGCAAGACTTTTGTGCCCACCAATTTGCGACCGGAAGTACTCTCTTGGGCAAATTCGTCCAGGGTGGGTGGACATTTTGGGACAAAAAGGACATCTGAGTTGCTGGCGAGGACATCCTGGTGGCCGCAGATGGCCCGTGACGTCAGGGAGTATGTTCAGGCATGCGTCTCCTGCGCCAAGAATAATTCCCCTCGACAACGGCCGGCTGGGCTACTTTTCCCTTTGCCGGTGGCAGACAGGCCCTGGGAGATGGTCGGAATGGATTTTGTGGTGGGCTTACCCAAGTCTCGGGGCTGCACCATCATCTGGGTGATAACCGACCACTTCTCTAAAATGGTGCACTTGGTGCCGTTACCACGGTTACCGTCTGCATGGGCCTTGGCAGCATTATTCATTAGGCATATTTTCCGCCTACACGATATGCCAGACAAAATTGTCAGTGACGAGGTCCCCAGTTTGCGTCTCGGTTCTGGAGATAGCTGTGTCGTTTACTCAGCATTGAGTTGAATCTCTCCTCTGCATACCATCCCGAGACGAATGGGTTGGTAGAGAGGGCCAACCAGACCTTGGTCACATACTTGCGACATTTTGTCTCTGCCAGGCAGGATGACTGGGCATCCTTGCTACCGTGGGCTGAGTTCGCTCTAAATAATGCTGTGGCTGACTCCACCGGACAGACCCCATTCCTCCTGAACTACGGTCAGCATCCGCGGGTACCAGTGCCCATGCCCGTGTCTTCAGCCGATTCCAGGGTGGCAGACTGGGCTGTGGAGGCACGGGACATTTGGGATCACACCCAGGATGCCATTCAGGCCTCCAAAGAGATGATGAGGTCTTCGGCCGATGCCCATCGGCACCCCGCTCTTACATTTGCTCCGGGTGACCTAGTGTGGCTTTCTGCCCGAAACATCAGGCTATGTGTAGAGTCCACCAAGTTGGCACCTCGCTTTTTGAGCCCCTTTAAAGTTCTTGAGCAGGTGAACCCAGTGGTTTACCGCCTAGCCCTTCCGCCTCGCCTTGGTATCACCGACACCTTTCACGTGTCCCTCCTGAAACCCGTGGCCATTTCCCGGTTTTCCGAGTCATCTGCCGGGACGTCGGGTTCATCTACCGACGATCATGAGGTGAACGCCATTGTTGGGTGCAAGGTGGTTCGAGGCAAAAAATTTTATTTAGTGTATTGGAGGGGTTATGGGCCTGAGGATAGGTCCTGGGAGCCTGCCGAGCATGTTCACGCTCCGCAGCTCATCACTGTCTTTGAGCGCAGCGAGGCCCAAAGAAGTGGGGGCCCTAGGAGTGGGGGTAATGTTAGGATTCGAGTTCCCGCTGCTGCACAAGGGGAGTCTCGAACCAGTCCCGCTGCGGTCCACCATCCATCTCCGGCCGCAGTGGAGCCTGTTCAGCAGAGACGTCGGTCCCAGCGTCTTGCCCATTCCAATACTGTGCAGAGACTTGCTGCTGCCCCTCCTGGATCTTCTATTATAGCCAGTGCTGGAGCAGACGTCTTTGGGACGAAGTCCTGCGTTTCCCCTTCTGAGCATGCCCAGGGTAAGATCTCTCATTGGAGATCAGGGGTCACATGTTCAGGTACTGCAGTAGCTCCTATTGGTCCGCCAGGAAGGTCCTGAAACTACATGTGTTTTGGAACAGTTTCTCATTGGTCCTTTTTCTGGCAGGTCCTGTAGCTGTTACTATAAAAGGGTGGCATGGCTGGGCCGCCATGCGCTAGTATCAAATCTGTGACGTGCTTGCGCCAGTGAGGTCATGTATGCATGTGGTTAGGTCTGGCTGAAATAAGCCCCTAGAATACCGGCACCTCCGGTGAGGAGATTGTATGCACGTGTTCAGGGCTCGGCTGAAAACGCCATTAGAATACCGGCTACTCCGGTGAGGAGATTGTTGCTTGTGTTCTGACTGCATGACCTCAGACTGCAATCCGCTTAGCAGTCATCTGTGTTCCCTGTGAGTCTTACAGGACACAGTCTTTTTCTCAGCGGCTCTGTGACGCAACAGGGTTCGCTTTATAACGCTGGTTCAGCGCCCTAGAGTTTTACTATGCGGCTCACTGAAACTAGGTGAGTTTGCACTTATCGCCATATAGTGCTGTGGCATTCCCGTTAGCAGCTCTGGGGATTAACAGAGTTCGCACTAACTGCCACAGCGCGCTACGGCATTTGTTTTGGCGACTCTGCGGGATAACAGAGTTCGCTACTTTCGCCATCTTACTAGCAACGGGCTTCGCCTGCACTGTGGACCCCGGGCTGCGAACGCACCTCTCTACTATATCTATTAGGTGCGTTCCGCAGACCCTAACAGTGTGCGACATGCTGGTGGAGTGCAGGCACACCTTTCTTTGAGAAGTAGTGCTGACTGGGCATTTGGTACTGGGGCACTGCGACGGACATAAGGGCTCGAAAATCCTCTGTGTCCACAAGGCGGAAAGGCAGCATTTCTTTAGCCAAGAGCTTGCAGATGGTGAAATTCAACCTCTTAGCTTTCTCATGGCTAGTAGGAAATGGTCTTTTACTTGTCCACATCTGAGTGACCGAGGGCTGGCTGTTGTGCGTAGACGGGGTTGAGTAGGGTGTCCCCGGAGAACTGACGGTCTGTGAGGAAGATGCAGGCGTAAAAGTTAGGTTGCCTTGATCCAAAGGTGGTGCTCTCGATGTCGGAGAGCGCTCAACACCAGCTGGTGTTTCCACTTCCAAATGAACTGATGACCTGCCAATCTGACTGGCTGTTGCTGGTAAAGAGGTGCCAGGTCTGAGTCTCAAAACAGGTCTGACTGCTGTCCCCCAGTCACAGAGAATGAAGAGGCCGCGGTCGCGGATGCACAAGATGGGGCAAACGGTGGTTGGGCTGGCCCGCTAGGCCTCATTGTAGCACAGTGAGCTTGCCACTGCAACTTATGCTTTATATCCATGTGACGGTTCATGCATGAAGTACTCAAACTATGGATTTTTTGGCCTCTACTTAGCTTTTGGTCACAAATGTTACAGATAACACGAGTTGGGTCATCCTTATCGATGTTAAAAGCAAGGCTTAGAACCCATGCGACCTGAAGAGCCACATTGACTTGTGGTCAGAGGCAGAATTGTGGTTGAGGATGCAGTTGGTGACGTGCTTCCAGTACTACGTCTCTGTCCAGGAAGGCGCACCCTGACCTCGTCGTCACTCGAATCCTCCTCCACCTCCTCTGCTGACCTCATCGACTGTCTGACTGTGGGTTAACAGTAAGTGGGATCTACAACCTTGTCATCATCACCCTGTGTGTTCTCACCCCCGTTGTCCTCAGAGCCAACCTCTTCCTGCCCTGACACAAAACTCAAGTTGTCACTCACATCTGGTATTTGAGTCTCATCATCATCTTCCTCATTGTCTCCACCAACAGGAGTTACAGTTTGGGAACGAGGGTCTACATTATGCTCAGAACCTTCTTCATCTGGTCCTGGATCAGACTCATAAACATTCTGGGCATCAGTGCAGATCATTTCCTCGTCTGGATTCACAGAAGCTGTGGAGACGACCTCTGATTCCCAGGCTATAGTATGAGTAAACAGCTCTGCAGACTCAACCATCTGTTCTACCCCATACTCAGACGGGCAGTTGGAGACTTGGGAGCTGTGAAGAAGCAAATGCGATTGGGGTGACACCTCTGAGGACTGGAGTTTTTGTGTTGTTGAAGTTGAGGTGGAGAGCCGACTTAAAGGAGCACTTGATATCTGTTGAAGCACCTTATTTTTTTGTGCCTCATCTGGAATTTGTAGCTATGGGCATGCCCGTAAGAAAGTGATCGTACCACATTGTCCACTAAAAGAAGTAGACATCTTAGTTTGGCTTGTAGACGGTCTTTCTTCTGCAGATGTTACTGTTGCTTTAACACCTACCCCACGGACACATCATTTTTTTCCCTTCACAACACGCCTGTTCCCCTTTCCACCAGCAGCAGGCCTTTTGCCACTCATTTTGGTGGTTACCTAATTGACAACTGTGGAGTTTTTCCACAAAAAACGATGGCTGCAAAAAATTCTTAGTATTTGAACGCGGGTGGAGCTTTGTATAGATGGCCTAATACAATGAGTACCACTATGCCCAAAATTATTCTACATTCAACATGCAGATAGAAATTCTTTTTTTTTAGAAGGCTGGTGGAGCTTTGTATAGATGGCCTAATACAATGAGTACCACAGACTGCTACTATGCCCAAAATTATTGTCCAAGCAACATGCATATAGAATTTTTCTTTTTTCTTTTTTTTTTTTAAGGCTGATTGAGCTTTGTATAGATGGCCCAATACAATGAGTACCACAGACTGCTACTATGCCCAAAATTATTGTCCAAGCAACATGCAGATAGAATTTTTTTTTTTTTTAGAAGGCTGGTGGAGCTTTGTATAGATGGCCTAATACAATGAGTACCACAGACTGCTACTATGCCCGAAATTATTCTACAGGCAACATGCAGATAGAAATTCTTTTTTTTTTTAGAAGGCTGGTGGAGCTTTGTATAGATGGCCTAATACAATGAGTACCACAGACTGCTACTATGACCAAAATTAGTGTCCAGGCAACATGAAAAAAATGTTTTTGTTTTTTTTTAAGGCTGGTGGAGCTTTGTATAGATGGCCTAATACAATTAGTACCACAGACTGCTACTATGCCCAAAATTATTGTCCAAGCAACATGTAGATAGATTTTTTATTTGTTTTTTAAGGCTGGTGGAGCTTGGTATAGATGGCCTAATACAATGAGTACCACAGACTGCTACTATGCCCAAAATTATTGTCCAAGCATCATGCAGATAGAATTTTTTTTGTTTTTTAGAATAGAATAATAGAATGAGTAGCACACACTGCTACTAAGCACACAATTATTGAACAGGATAGATGCATCGAGTAATTAGGAGTGATTTGAACGCTGGTGTAGCTGACAAAAAGTCATAGCAACTGCTGTAACCTAGCCCTGAAAAGGGCTGCAATTACAAATAGTCACTGTCCCAAGTTGACCTATCTGTCTATTTAAGAGTGAGCACAGACCTGCCTGCTAAAACTGCTAGGAACTGATGTAACGTAGCCCTCAAAAGGGCTGTAATTACGAACTAGTCCCTACGCCCTAAACCTTCCTCTCTATTTCTCAGCGATTTCGCTTGCAAGTCGCTGTTGCATAATGTACACACAATATAGCGCTAACAGCAGCAGTGCCGTCTAACACTGAGCTGCAGCACAGAGAAAATGGTGGTGAGGGGGAAATGGCTGGGTCTTATAGGGCAAGGACATGTGACATACACAGCCAATGACACATGCCCTTGCTTGTGTGAAAAAAAGCACCTCGCTCCGTGTGAGCGCTGCTGATAGGCTGACAGACTGCAGCACCCACTGGAAATGCGGGAAAGAGAAAAAAAAAATGGAGATCTTCATTATCTCTGCAGAGATCCATGCCATGCCCCTCCCCCCGCCACGCTGGACACTCAAAATGTGTATTAACAGTGATTCTCAGCATAACTGTTAAAAAACCCAGTGACGATTTAGGTGCATGAACAGTTATCGAACATAACCTCGAACAGCCAAATTTTTTCCAAATCGTTCGGGTTCGTCGAACGACTCGAACACCACCCAAAACAGCTCGAATTTGAGATTGGCAAACAGTTCTAGTCGAACACCGCTCATCTCTAGTCCTGGCCTGCCCTGCTGCTAGCGTTCTGTCAGAGCGGGTTTTTAGTGCTGCTGGGGGAATTATAACAGATAAGCGCATCTGCCTGTCAAAGGACAATGCTGACAGGCTGACTCTTATCAAAATGAACAAGGACTGGATTGGCCAAGACTTCAGTACACCTCCAAATGAAAACCCCGAAATATAACCTTAAATGCATTGTCTTTTTTGGGGAGGTGTATTCTCAGGCTCTGCTTCACAACCACACATGGGTATCCGCTTCCTGAGTTGGTCTGTTTGCAGTTAGCCTCCTCATTATCCCCATCATAAACAACCAGTAGAACACCAGGCCAAAGGGATTGCGTGATGCAAAAGTAACTCAATTTTTGGCAAGGGTATTATATATTTCTATTTATATCACTCTCTCTGAGCTTTGCTAGGGACAAACATATCTCGTCGAACACATTCTAGCTTCATATCTATGAACCTGTGTTTGCCCCTCCCTTTTGTTATTTTCTTTCATACGTGACTTCACATTTGTAATTTAGTTGTTTAATTTAAGTATGATTTCTCATTATGTCTCCTCATTGTCCATGGCTACATGACCAGGGTTAATATGTTCTGTACTGTTATAGGCTGTTGAATTTTGGGCAAGGGGGGCTGTGATGGCAATAGTATATTTTTAAAAAAGGTACCCCCCATTGATGAAACCACATCCTTGTTGGCAATGACTTCATAAAGTTTGTGTACCTTAAAGAGCTCACTTGAAAAGCTCCCTTTTGTGTTGCCTGGTTGATCACATTGGACACAATACACTTCATATAAATTTGATAAAGTAATGCTGTTAGTTTGGCTTATTAGTTCATTACAATAATTTCTTTGTCCACTATATGTGTTTCTCTCCTTGAGAGCCATAACTTTGGCTGCATCAAATGGTAAGAGTTCAATACTAAGGGGTGCACGCATGTGTGGGGTGCACGCATCACAGAAAGCTAAGCATCATAGAAGACAAGCATCGAGTAAACGGCAGTTATCCATGGCAAGGAATTAACATTCATCTTCTCTCTTCACACAGGTATGAACTGCATTCACTGGAAGCAATCAGCTGAATGATACAATCCCATCTCTGCTATCTGTGTTGCATGCTGCTATTTATCCTATTGGTATGAACTGCATTCACTGGAAGCAATCAGCTGAATGATACAATCCCATCTCTGCTATCTGTGTTGCATGCTGCTATTTATCCTATTGGTATGAACTGCATTCACTGGAAGCAATCAGCTGAATGATACAATCCCATCTCTGCTATCTGTGTTGCATGCTGCTATTTATCCTATTGGTATGAACTGCATTCACTGGAAGCAATCAGCTGAATGATACAATCCCATCTCTGCTATCTGTGTTGCATGCTGCTATTTATCCTATTGGTATGAACTGCATTCACTGGAAGCAATCAGCTGAATGATACAATCCCATCTCTGCTATCTGTGTTGCATGCTGCTATTTATCCTATTGGTATGAACTGCATTCACTGGAAGCAATCAGCTGAATGATACAATCCCATCTCTGCTATCTGTGTTGCATGCTGCTATTTATCCTATTGGTATGAACTGCATTCACTGGAAGCAATCAGCTGAATGATACAATCCCATCTCTGCTATCTGTGTTGCATGCTGCTATTTATCCTATTGGTATGAACTGCATTCACTGGAAGCAATCAGCTGAATGATACAATCCCATCTCTGCTATCTGTGTTGCATGCTGCTATTTATCCTATTGGTATGAACTCCATACGTCTAGTTGCTGCCAAGCACTGCTTAACCATCTTGCAACATAGTTTAAAGTGCCTGGTAAAGCTTTAGTATAATTCATCTTAGCACTGTTTAATACTTACTGCTTCATATCCTGTGATTTGGCCCTCTGTAGATCTTATCAGGTGGAAGGTGCTAAAGCATATAGATGTTGCCAGGTCTAGACCATTGATCATTTAACCACCCCCTGGTGTGCTGGCCCCAGCTGCCAAATTATCCCAAACCAGCTCCCACAATCCCACTCTCCTAACCCTGTAGTGTGGGCTATATATTTAGGAGTAGTGTTGAGCATTCCGATACCGCAAGTATCGGGTATCGGCCGATATTCGCTGTATCAGAATTCCGATACTTAGTTCCGATATTTTCCATATATCGTATACCGGAATCGGAAGTTCCCATAATTCTTTAAGAGGCAATGTGATTTTAGTCAGCCAATGAGGAATCTTATGAAGTGTGGGCACATCCTGTAATGCTGCGGTCATCTTAACTAATGGCATGGCTGTGATTGGCTGCTGAAATGATGTCAGAATGCACTATAAAAGGCGCCGCCGCCATTTTAGCGTCACTGTGCTGTGAACTCAGTTAGGGAAAGAACGCTGCTCTGCTGACTCTGAGGGACAGTTAGAGATTGCGATTTAGTGTACTGTGCTTTAGGCAGGCTAGTTTACCACCGGCTGTGTAAAGCTTCCTTTTGCCTGCAGTGTTGTTTTAACAGCTCTGCAAGGTGTGTGTGAGTGCAGGTGACGCTGCAGTTTGCTCTGTATGCAACGCTGTCTGTAGGCATCTGCACTTGTCACTCACAGACTATTTTTTTTTTCTTCAGTGTAATTCTTGCTGCTCCATGTAATTGAAATAATAGTGTGACGCGCTTCCATCCGTATCCAATACATTGGTTGCAAACACTATAGAAGTCCACGAAGGAGCCTTTCACAGCAAGTGAACAGTTGTGTTTCAGTGTTCACTGCAGTCTGTGTTTTTTTTTGTTTTTTTTTTAGTGCAGATCACGCTCCAGTTACTTCAACTACCGCTGCGTGTACTCTGCTGAGCGTCTGTCACTGGCTCATCCTTGTAATTTTTCAAAAATTGCTGCTGCTTTCTTCTATTTAAAATTTACAAAAATCTATTAGTGTGACGCTCTTCCATCAAAATACAATATATTGCTTGCAAACATAATAGAAGTCCACAAAAAGGCCTTTCACAGCAAGTGAACAGTTGTGTTTCAGTGTTCACTCTAGTCTGAGCTTTAATTTTTTTGTAGGAGTGTAGATCCCGCTCCACTTACTTCAACCACCACAGCGTGTACTCTGCTGAGTGTCTGTCACTGGCTCATCCTTGTAATTTTTCAAAAATTGCTGCTGCTTTCTTCTATTTAAAATTTACAAAAATATATTAGTGTGATGCTCTTCCATCAAAATACAATACATTGCTTGCAAACATAATAGAAGTCCACAAAAAGGCCTTTCACAGCAAGTGAACAGTTGTGTTTCAGTGTTCACTCTAGTCTGAGCTTTAATTTTTTTGTAGGAGTGTAGATCCCGCTCCACTTACTTCAACCACCGCAGCGTGTACTCTGCTGAGCGTCTGTCACTGGCTCATCCTTGTAATTTTTCAAAAATTGCTGCTGCTTTCTTCTATTTAAAATTTACAAAAATCTATTAGTGTGACGCTCTTCCATCAAATACAATACATTGCTTGCAAAATAATAGAAGTCCACAAAAAGGCCTTTCACAGCAAGTGAACAGTTGTGTTTCAGTGTTCACTCTAGTCTGAGCTTTAATTTTTTTGTAGGAGTGTAGATCCCGCTCCACTTACTTCAACCACCGCAGCGTGTACTCTTCTGAGCGTCTGTCACTGGCTCATCCTTATAATTTTTCAAAAATTGCTGCTGCTTTCTTCTATTTAAAATTTACAAAAATCTATTAGTGTGACGCTCTTCCAGAGGACAGCGTTACCAAGGTGTACACCATAGTGATGGGAAATCTAGTTAATTTTGTTGATTAGTTCACCATGAACTAGTTCACTGAAAAGATTAGTTCAAAAGATTAGTTCATTTAGTTCATTTAGTTCAGTTTTTCTCCACCCTATCCTGTGAGGAGCTGATAGGAAATGCATCATGTGACCTCTGAACTAAATGAACTAGATGAACTGCTGAACAAAATGTTCTATTGAGAATGACTCAGGACAGCCTAGTTCAATCTGATGCCTCTCACTGAGCCCAGCAGTGCCACATAATGATTGTGTATGAGGGGGCTGAGAAGCAGTTCAGCATCCACCATTTTAAGAACAGAACAGGGGTCAGTGTTAAAGATTTTAGCAAGACTGATCTTCTAGGCTAGAGGCATGAACTACACACAGAAACACTCTCTCTTATACACACATATGAGCTGTGTCTGTGTACTGTGTGTGCAATTTCATTTTTTATTAATAATATTATTATTACTGCTATATTTGTATTTGATGTGTGGTATGCCTTGGAGGTGCTGGCTTGCCCTGCTGCCAGTGTATTATCTGAGCGCGTCTTTAGTGCTGCAGGTGGTTTACTAACAGACCGTCGCATGCGACTATCCTCAGACAATGTAGACCGGCTTATTTTTCTGAAAATGAACAAGGCATGGATCTCACCTGAATTTGCCTGTCCGTTTTCAGATTAAATAACTGTTTGCCAACGTTTTCCAAGTCTCCTGTTATGTTCATCTTTCTACCACCTGAACTCTACTCCCTGGGCTACAACACTGCCAGTCACAGGGGAATGATCATTTACAAAACAAAATGTTATCCCCAACAAATAGTAGCGCAACGACTCCAGTGCCCACTTTATCGCCAGGCACTCTCTCTCTACAATGCTGTCTCTGTTTTTTGATGGAGTAAGTTTTCGACTCAGGAAACTAATGGGATGCTCCTCCCCGTTAAGCTCCAGTCCTGAGACAACACGGCACCCATACCTACCTCTGATGCATCAGTCTGGACAATGAATTCTCTTTTGAACTCGGGTGTGCTCAAAACTGGTGACCCACACAGTGGCCCTTTTATTGCCCCTGTTGATGACCCCTTGCTGATTTATTAACCGGCTACACCAGATCCATGGGTATTCTCTCAAACTGGACCTCTAAAATTTTTAATGGCACCAAGGGACTCACTAAATGAGGCTGAGGACTGTGTACCTGGCGCATGCGACAAGAGTTACAATACCGTTTAACTTCTTGATAGACCCCCTGCCAGTAAAACCGTTGTATAATTCTGTGTAGGGTTTTCTTTTGGCACAAATGTCACCCTAGTACATGCGCATTCGCTAAGTCCATTACCAACCTCCGATATGACTGCGGTAGCAGCAATTGTTAAAAAATTTCAACATGTATTTTATAAACCTGATACAGCAAATCTTGGTTCAGCTCTAATTGTTGAAATACTGTAGCTGCCCCGGGGTGTTGGGGTTCCCCATTGACAACCAGTAAATTTTCACGGGCTAGACTCAACGTAGGGGCCGCGGAGTTGCGCCTTAACAAATTTGTCACCTGTCACATTTAAGTATTACAATTCAGGTCCGGTGTCAAATCTTCCATCTCCCCAACTAACTGTAAGGTTCTGTATATCTGTTTCTGAAACTCAGTTTGTTCGTCGGCCATTTTGCTTTCTGTTTTGCTGCAGCTATCTTGCCCTCAGTTAAAATGGAGTTTTCCAGCTTGCATGTTCCCGCCCTGATTCTCTCCGTTTGCTTCTTAAACAGCCACACCTGAGCAATCAGTGCTTCAGAATCTGGCCTGCAGTGAACCTGTGTTCTGACTCCTGAAGCCTTGGACTTTGTACTCCAGCCATTTCTACTGAGATACTCTGGAGCTCTTGTGGACTCTGAACTCTGCTCTTGAAAGCCTCACGGTTGCATGGACTTGCGGTAACATAGAAGAAGATCTGAATCTGTTGTGGAGAGTTATTGATGAACTTAGATTACTTTGGCCTGCTGTGTCTCCTGCTTCTGTGTTTGCAACCTGTGTGTTTATTTTTGCCAATTTGTATGAAGCAATACAAGACTTTCTTTTTCAACCTGTGTCTCAAGTATTTTCATCGCACCCA
Source organism: Oophaga sylvatica (assembly GCA_033576555.1). Taxonomy (NCBI): domain Eukaryota; kingdom Metazoa; phylum Chordata; class Amphibia; order Anura; family Dendrobatidae; genus Oophaga; species Oophaga sylvatica. The sequence goes on from JARQOD010000007.1 coordinate 12,914,014, forward strand.
AGCACAAGACGCTATATGAACTGTATCACATACATTACAAGATTCTGAAGCCAAACGTTAGTGTCTGCTGGGTCTGGAAAGGCTTGTCTGCTGTACTGTGGATATCGGATGTCCGGTTGTACTTTCTGTGATAACAGTGGTTGTGACTTCTCACAACCATTCCAGGTGAGCAATTCCCTTAAGTTTTTTTTTTCTGCAGAGTTATCACAGGTAAACACTATTGTTTTTTTTTTTCCTTTCTCTTCTCTTTTGTCTGCTGAAAACTCTGGATATCAGATGTCTGGTTGAAAGCTTTCTGTGATGATAGTGGTTGTGACTTCTCACAACCATTCCAGGTGAGCAGTTCCCTTAAAGTTTTTTCTTTCTTCAGTGTTGCCACAGGTGAACACTATTGTTTTTTTTTTTCTCTCCTCTTCTTCCAGTATCCTGTCTTAAAAGATCTGGAAAATGGAGGCCCGCATAAAGGAACTTTGTGGAGTGACTGATAATATCCTTGCAGATTTGCAGAATATAAAGACCCGTCTTACAAATCTTCAGGACCTAAATAATCACAATTTGCAAGTGGTTGGACAGACTACTCAGGATTTGCGAGCCAGGATTGAGGTTCTGGAGGGGCAAGTCCAGGCTCCTGCCATGGCCCCGAGTTCTGGGATTCCCAAGTTGCCCCCTTTTCGTTTTGGTGGTGAACGTGAAAAATTCAGGGGATTTGTTAATCAATGTAATCTTTTTTTTCTGCACATGCTTCACAATTTCCTACTGAACGATCTAAGGTGCTTACTATAATTATGTTGCTTACCAACAAGGCTTTGATATGGGCAAACCCTCTGATTGAGACTGAGGATGATTGTTTGAATCACCTTGATGACTTTATTTCAGCCATGGGGCAGGTGTTTGATGACCCCAATCGAGGTGCAACAGCTGAAGCAGCCATGTTAGCTTTGCGCCAAGGTAAGCACTCAGTAGTGAATATGCCTTGGATTTCAGGAGATGGGCCCTTGATACCACCTGGGACAATTCCGCCAAAAAATCTATTTTTCGAAAGGGGTTATCCCCACTAATTAAGGATGAACTTGCTCGTGCCGACCCTCCCACTGCGTTAGGTGACTTTATTAACTACTGCATCCGTATTGATACTCGTTTAACTGAACGCAGGCAAGAGAGATGGTTCGAAAGCAATCGTACTAACCTTTTCCTACCTTCCTCTCCAGCTAAGGAACCTTTGAATAGGATTACACGGGAACCTGAACCTGAACCCATGCAGGTAGACTCTTTACTACGACGGGTTAGTGATGCACGCAAGGAACATCGTTTTAAGGAGAATCTATGTTTTTATTGTGGTAAGTCAGGGCACTTTATTATTAACTGTCCCAGCCGTTCTCGCAAGACTACTGCAGCACTCATTCATTGTGAGTGTTGCGAGAGGGGATCTGTCAGGTCCGAGCCTCAGGCTCCAGAGATAGCTGCCGCAACAGATCTTGATTTCTCGGACTTAAACTCCGTTACCTCTGAGGACGTTGATTGTGTAAATGCTGCCATCTTTCAAGTTTCCTCAGCGGTGTCCCAGCTGAGTTGTAAGAAAAACAATTCTCACTGTTTTCTTTCTATCAAACTCTGGGTTGACTCAGCCTGGGTGTCTAGCTCTGCCATGATCGACTCAGGTGCAAGTGGAAATTTTATGGATGTCTCCTTTGCTCTAAAACAGGGAATACGTTCAGTGAAGAAGGCTGCTCCAGTACAGATGGAAACTGTGGATGGCTCCCTGCTGACCTCTGGACCAGTGGATCAGGAAACAGAGCCTTTAAAGGTTCTTATGGGTAAAGATCATCAAGAGAAACTGTCCTTTATGCTTATCTCTTCTCCTCACTTTCCCATTATTCTAGGGCTACCATGGCTGCAGGCTCAGAATCCTACCATTAACTGGGAGACCAAGGAATTACACTTCCCAGAGAAACAGATGAGTCAAAAAATTTCAGCTTGCTCTGTTCCTAAAGGACCATGTCAGTCCCTGAATTACCAGCTGTATACCAGGACTATGTGGATTTATGTGACAAGAAGAACGCTGACCAGCTTCCTCCTCACCGTCCATATGATTGTCCAATTGAATTATTGCCTGGAGCAGAGATACCTTTTGGTAAGATCTACCCCCTGGCGGGGCCCGAGCTGAAGGCTTTAAAAGAGTACATAGACGAAAATCTAGCCAAGGGCTTCATACGCCCTCTTCATCTCCTGCAGGGGCACCCATATTCTTTGTAAAGAAGAAAGATGGATCCCTGAGACCATGCGTAGACTATAGGGAACTTAATAAGGTTACTATTAGAAACCGTTATCCATTGCCTTTAATCCCTGAGTTATTGGAGAGAGTGCGACATGCTAAAATTTTTTCTAAACTAGATCTTCGTGGGGCCTATAACTTAGTCCGTATTAGACCTGGGGATGAATGGAAGACTGCATTCAGGTCACGCTATGGACACTTTGAATATCTGGTTATGCCTTTTGGTCTGAGTACCGCCCCAGCCACTTTCCAACACTTGGTGAATGACATCTTCAGGGATCTCCTAGATACATTCGTGGTAATTTATTTGGATGATATTTTAATTTTTTCTAACTCCACAGAGGAACATCATGGACATGTGAGAATGGTCTTGGAACGTCTAAGACAAAATCATCTTTACATCAAGCTTGAAAAGTGTGAATTCCATAAGACCGAAATTCAATTTCTGGGGTATGTACTGTCTACACAAGGAATTAGTATGGATGGAAGTAAAACCCAAGCCATCAATGATTGGCCAAGTCCTAGAAATGTGAAGGAGGTACAGCGCTTCATCGGGTTTGCAAACTTCTATAGACGTTTCATTAGAAATTTCTCTGAGGTAGTGTCACCTATCACCCAACTTACCCGGAAAGAGTCTAAGTTCTCCTGGACTCCCCAAGCCCAGGAAGCATTTTCCCGTCTAAAAGATAAATTTACCACTGCACCTATTCTAGTACATCCCAACCCAGAGCTTGCCTTCATAATAGAGGTGGATGCTTCAGACTGTGCCGTGGGAGCTATACTCTCTCAGAGAACAGGTGAGAAGAATGTCTTGCATCCCTGTGCCTTCTTTTCCCAGCAGTTGTCTTCGGCTGAGAAGAACTACGATGTGGGCAATAGAGAGTTGTTGGCCATTATTGCCGCCTTCAAAGAATGGAGACACCTTCTGCAAGGAGCTGCACAGCAAATAGTCGTTCTGACAGATCATCGTAATCTTGAGTTTATCAGGTCGGCTAAGTGCCTGACTCCTCGCCAGGCTCGCTGGAATCTTTCTTAAACCAATTTAATTTTATTATTTCTTATAGACCAGGATCGCGCAATGGAAAGGCTGATGCACTCTCTAGGATTTACTCAGCAGAGACACGTCCAATTACTCCTCCTAAGACTATTCTTCCTGACTCTAGATTCCTAGGAGTGATTCATCATCAAGACCTAATTAAAGACATCAAGGAAGCATACCATGCGGATTCTTTTTTGGCTCAACCCCCAAGGGACGTAAGTCTTGTCTTTAAGAATGGTGTGTGGATTCTGGGACAACGTCTGTATATACCTGAAACAGTCAGATTGAGAGTATTGCAACTCATTCATGATTCCAAAATAGCCGGGCATAGAGGAATTCTAAAGACACAGGAATTTCTTTCTCGTTTCTTTTGGTGGCCCACTTGTAGGAAGGATGTTTTGGATTATGTCACTTCGTGTGAGGTTTGTGCAAGATGCAAAACACCTCGCTCTTCACCAACTGGTCTGTTACAGCCTCTTCCCACCCCGTCCCGCCCGTGGGGATCCATTTCTATGGACTTCATTGTCGAATTACCAACCTCTCAAGGGAAGAACACTATTCTAGTGGTGGTTGATCGTTTAACAAAGGCAGCTCATTTTATCCCTTGTGTCGGCTTACCCACTGCAAAACAGACATCAGATTTGATGATTAAAGATGTGTTTCGTTTACATGGAGTACCGGATGAGGTTATTTCGGATCGAGGGGTGCAATTCACTTCTAGGTTTTGGCAAAATTTCTGTGCAGCATTGGACATTAAAGTAAACCTTTCTTCTGCTTTTCATCCCCAGACTAATGGACAAACCGAACGAACCAATCAAACCCTGGAGCAGTATCTCCGCTGTTTTATCTGCCACCTACAGGATGATTGGGTGGATCTACTTCCATTGGCTGAGTTCTCTTACAACAACTCTCAGAGTGCCTCCACTAAACAGTCTCCTTTTTCTCTAATTTAGGTTATCATCCTAATATTCTACCACGATTTCCCATAGAGACGCCTTTGCCAGCAGTGGCTGAAAGAGTCACGACTTTACAGAAGAATATGGATCTTCTAAAGGAGAATCTGGAATCGGCTCAGGAAAGGTACAAGAAGGCAGCAGATAAATTTCGTAAACCTGCACCAGTTTTTAAGGTAGGAGACCTGGTCTGGCTGTCAACCAGAAATCTTAAGTTAAGGATTCCATCATCTAAGTTGGGACATAAGTACATTGGACCCTATAAAATCAGTAAGATTATAAGTGCCGTTGCTTGTCGTCTTCAATTGCCCAGAACTATGAGAATCCACCCTGTCTTTCATGTATCCCTACTAAAGGCTGCAACACCCAATACGTTTCCTGGACGTTCTTCTCCTTGCCCTGACCCAGTGCTAGTCGATGGTCAGGAAGAATTTGTGGTGGAAAGGATTTTAGATTCCAGGTTGTATAGAAATCAGTTACAATATCTGATCAAATGGCAGGGCTACCCAGTGGAGGACAACTCATGGGAGCCAGTCAATAACGTTAATGCTCCTCGCTTGCTCCGTCAGTTTCATCAGAGGTACCCACACAAGCCTGGTCTGAGGTCATCCGGAGGTTGCCCTAAGGGGGGAGTAATGTAAGGTTCTGTATATCTGTTTCTGAAACTCAGTTTGTTCGTCGGCCATTTTGCTTTCTGTTTTGCTGCAGCTATCTTGCCCTCAGTTAAAATGGAGTTTTCCAGCTTGCATGTTCCCGCCCTGATTCTCTCCGTTTGCTTCTTAAACAGCCACACCTGAGCAATCAGTGCTTCAGAATCTGGCCTGCAGTGAACCTGTGTTCTGACTCCTGAAGCCTTGGACTTTGTACTCCAGCCATTTCTACTGAGATACTCTGGAGCTCTTGTGGACTCTGAACTCTGCTCTTGAAAGCCTCACGGTTGCATGGACTTGCGGTAACATAGAAGAAGATCTGAATCTGTTGTGGAGAGTTATTGATGAACTTAGATTACTTTGGCCTGCTGTGTCTCCTGCTTCTGTGTTTGCAACCTGTGTGTTTATTTTTGCCAATTTGTATGAAGCAATACAAGACTTTCTTTTTCAACCTGTGTCTCAAGTATTTTCATCGCACCCAAGCACAAGACGCTATATGAACTGTATCACATACATTACACTAACACTTCGATAGGAGAGGGGTTTTCCTACTCCACCGAAGGCAAAGGTAATACTGCCCACTGCACACATGTGTTATGCATAGTGAGACTGATAGTAGCCAACAAAGTAGCTAACAAAGGCACTTGTGATGGCCCTATCAGCGTAGGACCAATGCTGCTCAAAAGATCTGCCATGATCCTGGACAAAATCTTGATATAATGGTCAATGAGTGAGAATGTACGATAGGATCCAGGCAGATGTGAATGTTTGTTTGGTTTTAGTAGCAACTTCATGTGTGACATGTTTGAATGGCTGGGCAACCCTCCTGTCTCCAATATATGATTGAAGGTGCGTACCAATGTGGATGGGATATCCTCACTCAATAATTTAAATAATTTGGCTGTAAACCCGTCAGGTCCTGGAGCTTTCCCGTATTTAAAGTAACTTATCGCCGCTGTCACTTCCGTCACCTCAATTTGTTTTTTTCAAAGGAGAAGCTGATAGTTTGTGATGGATGGTAACCGTATTCCATCTACAAAGGTGTTACCCTCCGCACTATCCGTATGTTCCACCTTATATAAGTCTGAGTAGTATTCTTGTAGAATGGTGTTTATGGTTCGAGGGTCTGTGTTCATGATCCCATGTTTATTCGTTAACGCTGTAATATGTTGATGACGAATGTGATTTCCTTTCGCTAGTCGTGCTAATAGTCTCCTCATTTGCTACCATAACGATATACATCGGCTCTATAATTGTTATTACTGCTTGTCTCTCGTCGATATACCCATACGTGTAAGTCAGCCTTAGCCTGCTTACATCTATTTTTAACCTATGTTGATGAACTTATCTTGTTTGCCGTGTACCTATCGCGTAATATCCTGCTAGCCTGCGATTAGTTTGTCGCGATCTTCTTTTTTAGCGTTGTCTGATAACCTATTAGTTTCCCGCGCATTACTCCCTTCCCTGCTGCCCATAAAAGTTCCGGCCTATCCCTAGTATCTCCATTATCCCTTACATATTAAAAACACCATTGCTTCACGTGATGTCGAAACTTCTCATCCATTAACAAATAGGTCGGGAAGCGCCAAGTTTGGTTTGGCCCCATCTGCACCATATTTGGCAGGGTCACTGATACGGGCGCGTGGTCATATTTAGCGACGTTGTGCACATCTGCCTCTTCCACTCCCCTTAATAGCTCGTGTGCTAGCAATATATAATCTATTCTGGACCAAGAGTTATGTGGCGCCGAATAGAATTAATATTCACTGCCATCTGGGTTCAGGTGTGTCAAAATGTCTACAAAGTTACTCGTGTCTAGCAAGGGTTATTATAAACGTGTGTCATGTGATCGCACATTCATTCGCATCGACCTACAGTTCTTCACTGTTTAGATTCACCATATTTAAGTCACCACCATGGGTGGTTTTAATGCTCTCCTATCGGCCTGATATGCTTGGATACCTGGGATAAATTCAGGAACGTCTCCAAACTCCCTACTCACATGTCAGCGCAGGAACCGTAAGAGGGAACGTGCTTGTTTTGTTGCGCATAGGTGGAGTTTTATACAGTAAATGATTACTGCTGTCTTATTTTTTGCGTCCCAAGGGCAGAATAAGTCTGCGTAACGTTACATTTTACAGACACTCATATAATAGACACACGCTACCCTAACCGTGACACAAGGAAGGTATTGTTGCCAGATAAAGCTGCCATTTTAGCGTCACTGTGCTGTTAATTCTGTTTGGGACAGAACGCTGCTCTGCTGACTCTGAGGGACAGTTAGAGATTGCGATTTTGTGTACTGTGCTTTAGGCAGGCTACTTTACCAACCGCTGTGTACATCTTCCTTTTGCCTTGCAGTGTTTTTTTCACAGGTCTGCAAGGTGTGTGTGTGAGTGCAGGTGACGTGCTGCAGTTTGCTCGGCATACAACGCTGTATGTAGGCATCTGCACATATCACTCTCACACTTTTTTTTTCTTTAGTGTACTTCTTGCTGCTCAATTCAATTGAAATTATAGTGTGACGTGCTTCCATCCGTATCCAATACATTGGTTGAAAACACTGTAGAAGGACACAAAAAGCCCTTTCACAGCTAAGAGTTGTGTTCACTGTAGTCTGAGATTTTAATTTATTCAATTTTGATCACGCTCAAGTTACTTCTTCAAGCAATGCTGCTTGTACTCTGCTGAACGTGTCTTACTGCCTCATCCTTGTCATTTTTCTCTAATTGGTGTACATGTACATCAAAGTAGTCTTCATTTTGATTGAAATCCAAGCAGGTACCCGGACACTGTATGGCTGCTTTTATACGGTGGACTGGCTCCAACATTCAATAACACTTAAGATGCAATCGGGCACCTTGTCAAGGCCCAATCCTCTTCTCCCTCTGATATAATAATAATAATAATAATCTTTATTTATATAGCGCCAACATATTCCGCAGCGCTTTACACTTTAACAGTTTCAAAACACAAGTCATAGGTAACAACGTTAACAATACAATAATTAAAGTAAAATAAGCCGACCCTGCTCGTGAGAGCTTACAATCTACAATGAGGTGGGGGAGATACAAAGTACAGGTGTGTATATATAATGGTGCATTTCCAATGATGGTCCAGCCATCTTGAGGGAGTGAGGCATGGATGGAGATAGTGAATGGGCTCCACATACACACTTAAACATAGAACGACTTTGGTTATTGAATGTGATAGGCCACTCTGAACAAATGTGTTTTGAGGGAGCGCCTGAAACCAGGCAAATTGTGGATAGTCCTAATTTCTTGTGGTACAGCATTCAAGAGGATTTGCGCAGCGCGGGGGAAGTCTTGTAGTCGGGAGTGGGAGGTACGGATTACTGCAGAGGTTAGTCGAAAGTCATTTGCAGAGCGCAGCAGTCGGTTAGGCCGATAGATAGAAATGAGGGAGGAGATGTAGGGGGGTGCTGCACTGTGGAGAGCTTTGTGGGTGAGAACCAGTACTTTGAATTGGATCCTATAATGAATGTGCAGCCAGTGTAAGGACTGGCGAAGAGCGGACGCGTCCGAGTACCGATTAGCCAGATGGATGACCCTGGCTGCTGCATTAAGGATGGACTGGAGAGGGGATAGTCGAGTAATGGGGAGGCCAAGTAATAGAGCATTGCAGTAGTCCAGGCGGGAGTGGATCAATGCTACAGTGAGGGTTTTTGTTGTTTCCATGGTGAGAAAAGGGCGGATTCTAGAGATGTTCTTTAGGTGTGTAGACGTTAAATATCTAACAAACAGGTCATGCTGGAGAGACTTGCACCTACTGCCACTCAGGGTCTTCAGCTCCTTTGTGAGAAACTAATGTTTGGCCAGCCAGTATATCAAATAAAGTTCATGAGAAATGGGAACTGTGGTTGGCTTCACTTTTGGTACTGGCTGGGTGCTAATACCAAACCATGGTGTGGCATTCAATGGATATTCCTGGCTGGTTGGAGACAACCTCATTCCCACAGAAAAGTACCTGAAAGCTAAGGAGATGGTGGCCTCTCTCAACATGAAGGAGTTTGCTTGTTGTCTAGGAGACCGACCACCCCTGCTGTGTACCTTGTCAACGTTGTGTTGAAGCTTGCAAGGATTAAAAGAGGTTACAGTGGTAAGTCTGGTTTTTACTAAAGATCCTGCTGTGTATTATAGTTTTTATGTTTTAAAAAAAAATAATCTTAGGAATGTTAAATAAATTTGTTATTTTTTTGGTTAAATACAATGTATGTTATGAATGTTAAATAATTTTTTGGGTTTTTTTATAAAATAAAATGTATGTTATGAATGTTAAATAACTTTTTTTTTTCAGGTATTTGATCTACCGTAGCTAGTTGCTGATCGTTGACTCTACACCCCTCTCCCCAGAATGTTACTCGGGTTATGGGGAGAAAATCACCGCTATTCCAGACTGATTTAATGTTAATGTGTCTGGCTCTTACACAGCACACAGCACTTGATGTTAGTTTATCTTTTTCCTAAATTATTTGTTACACTGCCCTTCTCACATTTTATTTTCACTTTTTTTTTAAGCACAAGTTTTTTTACACTTCCTTGTTCTGTAAGTAGGCTTAATGGTTAAATGTTTTATACAAGTTTTTTTACACTTCCTTGTTCTGTAAATAGGCTTAATGGTTAAATGTTTTATACAAGTTTTTTTACACTTCCTTGTTCTGTAAGTAGGCTTAATGGTTAAATGTTTTATACAAGTTTTTTTACACTTCCTTGTTCTGTAAGTAGGCTTAATGGTTAAATGTTTTATACTAGATGTAAATATGTAACATGTAAATTTTAGATTAAGATTTTGCAAATTAGTAGGTCCACACCATCAGGCTCTTTCGTCCCCTCTCCCTCAGAGTAGCGGTAATATATCGGACCCCAGGCTCGCCCACACAGTTCCTTGACCACTTCTCTGCCTGGCTGCCGCACTTTCATGTCCTCAGAAGTACCAACCCTTATCCTTGGAGACTTAAACATCCCCATTAACAGCCCTACTTCCACACTCAAAACACATTTGTTCAGAGCGGCCTATCACATTCACTAATCAAAGTCATTCTATGTGTAACTGTGTGTGTGTGTAGCCCATTCACTATCTCCATCCATCCCTCACTCCCTGAAAATGGCTGGACCATCATTGTAAATACACCATTGTATATAAACAACTGTACTTTGGAGCTCCCCTCCTCATTGTAGATTGTAAGCTCTCACGAGCAGGGGCGCCTTATATTGCTTTAATTATTGTATTGTTAACGTTGTCACTTATGACTTGGTGTTATGAAACTGTTAAACTGTACAGCGCTGCGGAATCTGTTGGCGCTATATAAATAAAGATTATTATAGTAGAGGCCCACTCAGTAGTGGTGAAGTGAACGGCGCAAATTGCGAGTTGATTGCGACTGATGCAGCTGATACTCCATTACTGCTGGCTGCTGCTCACACAACCGCTACAACATATGTAACGTGGAATTCCACCTGCTGGGTACGTCACATATGATGCGATGTTCAGGAAGGCAAAATCTGCATTGCAGAGCTGCAATGCGAGATCTGGCCATGGTGGAACGTCGCAAGTTAGCGCACTGTAGGCGGACCTTGTGCAGCAGTGAATCAAGATCCGGATAGTCCCTCAAAAAACTGTGGACGACAAAGTTTTAGACAATGTGGGTTGCCACCAAGATATTCGGCCATTGTCACACACTACCAAGCCTGGCTGGAGATTTGCTGGCAAAATACACATGTCGCTCTCTTGCTTTATGGCATTCCAGAGCTCCAGCACTGTGTGGCTTTGATTCCCCATGGAAATTAATTTCAGGACGGCCTGTTGACGTTTGGCCACGTCTGTCCTCATATCGGTCAACAGGCTCGCTGTCTGGGTGTTATGTTTGACACCAATCTCTCCTTCACCTCCCATATACAATCTGTTGCCCGCTATTGCCGCCTACACCTAAAGAACATCTCTCCCCAATCCAAGACTTCTCCCGCGCTGCGCCAATACTGTGGAATGCTGTACCCCAAGAAATTAGAACTATCCACAATTTGCATGTTATTGGGCGCTCACTCAAAACACATTTCTTCAAGGTCTTCCCTCTCCTAGTGTATCCTCACCCATCCCTGTAGACTCTGAGCCCTTGCGGGCAGGGTCCTCTCTCCTTCTGTACTTGTGTGTGCCTTGTATTGCTCATGTTTACTGTACTTGTCTATACTTGCCCCTCTTCACATGTAAAGCGCCATGGAATAAATGGCGCTATAAAAATCAATAATAATAATAATAGCGGCCTATCACCTTCACTAATCAAAGTCATTCTATGTGTAAGTGTGTGTGTTTGTAGCCCATTCACTATCTCCATCCATCCCTCACTCCCTCAAAATGGCTGGGACATCATTCTAAATATACCATTGTATATAAACACCTGTACTTTGTATCTCCCCCACATATTTGTAAATTGTAAGCTCTCACGAGCGTGTGCGGATTATATTGCTTTCATTATTGTATTGGTAACGTTGTTAGTTATGACTTGTGTTCGGAAACTGTTAAACTGTAAAGCGCTGCGTAATCTGTTGGCGCTATATAACTAAAGATTCTTATTAAGCGTTCACGGGTCCATGTGGAGGTAGACCGTGACGGCTCCTGCAACGATGTTTCTGAGGAACTGGAGAAGGAGGAGTCAATGTGTACAGACTTGATTCCCGCAATCCTTGTAGTTGCCTGAACACGTACAGCGCGACTCGCAAGATCTGTACCCGGCTCCACAACATTGACCCAATGGGCAGTAAGGGAAAGGTATCATCCCTGGCCATGGGTACTGGTCCACGCAGCGGTGGTCAGGTGGACATTGCTACTGACGGAGTTTAGTAGCGCATGTTTAATTTTAACCTCAACAACATGGTTTTGCAGACCAGGGACGGCTTGCCTGCTGAAATAAAATCAGCTTGGCACATTGTATTGTGGGACTGCTAATGCCATTAAGTTCCGTAAACTGTCAATCTCCACCAGCCTGAATGACAGCATTTCAAGGGACAGGAGTTTTGCAATGCCAGCATTCAGAGCCTGTGCTCGTGGATGGTTTGCCGAGATTGGGCCTACACCCGATACGCCACAACCTGACACCCACAGATAAACAAGCCATAAAATCTCTGAAAGATAACCCCAACATTATTATTAAACCAGCAGATAAGGGGGGTGCTATCGTTATTATGAATAAGACACAATCTATTGCCGAAATTCATAGACAACTGTGAGTTAACCTAACCTACAGACAACTAAATTGTGACCCTACATTTTACATCTGTCAAAAAATTGATCGTATCCTGACAAAACATCTTTAATTGATCACCATAGACTGTAAGACTATGACATTCCTTAATATTCAATACCCCATCACCCCTGTTTTCTACACACTCACAAAAATCAACAAAAAACTACATTATCCACCCGCATACCCTAGAGGGATAATTCTCCGTGTTCTACAGTATCACCCAAATGTTTAACATGTTGCCTAATTCCTATGTATATATATTCTTCACCTTATGTATATATTGTATATATTATACATTGTCATTGACTGTAAATTTTTCTATCTCTTCCAGCGACTATTTGATAAAGGCCACTGCGTTGCCCAAAACGTCAGTCAGTCGTCTCATAGCTATTTTCTTTTTTCACATCAAGTGTGCAATAAAATTTTCAAATTTAACCATGACATATGCAGTTAAACTTGTGCTGTGATTCTCTATAGACTGTACATCTTCAGTGTGTCTTTGTAACTCAACTACGTGTTTTCTACGCACTATTTTAGACATATTTGTGGTATTGAGGTTACTGACACTTTACCTCTTTTTACTTTTTGATTACACAGCTTGCATTTGACATAGCAAATATCATCTGCAAGTGTGTTAAAAAAGGACCACGCAGTGCAAGTCCTGGGAGCGTCCGTTTAGACTTTTGGAAGAGAAATCCGAACAGGTGCCAAAATGGAGGCTACAGGCAACAGAGTATGCAGCCTAACTCTCCCTCCCGTTTGTACCGTTGGGGCAATCGCTTCCTCAGAGCTACTACCACCACCTTCCTGTTACTCACGCCATGTTGGGTCTTGGACCTCATCATCTCCACTAACTTCTTACAACACCTGCTGCTGTTGGGTGGTCTGGCCACCACCATGCTCAACAGAAACTGGCACCTGAGTCTCATCATCATCAGATGCGTTCTGCGGTGTGCTGACCATCGGCACTGTCTCAACCGCCTCTTCAGATTCAGAGAGACACAGCTGTTGCGCATCATGGCATACTCCCTCTTCTTCACATTCCAGAATGCTGCTTGGCTGGGCCCCTGTTTGCAAACCAACAGATTCTGAGAACAGAAGCAGAGACTCAGCTGGCTCCTGTACAGAACTCTCTGACTGACTGGGCAATTTGGCAGGCGGTGAAGAGACAGATGGTTGCTCAACAGTGCTGTGGTCCTGAGAGGAGGTGGAAGCAATTGAAGTCGATGCATTGGACCCTGGGCTCCAACACCACCAGTTGTTGCCTGAAAGTGCTGTTAGCACAGTCAACACTTGCTCCTGTGTTACTGGTGTTGAGTAATGGCAGCTGTTCCCCTGCTGTGTGTACGACAAAAAGTCATGCTGCCTCCACCCTGTCCTCCTCTCATCCCTGGGCTCCAACACCGCCAGTTGTTGCTCGGAAGTAATTGGCACAGGTACTGACTCATGTCCACCCTGGTTACAGCACGACAGCTGTTTCCTGGCAGTGTCAACGTAAATTAGCCTGAAGTTGTCCTGTCATGTTGCATTCCGGTTATCCGACTCTATGGTGCCTGCAGTTTAGGTGATTCCTATGTGTGCTGTGGGATATGTAAATAAAGGCTCTTTCCGTTGTGAAAATAGGACAAGCACCCACTGTAGGACTGTGTGATTCGGTAACTGCAGACGGCTTGCGGCCTGTCAACTTACATTTTCATGGGTGCCTTATGGTACCCGTCCGCGTTCCAGTACCGTCAGCTGGTTCTCCGCAGTGCCTTTGGCCTAGGTGCCTCCATCTCGGTATCCGAGTTCCAGCAACGTCTGCTGGTCCTTGGTAGTGCTTTGGAGCACAGGTACCTCCTGCTTAGTAACCGTGTCCCAGTAACGTCAGCTGGTCCTCGGTTGTGCCATTGGCTCTTTTCCTTCTGCTGCCCCTCCGGGTTCCAGCACAGTCAGCTGGTCCTCGTTACTTGCATTGGCTCTTGTACCTTCTGCTACCCGTCCGGGTTCCAGTACCGTCAGCTGGTTCTCCGCAGTGCCTTTGGCCTAGGTGCCTCCATCTCGGTATCCGAGTTCCAGCAACGTCTGCTGGTCCTTGGTAGTGCTTTGGAGCACAGGTACCTCCTGCTTAGTAACCGTGTCCCAGTAACGTCAGCTGGTCCTCGGTTGTGCCATTGGCTCTTTTCCTTCTGCTGCCCCTCCGGGTTCCAGCACAGTCAGCTGGTCCTCGTTACTTGCATTGGCTCTTGTACCTTATGCTACCCGTCCGGGTTCCAGTAACGTCAACTGGTTCTCGGAAGTTAGACGACCCTAAAGACCACCCCGAAGAAGATGACGACCCCAAGGACGACGAGCATCAAGCCAACCAGCCTGAACACCATCACAAAGAAGAAATATAAGATTACCCAGAAGAAGATCACCAACAGGAAAAATAAGGTTACGACAAACTACAAGATACAAAACAAGAGACAGAAGAACAATAAGCAGAAGATCAAAAAGCAGAAGAACATGAAGTATAAGACCAAAATGAAGAGCAAAATATATGCTCTAAATTCTAAGCAGAAGAAGACTAAGCAGTGTATGGGGGTGAGTCCGTTCCTCCTCGTGGTGCCCCTGGAAACTGCCTGCTGCTGCAGGCTAAACTGAACACGGACAAATACTGTTGTAATTTAAATCTTTTGTGACAGCAAGAACGGAAGGATCAAAAATTCATACTTTGACAGATTACAAGTACAGGAATCTCTGTCACAAATAAGAATATGATGAAGAAGATGAAGAGGAAGAAGATGAAAATGTAGAATATGAAGAAGAATAATAGTTTAATAAGAACAATATGAGTAATGTTAACAAAAAGATGAATAACAAGAAGTTTACGAAGAAGATAAAGAAGGTGAAGATGAAGAATAATTTTATGACAAAGATGATGCTGCTGAAGATTATGAAGGAGAAAGTGTGTCAAAAGTTAAAAAGGTGAAGAGCATGGAAGTTGTGAAACATACATATTTGCCAAAATAGAAAAAAGGTTAACAACATTGTCAATTTGTTAGTCAATCCAAACGTATTTCCAAAAAAAAAATTTTAATGCTATTCCATTGGATTGGGTTAAACATGTATGCCTTTAATGTCTCCTCAACCTCCCCCAATACATTCTACATTACTCTTTGTTGTTTTCCTTCATGTACAATTAACCAACAAGGCAAGAATGGTTTTTTTTTAATTCCGATATTTTGTTCCCATAGACTTACATGGGACTTCCGGTATCGGTATCGGGTATCGCCGATATTTGAATGGTATCGGCGATACCATTCCGATTCCGATACTTTTGGATATCGGAAAGTATCGCTCAACCCTATTTAGGAGTAGTCTAAGGGGTGCACGCATGTGTGGGTTGCACGCATCACAGAAAGCTAAGCATCATAGAAGACAAGCATCGAGTAAACGGCAGTTATCCATGGCAGTTAATCAGGGCTGGAATCAGGTAGCCCAAACTTTGCTTTCTTTTTAATTATGAAAAACAAAATTTGAACAAAATTATGTTTATCAAATACCCTTATTATTATTATTACAACCTCATGCATGTTTTGCAATATATTTTTTATTTTATTTTAGGATATTTGTTTCTTGTTTTTTTGTTTTCTTTTTAATTACGTACATTACCTTTATCCTCCTGTGTTCCCTTGCCATCCACATTCACCGCCCCATCCCCCCTCCATCACGACTCATACACATCAGCCCCTCCATACTTCCCTCTCCCATGTACAGTTCCCATGCACTCCCCACCTTCCTGAGAAACCTCAGCCCATCTTGCCCAAACACATCACAGAAAAAACCTACTTACAACTCCAACAACTACCTGCTCTTTATCTTCTTACTCCTACTGATTTCAGGGGACATCTCCCCCAACCCTGGTCCACCATTCCCCAACCTCAATCCCTACCCTACCTCATATCGAAACCATAATAATCTTATTAATATTACTTGCACTCCCTCATCTCCTTCGTTTAACTGTGCCCTCTGGAATCCACAGTCTGCATGTAACAAGCTAACCTTCCTGCACAACTACTTTCTGAACAACTCTCTTCATCTGTTGGCCCTCACTGAAACCTGGATTCAGGATTCTGACATGGTCTCCCCTGCTGCCATTTCCTATGGTGGCTTACAGTTCTCCCATTCCCCGAGACCCTCAAACAGACATGGTGGTGGAGTCGGCATACTCCTGTCCCCACAATGCACTTTCCAGGTCATCCCCCCAATTCCATCACTCTCATTCCCTTCTTTTGAGGTCCACACCATCAGGCTCTTTCGTCCCCTCTCCCTCAGAGTAGCGGTCATATATCGGCCCCCAGGCTCGCCCACCCAGTTCCTTGACCACTTCTCTGCCTGGCTGCCGCACTTCATGTCCTCAGAACTACCAACCCTTATCCTTGGAGACTTCAACATCCCCATTAACAGCCCTACTTCCACACCTGCATCTCAGCTTCTATCACTAACCACTTCTCTAGGCCTCTCACAGCTTTCAACCTCTGAGACACACAAGGATGGTAACACCCTTGACCTGGTCTTTGTCCGCCTCTGTTCAATCTCCCACCTAAACAACTCACCGCTTCCACTGTCTGACCACAACATTCTCTCCTTCACGATCACAAATCCTCCACCACCCCGGCGCACTCCTACCTACCACACATTCAGAAATCTACAAGCCATTAACCCTCAGACACTTTCAGACTCCCTACACTCATCTCTGTCCCCAATCTCCTCTTTTTCTTGTCCTAATCTGACTGTTCATCACTACAATGACACTCTTAGAAGCACCCTTGACCAAGTAGCACCGTTCACCCTCAGAACTTCCAAACACACAGTAAAACAGCCCTGGCTCACATTACAAACTTAACTTCTTCAGCGATGCTCTAGGAGTGCTGAACGCCTTTGGAGAAAAACCCGCACACCAGAAGACTTCATCCACTTTAAATTCATGTTAAGAACTTATAATGCTGCCCTTCACCTCGCCAAACAGACCTACTTCACCACCCTGATCTCCTCACTAGCCAACAACCCCAAGAAACTTTTTGACACTTTTCACTCCCTCCTCAGGCCAAAAGCACAAGCCCCTATCACAGACATTTGTGCTGACGACCTGGCCTCCCATTTTATAGAAAAAATAGATACTATCCGTCAGGAAATCTGCTCTCAACCACCAAGGGCTGTGACTCCCATCCCACCCTGCTGTTCCCCTGGCTCACTTTCCACATTTGATCCCATCACAGAAGAAGAAGTCTCCAGACTCCTCTCTTCCTCTCGTCCGACTACATGCACTACCGACCCCATTCCCTCACATCTCCTCCAGTCTCTCTCTCCAGTTATCACAACTCACTTAACTAAAATCTTTAATCTCTCACTCTCCTCTGGCATTTTCCCATCCTCCTTCAAACACTCCATCATTACTCCACTACTAAAGAAACCCGCTCTCGACCCTTCCTGCACAAACAACTACAGACTGGTCTCCAATCTCCCCTTCACCTCTAAACTCTTGGAGCGCCTAGTCTACTCCCGCCTCACCCATTACCTCTCCACTTACTCCCTTCTAGACCCTTCACAGTCCGACTTTCGCCCCCTACATTCGACTGAAACTGCACTCATCAAAGTGACCAATGACCTTCTTACAGCAAAATGTAACGGTGACCACTCTCTGCTCATTCTTCTCGAGTCTCGACCTTTCTGCAGCTTTTGACACGGTTGACCACCGTCTCCTACTGTCTAGGCTCCACTCACTAGGTATTAAGGACACTGTTCTCTCCTGGTTCTCCTCCTATCTTTCTAACTGCTCCTTCAGTGTTTCGTTCTCTGGCTCAACATCATCTCCTCTTCCTCTCACTGTCGGTGTACCCCAGGGCTCAGTCCTTGGCCCCCTTCTCTTCTCTCTCTACACGGCCCCAATTGGACAGACCATCAGCAGATTTGGCTTTCAGTACCATCTTTATGCTGATGACACACAACTATACACGTCATCCCCCGACCTTACCCCCGCTGTACTACAGAACGCCACCGACTGTCTGTCCGCAGTCTCCAACATCATGTCCGCTCTCTTTCTGAAACTTAACCTCTCCAAAACTGAACTTCTTCTGCTCCCGCCGTCTACTAACCTCCCTAAATTTGACATATCCCTCTCCGTGGGTGGCACCATAATAACACCCCGGCAGCAGGCTCGCTGTCTGGGGGTTATGTTTGACACAATCTCTCCTTCACCTCCCATATACAATCTCTTGCCCGCTCTTGCCGCCTACACCTAAAGAACATCTCTAGAATCTGCCCTTTTCTCACCATGGAAACAACAAAAACCCTCACTGTAGCATTGATCCACTCCCGCCTGGACTACTGCAACGCTCTATTACTTGGCCTCCCCATTACTCGACTATCCCCTCTCCAGTCCATCCTTAATGCAGCAGCCAGGGTAATCCATCTGGCTAATCGGTACTCGGACGCGTCCGCTCTTCGCCAGTCCTTACACTGGCTGCCCATTAATTATAGGATCCAATTCAAAGTACTGGTTCTCACCGACAAAGCTCTCCACAGTGCAGCACCCCCCTACATCTCCTCCCTCATTTCTATCTATCGGCCTAACCGACTGCTGCGCTCTGCAAACGACCTTCGACTAACCTCTGCACTAATCCGTACCTCCCACTCCCGACTCCAAGACTTCTCCCGCACTGCGCCAATTCTCTGGAATGCTCTACCCCAAGAAATTAGGACTATCCACAATTTGCATGGTTTCAGGCGCTCCCTAAAAACACATTTGTTCAGAGCGGCCTATCACATTCACTAATCAAAGTCATTCTATGTGTAAGTGTGTGTGTGTTAGCCCATTCACTATCTCCATCCATCCCTTACTCCCTCAAGATGGCTGGACCATCATTGTAAATACACTATTGTATATAAACACCTGTACTTTGTATCTCCCCTACCTCATTGTAGATTGTAAGCTCTCATGAGCAGGGCGGCTTATTTTGCTTTAATTATTGTATTGTTAACGTTGTTACTTATGACTTGTGTTCTGAAACTGTTAAACTGTAAAGCGCTGCGGAATATGTTGGCGCTATATAAATAAAGATTATTATAATACAAAAAAGTGATGGCTGAATGCTTGTAGATGCAGAGTACTTAATCAATTTTTGAAGCGATAACTTCTATGAGTGAGACTGCATGTTCCTTCTTTACTGGATTATAAACAGGAAGGTAAAAAAATGATTTTATTATCTCTAAATTACTTTGCTGAAAGCCTCTGTGATCATCTATGGTGTCTCCAATATTTACTCCAGAGCTGAAAGGAACAGTTAGGAAAATTTAGCATGGTCACAGTTATGTTTTCGAACATCTTCACATTAGTGCACTTCTCGCTAGCATTTCAGCAATACTTAGTAGCAGCTGTTTTTACATTAATTGCCTGTAGATCCTGGTAAAGTTGATTGTAATGATTCTCCCGAGTACTCAGTGGGTTAATCTTCTGTTTTTCTTGAAAGGCTGAATAAACATATGATTGCTGTTGATCGTCATATTCTCCTGAAAATAATTCTTCATAGAGGGTCCCATCATACCATAAATAAATAACGAACAACAATATATTGCATCCTGCTCTCAACATATTGTCCTGTTTCCATAAGCATTTGCAATTACAGGAAGGCTTTGACAGCTTGAGGTTTCAGGGTACACTTTAAAAAAGTTTTAGATTTTTTAAACTGTTTCCTGTCCACAATCAAGTTATTCAGACTGCATTGTTTCTTCTTCTCTAGTACTTTAATGAAAGCATCCATAATTTTCTTGCACATTAGTTTACAGATCTGTATCACAATTTTTTGGCCAAATTTAGGTGTTTTATTTCGGCAACAGTTCTGAAGTGTTATCAAATTTTGTTGGAACAGATGCAGATTATTTGTTTCTTTTTCCTTATATGTAGTCCAATTTTTGACAAAGGTGTCTATGATGCCCAGAGTATCATATTTAACCCCTTCATGACCCAGCCTATTTTGACCTTAAAGACCTTGCCATTTTTTGCAATTCTGACCAGTGTCCCTTTATGAGGTAATAACTCAGGAACGCTTCAACGGATCCTAGCGATTCTGAGATTGTTTTTTCGTGACATATTGGGCTTCATGTTAGTGGTAAATTAAGGTCGATAATTTTTGCGTTTATTTGTGAAAAAAATGGAAATTTGGCGAAAATTCTGAAAATTTTGTAATTTTCAAATTTTTAATTTTTATTCTGTTAAACCAGAGAGTTATGTGGCACAAAATAGTTAATAAATAACATTTCCCACATGTCTACTTTACATCAGCACAATTTTGGGAACAACATTTTTTTTTGTTAGGAAGTTATAAGGGTTAAAATTGACCAGCGATTTCTCCTTTTTACATCAAAATTTACAAAACCATTTTTTTTAGGGACCACATCACATTTGAAGTCACTTTGAGGGGTCTATATGGCAGAAAATACCCAAAAGTGACACCTTTATAAAAACTGCACCCCTCAAGCTACTCAAAACTACATTCAAGAAGATTATTAACCCTTCAGGTGCTTCACAGGAACTAAAGCAACGTGGAAGGAAAAAATGGACATTTTAATTTTTCCAACAAAAATTTTATTTTAGCATCAATTTTTTCATTTTTACATGGGCATCAGGATAAAATGGATCCTAAAATTTGTTGGACAATTTCTCCTGAGTACACAGATACCTCATATGTGGTCATAAACCACTGTATGGGCGCACAGCAGGGCTCAGAAGGGAAGGAGCGCCATTTGACTTTTTGAATAGAAAATAAGCTGGAATATTTAGCGGTTGCCATGTCACATTTGGAGAGACCCTGTGTGCCTAAACATTGGAGCTCCCCCACAAGTGACCCCATTTTGGAAACTAGACCTCCTAAGGAACTTATCTAGATGCATAGTGATCACTTTGAACCCCAAGGTGCTTCACAAATTGATCTGTAAAAAAAGAAAGTACTTTTTTTTCACAAACATTTTCTTTTAGTCTCAGTTTTTTTCATTTTCACATGGGCAACAGTATAAATTGGATCCTAAAATTTGTTGGGCAATTTCTCCTGAGTACACAGATACCTCATATGTGGTCATAAACCACTGTTTGGGCGCACGGCAGGGCTCAGAAGGGAAGGAGCGCCATTTGACTTTTTGAATGGAAAATATGCTGGAATATTTAGCGGTTGCCATGTCGAATTTGGAGAGTCCCTGTGTGCCTAAACATTGGAGCTCCCCCACAAGTGACCCCATTTTGGAAACTAGACCCCCTAAGGAACTTATCTAGATGCATAGTGAGCACTTTGAACCCCCAGGTGCTTCACAAATTGATCCGTAAAAAAAAGAAAGTACTTTTTTTCACAAAAATTTTCTTTTAGCCTCAGTTTTTTTCATTTTCACATGGGCAACAGTGTAAATTGGATCCTAAAATTTGTTGGGCAATTTCTCCTGAGTACACAGATACCTCATATGTGGTCATAAACCACTGTTTGGGCGCACGGCAGGGCTCAGAAGGGAAGGAGCGCCATTTGACTTTTTGAATGGAAAATATGCTGGAATATTTAGCGGTTGCCATGTCGCATTTGGAGAGTCCCTGTGTGCCTAAACATTGGAGCTCCCCACAAGTGACCCCATTTTGGAAACTAGACCCCCTAAGGAACTTATCCAGATGCATAGTGAGCACTTTGAACCCCCAGGTGCTTCACAAATTGATCCGTAAAAAAAAGAAAGTACTTTTTTTTCACAAAAATTTTCTTTAGCCTCAGTTTTTTTCATTTTCACATGGGCAACAGTATAAATTGGATCCTAAAATTTGTTGGGCAATTTCTCCTGAGTACACAGATACCTCATATGTGGTCATAAACCACTGTTTGGGCGCACGGCAGGGCTCAGAAGGGAAGGAGCGCCATTTGACTTTTTGAATGGAAAATATGCTGGAATATTTAGCGGTTGCCATGTCGCATTTGGAGAGTCCCTGTGTGCCTAAACATTGGAGCTCCCCCACAAGTGACCCCATTTTGGAAACTAGACCCCCTAAGGAACTTATCTAGATGCATAGTGAGCACTTTGAACCTCCAGGTGCTTCACAAATTGATCCGTAAAAAAAAGAAAGTACTTTTTTTTCACAAAAATTTTCTTTTAGCCTCAGTTTTTTTCATTTTCACATGGGCAAAGTATAAATTGGATCCTAAATTTTGTTGGGCAATTTCTCCTGAGTACATAGATACCTCATATGTGGTCATAAACCACTGTTTGGGAGCACGGCAGGGCTCAGAAGGGAAGGAGCGCCATTTGACTTTTTGAATGGAAAATATGCTGGAATATTTAGCGATTGCCATGTCGCATTTGGAGAGTCCCTGTTGCCTAAACATTGGAGCTCCCCCACAAGTGACCCCATTTTGGAAATTAGACGCCCTAAGGAACTTATCTAGATGCATAGTGAGAACTTTGAACCCCCAGGTGCTTCACAGAAGTTTATAACGCAGAGCCGTGAAAATAAAAAATCATTTTTTTTCTCAAAAAAAGATTTTTTAGCCCACTATTTTTTATTTTCACAATGGTTACAGGAGAAAGTGGACCCCAAAAGTTGTTGTCCAGTTTGTCCTGAGTACGCTAGTACCCCATATGTGGGGGGGAACCACTGTTTGGGCACACGTCAGGGCTCGGAAGGGATGTGGTGATGCTTTGAAATGCCGACTTGATGGAATGGTCTGCGGGCATCTTGTTACGTTTGCAGAGCCCCTGATGTGCCTAAACAGTAGAAACTCCCCACAAGTGACCCCATTTAGGAAACTAGACCCCGCAAAGAACTTATCTAGATGTGTGGTGAGCACTTTGAACCCCCAAGGGCTACACAGAAGTTTATAACGCCCGGGCATGAAAATAAAAAAATCATATTTTTTCCACAATCAGGATCTTTTAGTCCCAATTTTTTATTTTCCCAAGGGTAACATGAGAAATTAGACCCCAAAAGTTGTTGTCCAATTTGTCCTGAGTATGCTGATATCCCATATGTGGGAGAAAACTACTGTATGGGCACACGTCGGGGCTCGGATGGGAAGTAGTGACGTTTTGAAATGCCCACTTGATGGAATGGTCTTCGGGCGTCATCTTACGTTTGCAGAGTCCCTGATGTGCCTAAACAGTAGAAACTCCCCACAAGTGACCCCATTTTGGAAACTAGATCCCCCAAGGAACTCCTATAGATGTGTTATAAGCACTTTGAATCTCCAAGTCCTTCACAGAAGTTTATAACGCAGAGCCGTGAAAATATAAAATCATTTTTTTCCACAAAAATAATTTTTAGTCCCCAATTTTTTTTCCCAATGTTAACAGGAGAAATTAGAACCCCCAAAGTTGTTGTGCAATTTTTCCCGAGTACGCTGATACCTCATATGTGGGGATAAACCACTGTTTGGGCATACGTCGGGGCTTGGAATAAAGGGAGCACTGTTTGACTTTTTGAACGCAAAATTTGCAGGAATCAATGGTGGCGCCATGTCGCGTATGGAGACCCCTGATGTGCCTAAATAGTGGAAACCCCTCAATTCTAACTCCAACACTAACCCCAACACACCCCTAACCCCAACCCTAACCCCTACACACACCTAACCCTAATATAAACCCTAATCATAACCCTAACCCCAACACACCCCTAACCCTAATCCCAACTCTAACCATTAACCTAACTACAAGCCTAACCCTAATTACAACCCTAACCCTAATTCCAACCCTAACTCAAATTCCAACCCCAACCGTAATTCTAACCTTAACCCTAATGCTAACCCTAACCCTAGTTCTAACCCTAAGGCTGGGTTCATATTGTGTTTTACCAGCCCGTTCAACACGTAGCGTTGACCGGCTGGTAACGGTATAGCATAACGCGATCGCGTTATGCTATACCCGCTAGCGCAGATGAATCAGCAGATAATCAGCCGCGGATCCGCAGCAAAATCAGTCGCGGATCAGCAACAAAATCCGCCGTGGATCAGCAGCAAAATCCGCCGCGGATCAGCAGCAAAATCCGCCGCGGATCCGCAGCGGAATCAGTCGGGGATCCGCAGCGAAATCAGTCGCGGATCCGCAGCGAATCAGCAGCAAAATCAGTCGCAGATCAGCAGCAAAATCCGCCGCGGATCCGCAGTGAAATCCGCCGAGGATCCGCAGCGAAATCAGTCGCGGATCCGCATCGAAATCAGTAGCGGATCCGCAGCAAAATCAGTAGCGGATCCGCAGCGAAATCCGCCGCGGATCAGCAGCGAAATCTGCCGTGGATCAGCAGCGAAATCCGCCGCTGATCCGCAGCGAAATCCGCCGCGGATCAGCAGCGAAATCAGCCGCGGATCCGCAGCGAAATCAGCCGCGGATCCGCAGCGAAATCCGCCGCGGATCCGCAGCGAAATCCGCCGCGGATCAGCAGCGAAATCAGCAGCGGATCAGCGGCAAATCCGCCGCGGATCAGCAGCGAAATCCGCCGCGGATCAGCAGTGAAATCCGCCGCGGATCAGCAGCGAAATCAGCCGCGGATCAGCAGCGATATCCGCCGGGGATCGTCAGCGAAATACGCCGCGGATCCGCAGCGAAATACGCGCGGATCGCAGCGAAATCAGCGCGATCCGCCGCGAATCGCCACGGATCGCGCGTATCCGCGCGGATCCGCAGCAAAATCCGCTAGGAAAAAAATATATATATATTTTTTTTATTATTTGTCCCTACCTATGACGGGGGGGGTTCATTTACTTTTTTTTTATTTTAATCACTGTGACAGTTTATCACAGTGATCAAAATAAATTTTTTTACAATGGAGGGCGCACTGCGCATGCGCCGGCCGGCGGGCGCACTGCGCATGCGCCCGCCATTTTCCAAGATGGCGGCGCCCATGAAGAATCCCGGGCAGCCGCCGGGACGGATCCAGGGACATCGGTGGACCGGGAGAGGTGAGTAGGGGACGTCGGAAGGTGAGGGGGGGATCGGAAGGTGAGGCGGGTGATCGCAGGAGCAGGGGAGCAGACAGCAACGGCGGTGACCGATCGCTGCCATCTTTCGATGGCGGCGGCCGATCACCGCCGTGACATGGTGTGGGGGGGGTCTGATCGCGGTCTCCAGCCATGGCAGATGCTATTGCAGCATCGGCCATGGCTGGATTGTAATATTTCACCAGTTTCATTGGTGAAATATTACAAATCGCTCTGATTGGCAGTTTCACTTTTAACAGCCAATCAGAGCGATCGTGGCCACGTGGGGGTTAAGCCAACCCCCCTGTGGTGATGCAGTAAGGGTCCTGTTACTGCGGGTCAGGTGACCTTTCAGTGACCCGGACCCCCGACCCGCAGTAACATGATTTATAGCATGACGCCGACGTCGGCGTCATGGGTCGGGATGGCACAGGTTTTCATGACGCCGACGTCGGCGTCATGGGTCGGGAAGGGGTTAAAAATGTGTTACCCCCCATTGGGAACTGGTTGAAAGCCCATGCACTGCATGTATGGGCATTATAAGTGTAAGAGACCCGGTCCTTTACCTTAAGCACATTTTTTACTGAGCCCTATTCAATGTCTACCTCTTGTCTGCGACTACATGACCAGGGTAAACGTGTTCTGTGCTGTTTAAGGAAGTACAATTTTGGGCAAGGGTGTCTATGATTGCAATAATACTTTTTTTACAAAGTTCCCCACCATGGGGAAATGTTTGTCAGCCCATGCACTGTGTGTATGGGCATTACTAGTCTAGGAGATCCGGTCCTTTACATTTGGCCTACTTGTTACTGAGGCCTTCATCACTGTCTCCTTGTTAACAGCCAATAGATGACCAGGGTGAACGTGTTATGTGCTGTTATAAGCAGTACAATTTTGCGCAAGTGTGTCTGTGATGACAAGAGTATATTTTTAACAAATCTACGCCCCATGTATAAACCACATCCTGGTTTGCAAAGACTTCAGAACATTTGCGTGCTTTAAAGACCTCACTTGTAAAGCTCCGTTTTTTGTTGACTGGTTGATCACATTGGACACAATACACTGCATATAACTTTGATAAAGCAATGCTGTCAATTTGGCTCAGTAGCTCAATAGAAAAATATCTTTTGTCACTCTTTATTTGCTCTTATTGAAAGCCATTACTTTGGCTGCATCAAAGAGTAAGTGTTCAATAGCAAAAAGTGACAGCTGAATGCTTGTAGATGCAGAGTACGTAATGTAATCCATTTTGTCTGAGATAACTTGTATGAGGGAGACTGCATGTTCCTTCTTTCCTGGATAATAAACAGGAATAATAATAAATGCTCTTTTTATCTGTAAAGTATTTTTTGGAAAGGATGTCAGATCATCTATTGTGTCTCCAATATTTACTACACAGCACAATATCAGCAAAATATAAAATATATACTGTATATATTTTTATTTTGCTGATATTAATTATATTCTGTTTATGCACACAAAATAATTGTGTTGTGGCAATGTGGTTGTACTATATTTTTTAATATTTTTCTCATACTCCTTTATGCTCTTATTTCAGCTATTCAATATTTTTATATATTTGTGTTTATTTTAAATTTACATCAATAAATTATTTTCAAATATTATTATAGTTGTTGATTGCACTTTTTTATTAGGAGGATTTTGTCTTTTTTGTGCAAAACTTTTTTAGCTATATACAATTGGTTTTTCTTTGATTTATTAATTGTTTGTTAGGGGTCGAGTTCCCACTCCTGCACAAGGGGAATCTCAAGCTATCCCCACTGCGGTCTCCCATCCGTCTCCGGCCACAGTGGAACCTGCTCAACAGAGACGTCGGTCCCAGCGTCTCGCTCAGTCTAGTGCTGTGCAGAGGATGTCTGCTGCCACTCCAGGTCCTGCCATTGTAACTAGTGCAGGTCAGCGGCAAGCAGACTCAGTTGGGACTAACATTCAAGAATAAAAGGTAGCACACTGTAGCGCTATAGCTTGCAGACACAAAAATATGAAAAAAGATGAAAAATGGATTGCATCACTGCCTTAGAAATATAAAAAATTGAGAAGTCTTAGCACATAAAAAGGCCAATTTATGTGTACCTGATAGCCACGTTAAGGCCCTCTTCTCGTATATCAGGTCCTAACTATGCCAATTCTCACATAGAAAAGTCTGTCTGCATGGGAACATATGAATCCTCTCTCCAGACTAAAATCTACATCTCTTTGAAGGGTAATGAACCTGTTATAATTAAAACGCCTGTGACCACCAGGTGGAGTGCTCAGACAGAAGGTAAATGAATGCATATCAAAAACTGACTGGCACATCCAAACATAGATCGAATGTGAACAGGTGCTGAAACCTAGAGTCACCAACTCATACACATTCAAGAATAAAAGGTAGCACACTGTAGCGCTATAGCTTGCAGACACAAAAATATGAAAAAGATGAAAGGAATTGCATCACTGCCTTAGAAATATGAAAAATTGAGAAATCTTAGCACATAAAAAGGCCAATTTATGTGTACCTGATAGCCACGTTAAAGCTCTTCTCGTATATCAGGTCCAGACTTTTCTAAGTGAGGATTGGCATAGTTAGGACCTGACATACGAGAAGAGCCTTAACGTGGCTATCAGATACACATAAATTGGCCTTTTTATGCGCTAAGACTTCTCAATTTTTCACATTTCTAAGGCAGTGATGCAATTCATTTTTCACATTTTCTCATATTTTTGTGTCCGCAAGCTATAGCGCTACAGTGTGCTACCTTTTATTCTTGAATGTGTATGAGTTGGTGACTCTAGGTTTAAGCACCTGTTCACATTGGATCTATGTTTGGATGTGCCGGTTGTTATGATTTGGTAGCTGAGGAGAGCAGGCAAAAAAGGCAATACACCAGAGAGGTTGGAATTTACTGGATTGCAGTACCCTGACTAACCACCCAAACTAAAGGCAGCCGTGGAGCGTACCTACGTTGGTCCTAGACGCCTCGTCACAGCCTGAGAAGCTAACTACACCTAAAGATAGAAAGAGGAAAACTATCTGCCCCGGAGCAGATCCCTAAAGAACATAGGAAGCCCCCAAACATGTAATGGCGGTTAGACAAGAGGAAATACAGACACAGACAGAAAATAGTATGAGCAAACGTTGGGGCCAAATCTTCCTAGAAAGAAAAGGATAGGAAGGACACTTACTGCAATCCAAAAAACCCTAAAAAAATACCAACTCACTAATTGCAAAAACACCTGAGATTATACGACCTCTACCACCTAAATTAGTTCTCTGGTGTAACAAAACTAAGCAGCAGCCACTGAAAAAACTGGAAAAGGCAAATGAACAAATAACAGTGGCTCAGACAAACTGAGAGGAGCACAAGCCCCCAGAGGGGACCTGGCTGACCTCCACAGAAGTGCAGGACAAAATGCAAAAAGCAAGCACAAAAATAAAAGCAGAAAATATCTTATCTGTTAGCAGAAGATGCAGGCAAGACACAGCAAGCTTCCAAGTGAACCAGGAACCAAAGTTGAGACAAGAACAATTGATTACCGGCAACCCTGATGGGAGGGAACCTCCCTTATATAAGACCAGTCTGTAACACCTGTAACAATCTTCATTGAATAGTTCAGTACTGTTTGTAACCACCAGAGGGAGCTTCTGCTCAGAATTCATTTCTATCACATTCACAACAGTACCCCCCCCTTGAGGAGGGGTCACCGAACCCTCATTTGGGCAACCAGGTCAGGATGAACTCTGTGATACGCACGGATCAGTCTCCTAGCATGGATGTCTGAAGCAAACACCCAAGAATTGTCCTCCTGACCATAACCTCTCCACTTAACCAAATACTGGAGTTTCCGTCTAGAAAAACGAGAATCCAATATTTTCTCAACCACATACTCCAGATTGCCCTCAACCAAAACAGGATCAGGAGGCGCAGCCATAGGAACCACTGGCTCGACAAACCTCTTCAATAAGGACTTGTGGAACACGTTATGGATCTTAAATGTCCCTGGAAGAAGTAAACGAAAGGAAACAGGATTAAGAATCTCCATGATCTTATAAGGTCCAATGAACCTAGGCTTAAACTTAGGAGATGCAACTCTCATAGGGATATTTCTTGAGGACAACCAGACCAAGTCCCCCACTTCAAACCGAGGACCATCAGTCCTATGCCGGTTGGCAAACCGCTGGGCCCTCTCCTGAGAGAGGGACAACCTCTCCACTACCTGGTCCCAAATCTGCTGCATACGCTCCACAACAGAGTCAACACCTGGACAGACAGAAGCCTCCGTCTGTCCCGAAGAAAATCGAGGGTGAAACCCAAAATTGCAGAAAAATGGAGACATCAAAGTGGCAGAGCTAGCCCTATTATTAAGAGCAAACTCAGCCAAAGGCAAAAAAGAGACCCAGTCATCCTGATCAGCAGACACAAAGCATCTCAGATAAGTCTCCAATGTCTGGTTTGTTCTCTCAGTTTGTCCATTGGTCTGAGGATGAAAAGCCGAGGAGAAAGACAATTGAACACCAAGTTTAGAACAAAAAGTCCTCCAAAATCTGGAAACAAACTGGACTCCTCTGTCAGACACAATGTTCTCAGGAATGCCATGTAACAGAACCACGTGCTGAAGGAACAAAGGCGCCAATTCGGAGGAGGAAGGCAACTTAGGTAATGGCACAAGATGTATAATTTTGGAAAACCTATCACAAATCACCCAGATAACGGTCATTCTCTGAGAAACAGGAGACTGAGCACCTTGGTAGTATGTGAAATTGATATTTATTCAGTACACCCTTTGCCTAATTATCTTGCTGCTAGCATAGTATCATTTAGTATGAGTTTTAGCACTCTTTGTCTATCACTTAATGTTATTCAATTGCACAATGTCACTTTATAGCTATAGATGAGTACCAGCTCTCATTGCTGCTAGCACGATATCACTTTGGCACTGTGCATGTGTTGTAGCGCTGTTTGCCTACTCTTTATGATTATTTAATAGCACAATGTCACTTTATAGCCACATATGAATATTGGTTTTATGGCTTGGTTATATATGATCAATTGAATAGCTATCTTGTATATGTGCTTATCCTACTACACATGCTATCTAATAATTAATTGATTTAATTGCTAGCACTATTGGCACCTTGTTTTGTTCTAATTTTTGCTATGCATTTACTACTTTAGTTGTTTGTTTTTATCAGCACTTTTTTCAATTTTTGATTATACCATTAGTATTTTTTGCACGTGTTCATACTGTATTTTGTGTGATATATATATATATATATATATGAAATTAATTATTCTTTGCACTATATATTTATTATATTAATTTATATTATATATTTGAATATTTTGCACTATTTTTGTATTGTGTGTATACATTTTTTGCACTAGTTTTTTTGCACTATTTTTGTGCATTTATTTTTATTTATTGCATTAGCACTTTAATCATTATATTTGGTCACTTAATAGTGTATGAGCATATAATTGTATATATATTAATTTGGCACTATTGCACTTTTTGATCAATTGCACAATATATTATATAAAAAAAATTCTAATATATATATTTTTTTATTTTGCTGATATTAATTATATTCTGTTTATGCACACAAAATAATTGTGTTGTGGCAACGTGGTTGTACTATATTTTTTAATGTTTTTCTCATACTCCTTTGTGCTCTTATTTCAGCTATTCAATATTTTTTATATATTTGTGTTTATTTTGAATATACGTCAATAAATTATTTCAAATATTATTATAGTTGTTGATTGCACTTTTTTATTAGGAGGATTTTTTCGAAACAAAGTAGACTGAAATTTTTGTCTAAAGATCAGTCTAATTTAGAAGTTTTATGGCTCAGCTTATATGCAGAATGTGAAATGGAAAATCTAAAGCTAGATTCTAAGCTTCTAAGATTCTAGATTTAATAGAGAAAGAGAGAAATTGAAAAATATTTTACAGTTGGTTGATGTATTTCACAAGTTTGTGTTCGAGAAATCCAAAAATGATTGTGCAAAAATAGTGTCAGATGATACTAGTGATGTTCCTGAGATTGACTGTAATGAGGAAATTGGACAAGATGTGGGACATGTGTCTGTAATGGCTACTGAAGGTGACCTTGTCTCTGATGATGTAAAAAAAGATGGTGGAAATGTGGGAGGAGACTTCAGAACTAATGTAGGAGGACATATGTGAGGAGACTTCGGAACTAATGTTGGAAGAAACAGGAGAGGAGACTTCAGAACTGATGTAGATGACGTATGAGGGACAGATGAACAAAGGCCACTAAAAATATAAGACAACTCAGAGGCCAAATTAAAGTTAGGAAAAATTTGTTAAAACTATGCAAAATTATTCCTGCATATGATAACAAAATCCATGTGTGCAGAAATTCTGAAATATTTGAAAGTTTTGTTGATAAGCTTGAAATAACGAATGAAGAGAAAAATCAGTTATTTAAATTGTGGCTTCCTGGAACCTTTTCCAGACGCTTAACATTAAAATTGTCTTGTGATAACGACTCACATGAAGATTTAAATGATAAAGACAGATTGAAAATTCTGATTTTCTGTGCATTAAATGAAAATTGTCCAGATATTGATATTTTACAAAAATTAAGGATTGGTCGGAAAGAATGCACTTTTACATTCATGTCCATATTTAAAAGGTTGTACAAAACTCTCATTAACAATGTTAAAACACAATCAATGATAAAAAGTTTTGTAAACAAATTTGTGTTCCTAAATTCTGTATCTCGTGTTATTGCATCACAAAAAAATTCTTTATTTGAATGTGCGCAATTCCTTGATTTTGCTAGAAAACATGAGAATCGTGAAGGGAAAATAAATCATACTAATTTTGTAAAATCAGACAGAGTAAAATCTTTTCAAATGCCAGTGTCAAAATCTCCTAAACTGAGTTATCCCCGTAATCAAATCTATGACATGCGAAGAAAATTACATATTTGTTATAAGCCCTACCAAATGATTCAAGAGTCCACAGCTTTACAGAAAAAGTTAAAAATTCAAGTTTCTGGCCTTCAGTCTGTAAAGAGACAAATTGCGGACATTAACAATCAGAAACAGGTGACTTCTCAGAGTGACTTAACTGAGTCTTCAGTTTACAGCTTATTATCGGAGCTGCTCAAACAATCTTTTAAAAAAGCAATGATAAACAGGTCTTTTCAAGATATTTTTGACAAAGAAATAAAATTTGGTTTAGGAATCGGCTAAAAATGAAATTATATGTTGTGTAAAAGTGTTATACAATATATTAATATAGGAAAGATGTGTATCTTCGTACCGTGTTAGCCAGTAGATAGAAAAATATTTAGACTAATAGAAATATTTTTCTATACAATATATTATTCAGTTATTTGTAATTATTTTATAAGATATAATTCTGTAGTTCCACAGTTTTTGTAGATATATACAGTATATATAATTATACAGTATATATAGTATAGTTGTATAAGTAGAGATTGTATAACTGTATATTTATATGTATAGTGATATAATTAAAATAAACTACAGTAATAATATTTAGAATTACATTAAAGCCAATGCATATATGTGTAAGACATTTCAATTTTATTTTGTTTCTGGATGAATATGATATTTAACCTTATCTTTCATTTTTCCTTAGAATTTTCATTTACAAGCAGGACTTAATCGGAAAAAAACCCTCTTACATGGATTTATGCGTTTATTTACACAGGAATTTGTAATAACTGCATGATTTTATATATTTAACACTTAAAAGGAAATAATATATAACTAACTGAATCTAAATTTAGTTTTTTGTGTGTTGCTAACATTTTTAAAGTTTTGTATTTGCATGGCAATATGTCCTGACTGCATTGCATGTGACATTTAAACTTTGTTCTAATAATAAGGATACCTTACCCCTGTTTCAGTTTTTGTAACTTAAAGCGCTTGTGTTATGTTTCGGTAGCTGAGGAGGACAGGAACAACAGCAGGGCAGCCGAACATCTGAGATGTTGGTAACTGATGGGTTGCAGATTCCTAAACTAACGGCACAACTAGAGGTAGCCGTGGAGCGTTCCTACGTTGATCCTAGATGCCTTGTCACAACCTGAGAGATAACTACACCTAAAGGCAGAAAGATGAAAGCTATCTGCCCCGGAGCAGATCCCCAAAGAAAATAGGAAGCCCCCAAACATATAGTGGCGGTTAGACAAGATGAAAATACAAACATAGGCAGAAAATAGACTGAGCAAACGCTGGGGCCACAAGCTGACTAAATAGGATAGGACAGGA
The DNA here is from genome assembly GCA_033576555.1 of Oophaga sylvatica. Taxonomy (NCBI): domain Eukaryota; kingdom Metazoa; phylum Chordata; class Amphibia; order Anura; family Dendrobatidae; genus Oophaga; species Oophaga sylvatica. The sequence continues at coordinate 12,947,418 of JARQOD010000007.1, forward strand.
GAGATTACTTTCTGCAACCCAGAAAACCCTACAAAAATCCAACAATTCTGATTACAAAAATACTGAGATCACACGATCTCGCCACCCACTCCTCGCTGAAAGGTTCAGTACTGTCTGTAACCACCAGAGGGAGCCTCTGCTCAGAAACCATCTCTAGCACATTCATAACAGTACCCCCCCTTGAGGAGGGGTCACCGAACCCTCACTTGTGCAACCAGGCCAATGAGGATGAGCTCGGTGATAGCCACGGATCAGTCTCCTAGCATGGATATCCGAAGCAAACACCCAAGAATTGTCCTCCTGACCATAACCTCTCCACTTAACCAAATACTGGAGTTTCTGTCTAGAAAAACGAGAATCCAATATTTTCTCAACCACATACTCCAGATTGCCCTCAACCAAAACAGGGTCAGGAGGCACAGCCATAGGAACCACTGGCTCGACAAACCTCTTCAATAACGACTTGTGGAACACTTTAATGGATCTTAAATGTCCCTGGAAGAAGCAAACGGAAGGAAACAGGATTAAGAGTCTCCATAATCTTATAAGGTCCAATGAACCTGGGCTTAAACTTTGGAGATGAAACCCTCATAGGGATATTTCTTGAGGACAACCAAACCAAGTCTTCCACTTTAAACCGAGGACCATCAGTCCCATGCCGGTTGGCAAACCGTTGGGCCTTCTCCTGAGAGAGAGACTAACTCTCCACTGCCTGGTCCCAAATCTGCTGCATTCGCTTCACAACAGAGTCAACACCCGGACAGACCGAAGCCTCTGACTGTCCCGAAGAAAATCGAGGGTGAAACCAAAATTGCAGAAAAATGGAGACATCAAGGTGGCAGAGCTAGCCCTATTATTAAGAGCAAAGTCAGCCAAAGGCAAAAAAGAGACCCAGTCATCTTGATCAGCAGACACAAAACATCTCAAATAAGTCTCCAAGGTCTGGTTTGTTCTCTCTGTTTGTCCATTGGTCTGAGGATGAAAAGCAGAGGAGAAAGATAATTGAACACCAAGTTTAGAACAAAATGTCCTCCAAAATCTGGAAACAAATTGGACTCCTCTGTCACAATGTTCTCCGGAATGCCATGTAACCGAACCACGTGCTGAAGGAACAAAGGCACCAATTCGGAGGAGGAAGGTAACTTAGGTAATGGCACAAGATGTATCATCTTGGAAAACCTATCACAGATTACCCAGATAACGGTCATTCTCTGAGAAACAGGGAGGTCGGAAATAAAATCCATAGAGATATGGGTCCATGGCCTCTTGGGCACAGGTAATGGCATTAACAAACCACTAGAGCGAGAGCAAGGCTTGGAGCGAGAGCAAGTCCCACAGGACTGCACAAATTCCCTGACGTCACAAGACAAAGTGGGCCACCAAAAGGACCGACTCACCAAGTCTCTGGTACCAAAAATCCCGGGATGACCAGCCAACGCGGAACAATGAATCTCAGACATCACATTCTTCTTCCACTGGTCTGGAACAAACAATTTCCCAATAGGGCAGCGTTCAGGTTTATCCTCCTGACACCCTTCCAAGGCCAGTCTCAAATTGGGCGAGATGGCGGAAAGAACTACACCCTCTTTCAAAATAACAGCAGGATCAGATAACTCAGGAGAGTCCGCAAAGAAACTCCTCGAGAGGGCATCCGCCTTAACATTCTTAGTGCCAGGAAGAAAGGAAACCACAAAATTAAAACGTGTGAAAAACAAGGCCCACCTGGCCTGTCTAGGATTAATTCGCTTGGCTGATTCGAGATAAACCAGATTCTTATGGTCCGTGAGGACCACCACCTGATGTTTGGCTCCTTCCAGCCAATGTCTCCACTCTTCAAAGGCCCACTTCATGGCCAATAACTCCCGATTACCCACGTCATAATTACGTTCAGTTGGAGAAAATTTTCGAGAGATAAAGGCACAAGGGTTACTGTTAGAGGTCTCTGGATCTCTTTGGGACAAAACGGCACCTGTCCCAATTTCAGAGGCATCAACCTCCACCTGAAACGGTAGAGAAACATCAGGCTGCCGTAGAACAGGAGCAGAAGTGAATCTCTGCTTAAGTTCCTGAAACGCAGAAACTGCCTCAGGAGGCCAATTCACCACATCAGAACCCTTTTTGGTCAAATCAGTCAATGGTTTAACAATACCGGAGAAATTACCAATAAATTTCCGATAAAAATTGGCAAAACCCAAAAATCTCTGAAGAGCCTTTAATGAAGTAGGTTGGACCCAATCACAGATGGCTTGAACCTTGACCGGGTCCATTTCAATAACAGACAGAGACAAAATGAATCCCAGAAATGAGACCTTCTGTACGCCAAAAAGACACTTTGATCCCTTCACATACAGTGCCTTCTGTCTCAAAATCTGGAACACAGTCCGAACATGTTTCACATGAGAGTCCCAGTCATTGGAAAAAATCAAGATATCATCCAATAAAACAATCAGAAATTTATCCACAAAATCCCTGAAATATCATTCATGAAGGATTGGAAGACGGAAGGAGCATTAATGAGCTCAAAGGGCATCACTAGGTACTCAAAATGCCCCTCTGGGGTATTAAACGCCGTCTTCCATTCATCCCCGTGCTTAATGCGAATAAGGTTATACGCCCCCCTGAGGTCAAGCTTGGTAAACCAACTAGCACTTTTCACCCTGGAAAACAGGTCAGAAATCAAGGGTAACGGATATTGATACTTCAAAGTGATCTTATTCAAGAGACGATAATCAATACACGGCCTCAATGAACCATCCTTTTTGGCCACAAAGAAAAAACCGGCACCCAAGGGTGAAGAGGATGGTCTGATATGACCCTTCTCCAATGACTCCTTGATATAAGATCGCATAGCATCGTGTTCAGGTACAGACAAGTTAAAAAGGCGACCTTTAAGAAATTTACCACCAGGCACTTCAATAGCGCAATCGTAGCTCCTGTGAGGGGGCAAAGATGCAGATTTACTTTCACTAAATACATCTGAAAAATCAGTCAAAAAGTCAGGAACATCCTGAGACTTGGGAGAGGCAGAAAAAACAGGAGTGTCAGCATTAACACAGTGGCAGCCCCAACTGGACACAGACACAGATTTACAATCCAAAACAGGATTATGAGACTGTAACTAGTTAAACCTAGTACAATAATGTCATGCAGATTATACAGCACCAGAAATTTGCAACTCTCCTGATGATCTGGTTCAACCCTCATTATCACCTGAGTAGAAAACTGGGGTTTATTCTCCGCCAAAGGGGTAGAATCAATGCCCAGTAGGGGAATATACTTCCGTAGGGGTATCATGGGAAACCCACAAAGTTTGGTAAAGTCAAAATCCATCAGGTTAATAGCTACTCCTGAATCAACAAAAGCCTGAGCAGAAAATGTGGACAGGGAGCAAAACAGGGTAACAGTCAACAGAAATTTAGTCTGAACACTACCCAAGACAACTGAGCGTGCAAAACGTCTTCCCCGCTTAGGGAAGACTGAAATAGCATGAGGGGCATCACCGCAGTAGAAACATAACCCATTGCGCTTTCGAAACTCATGACGATGAGCCCCAGAAGTCACTCTATCACACTGCATGGGCTCAGAAGCTGGCTCACATGGCAACACTATCTCACGCATACCTCTGCGCTCACGCAAACGTCTGTCAATTTGAATAGCCAATGACATAGAATCATTGAGACCAGAGGGAGCAGGGAATCCCACCATAACATCCTTTACATTCTCTGACAGCCCCTTCCGAAAAAGGGCTGCCAAAGCATCATCATTCCATTTGGTCAGGACTGCCCACTTTCGGAATTTCTGACAGTACAACTCAGCGTCTTCAAGACCCTGATTTAATGCCAACAAGGTTTTTTCAGCTTGATCAGTGACATTAGGTTCATTGTACAATAACCCCAGAGCCAGAAAAAGTGTATCAATATCATTCAAAACAGGATCCCCAGGTGTCAGGGAAAAAGCCCAATCCTGAGGATCGCCGTGCAGGAGAGAGATGACAATTTGAACCTGCTGTGCTGCGTTACCTGAAAGACTTAGGCTTTAAGGCAAAAAACAACTTACAGTTATTTTTGAAATTCAGAAATTTAGCCCGATCCCCAAAAACAAATCTGGCATGGGAATCCTAGGTTCCACAACCGGCAACCCAGCAAGATAGGTAGCAATACTCCGAACCTCAGTGGCAAGCTGATCCACACGGCCAGACAACTGTGCAAACTCCATTGAGAGAAAAAAAAAATCCTCCTCAGCACCCAGAGAAAAATAGGGAAAAAATGCAACAGACAGAAAAAAAAAAAAAAAATCTCTGACAACTCTGACAACTTTTTCCTTTCCACACTATTTTTCCCTTCTGTGAGTACCATATAATTTTCAGTTATGGCCGGTGATACTGTTATGTTTCGGTAGCTGAGGAGAACAGGAACAACAGCAGGGCAGCCGAACACCTGAGACGTTGGTAACTGATGGGTTGCAGATTCCTAAACTAACCACACAACTAGAGGTAGCCGTGGAGCATTCCTACGTTGATCCTAGACGCCTCGTCACAGTCTGAGAGATAACTACACCTAAAGGCAGAAAGATGAAAGCTATCTGCCCTGGAGCAGATCCCCAAAGAAAATAGGAAACCCCCAAACAAATAATGGCGGTTAGACAAGATGAAAATACAAACATAGCAGAAAATAGACTGAGCAAACGCTGGGGCCACAAGCTGACTAAATAGGATAGGACAGGAGAGATTACTTTTTGCAACCCAGAAAACCCTACAAAAATCCAACAATTCTGATTACAAAAATACTGAGCTCACACGATCTCGCCACCCACTAAATCAGATCTCAGTGTGAACAAAAACCAAGCCGCAGCCGCTGAAAAAACAGGAAAAAGCAAATGAGCAAATAACAGTGGCTGCAGAAAAACTGTGAGGAGCTCAGGCCCCATGAGGGGACCTGGCTGACCTCCACAAAAGTGCAGAAAACAATGCAAAAAGCAAGCACAAAAAGAAAAGCAAAAAATATCTTATCTGAAAGCAGGAGATGCAGGCAAGACTCCAACAAACTTCCAAATGAACCAGGAACCACAATTGAGACAAGAACAATTGATCAGCGGCAACCATCATAGGAGGGAAACTCCCTTATATCAGACCAGTCCGTGATTCCAGATTGCCACTCCTCACTGAAAGGTTCAGTACTGTCTGTAACCACCAGAGGGAGCCTCTGCTCAGAAACCATCTCTAGCACATTCATAACAGCTTGTAGCTTCTGTGAAAATAATTTCTGAGTGATCTTAACTTTTGCAAGTCGAAGAGATTCTTTAGGTCTCTTAAATTCCAGGGTTCGGATACAATTGCAAATCCTAGCACCAAGTATAGCTACAACCCAATTTTCTTTTGCATTCTTCTATATATAAATGGTTCATAAAGTTTGTTATTAAGATATTAAATTTAATAGTTTACAATGCGCATTGATAATTAGGATACAATAATTTGGGTTAATATACATGTATTCATACCTTTTGTATGTGGAGTCTGTGGTGTAAACTTATATGTGTCATAGTCTAAGTGACAGATGAGGATGAGCAGCTGCTGAGAGTATAATGTATGTGTGATGTATGAAAGAGGCCTCATGATTTATGGTATGCTAAGGAAAAACCAAAAACCTTGTTTTTATGGGAAATAATGCAAATCAGTTTAATTATTAGAATATTAAGATACAAAATATTAGCTACGTAACATATTTTTCTATATTGCTTTAGTAATTAGGTCTTGCTTTAGTTAATTGTGGATAAGTGGAATCACACTTCAAAATGGTTTAAGGAAATCTACATTTAGATTATTTTTTTTTCCCAAAGGATAATTTTATGATATTCAATGTTATTTTTTAATGGTTACATAGATGGGTACAAACATCTTCAGCCAAATATATGATATAAAGCTAATATAGAAGTTACATAAACAATTTATAAAATAATAATTATTTTTTAATTTTGGTTTTGATAAATGAATTATTTCATAAAATAATATTTTTTGGTAATAAGGGGGAAATGTGTTTTTGATCCTGAATACATCATCACATTTCATCAATACCTCTTTTTCACACATTTTAAAGAATATAAAAGGTACAATGGTATAACTACTAGAGATAATAACATTAAATATCATAAAGAGTCATTTCTTTACACTAAGAAGGGGATTACATGCAAAGTTGCAAAATTTGAATATTTTGGTAACACAAGGTTATAACAAATATGAAATCATCCAGATAATGTAAAATTAAGGGTATGTGTTACTAGGAACATAACTACTCAGCATTTGTCATAAACATATAAAAGCCTTATCTTCATTTTTGTTCTTGTTTTTTATTTTTATTTTTCATTTTTAGCTTTTATTCTTACTTTATTTCTATTTTTAATTCTTAATTTTTATTTTTATCTCAATCAAGAAAAAAAACAACAATATTTAATAAAGTAATGTCTAGTACGAGAATATTGCTTCATTAAATATAGTGAAGATATCGTTTCATTAAAATAAATTTTTTAATTCTGAGTAAATACAACAATTCTTTCTTTCATTCATTCACTCATATATTCTTATTTTAGTTCATGGCTATACATTCTTACATATTATTGGTCTAATAAATATATTCCATTAATAAAGTTTTAGTAATAAAAATGGAAACACTTGTTACGTTAAAAACACACTGACACCTATGTTTTGAAAAGGTAATTACACCTATTACATAAAAATGTTCTATCTCATAAAGAATATTTTTAATAATGCATTATCATTTATTTTGTTTCACATACAAACATGAATTCCATATTAATATTCTGATAATTATATTGATAATACTGATTGCTATGGTACGCTGTGATATTATAGGTCAGGAAAATTACCAGATTTGGTATAGAATAGGGAATGAAGACTTCAAGCAAGATACTGGAATCTGCTAATAAAGACTTTTCATATTTCTGAATTCAATTGATTCTTAAAAGTTGCAAGAAGAAAAAGCCGCTATCCAGAAGCCTCAGAAGGTAAAAATGCTGTACCTCGTATGATATCTGATTAATAAAGAACTGTGTCAATTACAACTCATTTCATCACTGACAGCCACGATTGCAGTATATAACCTGACAACCACAATGGCAAAGGACAATGATCCTATGATGCTAATATGAACTGTGTTATCATTTTTTTATCAAGTTCCAGTGGTTTTCTATCACCTATGAAGCTTCAATGAAAGCTGGTGAACAATAAGGTAATTGTCAGGAAGCTACAACCCTGACATGTGTGCTGTGCATTACGACTAAGGACTGGTTATGGTGCTATGTTTAGCAAGGAAGAGTCATTTTAACCCTTGCTTTGCTGACCAAAGACGTCACACCTGTTCCAAGATCAGTGCGGATGACATGGAGGATTCCAGAAACATCCAAGGCGAGCCAATGTAAGCCCAGATCTTTAAAGGTGACACTGCACAGATATTAAAGCTGCATTTCATCTATGGACTTTGTTTTCTTATCAACATTTCAATTTATGGACTTTGACACATGACACACGGTCTCTACAATATCTACATGTTATTTCAAAGGAATTATCATATAAAGACTGTGTTTTAAAAGAACCAAGAAGAAGACAGAAGACATCAAAATGAAGACCAGATGACAACAGATGATGATGACTGGACCTGAGATGCTTCGATTTAGATTTAGGGAAGTATAATAATACTCTTTACATATTTTATATGAATATTGATCATGGCTTACCATAACATGAATTCACATAACTATGTTATTGAGTGTGTATAACAATAATCTGATATTATTATTATTCTGGACATTAAATTATTTTGCTAAAGAAGAAGAAAAGACGAAAGAAAATCTGATTATCCTAAAGATGAACTTCTCTACTTTGAGGGTTCCAATTAATGTCTGCCACCCTCAAAATGGGGAATTGTTAAATATTAATAATTGGTTATGGATTTATTCTTATTACACTCAATTCTGTACCGAGCACATTGACTTTCGCTGACATTACATATGTTATTTCTGTATGGTAAAGTGTCAACCCCACATATAGAGACCACGTGCTCTGAGGTACGTATATATATCATGGCTACGCGAAGGGAGGGGGGCTTTCTTCTTCACTCTCTTCAAGACACTCCAGGGAGGTTTTACTCTGATACTACATTGAATAGACAGCTGCTATGTAAGTTATTTAACCACGTGTTGCCTCCAAAGATGCTCCTGACAGAGACAGATGTCATTTACCATTCAGGATCCAAGGAAAGAAGCGTACAAACTTTGCTATGGACAATCTCTTTGTAACTATTTCTCCCATTTTATATTTTGCTGCAATGATGTTTTTTGGTGGACAGTCCAATAAAACACTACATTTTTTTTATAAGAAACATTGTGACATTTTCTTTAGATTATCGCATCTGGTAACAAGTCCTAGAAAAAATATACTAAAATAAGCATTTTTAACAGAGTACAAAATGAATATGGTGAAGTGCATTTTCAGGTTCCCATCCAGTATGTGGGTTCCAAGGTGTAATGGGGTGCATATGGTTATGCAGCCGGGCAGACATTGCTGTCACTGTGTAAACAAAATAGTACGGGAGTACAAAATGAATAATGTGAAGTGGATTTTACGGGGCCCATCCATTATGTGCATTCCAAGGCGTAATGGGGTGCATATGACTATGCAGCAGGGCAGACATTGCTGTCACTGTGTAAACAAAGAGTACCGGAGTACAAAATGAATATGGTGAAATGGATTTTACGGAGCCCATCCAGTATGTGGGTTCACTTGTGTAATGGTGTGCATATGACTATGCAGCAGGGCTGGCCTTGCTGCCAATATTTAAAAAAAAAAGAGTACGGAGTACAAAATTAATAATGTGAAGTGGATTTTCCTGGGCCCATACTGTATGTGGGTTCAAAGGTGTAATGAGTTGCATGTAGCTATGCAGCAGGGCAGACATTGCTGTCACTGTGTAAACATAAGAGTACGGGAGTACAAAATGAATAATGTGAAGTGGATTTTCCTGGGCCCATACTGTATGTGGGTTCCAAGGCATAATGGGGTGCATATGACTATGCAGCAGGGCAGACATTGCTGTCACTATGTAAACATAAGAGTACAGGAGTACAAAATGAATATGGTGAAGTGGATTTTCAGGGGCCCATCCAGTATGTGGGTTCCAAGGCATAATGGGGTACATATGACTATGCAGCATGGCTGTCCTTGCTTCAAATGTTTAAACAAAAGAGTTTGGGAGTACGAAATGAATATGGTGAAGTGGATTTTCAGGGACCCATCCAGCATGTGGGTTCAAAGGCATAAGGGATGCATATGGCTATGCAGCAAGGCAGACATTACTGTCACTGTGTAAACAAAAGAGTACGGGAGTACAAAATGAATATGGTGAAGTGGATTTTACAGGTTCCATCCAGTATGTGGGTTAAAAGGCTTAATGGGGTGCATATGCCTTTGCAGCAGGGCAGACATTGCTGTCAATCTGTAAAAGAAAAAGTACGGGAGAACAAAATGAATATGGTGAAGTGGATTTTACAGGTCCCATCCAGTATGTGGGTTCCAAGGTTTAATGGGGTGCATATGGCTATGCAGCAGGGCAGACATTGCTGTCACTGTGTAAATAAAAGAGTACCGGAGTACAAAATGAATATTGTGAAGTGGATTTTCAGGGGCCCATCCACTATGTGGGTTCAATGGCTTATTAGGGTGCATATGATTTGGTAGCAGGGCAGGCCTTGCATTCAATGCAATATTTTTTATGGAGGTCCTCCTGGACATCTTATGGAAGGGGTATTGGGGTGCGTCGTAATTCTTGGCAGCTCATCCACTCACAGCATAAGCTGCAACAGTTTAGGAGACCCACTGTTTATTAATGGCCCTTTAAGAAGATTAATGCCGTCTGATGCACCAGTAAAAATTGGCTCTGTGACTTTAAGAGTCCCTCCTTCATTAATGAAACAAGATAGGTCTGCTTATGTGTCACACACCACATGGCCAGCTAGGGTTGATTAATGTTACAATGACATTTCCCAGTGAATGCATTTGTTTTGGTTGAAATCAATATTAAAGTAGCAAAAACGCTTCTAAAAAGCTGCGTCGGAACATATCCCAAGTGGTGGAGGAACATTTTGGTCTGGAGTTAATTATTTTGCCTTATATACAAGTCATTAACATGGAAAGGATGTGCCTTAACATATTTCCCAGCAAAATCAGTTTCGGTTTTGTTTTGTTATGTTTTTGGGTGCATCAGAAAAAATGGCATGAAACTCTGACAACATTGTTTACAGCTGTGAACTAGGATTCGGAAATGCTTCCAGGGGCGATCCCCATGATATCCCCGTGTCATTTGCGCAGTGTTTCCATCATTTTCAGACGTTTTTAGACCTTTAAAGGACCCCCGGGGGGGATCGCGGCAAAACTTCTCAGGTCTCCCCTAGACTTACCGTACATTGGGCTCGTTGTTCTGTCCGAGTACCCGAGTATTCCAATCTGCTCGACCCGAACAACGAGCACCCGAGCATTTTAGTGCTCGCTCATCACTAGTATTCATTAAAGATTTCCCCTGACCCACTTCTATTTATCACAGGACGCTGAAACTTCACATGTGCAAAGATATAAGTCTCTATAGGTTACGTGCCAATTTGCAACTCAGAACTGAAAACGGTCATGATTTTACAGGTGCTGAAGTGGTGTGTGGTTTGATAATGGACCCAGTGGAATACAGAGCAGTCATTAAGTTCCTTTACTTGGAAGGCCGCACACCAAAGGAGACATTCAATGAGATAAAAGAGGTTTATGATGATTATTCCCCATCATATGATGTAGTCAAGAACTGGCATCGTCAATTCAAATGTGGTTGGACTTCGGTGCAAACAGCTCCAATTCCAGGGCGACCCCAATCTGCTATTGATGAACACACCATCCAGCAAGTGGAGGTCACCATTTTGGAAAATTGCCGCATAACCATTCACCACCTAACCCAAAATGTCAAGATTAGTGTGGGGTCCATGAAAAAAAAATCATCCAAAAACATCTTCACATGAATAAGGTATCCACTCGGAGGGTTCTCCAACTGCTGACACCTTTCCAGAAGCAGGAACGAGTCGATTGCTCTCAGGCTCTATTGACGATGTGCCATGGAAACCATGAGGACTTTTTCAACAGATTGATCACACAGGATGAAAGCTGGGTCAATCACTATGACCCTGAGACTAAAGTACAGTCGATGCAATGGAAGCATCATGACTTATCGCCTCCAAAGAAGGCACGGTAAGTAACAAGGTCATGCTTCCAATATTTTGGGACCAGCATGGAGTAGTATTGATGGATTTCCTAACAAAGGGTACCATGATCACTGGGGCATACTGTGCTTTACTGCTGTGGAAAATGCGGGAGGCCATCAAAACCAAGAGATGTGGCATGTTCACCAAAGTTGTCTGCCTTCTGCAACACAATGCACCAGTCCGCACCTCACATGTTGCCCAAATGTAAGCATGCTCCTGTGGCTTCAATATTCTACCACATCCCCCTTATTCACCCGACCTCGCACCATCGGACTTCCCACCTCTTTCCAACAATTAAATTATTTTTGAAGGGCAAACATTTTCCAGATGATGAGACTCTGATTTTGGAAGCCACAACGTGGCTTTTGGAGCAACCTGTCGACTTCTACAAGCAAGGTATTTACAGTTGCTTATAGAAATGGGAGAAGTGAGTGTCCCTAGGTAGCACCTATGTAGAGAAAGACTAATAACTGTGCCAAGTTTCATTGCTCCCAGTCCACAGGAAGTGGGTCAGGGGAAATCTTTGATGGATGCCTCTCGTAACAGTATGTGGCCAGAAAGCATGTAAAATGGCATTATGTACTCTGTATCTGTGACTGGCCCCTTGTATTAAGCCTCCTCTGTATTTAAAATATTAAGCATCCACCCCCACTCATGGATGGTGGGTGTGCACGTGGTTGTCCATCCACATTTTGCCTTTTGCTACCTCCATTCTATACCATTAGGGCCTGTAGTTAACTGGTATTTTAGACATGTATTGGTCAGGACTTCTTCACACGTTCGTTTTTTGTGTCCGTATGCGATACATGAACACCCATTGTGTTAAATAGCGGTGCGCACATGTCAGCTTTTTCCTGTTCAGGAATCACCAGGATGTGTGAAAGAGGCTTAAGTATGTTTTTTTTCAGCAAGGTGTCCAATTTCCAAACTGAGACTTAACAGTAAGTTCACAACATGGTCCTAAACACAGGAAACTTTGCATAACTGCTAAACTACTTTCAGCATCTCCTTTACCAGGTAAGTGCATCATTTTTCCATTATCTTGAAAACACTATTCTAGGGAAAGGGTTTTGTTTTTTTCATGCCCCTTCCAGTAGGTGTTTAATATTGCAAAGCTAATGTGGCAAATGAAAATGTTGCTAGTGAGCAAAATACATTTTTTATACCATGAAATTTTGAAGAAAAAGAATCCTCTCTTCATAACTGTCATGACAATCTGTAATGTCATTATCACTTAGTCATCATTAGTTCAAATTGAAAATCGCAGTAAAAAATACACAGTAATTTAAGAAACCTACTTAAATGGTATGTCCTGATGCACAAGGTTTTCTTTGATCTGCTGCAAATAGGAACTTTTGACACAGACATGTACTTCTCTTCCAGGATATATCTCTTCTATAATGTCTGGTTTCCACAAGTCCAACTATGTAAAAGGAGCATTTGGAAATAATTAACAACATTTTTTTGTTAATGTATTCATTCTGTATAAATTATGTAAAGACATTTAATACAGTATACAGGACTCAAGGTATTACATGAGGCATGTGTATGACACCTTGTGTAAGCTCCTATCAGTAACATTAAATAACATTAAAGAAGCACTCTCACGTATATTTTTTTATTAAATGAGTGTATATGCGCATGTAATGTAGTGTGAGTGTATTAATACAGTTATCTGCCTCCGCTTTCTCCGGTGTCCAGTGCTGCTCTGCTCCTCTTCCCAATAACATCACTGCAATTGCAACTAGGTGGGTCACACTATGCTCTATTTGTGAGCCGAAAGTCTCTTTGAGGGCTTGTGCACATGACCATATTTTAAGTGCTAGTGCTATCCGTTAACCCCTTTAACCCCGAGGTTGGTTTGCATGTTCATGACAGGGCCAATTTTTACAATTCTGACCAATGTCCATTTATGAGGTACGGTAATAACTCTAGAACACTTTCATGGATCCCAGTGATTCTGATATTGTTTTCTCATGATATATGGAAATTTGGCAAAAATTTTGAAAATTTTATATATAACAACTAACAGGAGAAATTGGACCCAAAAGTTGTTGTCCAATTTGTCCTGAGTACTCTGATACCCCATATGTGGGAGAAAACTACTGTTTGGGCACACGTCGGGGCTTGGAAGGGAAGTAGTGACGTTTTGGAATGCAGACTTTGATGGAATGGTCTGCGGGCTTCATGTCACGTTTGGAGAGCCACTGATGTGCCTAAACAGTGGAAACCCCCACATGAGACCCCATTTTGGAAACTAGACCCCCCCAAGGAACTTACCTAGATGTTTGTTGAGAACTTTTTTCCCCCAGGTGTTTCACTAAAGTTTATAACGCACGGCCGTCAAAATAAAAAATCATATTTTTTTCCCACAAAATTTTTCTTTTAGTCCCCAATTTTTAGTTCTCCCAAGGGTAACAAGAGAAAATTGGACCCCAAAAGTTGGTATGATAATTGGCTAGATATCACAGCTGCATGGTATTATGGGGATATAAGGAGGAAGACCGAGCTGCGGGTACTTGTACTGAGCTGGATCCGGAACTGTTAAGGCTGCCTCCCATGTTGCCTGGGGGAAGAAATGAGAAGCCGGACCGACCTCATGACCGGGGTAGGAGGCGCAAGATAAAAGAAAAAGTGCGTGCAGCAGCAAAGAGTTTGGTGCCAATTAGCAGCAGTGAACAGCCAGGTGAGCAGCGTGTTCTGTCCCCTGAGCACCGGCGCCGTGACAGGCTGCGTTGTTTGGTCCCCGCCGTCTCCAGCGGGACCGCTGAAGAGAGAGGTGCCGTGCGCCCAGTGACTGCGAGAGATAGAGGTGACGTGTGCTCAGAGACAGTGAGTACAGCCAAGTACCGGACATATTCTTGCAGCCTTCTCTGCCAGTTGCTTCACACCCATTCACATTTAACCCTGGCAGTGTCGTGGCCCTGTTTCCTTCGGCCGCACGTGTCCATGGAGTAGGGGCTCAGCGGAAGGTACCGGACACTGACCGCTGTCGCCAGAAGACGGATCATCGTTTAAAGGACCCCCACCTGAAGAGAAGACACCTCCCCGGCCTCTGCTGGTTCTACAATCCCTGCTGGATAATCTGCTGCGAGGGACACAAAGGACACGATAAGTTCTTTAACTGGACTGCCATTGTTTAATATTTGCTATTCTTATTATCCATACTTTAACCATTTACCTCCCTGTGAGTTAATATCTTGTTATATTAAACTGTTACATTTTGTTAACCCTTGCTCTGCCTCTTGCCTGTCACTGCATCCCTCAACCTGTTTACACTTGGCATAGTGTCACGCTGTATAGCAGATATATATATGAGATGTCTGTAATCTATATCAAAAAGGGCAACATACTATATAACATGCGCATAGATATATTATAACATGGATTTACCTGACAGAATGTCCACTGGGTCAAAACGGAATCCGTTATACGCTGTCTCCGGCAAGAGGGTGACCGGGGTCTAAGCTGACCCTGAACTGGGGTCCTAACTAATCCCTCAACCTGGAGGTACTGTTAAAGGTACAGAGGTCCAGGCCACCAGCGTAAACCCTGTCTCCTATCAATCCCTGCCAACTGTATTCTAGTCCTAAGAAGGACCCTGAATACCACCAAAGGGAATGAACAGGTAACGGATAATGAACAGAAAGACATACAAGAAAGAGAAGGAATAAAGTAAATAAAGTCTTACATACAACACTCACACACAGTAGGAACACCTAAGGTCTCAGAGATTTAACTATAAGCTATAAGAGTAAAAACACCTAATGAACTCTTAGCTTAAATATTCTCAGAACCGATCCAGTCTGCTGAACTACATGAATGCTTTCACCGCGTCTAACACCCAGACTGGCAGAAATATAAAGGAAACTAATTAGAACATAAACAAAAGCAGCCGGGCGAGGCTGCACCTAGCCTTAGCAAAGAGCTAGGAAAAATTAACTCTCACATCACCAAAAAACAAAGAAACAGAAGCTCAGCTGTGAGAAGTCAGAATGTGCAATCGCGACGATCTTCGTGGCGATGCACCCATGACAGTACCCCCCCTTCTACGAGGGGCCTCCGGACCCTCATGACCAGGTCTGTCCGGGTGAGTTGTGTGAAAGGTCCGTCCACGTTATCATTGACCACCACTGAAGGAGGTAGAGGTGACGGTATGACTGGTGCCACATACTTTTTAAGTAATGACTTGTGAAACACATTATGAATTTTAAACGTAGGAGGGAGGTCCAGACGAAATGCCACAGGATTAATTATGGAGCTGATCCTGTACGGCCCGATGAATCTGGGACCCAACCTCCAGGAGGAAACTTTAAGTTTAATATTCCTGGTAGACAACCACACCAGATCATTCACCTTCAGATCTCGACCAGAAACTCTCCCCCTATCAGCCATCCGTTTGTAACGGTTCTCCGTAACCTTCAGTCTTAACTGATCTGGAACTATCAGTCTCCCTGGAAGTCCCACAGGGGCGTCCCCCTGAGCCCCCAATACCTCCCCCTCAAGCTCAGAGCATACAGCTGACACTACAACTCCCTCCTGAGGAATAGGAACCGGATCATCCATCCTCCCGGTCCCTGGGAAAGTACGAGATAAGGCATCAGGAAGCAACTTTATTGAGCAGTCATATGCGCGATGAGGAGGTAACTCTTTACACCCCTCCTCTGAGAACATCTCCCCAAAGTCCTCCAGAAAAGGAGGCAAAGTCCTAGGTACAACCGCACCGATGACCGTGCTCATGCAGTTATTCTTGCAAAATTCACCCCACTGGCTAATCTTTCTGGATTGCCAATCAATCACTGGGTTATGTTTAGCCAACCAAGGAAGTCCCAACACAATAGGAGTAGGTAGACCCTCCAACACATAACAAGACAATTGCTCTTTATGTATTGCCCCTACTCGAAGATCTATGTTATGAACAGCTTGAACCAAGCTACCTTGACCAAGAGGTCTAGAATCAATAGAGAGTATAGGGACCGGTTTGGCCAATACACTCAGTTGCATACCATGCACCTGGGCAAACCGAGCGTCCACAAGATTAGCCCCGGACCCACTATCAAGAAAAACAGAAATCCTCTCAGTTCTAGTACCAATCACCACCTCCGCAGGCACGATAAACTGAGAGGGATTTGGGGACGAAATACAGACTCCCAGGTTAACTCCTTGGGTCAAAGAGGTCCGGGATGGACAACCCCCAACAAAATGTCCCTCTCTCCCGCAAAAGAAACACCTTCTAGTCTTGCGGCGCACCGCCGATTCCCTCCTACAAAATGATGTCCCTCCCAACTGCATGGGTTCCTCAGAACAGACCAGGGGAACCTCAGTATAAGGGACTTTAGTAGTAGGTGGAGTCATCACGGGAGGCGGAGTTACCTCGCGTCTTCCCCGAAGTCGTCTATCAATGCGAATAGCGAGGGCCATAGCAGCCTCCAGTGATGGAGGAGAATCATACTGAGCCAACACATCTTTTAATTTGTCAGACAACCCTTGACAAAACTGGCTCCTAAGAGCTGGGTCATTCCACTGAGTATCTGTTGCCCATCTACGGAACTCAGAAGAATATTCCTCCGCTGGACGATTTCCTTGCCGTATTTTACGTAACTTTGTTTCAGCAAGGGAAACTCGATCCGGATCATCATATACCAGACCCAGGGCAGTAAAAAATCGATCCACTGACTGGAGATCTGGGGAGCCTGGAGGAATAGAGAACGCCCAAGATTGAGGGTCCCCTTGTAAGAGCGAGATAACAATTCCCACCCTCTGCTCTTCACTCCCAGATGACCGAGGCCGCAGCCGAAAGTACAATTTACATGCCTCCCGGAAAGTAAAAAATTTGTCCCGCCCACCAGTGAACCTGTCCGGGAGAGCAACCTTAGGTTCAGATCTGGCTTGCTCTGGGAGGGACAAAACCTTGGACTTAATGTCTGCAAATTCCATGGACAACCCCTGCAACTGCCGGGCCAGCTGGGCTACTGGATCCATGACAGCTGGGGAGAATCTTTAGTTTGGGCCGGTGAAAATGTCACGCTGTATAGCAGATATATATATGAGATGTCTGTAATCTATATCAAAAAGGGCAACATACTATATAACATGCGCATAGATATATTATAACATGGATTTACCTGACAGAATGTCCACTGGGTCAAAACGGAATCCGTTATACGCTGTCTCCGGCAAGAGGGTGACCGGGGTCTAAGCTGACCCTGAACTGGGGTCCTAACTAATCCCTCAACCTGGAGGTACTGTTAAAGGTACAGAGGTCCAGGCCACCAGCGTAAACCCTGTCTCCTATCAATCCCTGCCAACTGTATTCTAGTCCTAAGAAGGACCCTGAATACCACCAAAGGGAATGAACAGGTAACGGATAATGAACAGAAAGACATACAAGAAAGAGAAGGAATAAAGTAAATAAAGTCTTACATACAACACTCACACACAGTAGGAACACCTAAGGTCTCAGAGATTTAACTATAAGCTATAAGAGTAAAAACACCTAATGAACTCTTAGCTTAAATATTCTCAGAACCGATCCAGTCTGCTGAACTACATGAATGCTTTCACCGGCGTCTAACACCCAGACTGGCAGAAATATAAAGGAAACTAATTAGAACATAAACAAAAGCAGCCGGGCGAGGCTGCACCTAGCCTTAGCAAAGAGCTAGGAAAAATTAACTCTCACATCACCAAAAAACAAAGAAACAGAAGCTCAGCTGTGAGAAGTCAGAATGTGCAATCGCGACGATCTTCGTGGCGATGCACCCATGACACATAGTCAGCAGGATGCAGTCCACATGCACAGAGGTGGCAGACCAAGCAGCCGTGGGTGTCCCAAGGGCCAGCTTACCACTGGGGGCCATGCTCAGCAATCTCCCAAAATTTACAGGGCGCAATTCACTGTTATGTGACTTGTCCGAGCGAGTTTAAGGCATGTTAAGGATGCACCCCATGACCCCTGCTACACAGGCAGAGATTGCTGTGATGGCCCTAGACGGGGAAGCCAGATGTTCTGTTATGTTCCGGCCCCAGCACGAACAGAACACTTTCACCAAAGTGTTACAGATCTTGGAAGAAATGCATGGGGACCCCACGATGTCGGTGAATTGTGGATGTGCTTGTTTGGCCACGTCCAAAGGGAGTGGCAGGTCTAACTAGTCCAACTAGTGGCAGGTCTCAGGGATGCGCTGCTTAAACAGGCCCTGCGGGAGCGCTTGTGGGTCAATCCGCGTATGTCTTTTCTAAAAGTTTGGGTGGAAGTGCGAGCAAACGCAGGAGATGGTAGCCTTGACAGGGAAAGTGCAGAGCAGTGAGACATCCGTTCTGCCTGCAGCTGAACCAGGTTGGGTTAGAGAAATCCAGAAAGAAATCCAGGACATGCAAGAAAAGTGGTCCGGCTTGAGAAGAACCCTCCTGGAGGTGCCAAATTCTTCCGGAGGCAGAAATGGCCCCGAGCCTGTTCAGGAAATGCTGCAATCCCGAGCAGAGAGACCTCCAATTTGTTTTAGGTGCTGGGACACCAGGCATTATGCCCGAGGATGCGAAAGACGAGGTAGGCCACTGATCCGCCGGCCGTTAAACTAGTGGGATCTGTGACTGCGGGATGCCGCCCGGAGCCTGAACTGCCAAGAAGGAGAGAAAAAAGTCCCACAAGTTTAGTTTCCCTGTGCCTCCTCATATGGACTGAAATGGATGGTGGAGCCTTCCATTGTCTAGTTGATACTGGTTCCCAAGTGACTACCATGCCAGAGACTTAATTCAGATTACATTTTTCTGGGGCTATTCAGCCCGAACAGGCCCCAGTAATCAAGTTGACAGCGGCCAACCAATTACCCATCCACGGTCGCAGGGGTGGTCTGGATGCAGATTACCATGTGTGGCAAAGATGTGGGCCAAAAAGGAGTGGTTTTAACCGCCGGAGACCCCGGCAATGGCCCCACAGTGATGCTAGGTATGAATGTCCTGAAGGAACTCGGGACCATTCTAGTCAATGAGTCACCAGATGTTTTTCTCAATTAATGAAGCCTCCGCATCCCCCATAGAAAGATGTTCCAGCAACTGATACGGGTAGCACAGGCTCAAGAAACGTTGAGTGAAGGAAAAGTCCTGGGGAAGGTGGTCGTTCCGGCCGCTGCCAAACTTGTTTTAACGCCTGGCCAGACTGTACTCACGCTGCCTGTGCGAGCATGTACACCCCTCAAAGGAGTGGAAGTCCAGATAGAGCCCACGCTAATAGATTAACTGCCTTATGGACTCCTCATTGCTCAGACACTGGCCGTCATCTGTGACGGTAATGTAGTGGTGCGGTGTGTTAATCTAGGGGAGGAATATCTCACGCTCTCACTCCATCTGGGTTTTACACAGAGCTAGAAGTTCATCCGTCTTATTTCACAGCGAGTTTTTTTTTTTATTCACTAGACTTCGGAGTGAGCAGACGTGTCTGTCTGCTCTCTGCAAGTCAGAGGATATAACAAGGCGCCGTGCTACTGGCAGCCCACTGCAGCAGCAGCTACTCGTTTGTTTCTTTTGTCTCTGTATGTTGTCTGTTCTTTTGGACATTCTTTTGGACTTTCTACTGGCTTTGGTACCTTTATGGACTCCTAATTTGCAACCGCGGATTGATGGATGGTTTATACTCTGTGGATCGTACTGTTCCTGTATGACGGACCATTGTGGGAATGTGGAAACCATTCACCCATACAACCAACTACCTCTGGACATGCAGTGCTGGATCAGCACCTGGATCTGCCACTACTACGTACATTCCCCTACAGGTACATGCAACTCCTAAATGGATACCAGTAATGCGACACACCCATGGACATGAATCTAATGCAACCACTACCAGCTACAGTTCCACAATACACACAGCTTCAACCTTGTTGGTTACTGATGTAGCCATCCGTGTACAGAGAACACTGGAAACAGTCAGATATGGCGTGGACTGGAGCAAAGGACAGGGACACTGATCTGCTGGTTGCCCCTAAGTCTGTCACTAAACGTGTTGTGTATTCAAGGGATCGACTTCTGGAGCTGAGCAGGATGAAGGCTACTACAGCTGTGGACATACCACTTATTCCCCGTGAAGTGTGGAGACCTTTCAGAGGCTGAAGAGCAGGAAAAAAGGTGAAGTCCAGGAGAAGAAGGTTTAAACCTGCAGTCCCATCCATTATCATGGGTAATGTACGCTCGCTGGGAAATAAGACGGATGAACTTCTAGCTCTGTGTAAAACCCAGATGGAGTTCAAGGAATGCAGTCTCATGTGCTTCACAGAAACCTGGTTACATGGGGATGTTCCTGATTCAAGTGTTTCGATTCCAGGGTTTCACATGGTCTGCACTGATAGAGACAAAGCTAAGTGTGGTAGGAAAAAGGGTGGTGGGGTGATATTATACATTAATAACAGATGGTGCAATCAGTATCATATTACTGTTAAGGAAAGTCACTGCAGTCAAAACATTGAACTCTTAGCAGTTGGCCTCAGGCCCTTCTATTTACCTAGAGAATTTTCCATTTGCATTCTGTGACGCTTCCCACGGCTGTGGGGCGTCGGGACATGGCATAGCTTGCCTAGCTAGCCAATGCTCCCACGCCGCCAGTCCACGACGACGTGAGGCATGGGTCCCAGATGATAAGAGAATGTGGACCACTGGACCACGGAGGGAGACCCGGGCCTGCCCGGACTAGGGAAGGGCAGCGACCGGGATCCGTGGCAGCTGAGCATGTGGGCAAGGTGACGACCTGCAGGACTAGACAACACCGCACAACTTCAGGTAAGAAGAAACATAAAGTTTACTTAAAGAAACATAGTACATAAACAGAACATAAGACCGGGCTCCCGATTCCGCACATCAGAGAAGGGTACACGACTCAGGATCACAGACGAGTGCTGGAGGACATCACGGGTAGATGCAGTCCAGGGTTATCTGGCACGGGCATACTTGGACGGCCTCTCAGGCCTTAGGCGTAGCACAGGCTCAGCAGGAGAACATCAGACACCGACCTCAGACAGACTTCAGACGATGGCGGAGTCATCACGGGTTGATGAAGTCCAGGATCATCTGGCACGGGCATACTAGTATGGCCTCACTCTCAGGCCTCGGGCGTAGCACAGGCTCAGCAGGAGAACATCAGACACCGGCCCAGGACGAACGTCAGACGATGGCGGGGTCATCACGGGTTGATGAAGTCCAGGGTCATCTGGCACGGGCATACTAGGACGACCTCTCTCTCAGGCCTCAGGCGTAGCACAGGCTCAGCAGGAGAACATCAGACACCGACCCAGGACAGACGTCATCACAGGGTAGACCAAGGAGGAACCGGCAGGACATCGGAACATCAGGAACACGGACTGGATCTCAGGGACACAGGAACACGGACAGGAAATCAGGAACACGGATTGGATCTCAGGGAGTCAGGAACACAGACAGGAACACGGACTGGAACATCAGGAACACGGATTGGGTCTCAGGGAGTCAGGAACACGGACAGGAACATGGATTGGATCACAGGAACACGGACTGGAACACAGGCATCGGACTCCGGACATCTGGCACCGATCAGCAGGCTCCGGACATCAGGTAGAGATGGATAGGATCCGGACATCTGGAAGTGGTCATCGGAAATCGGATATCAGGCAGTGGTCATCAGGGAGGACACGGACAGGAACATCAGGAACACGGATTGGATCTCAGGGAGTCAGGAACACAGACAGGAACATGGATTGGATCTCAGGGAGTCAGGAACACGGACTGGAACATCAGGAACACGGAGTGGAACACAGGCATCGGACTCCGGACATCTGGCACCGATCAGCAGGCTCCGGACATCTGGCAACAATTGGCAGGACCCGGACATCAGGCAGGGAGGATAGGATCCGGACATCTGGAAGTGGTCGTCGGACATCGGACATCAGGCCATGGTCATCAGGCATAGGATCCGGACATCTGGAAGTGGTCGTCGGACATCGGACATCAGGCCATGGTCATCAGGCATAGGATCCGGACATCTGGAAGTGGTCGTCGGACATCAGGCCATGGTCATCAGGCATAGGATCCGGACATCTGACACCGATCAGCAGGCTCCAGACATCTGGCAACAATCGGCAGGACCCGGACATCAGGCAGGAAGGATAGGATCCGGACATCTGGAAGTGGTCGTCGGACATCGGACATCAGGCCATGGTCATCAGGCATAGGATCCGGACATCTGACAGCGACCTGAAAAGGAACCCCAGCGGTCTGGTGCAAGCCCCGCCAGGCTAAACAGGAGCTGGACGGGGATTGCACAGAAGCTGAGCAAAGAGTAAAAGAAACTCAGCACACACCGGACTCCTCCTTCCAAGATGAACTCAGGTTATATAGCAAGGATTCACAGTCACTGGCACAGGTTCTGGACACCGCAGGATTTCAGGAACATAACACAAAGGACACAGTTCAGACAGTCAGGTACAGGATGTGATCCAAGATCAGGGATTCAGGTAATTAGACACAGCAGGAACAGGCCTGGATATACAGCCTCCAGGAACGGCGATCTGGGTAATCAGCCCCCAGCATAGGCGGAAACACAAGACACAGTTCAGACATTCAGGTACAGGATGCGATCCAGGATCAGGGGTTCAGGTAATTAGACACAGCAGGAACAGGCCTGGATATACAGCCTCCAGGAACGGCGATCTGGGTAATCAGCCCCCAGCATAGGCGGAAACACAAGACACAGTTCAGACAGTCAGGTACAGAATGTGATCCAAGATCAGGGATTCAGGTAATTAGACACAGCAGGAACAGGCCTGGATATACAGCCTCCAGGAACGGCGATCTGGGTAATCAGCCCCAGCATAGGCGGAAACACAAGACATAGTTCAGACATTCAGGTACCGGGTTAGATCCAGGATCAGGGAACAAGACACAGCAGGAACAGGGAATCAGCTCTCCAGAGCTGATCAAATTCAGAGCAGGAGCTGAACATACAACCACATACGGCTAGGTTCAGGGATTCAATGTGGATTCAATGTGAAGCTCTGGCAACGCCCACTAGGGCTGGGGAACTTTATATATGAGCTGCTTCACAGCGATAGGCTGGAGCAGTAATTCTAGTAAACACCCAATCCACATAAAAGCAGGACAGGTGTGGGCCGCGCCCCCTATGCAGAGCCAGACAGCTCAACACAGAGGGAACCCAACAATGGCTGCTGCCACACACGTAGTAAGTCATGCACCACTGCAGAGGACTTTGCAAGCTACGGACGGCTTTCACAGCAGGTCAGGGACCGCACATGCGGGCGGTCATGCAAAGCAGCAGAGCCACTCACGCAAGTACGGGTACGCAGCAGAGCGGGAACTGAGCAGCATCCATATAGGTAACAGACAATAGTATCCCAGCTGGTTAGGGGGAAAGGAGCAAAAGGGTTAATGCAAAAAACATGCAGAGTAACACTGGAAAACAAAGTACAGAATACCAGCGTTACAGTATCCCTCTCCTCAGAACCCCTCTTCTGAAGACCCAAGTAAAAAAAATTCCCCAGAAAAATTCACTTGGGTTTGGCGGTAAGTCCCATAGTTCACAATATGGCAGCATAGTTAATAGCTCGAAAAGTCCGAACCGCTGACCAAGCGGGGAATCGAGCCATCTAGTCCACTTACCGTGTGGGGACCAAGTAGTCTAGTTCGCACATCAGGTGGAGCTTGGAGAAAGTCCTGCAGACCGCACATGCTCAGCGGAGTCCATGGCCAGAGCTTTCTGTGACGCTTCCCACGGCTGTGGGGCGTCGGGACATGGCATAGCTTGCCTAGCTAGCCAATGCTCCCACGCCGCCAGTCCACGACGACGTGATGCATGGGTCCCAGATGATAAGAGAATGTGGACCCACTGGACCACGGAGGGAGACCCGGGCCTGCCCGGACTAGGGAAGGGCAGCGACCGGGATCCGTGGCAGCTGAGCATGTGGGCAAGGTGACGACCTGCAGGACTAGACAACACCGCACAACTTCAGGTAAGAAGAAACATAAAGTTTACTTAAAGAAACATAGTACATAAACAGAACATAAGACCGGGCTCCCGATTCCGCACATCAGAGAAGGGTACACGACTCAGGATCACAGACGAGTGCTGGAGGACATCACGGGTAGATGCAGTCCAGGGTTATCTGGCACGGGCATACTTGGACGGCCTCTCTCTCAGGCCTTAGGCGTAGCACAGGCTCAGCAGGAGAACATCAGACACCGACCTCAGACAGACTTCAGACGATGTCGGGGTCATCACGGGTTGATGAAGTCCAGGATCATCTGGCACGGGCATACTAGTATGGCCTCACTCTCAGGCCTCGGGCGTAGCACAGGCTCAGCAGGAGAACATCAGACACCGGCCCAGGACGAACGTCAGACGATGGCGGGGTCATCACGGGTTGATGAAGTCCAGGGTCATCTGGCACGGGCATACTAGGACGGCCTCTCTCTCAGGCCTCAGGCGTAGCACAGGC